>CM077828.1:17285685-18485685 GCA_039720395.1 Liquidambar formosana | reverse complement strand
TTACTTAGAGCTAGGACATCTTACTTTGTTTTTGTTTTTGTTTTTGTTTTTTTGTTTTTTGTTTTTGGTCTAGGACATCTTGTCTTGTTGAACGTACTACCATGCATTACAGTGAGGACTTTTGTAGGGCTTAATTCCTATACATTAATTGCCTACAATATCGGCATTTAAAAAAAAAAAAAAAAAAGAGAAAGAAAAATACTTGTAATTCCTAATGAGGAAGAGAACATCAGATGGTGTAGATAGAAGGAGGCAGCTAAATGTGAGAGAAATTGAATTTCAAGTCATCTGGGTGTGTGTGTTCACACCATAGTTGCCAGGAAACTTTACTTTTAAGTGGGCATGCATCTCCCCAGAAACCATTTCCCAAGCCGGGACAAAACTTATAGAAAATTTTAGGGTACATTTGGGGAACTTTACAAAATTTTTTGGAAACATCTTAGGAATTCTTGAGAAATTCCCCATACTCAACATGGTGCCAAGCTTTGATACCAAATTATACAAATCCTTGGGTAGAATTCACCATTAAAAACCGGCTTGCAAGGTAAGTAATGAAATCACTATAGTACCTTGGATTGAACACATCAAAAGAAAAAGAAAAGGGTGCACCATGGAGAGATTGAAGGAGACAATGTGATGCTTGATCAGTGAGACATTTATTTTCTCATTTATGCAGGGCCTAGCTAGATTGAAACGTTTTAAGATCAAGGAGAAAGAGATTTTTAATTATAAAGCATTCAATTAAATCCCATTGCACCAAGAAAGAAATGTAGTCATGCACAATTTTTTTGCATTTCATAATGACACCACCAAGCTCATGCATGATACAACAAGAAACCAATCACCAGTACAAAATCAAAGCGAAATAATTTGGAAAAGACATTCACAATAAACCATCTTAAGGATTCCTGAAATTTTAGAATGAATGGACAACAGTGAACAGGCAACTATTTTTTCTTTTTTTTGGTTCAAAAACCAGAGTACATGCACATAATTTGAGCAGATTTATCCATCATTCTCCCTTTCAAAACCCCCAATTTGTTACTTCTGGTTTCATCAATCTAGTGTTATCATCATTTCACAGCTCTAAACTGTCCCACAAGGAAAAAAAAAATGCACATCTCAATGGCATCAACACACTCAAGTATCATGCACAGATAAAATTCAATAATGAATTGATACAAATATTCAAGAAACAACTTTAATCTGTGCTTGGTTTATGGAACTCACCAAAATGGAAACATATACATCTCATTTTGCCTTTGAGGTATTGAAGAAGAAAAATTTGACCCTTCAATGATTTACCCACCTTGTAAGATGTAAAGGTTAGACAATCTGACACTGAACACACACCCACACCGGACACATAGTACCTCAGTCCGTGTAACATAGGTCCTAGCCTGATGGGAAATATCAACCTAGTACCTAACTTTTTAGGGGACTTAGCGGGGGATATACATTCCAGAGTCACTGGCTAAAAAGGCCCAAACCCTGAAATTATGGCCTTTGAGATGGGAGGTTGGAAGCCACCAAGTTAGGTCTGAACTTTAAAGCTTTTTTCCCACTTTAATGCTTTTCAAATCATTTTGGATTTTCAATTCTCCCAACTAGCCCTTACGTGACCCTCCCTTAAATAGTTCAGAGTCTTACCTCATCAGTCATCAGCCTACTCTCTCCCCCCCCCCCCCCTCTCTTCTAAAACCATTTTCTACATAAAGCCAAAATCCCCGCACTCTACACTCTATATTACTCTCTCTCTCTCTCTCTCTCTCTCTTCCCCTCTCTCTCTCGCTCTCTCTCTGCAACCAAAATGGCTGATAAACCTTTCTTTTCTTCTCTCACTTTCTCTTTCCTCTTCTGCTGCTGCTGCTTCTATTCCCCTTCTGTTCTCTGTCGCAGCTTATCAGAAACTCCACACACAACAGTCCTTGACGTCTCTGCTTCAGTTCAAAAAACCCTCGATGTCCTCTCCTTCAATCCCCTCGAAACCCAAACCCCTCTCCACGAAGAAGAACTCGCCACCTCACTTTCCTCCTCGTCCTCTTTCTCTCTCCAGCTCCAACCCCGAGACTCTCTCCACAATTCCCAATACGAGGACTACAAATCGCTCCTCCTCTCACGGC
The DNA here is from genome assembly GCA_039720395.1 of Liquidambar formosana. NCBI lineage: Eukaryota > Viridiplantae > Streptophyta > Magnoliopsida > Saxifragales > Altingiaceae > Liquidambar > Liquidambar formosana. The sequence continues at coordinate 18,483,562 of CM077828.1, read as the reverse complement.
TCGAACGCGACTCCGCCCGAGTCGACTCGCTCACCACCAGACTCTCCCTCGCCCTCAACGGCATCAAGAAATCGGATCTCAAACCCATGGATACTGAGGTTCAACCGGAGGACATTTCCACTCCGGTGATTTCGGGTACGAGTCAAGGAAGCGGCGAGTACTTCTCCCGGATCGGAATCGGTTCCCCGGCGAAACCGTTCTACATGGCCCTCGACACCGGCAGTGACGTCAATTGGATCCAATGCCAGCCCTGTACGGACTGTTACGAACAATCAGACCCGATATTCGACCCGTCGTCATCGTCTTCTTACTCTAAACTGACGTGCTCGTCCACGCCTTGCCGGTCGCTCGATGTTTCGGGTTGCCGGAACGGCACGTGCATGTACCAGGTTTCGTACGGCGATGGGTCGTACACCATGGGCGAGTTTGTGACTGAAACGGTGTCGTTCGGATCGTCGGGGTCCGTGCCTAAAGTGGCGATCGGCTGCGGCCACGACAACGAAGGGTTATTCGTCGCCTCCGCCGGCTTGCTCGGCCTCGGCGGCGGCGCGCTCTCCCTCAACTCTCAGATCAAAGCCAAGTCCTTCTCTTACTGCCTCGTCGACCGGGACTCGTCCTCTTCGTCGACTCTCGAGTTCAACTCTGCCTTACCCGGTAATTCGGTCACGGCTCCATTGCGCCGCAACAGCAAAATCGATACTTTCTTCTACGTCGGACTGACCGGACTCAGCGTTGGCGGCCAGATGCTATCCATCCCTCAGTCGCTGTTCGAGATTGACACGTCAGGCAACGGCGGAATCATCATCGACTCGGGAACCGCCATAACTCGATTGCGGTCGGAGGTGTACGACTCGCTCCGCAACTCGTTCGTGCAGAAGACTCAAGACCTGCCGTCGACGAGTGGCGTGGCTCTGTTCGACACGTGTTACGACCTGTCTTCGATGTCGAGCGTCAGGGTCCCGACGGTGTCGTTTCACTTCGGGAGCGGGAAGTCGGTGCCGCTGCCGGCGAAGAACTACCTGATCCCGGTGGACTCGGCGGGGACGTACTGTTTCGCGTTTGCCCCAACGTCGTCGTCATTGTCCATCATAGGAAACGTCCAGCAGCAGGGGATACGTGTCAACTTCGATCTCGCAAACTCTGTCGTGGGCTTCTCGCCCAGTAATTGTTAATTTACGTTTATAGCCCTTAGCTGAGAAGGTCATCTTCCGAGTATAGGACAGCTGGATTTTAGATTATTGAGAGTAGGGCCCAGCTAAATAAGTACAATGTGGGTTGGGCCGGTGTGGATCATAAATTATTTACTCCCATATATATTTCGAGTTTTCAGTGGCAGGGATAGTAAATTAGTTTAAGTCTAGGGGTCTCAACTGTAAAATGCTGCGACTTAATGTCAATTGTTGTTTTATATGTGGAAAAAGATAGATTTCTATAGTAGTAGAAGAAGAAGACAGGCATACGACGTCGGTTAAATATTTTATGGGTTGCATGTGTGACACGTGGTATGGACATGGGGTTAAGGTGGATTTTGAACGCGTTGTTGGCGAGAATCTTCTGCTTTATTCGTGAGGGGGGCTTGTTTTGTTTGGTTGCATGTTTTTATTTTATTTTATGTTTTTTTAATGCAAAAATATGTGTACGAGGAGGAAGGCTAGCGTCACTTGATGGGATGCTATTAGGGCTCTAGCGGAGATGGTCCCCAAGAAATATTCTGATACGGATTATGGATAATGAGGCATTTTGGTTAGAGTTCAAATTACCAAGAATTATTATTACACAAATGGTACATTTGGCTGATTGTGTTAGCCTAGAGGATTTTTAAGGACATCAGGACCACTTTCCTAGGGATTTGATTCCAAGCATTAACACCCCACATTTTACGGGCCACTCATCCCTCATTGTCATATCCATTTTTATTCACTTATGTTTTTCCACCAACCTGTTTCATTTACATTTTAAAAAAAATCATTTTGTTTGCCATCGGTAGTTGTAGTTTATAAACCAAACTTAATCACTTGATAACTTAAATATCTTAATAACTTGCTACTAATAGTCATATGCAATAATAATGCTTTCACCTGAAAACTTAATATCTTGATAATTTTGCCATCTTTGCTTAATAATTTTGCTAACTTAATCACTTGATACCTTTGCTAACTTAATAACTTTCTTACTAGTCATATGCAATTGTCAAATAACAATCATACATTCAATGCCCATTTATATAGTTGGTTGAGACTACAAATAAATCCAACGTTGCAATCTGCCTTTCCTATGTCCCATTCTCGAGGTTGAACTGGTAACTTAATGCGGATATCGAGTCTTGTTCCAAAAGGTTGATGTCTTCGTTCGGTAGAATGATTGGATTGCTTAATAACTTAATATGGCGATGGACTCACCTCTCTGGGATTGACAAAGGAGAATGATTGGATCGCTTTTGGTCCAAATCGTTTCTTCAGAGAGCCTAGAGCAACTGGTTTTTGATGAAGCTTGAATCTCGCTAGGCTCGAGATTCTTGCACGCTTGAAATGGTAAGTGGTGTTTTCGTTATTCCCAACTGGATTTTGGGGCTTGTCTTGGGTTATACCTCATTTGGGTGTAAATAATACACCAATAGAAGGTGGACGTACACCTTATTTGGCCACTACACTAGGTCTATTGTGTACGGTACTATTAATAAAGGCTTATTTTTGTACTTCTTTTTACTACATCTAATTTCTAATTGATTTATTATCTGAAATCTAGTCGAACGAGACATTGCATTGATTTTTTCATTAAGAATTATATAAAAAAATGCTATACATTAAGTGGGTTTTTTTTTTTTTTTTTTTTTTTTTTTTTTTTTTTTTTAATTCACCCTTTTTTTTGGGGTGGGTGGGGGTGGGAGGTTTTGTTTTGTATGTGTGTTTTGAATCTTCACATAGACTCATGTGCCAATGACTTGTTTGGCCCACCAATACTCGTCCTTTTTTTTGAAGGCCTCGAAGCATTGCTCTTTTCTCTTGGAGGGATGGTTTTCTAAGTTTAGATATTATTGATGTTCTGTGAATATATATAAAAATAAAATAAAAAATAAATAAAAAGGAGCATGAACTTCCGTGAAGTCTCCTATGTAGAAATTTTGGCACAAATTGCAAAGGTTGTGTTTGGTTATGGGATGAGGAACCACTTTCTCCGTACGTGTTAATGTACTGGCCAATAAGACATAGCCCACATGCGCGGTCAAATTCTTACCTTATTTTTATCCTTTGTTGTGTTGACTCGTGTCACTGTTTTAAAATTTGAGATTCAAACCACTCATTGACTTACCAATGTGTTCTGCACAATTTTTTTCCTTAGTTGGATGGCACTAATACAATGAGTTGTGTCAATTATTTTTTAATTTAGTCAGTATGATGGTTTGTTATTGTTAAATATAATAATGTACAAGCAAATCTATAGGCACATTACTGTACTGGTTCTATTTTTTTTTTATAAACATATGAACAACCACTTATTCATGTACATATCCGTTATTGCAAAAGTAATTAGAGATTATCAAATAATCATTTAAAAAAATAATAATGATAATAATAATTTTCATGCTATGATAATATGTTGGGAACTCATGCATAGCAAGTTACCAAGATGCCCCTATGCTAGTTTCGTTAATTTTATTTACATATATATACACACATACATACACGTAAAGTACTCTTAATGTGTGCTCTAAGACATACATTATCTCTTATTACTTATTGGGATACATGGATAAAATCTATTAATGTTAAACCTAAGATTACAATATTAATGTCAATAGAGAAATAATAAGTTTGTCGATTACATATACCGGTTGCATTTAATGATGTTTTATAAATGACATTACTAGAGAGATAGCGCTATTTGTACTCTCTAAAACTATTCTAGTTCTCTCCTTAGTATTTTTATTATACAAATGGACATTTATTTATTTATTTATTTTTATGGTAATATTATTTCCTATTGATATTATGAAAATCCATACTTGATTTGGTGTTTTGTTGGGTTGACACTTTCTAGGAAGAAGGGGATGTGGGAGACAGATCACACAATTTTATTTTATTTTATTTTGTGGTAGCTGAGTGTATTAGGGGTTGTGTGACTCTGCGGGAATGGGGTTGTCGGTGAAGACAACTTAAAGCTTGGAAAAAATAATTAAATGAGGTTTGGTTTGTAAGTTGTCCTTGTCTAATTGCCTTTATGTGTGGGACCCTCCTCCTCCATCAATTATTATTCTTCATTTTTCAAATAAAAAAATTAAAAAAAATTATGGGGGTCTCCTCCATGATTGGCGGCATGCTTTTCTTGGCTTTGTTTTTGGTTTTTTTCTATCCACCTATCATAAGATGACACGTGGTGAATGGACAGGTGGAACTCGCTATCAGCTTATCACCTTGGAGTTTGGACAATAAAAAAGAAAAATGTTTCTACCAACCCAAAAAAGGGTTAAAAAGAGAGGTGCTTTTGCAAAGTAGGGTTTTCTTTCATTTTGGTGAAATTACTAATATTGTTTGTTGAGCTTAACAAAAATGCATTTATGAGCTTTTGATACTAAAATGTGAAATGTTATTTTTATAGGATTTCCTATTTTCCATAGTGGTAGGTGCCATGGATTGTCTAACTTTCACATACTGAGTTCTTTATTTACTTGGGGAAATTGTCAGAGTACCCATCTTGAAATAATCATCAAAGGATCAGTTTTTATAAGTACACATATTAAATAGATGTAATCAATATATTCATATGTTTTTTTTTTAAAGAAAATAAATTATTTATCCAATACGACCTTTATATTATATGTTAGAATGAATGATGAAGACTAATTTTTTCACAAAAAAATAAAAATAAAAAATTTAGGAAGTACACAAAATTCATGTTTGGCTTTTCAAAATGATCAAACAAATTGGGACCCCCAAAAGGAAAGGACGTCTATTAATCTTTATGAGATGGAGAGGGGAGAGGATTTAGTGTTGAGTTTGGAAAACTTAGCATGGTGTCAAGTTCATCTCAGTCGTCTATTTTGGTTTTGGACAGTAGAAATTGAAAGATGATAAAGTTACCAAAATGCCCTTATGAAATAAGTTTTTCATCTTTCAATCTCAATCGTCCAAAACCAAGATGGACGATTAAGATGAGCTCGGCACCGTGCTGAGTTTCCCAAACTCAGCATTGAATTCAAGTCCGATGGAGAGACTATTATCTTTATCTATATATGATTTTCTTTTTTTTTTTTTTTTTTTTGGGGGTGGGGGTGGGAGAGAGGAGTGGTGGACAAAAAGCTCTTGATATTTAGTTCAAGCAGAAATTTGAGGCAAGTGGTCATCAACGTGCTAGTCAATTCCAAGGTGTGGGCCGATTGCATGTGAAGAATATTAACTATACCAATCTGTATCCATGTGAACATGAAGCAAATGAGCAAAGTCACAAACCAAGTCTTCGAGCCATCACCCATATTTGTACTACTACTAGCAGTATTGATTTCCAAACCAATAGTAAAGTTTCCTTTAATTAATTCTCTAACTGACCAAGACAACCCTGCAAAGGAAAAAAAAAAAACTGAAAAAACAAAAAAAAAAAACAAACCAGGTTTTCTCTAGACAAGTGGCTAATTCTCCAACTTTCTCAAAAAGAGCCAAGAACTTTCATAAGAGTAGTGATATAACTTGGAAGCCATCAACCCTAGACTCCCAGAGGTTCCATAAAATAATTTTGTAAAATTGGCATTTTGATCGATATCCATCAACCACTTGCATCTCGATTGCAACGAACATGACTATTCAACAATAAGAGCTCAACCTAGCTAATAAACTACCTCTCATCATTAGATGGCATTTTTAGCAAGGGAGGGTGGCTTTGGCAAAGGAAGGGTCATTTATTTATGAAAAATGCTCTTGATTCTTAAATATTTTTCTAAATCTTTTTTCCCCCTTACAATGCGGTTAGTGACATTGCACACATTCAAAAAACACACAAATAATAATAATAATAAATGTATATAATTATATATTAATATGATTGTTGCTGCATCATGATCATTAAGGAATGACGTTAAGGATAAAAATCAGGTATTAGTAATATTACTCTTTATTTATTAGAAAATGCTAATTGTCCCAAATTATTTTCTAAATTCAACATCTCAAATGTTGTAACAACAACTTACAAAAGTAGTTTAGATGACAAAGGACCACGGCCCAAGAACTAGAGGTCCTACGTTTGAGTCTCTGTTCTCTCGATCACTATCAGATGCACGAGTATGCAAGTGGACAGTCCATCTCGGGGGCCTCAAGCTTGGGATATCTCTCCTTTGGCCAAAAAAAAAAAATAATAATAATAATAAAATAAAAGAAAGAAAAATAAAAGAAGAGATGTGATTAGTGATAACATAACAACCCACAAATTTAAATTTGAGTAATGAAAAAAATAATATAATACCAAAATGCCACCGCATTTGAAATACTAAATTTGAGAAGATCGATAATTTGGGATAAATAGCACTACTATTATTTAATTATTTAGCACAAGCTAGCAAAGAATGGTTTATTGACAAAGATGTTGTAGTTAGTTCACATGTGGAGATATCCAATCAACAAAGTTGGTGAGTTCACATGGGCGGATATCCAATCAACTCCTTTTTGAAAGTAATTTATGAGAGCAACACCCCATTCCAATTCATATACCATTGCTGCCGAGTAGGTGATTCCATTAGGCTAAGTGCATGGTCGTTGGTTGCTTGTTTAGTCCAGAGACTAATAGCTTTCAAGCTGGGGCACTTGGCGCTTTTCTCGGAGGAAGGATGACAATTCTTTTTTTCTTCTGGTTTGAAGGAAAAAAGAAGGAAAAGAAGGATGACAAAATTGACAATTAATTAGTTTCACATGCATGCAGGAGGGAGTCAAGTTCACAAGGGATGATATCATCATATATGCGCCCACTGCGTATCCGCCATAGAAAATCTAGGTCAACCATAAAGCATTGCTGCAGGTAACTGGGGTTCAAAGACTGTTCAACAACTAGCTGGGACCATACATAGCACATGTTTTGCCTCTAATCATGGACTAAATCTTGGACTGTTGTCCTCTCAAAGTCACTATTTAGGTGCCCACACAAACGTAGAGACAAAAGAACAATGCCAATCATGCCTTAATTTGCACCCATGATATGTCACATCACGTGAGATATTATTTAATTGATGCTAAATCACGGTCACCACATTGTTTAAGACAAACAATCTAAGAGATCTAGAAGAAGGAACGCCATTGACAATTGCTAAATTGCATTTCTTGTAATGTGGCATGTTGTAGCGTAAAGTTGATGGCGCACTTTTTTTTGATTAAAACAAGCAAAGAATCCAAACTTGGGTTAGTTAAATCTTGGAATGTCTCCATCTATGCATGTTTACCACTTCACCCACGCAAACATGCAGATATGCAATGAAAGAGAGTTTTACTATCTAATAAGAGGCTAGCCCATATCCAAATTTGAGTTTTTACTTTGATTTTTGATTTTGAGCTTTAACATAATATCTTTTTTATGATGTAATAAAAGTCATAAAAATTTCTTAGCGTAGAAAGAAAAAATATTTTGTACACTGCCTTGGTTTGGACATGAAGTGGATGGTAAAATGGTTACAAGAAATTCCCACAAGTTATGTGTATCATCAATGGGCTTGACATCTCTCCCCCTCGTCGCCTATTGTAAGGGGAGGTATCAAATTCAACTTTCAAGCCTTTAAAAAAACAAAAGAAAAAAAAAAAAGGATTTTGTAAGGATCTATCTGATGTGATGGGATGCAAATTTTTGACAATATATATATAATTTTTTTCTCAAGAACCAAAAAGTAAAGAACCCTTTTGTACGACATACGATGCATGTTATTCATGACAAATTTCATAATGCTAGAATTTTGGGTCTAGGTACTTCTTTTGTAGGGTTGGGAAATTGCAATGTTCTTTGTTAGTCGTAGGATCTTCCAATTACAGTGGACCTCAGCCCTACTATTAGGGGGAATCATGTAAGATCCATATATTTTTGTGTATGTCGGGTGTCTTATTCTGTGTGTCGTGACCTTTCTATAATTGTCTTGCGCACTTATATAATACGGTTTCAGACACAGATTTGACGGTTCCACTTCACCAACAATTGTAACAGTAAGTTCTTTTCGAGGTAGAAAAAGAGCAGTATCAAACTTAAAAAATATTTGTGTCTACCTTTTTAACCTTTTTAATCTTGAGGGTTTAGCTAGACAAGCCGAGCCTGATAAGCGCATCAAGAAGCATAGGTGAAGCATTGGAAACCCATGAATGCATTTGATCCCCTCTTATCAAGAAGCATAGGTGGGAATGTCTCTCTCTGTTTTTCCTGCTTCACCTTGGAATTAACCTATTTTAGAGGGCCAATTTTCCCAACAATATACAGATCCTGCCACCCAATGTCATCAACATATTGGAGTATCAACTAGAATGGGCAGTTTTGCTGGACAATAGGCTGGTTTTGCAAGTCTCATTCATCTTGTACATTACAAACACTACAATAACATAATACAAACCAATACAAAAACTTGATTTATACCTCATCCAACAGCCTTGACAGCCTCTAAGATCTCATCTCACTTTAAACAAGCATAGCCTAAAGACGGCACTGACAACCTCCTTTAGATCTAATTTTACTCTAAACAAACAAGCCTAAAATTTCTGAGTCCTGAAAATCCAGGTCACCAAAAAACCTTCCCAACGATTGGGTCTCCAAAAAGAAAATACTCAGGGCAACCAAACTTTCCTCCATCTATTGGCCATAAGAAGAAAGAGAAAAAACAGTACACAAGGAAATTGTGACCAAACATCTAGTGGCACAACATGCAGTCAAGGCACTCATTCAATTAGTTCACAATGCTAAGTTGTCTAGCTCAACAAAGACATGCAGCATTTGCAGCTTCTTTAGGAAGGAAGACCTAAAGAGAAATACAAGAAACAAAACAGAAAAAGAATGTATGTGAAACCAAACTCAATCAACCCTTCACAAAAGCATTTAAGAGAAACAAAATTTCTTATTCTTTCTGGTTGCAATGGCTCTTCAAAGAATGAACGTATTAAAATCCCTAATACAGTGGAGCTTGATACTAATATCAAGAGTATTGTTGCAAGTTCAACCCATTTTTGGGAAACATAAATTCAATGACCATCCATCATAATGCACAATCTCCCGCCCTGACTATAACCAGTCCCTCTGTAATCGCCCAAAAGATCATAACTTGATCAGTTATTTAACCAAGTTGTTCCAAGGATTTGGCACTGTTAACAAATGTTGCGCTTTTATCAAACCCCTCAAGCAAAAGAATCCGCACAGCTTCTATGCCATTTTGAAATGTGAAATCTAACTGAAAGAGACAACTTTGTCAAAAATCTAGTTACCATTTACTTCACTTAAAAATCACCTTTAGGCCATGTTTGTTTAGCTGGAATGGAATGAATGGAATGGAATAACATTCCAATTCATTCCATACAATGGTGTTTCGATGAGGTAATTTAAATGGGAATGGAATCAAATAGTGTGTTTGGACTGCCATTTCAAATCTCTTTTCATTCTAGGCTACATCAAGCATGGAATCAGATTCCATTCCTGTCCATTCCATTCCAACTAAACAAACATGGCCTTATGGGTGTATGTAAGTTTTACATACCTCTTCACGTTCTTGTTTATTGAATGGGCGGAGAACAAAGTTGATGGGATCCATTTTCCCAGGAGGCCGCCCAATTCCTAGAGAAATATCATATAATGGTAAAAATTAAGGAGCATATTTGACAAGGAATTTGGCATGGTTAGGGTTTTACCTATTCTTAAACGAGGAAAATCCCGGCTCCCTTTGAAGTGATTGATGACACTCCTCATCCTGCAAGGGGAAGCAATTATAATTAATCTCACAAGCTATACACAACTTTAAAGAATGGGAGATCAACTCCACCACCACCAAATTTAAAAGAAAAAAAAAAAAAGTGGAGAACTCTTTTATTATTACTACTACTATAATAATTATTATTATGATAGGCTTCATCAATTAAAGCAATATTTTCCAACAATCTATACAAGACTACGAGCCCACAAGCATTTAAATATCCACCTATGAAATTGATATTTCTTGTGCTACAAATTTTTTAATACTGAAAAACATAACTCTCTCTTCAACCTGGAACTGATAAAACCGCACATACAGAATAAATGGCATTCTCTTAAAATTGTATAATAATAACCCCAAAATGGTTTACTTTCTTCTTATTTCAGCAATCATACTCCCAAACATGCAGCACACAGGCTTCAAATTTAACTGAAAGGTCCTCCACCAACACTGAGGCAAATATGAATCTCAAAAACAAATAATTGACCAAAAACCATCTACTGCAAGGAAAGAAATCCCAGGGTTCCAAACCACTACCGTCCTTTCCATTCATCAATCTACAAGTGCCAGAACCGAATTTTTGTACATTTTTCGGCACACACTAATTTCTGAATGAAAGGACCATAGTGGCCCTGAGCCATGAAATATTTTCTCATCCTTTCTGTCCAAGAGAAGAGAAAAAACATCCCAAGAAGAAGGGCATAGTTTTCGTTAAGTTGAAACTCAAAAGTGCTCACAGGGTCATCATTCAACCAAAAGCCTAGGAACCAGTGCATAAAAAATATAAAATGAGAATTTAATATCTTCTGTCCTCAGGACATGTATGTTAATCTATATTCACCATAGAGTTGAATAACAAATATGATGCATACTGCAAAAATAGCAGGAAGCTAAAAAACCAATATAGCAACATGGTAAATACCCATTGTGTCCTCCATGTCCACCTTTTGGCAACAGCCGCAATTTTGCAAAAGGCAAATCCAAATCATCAAACATCTGTAGAAAAGAAAACCACAAAATTTGAGGATTGAAGAGGAAGATACTTGCTTTATTCAACATGGGAGAATGGTAAATACCATACCAACATGGGAGAATGATAAATACTATACCACAAGTACTTGCTTCAAGGGAATCTTGTAGTATGAAACAATGGCCCCAACCTTCAAAAATGGGTCCAGAAGCAGCCAATCAGTGATACAAGCATAGAAAAATAGCCAAAGAGAATTCTTGACTACTGGTACACATGGTAGTCCTTCAAGATAAGCTTACTTACAGACTCACCGCTGGCATTCATGAAAGTTTGTGGTTTGGCAAGCATAACTGGAACATTTCCAATAAAACCTGAAGAATGAAAACAAATTCTTTCAAGATTAAGAATTGCACACCAAATAGGTTATAAGCCAGTATTTTCCTTTTTGCAATAAATCCAAGTTAAATAAAGCAGTTCTCAAACTTGATATGATGATATCTATTTAAAATATTTATATCTAAATAAGAAGCTTATTCCTAAAAAATAGGAAAAGGTTGTATGTTCAGAACTTCTGTGTCTTTAGTTACAAATTTTAAAAAATAGAAGGAGGTAAAATAGTAATGTAAAAGGAATTTTCATTAATAAGTGTTGAAAGATTTTTGTTTATTAAAGTTTTTTATATTTAGCTGGGAAATAATTTTGAATGTAACCTTTGGTGATTCTAAGTTGAACAAAGTGAATTTCATGCGCCATCAACTTTGCTGATAGGATGATCTAAAGCACTAAAATTTGGAAACTCAATGAAATTTATAAGATAAGGGGAGGAAGAAGGAGAAGTTCTCAAGGGATAAGAAAAGTGTATTGATTCCAGCTCACTAGGATCACTCTCATGAGATATGTTTAATGTCATCTTGATAAAAGAAACCCAGTGTCGGATTGGCTGCTGTTCTGAAATGATATTTAATTTTTAAGTATATAGTTATTTCGTGTCAATATAGATATTTTATACCACAGAGAAGTTCCTTTTGTTGTACTCCACTAAACCTGATAAGGTTACGAGCATTGTATCATTAGAACTTATTTTGCTGTCAATAGTGGGGAACAATAACCTATTTCCCAAAAGTTTTTTGATTTCATGAGTTACTTGTCAGTGGATTTCAACTTCTAGACTTCTGCAACACACAGTCCATGTAATTGAGTCATTCTTTCCATTCTAGTCTTCTATGTTTGCAATAAACATCTGGTGAGCCATACTGCAAACAAATTGGGGGCAGCCTACAAAATCCTAAACTCTCGTCTTACTTTATTCGGTTATATCTTCACATTATCAGAACATGTGGAGGAAGTTAAGGCTTCAGGTCATACACAACAATGAGCAAACTAATGCCATTTGAAGCAAGTATGGAGCAAGTTTTCTGATAGAAGAATACATCGAATTACATAGTTGTATATGACCATGCGGGAAGAAAATCTACATTAATATACTTTTGATAATGTATAACGAAACAGCTACACCAAAATTGAAAATTGGGGTTAAAGCATGGGAAACCTTTTCCAAACAGGGCTTTGAAAGAAACACTGCCCATGGCTATTCCTTCCGCTTCAGCTATAGCGTCTACCATCTCGAAACCGACCTGAAAAGAATTCCACCATACAGCAGAGTCAGGAGAGAGAGAGAGAGAGAGAGAGAGAGAGAGAGAGAGAAATCGTACGAACATTGTGGCGAGTGCCGTTGTACTTCTTGCCGGGGTTTCCGAGACCGACGAGCAACCACGGATGATTGGGCTTCTTCGGCTCCGCCGGCGGTGGCAATTTGGTGGTGGTTGAGCTGGTTGCTGCCGCTGCTGCTGCTGTGATGGTGGTGGAAGAAGTAGAAGTAGAAGTAGAAGGTGAGAGGTGAAGCATCCTCCAATAAGAATAAGAAGAAGGAGATGATGAAATTAGGGTTTTTGGTGAGAAACAGTAGCGATGGCGAACGGCTGCCACTGCTGAAATACCACCAACATTCATATTCTCTCTCTCCTCTCCCCTCCTCTCTCTCTCTCTGTGTTTATATATATATATATGTATGTATGTGATTTGGGAAATGTGAGGAACAGGGAAGAAGGTGTCAAAACCCTAGAATGCTGTCGGAGAAGGAAAACACCCATTTGCAATGAGAAATTTAGGAAAGAAGAGGAAAATGGAAAAAAAAAAAAAAAAAAAAAAACCAAAAAAAACAAAAAACTGAACGCCGTTGCCGGGGATCGAACCCGGGTCACCCGCGTGACAGGCGGGAATACTCACCACTATACTACAACGACTTGATGGCCTATGAGGCCCTTGTTAAGGTATTTGTACTAAAATTTCAAATCTCCTTGCTAGTACATTAATTGGCAGCTGAGCACCAAGGCCACAACTAGGAAATTTTTTATTTTTTTTGGTGCTTTGAAGACATTTTATGATAGTCTTATTACCAATGTCATCCCGTTAAATTGGTGAATTTTACCGTGGCAAAATTAAATATATACTACCAAATTAACATTAATTCATTAAACTCTATTTGGTTGCAGATGATTCTTCATAAATTTCATAAGAGAAAGGGTAATCTTAGAGTGGTAAAAACAATTGGTAGGATTAATGCTAATGTCACAAGCAATTAAACTTAAAAGATGTATCAAGTCTCTTTTTGCCTTACTCATTTTCAAGGCAATGCAAGAGTACTAATTCCTTTTAATCTTGGCAAAATAATGAGACAAAATAAAAAAATAATTTAAAAAACGTAATGGGGTCAAATCTATATTTGATACGAATTCTTTATACAGAGTAAAAAATTATTTGAGTCAATACTACTGCCGCGAGTATGGATTTGTAAAGACCCTCCACCTTTGTCGGTTTTGAATTACCACTCAAAGCCATCACAACGTATAAACACATCCTGTATATATGTTAAGGATGAGAGCCTTCATTATTATTATTATTATTATTTTTTTTTTGGGGCTGAATATTAAGGATAAAAGCCTACATACATATTTTTAACCTAACCTAACGACCCTCTCTAATTAGGCACGTGGGATTAAGTACATAAACTTAGTATCTCATCTCACCTCACTTCTCCCCACAAACTGCCCTTGACGAGCACACACAATACACCTGCGCGCAACACGTAAAGCCATGTCTTTGAATTTCTCTGTCACAAGGTGGAAGAAGATCTTGGTACTTGTGCACTAGCCAAAGGATGATATCAGAGAATTCGGGGAAAATAATGCACTGCCCAAAAAGGAAAAAAACAGACCAGTGAATTTTCTCATATCACAGTACCAACTTGGCCTACATTGCAAAAACACAGGACACCCATCATGGTTCTACAGTAAAATTATCAGACAAAAATTCGTTTTTGCAAGAGCTGCGAAAATCCCGAAACTCACAGCGAGTTGTAGGGTGATAAAATCAAACAGAAAGAAAATTGAAGCTGTAATACAGCCCAAATTTTTATTTTAATTTTTTTGATGTTTTCCCAGGAAGACGTCAGAGCAGAGAAACTGAGATAGGTAAAGTATAGTTCCATGTCCGTGGATTGCATTTTATACATGATTAGTTGTGGTTCTCAAAAACCTTCAAGTTGCTCAGACCTTTTCTCTACAATGCCTTCACATGCTTTCAGCTTACAGCTTCCATAAAAGAATATAAATTCGAATGAAAATAAAATATAAAATGCGACCATTTTCTTTGCACTGCCAAACTTGGAAGGAAAACAAAGAAAGTAAAATCATTCTTCTTGCATATACTATGTACAAGACATTTATATCCATAATTTCAATCCTATGTTTCCCATCTCAATGAAGAGAAATCAACAGAACCTCGATGATGATAAACATTAAAGCGCATGGGGCAGGATAAGGTTTTTCTCTCCAATAAGGTTTTCCTCAGGGCCATTGCTGCATAAAAGGAATATTTTTAATTAATAAGAAACAAACCAACAGAATCAACTGAATATTTGACAGATGGGTTACCTAAGATGGCTCAGAGCTGACATTCGGTATAGACAGGCGAACACCAGCACATGCAACAAAATGGTGTAGAAGAATGCAATAGTTCGAGCATATCTGCGATGATATTTTGCTACGTCATTTATATCATAGTCTCCCAGAATAAAATATAGCAACATTACAGGAAGCAAAACAATGACAACAAATTCAAGAAGGAAGAAACTAAAACGAAACACATAGTTGGAGTACTTCAGTAGTTGCATTTCAGTATAGGTGGAGTCAATTTACGAACATGCAGTATTCCATAAAAGTGTCTGGAACAAAATAAAACTCATATGTTTGAAGAGACAAGTTTAATAGGACATGAGTGTTGGACCTGGCGACTTCCCTAGATCTATACAAAGGGAAAAGACTCCTTTTGTTTTATCCATACCCCCTCTTCTCTTCCTGGATTGGGTTTCATATAAACACACATGCAAACGCGCACACGTGCAAACACTTTATGGGTAATGCTATTTCACCCATCTATTTCACCTATATTCTCCCACCCATCCATATGTGGCAGCTTTTCCTTATTCCATGCTCGGCCCTACATGATTGCTTTCACCAATACACTTTTGACACACAAGGTGGGTGGCAAGACATGGGTGAAGTAGCATTTTCCATGTTTTATAAATTTCATAAGGCAAACAAAGGTGGGAAATGCAAATCTCATACCACAATTGATTGCATCTTGTATCACAGTTGATTAGATACCCAAAAAAATTCACCAAGAGAGATGTAGCCATACTTTAATTAATCCAAATTAAAGACAATAGAAGCATACTTGTTGCCAAGAAGGAATTGTCCACTTCTAAGTGTAACTCTGTCCCTAAAACCCAACTCCTTGTACCTTTGATCCTTTTCCTAATTACAAGTAAAAGATTTGGTAAGTACATGATCTGTAGCAAAAAGTGGCATGTAAGAATAAATACAGAAACAACATAAAATAAATGGATGTCATGCAGATAACAAATGCAAAGTTTCATAACAAATAACAAACATGAAAACAGGCTTATTTTATTAGCCACTACTACAAAGTCCCAACCTATAAGCTAGTGTGGTTCTTTATTTCCATTAACCAAATGTGTAGCATTATTTCACCCCAGTTGTTAGGTTCTATCTTGTTGGCAGCATCCTAGTTTGCACGAATTTTAGAGCCCTTTCGCAAAAAAACCTCCAGAAGTTCAACCCCAAACCCCCCTCCTCTTTCTCTTTCTGGATTTTTGGACCAAAATGTTTCCAAGGGCCAATTTTAGTGGAAGAAGGTAATCTCCAGTGTACAAGAATGTTATTGAAGTTCAATGCTGTATTAAATTCAAGCTTGTTAGAATAAAGAACCAAAAAAAAAAAAAGGTGGATAACAAAGTTTACCATATAATAAATTCCTGAAATTCAGAATGAGTTGGATTCATTTAAGTATTCACTTGAACCAAAAATGTACTAGTTTTAATATTGTCTATGGAATAAGTGTAAACTGGAATTCACATTTTCCATAAATAAGAACTACTAACCCAAAAAAAGAAACTATTTAGACATAAACAATGAGAAGTAACCTAAATTCAAACACCTAGCAACACTGATAAACTATTATTAAAAATACACACACACACATCATAGGAGAGAACGCACAAGCTTTGTGTCTCTTCTTCTTGATTACAATATTAAAACACAAATCTTCTTTTCCTTTTTTTCTTTTCTTTTCCCATTTAACGAAACAAATTGTATTAATGAGAGAGAAACACAATGTTGATTCAACAGATTAAATGGAAATCAGGCAGGCATTGAATCAACCATTATGCTCGATTTTCAGATGCACATCAAAATTGAACCAAAATATACAAATTTAACAAAGGATCTGAACTTGAAAACCTTTTTTGAGAAAGCTGCAAAGGGATTTATATCATCCTCATATATCTTTTTGTACTTGGATTCCACATCTGAACTGAAGCCACTTTCAAGATCTTCCGAATGCTGAAAATGATCAAATAAGAGAAACTCTTAGCTAGAAGAGACTACAACCAAACTACAAAAATAATTATGAGAACTGCAATAAGGCACCTTCTTTGATCCTCTAGAAACTACTTTCTCAAGATTGTAATCCTGCACATAACGAATCTTTCCGTAAAGTTTGACATTATCCGCTTTCGTTTTCTCTAGGTCCACGGTTAACATCCCTATCTTCTCCTTCAAATGCCTATTTTCCTAATACATTAAAAAAATTCAGTTGAGTCATGCAAGTGAACCCATAATCTAACCATCAGAATAAAACTTATTTGCAATTACCACAAATAGAGAAAGGAATAAATAGGTGAAAATTTGCATAAGGTGAAACAATATACCTCTTCTGTCTCTCGCAAGCGTGTCCGAAATCGATCTCGTTGATTGCAGATCACCTTAAGCATAGAGCTTTGATCTTGATCTGAAGAAACTGATTTCTGATCGGCATTCTGATCCAGAAAAGGTTTATGTATAAACAATAAGCCAGATCTATAGAGGTAAAAAAAATTTACTTAACTACAGAACGTAAACATCATGAACCCAACATATATGCAACAATGTTCCACTTGCAGCAACTTATAAATTGTTGCTGTAAAAAAATATTATAAGTCATGAATCATGATGTTAAAATTGCAAGATTTTTATAACAGACTCAACATTAGCAATCAGTGGTTTTGCTAAATCCACAAGAAGCTCCAATTATGCCCTTAAACTAGAATCTGACCAGTCTCTCAACAGTAAGAACAGTCACTCTGGGCAGCACTTGATAAAATTTCTTAGTGTGGCAGATACAAAATTATATTTATTGCAAGTATGAAACAGAATTGCACAGTTTTTCTTTGGAAGGTGCCTCTTTCTCCATCTCTTTTAATGCCTTCAATATTTTTAAGAGGTTGTGAATAGCAGATGTTAGCCCACACATCATCCTGGTAACTACTGTGCTTGTGAAAGACAGCATGTACACAATTTAACTCAACAAAGCCTCTTATATCCAGCTCCTTGGGGTATGTGACATGAAGGAAGAATGTAAGTGAATTCATTCTATACAAGATCATGTTTAGAAACCATAACATCGGGTTTGAGAGTTAACAAGGCCCAAAGTACCATAGGGGGAGTCAATGTTGATTCAAGTAAGATTGAGAGATTTGCGGCTTTGCTAGGGTGCTCAGTTAGTGAGTGGCCGATAAAGTATCCTGGTAATCTGGTATGCCTCTAAGTGGCAATCTTTTGTCTTGTAGCTTCTGTGATTCAGTTGTTGAGAAAGTAGGCAAAATGTTAGATGGGTGGAAGAAGGCACATTTATAGGGGTGGTAGGCTTACACTAGTGAACTCAAGTCTGGATAGTATGCCTACGAACTATGTTTCCGTTTCTAAGATTCCCATGAATGTGGCCAAGAGTATAGAGAAAATGATAATTTTTTTTTTTTTTTTTTTTTGTGGGAAGGTAGTGGATAGGGGAATAAGGATCATTGGGTTAATTTTAAGGTGGTGTCTCATTTTAAGGAAAAAGGTGGTGTAGGTTTGGGTAATGTGGTACCCAGGAACCTCACGGAGATTCCCCATGAAACAAGGTTCTTTATGTCATTTTGTGATCAAGAGAAAATAAAACATTCAAGATAATGGCTGTGATTCTCATGTTGTGGAGAGGGAGAATTTGTCCATGAAAATTTATTTCTCAAGGACTACCTTATTTCTTGAGTCATGTCAAATTCATTGTTTGTAATAGAGCTTGAATTTGCTTTTGGGAGAATGTGTGGGGAAATGCCCTTCGTTTGAGTTGGATCCTCCTTCTTAGGATAATGGGGACTTTTATTGCGGAGATTATTTCTTTGTATTCCAATTCTTCTAATTGCAATTTTTATTTCTCTCGTAATCTTAATGATAAAGAGTCCGAGGCTTTGGCTTCATTCTGGTTGTCTATTCAGACTGTTTTTCTTTCTCCTTCAAGATCTAATTCTTAAGGGACGTTCTCCTGTAACTTGTTTTTCAATTCTCCGATTGTCCGTTCATCCTTGCTAGGATGATTTGGAAAGAGAAATTTCCTCTTAAGGTAAAGATCTTGGCTTGGTCAGCTACCCCTCAAAGAACGAATACTTTTGATAAGACCGATGTTTTGTCTCTCCCCGTATTGTTGTGTTCTTTGTAAGAAGGGTGAGCCGGTGGATCACCTCTTTTTGCACCATGATGTGGCGAAGGGGTTGTGGCACCCTTTCTTTGATATTGCAAGTCGTGTTGGGTTAGCCCAACACATATTTGGGGTATGTTCGAAGTGGATTTTCGAGATCTTGGTAGGGCCAAGAGGGCCAAATCTTTGTGGAGCTGCACTATTAATTTGGCTCGAGAGGAATGCCGGGATCTCAAGTGACAAAAGTAAAGAGAGAGAGGGGTTGTGGGAGAGTGTTTGTTTTCTTGCTTCCTCATGGGCTTCGGTGGACAAACCTTTTGAAGGAGTTCCTCTCTTTTTGATCCTTAGAAATTGGATTGAGATTTGCACTTTAAAGAGTGCCAGGAGGAGGTGCTTGGGAGGTCATTTTTATCCTCCTTAAGCTAGTGTTTTGGTTTGAGGGTTAGAAAGTTTGTAAGGGAGGTTTTCTTTTTGGGTTTGGGGGGGCATTGTTTTTGTAGAGGTCATTCAGACTCGGTTTAGGTCTGGTTGGTCGGGTATAGTTTTTGGGGTTTTGTGATGGTATAGTGTTTTTTTGAACGCAATCTCTTCCCTTTTAATGTATTTTGTACTCAATTTATAAAATATTTCGTTTCCTATCCCCCACCAAAAAAAAAAAAAAAAAAAAAAACCTGGCCTAGCTAGAGTGGGTAATAGTTGGAGAGACCATGAGGGAAAGATGATGCTTTCTCAAAAAATTTTTTTTTTTTTGGATGACGAGGAAACCCTTCGGGCAAGCCCTGGGCCCATATAAGACACTGCAATTCTCATTTTCAAAACAACAGATTGAGAAAATGGCATTACTCTAAAGTTTCAAGTTTGCTGGAGGATCTTAATGAAGCAGTTACTCTTTTTTTTTTTTTAATGAAGTAAATATGTATTAGAAAAAAGGGCGTAGACCATGTACATAAGAGATATACAATCACTAGCCAAAAAAGGAAAGAAACTCCTAATGGAGAATAAGGGAATCAACAAAAGAAATATAAGAGGGGTTGCAATCATCAAAATAACTACTCGCCCACCAAAAAAGGGTCTTAACAAGAAGAGACTTAATATCAATAGGAGAAGCTTTCGAATCTTCAAACATTCTCCAGTTTCTTTCTTTCTAAAGGCACCAAAAGAGAGCATGAAGCACCACACTCCAAATCACCTTGGATTTCTTGTTCACATTCTTAGTTTGCCAACCCACTAGAAGAGCGTGAGTAGAGTGAGGGACAACCCAATGGATTCCGAACAAGGAAAAGATGAGAGACCAAAGGCTCCATGCCACCTTACAATGAATAAAGAGATGATGAACCTATTCCACCACTTCCTTGCAAAGAATGCATCTATTTGCCAAGTTCCAACCTCTACTAATAAGATGATCCAATGTCAAGCATTTATTCCTAGCCACCAACCAAGAGAAGAAAGTAACCTTGGTTAGGATCAAAGCAATCCAAATCCTTGCAAAGAATGAAGCAATTACCCTTGTAGTTGATGCATATGGTTGTTAAGGGAGAGCCTCCATTGTATCAGTGGGACTAGAAGGGTGTATAGTCGTTTGAGGAGATACACCCATTTCATTCAATTGAATACTAACTTGTCTTGCAGTGTGAATGTGACTTATTCTTGGGTGCACATATTTGCTAATATAGAGACAGACTTTGGCTAAAAGAAAGTATCAGTGAAGAAATTAAGCAGCCACTTCCACTTACCCCAATTTAGGGTGTATAGTAATTCACTAAAAAATTTATTGTTTCTCATAAAACTGACAACAATTGGATATGAATAATGTCCCCAATGCATTAGGAACATACCCAACCAAGCAACAGACTGTTGAGAGAGAGAGAGAGAGTCCTACATTACAAATTTTGTAGAAAATTTTCTTAATATATTCTTCAATAACACAAAATGCAACTTTGAACCTCAGGTGCAAGTGATCTGATCTATCCCTTTCTCAGCTTAGGGTGTCTCAGACTCGTAAACTGAAGTGACAATATATACTTAAGTACTGTACTTATCAAATGTATCTAAATTTCTTGTCTCTCCAATGTCCTAAATTAATTCTAATGAATTTTCTCCTTCTTGGCACAATGCCTCAACCTTAATCTATGTGGCACCTCTTTTAGCTCAGGCTCATCATACCCAAGCAGATATTCAGCCAAGCCCTGCTCATCAACATCCATACTGCACTAACCAACACATGAAAAAGAAGGACATAACTTCCAATACAGGTTGAAGATCCTATAGCAAAATATTTGGCATAAGTTGCAATAACAAATACATGTCCAAAATTCTCGACTGTATGATTGTTGCTATCTAATCTGGGAGGATTTTCTTTTGAAGATGCTAAAATGCAGAATATCATAAAAAGATAGTTATGTACCTCTGATAGCTCTGTTGCCCCAGCCTCTGAAAGATCCCAATCGCCAAATAGGGTGCCTTTGCGATCTTTGGAACTATAACCCTGCATTGGAAGAAAAGAAAAAAAATATGAAATTTAAAAGAAAAATATAGCAATCAAATAAGTTTAGACATTAGACCCCAAATATAATTGAAAAATACACACACATTTCATCAAGAAAAACCAATGTATCATTTTGTAACTTTTGACATCAGACCCCAAATAAGTTGCAATCCTTTTTGATGATGAGGAAACCCGTCAAGCAAATCCCGGGTCCATATAAGACCTCACAACCCATATGAACTAGGTAAGTCCAAGGACCATGAGAACCATGAAACCTTGTGTGGGTGGCCCCAAGGGGTTTAGCAAGAGTCAAACTCAGGACCTCCGCTTCCTGAGGCGTAGTCCCTTGCCAATTGAACTATCCTTTGGGGTTAAGTTGCAATCTTAAAAGAACCATTTTAAGCCACATCATTTGTCGTTTTGATACACAATACGCAGGTGCAACTATTCATGACAATGCAGATCAACAACTAAGCAAGTAAAAACGTAATCTAGCTGGTGAAATCACTTCTGGAAATTTCAAAATTCTTTGATCGAACCTTCAATATATCATCTTCCAGTTTTTGAATTAATTTTTGCTGTTCGTTAACCTTTGCCATAAGTTCTGCTATCTTTCCTTCAGCTGTATCCAGCAAAGACGTTTTCTCAGAAAGCTTGACCTAAAAGGAAACAGGTGTAAGATTAACACCAATATACAATCAATAGATACCATTGAAAGCATTTATCTTTCACTACTATTCAAAATACCCAAAATAAAGATATGGAATTACATCTAGAATATCTAATTTTCCATGCAGCTATATCTCTAACAAAATATAGATGATGATCCATGTGTTTGTGTATGCATTTATCTTTGTAGTTGAACAAAAGTTAGTAAAAGCAAAACCTAAAAAGAAAGCAAATAATTTGAGACTTCATACCTTCAACTGCGTCAGTTCATGTTCCATTTTCCGGTTCTTATCAAGAAGAAGAGACTCCAATTTGCTCATCTCCTCCCCACTAGTAGCTACTTCCCAATCTTCAGCCTCAATTGAATTATAACCAACTGCCTACACATACACAAGTAAAAAATCAAACAGGGACGCACACTAAAAGATCATTTGTGCGCAAAGAACAAGAGAATAATCTGTATAAAACCTGGATTCAATCACCATTGCAGATGCATTATTACATTTAAATCTATAATAACAATTTGGCTATCATAAGATCTATCCTCTTGTTCTTAAGGCATAAATAATCTATGCTATAATAGAATGGCGATGGGAGTCTCTTTGAAAACAGCTGAATTTTTGGTCTCTTGCTAAAGAAAAAGAGGGGGGGGGGGGGGGGGGGGGGGGGGGGGGAAGGAAATAAAGGGAGAAAGACCCCACCACTTTGAGTTGCCAACCAATATATCCATAAAAAACTTCCTAAGTACTGTTATTTCAATTAAAATGAAGCATATAACAGATATTTTAAGCAAGTTATTCTCTCCCACTTCAATAAAAACGCCATAATTTGGATGTTAGTATGTTGTTGATTGATAAGGTAGTTATTGTATCTTCTATAACCGAACATCCCATGTCCATCTCTTATAAGTTAAAACCACAGTTCAAATTCAAAGTTTTAAAATAGCTTTTAATCAGCATTTTTTTCTCTATTTTAAAACAATTTCCAAGTCCCTACAAGGTTAGTTGAACGGTCAGGCCCTAGGAATGCTTTGCAGAGGTCATCATTTCGACTCCTCGCAACTATCATTGCCTATGTGGGAATGGGGTGTCTCACATGGGCCTTAGGGGATTAGTTTGGGTTGAAAGCCTGGGATACTCCTAATCGTTAATAATAATAAAAAAAAAATCAAACAATTTCCAAATGCGCATCATGTGTGTCTCGAAACCTAGTAACAATAAAGCCATCCAGGCTGATCCTTTTTTTAGAAGAATTATTAAGAGAAAAATAAACTTCTAAAAAGCAATTAACACATTCATGGTATCATGCACTATCCATCCTCCAACCATTATCAAAACACAAACCCCATTATTAAGCATTCTATGATGTTGGGTCACTTGAAAATGCCATTAATTTAATCAAAACAATATATAAGATAACCATTCTACTTTCTTTATAGACAAATCAGCCAGTAAATGTAACACACAAAAATTACATTAACTGGCTAAAAATTTATTTTAACTCCCCAAATATATATATATATATATATATACAGGACTGATCATGTGCGAGATATCCCTGATATCCCGTTTGATTACGACTGTCCATGAGTGACACGCACGAGCGTGTGTTGCTCGTGGCTTGCGTGTGTCACTCATGGACGGTCGTAATTGAACGGGATACTCTGGGATATCCCGCACATGATTAGTCCTATATATATATATATACACGGTTATGTTCCCATCAACACCTGTTGATATAAGTTATATCAGCAACATGTATTAGAGGTTGAACCCCTTGCATTGATCCAATGTACCTCATATCCTACTAATGCAAAAGGTACAACTCTTAATGCACGTGTTGATATAAGTTATATCAGCACGTGCTTACTTGATCATCATCCTATATCTATATATATATATATATATATATATATATATATATATAGATATATAGGTCTGATCATGTGCGGAATATCCTAGAGCATCTCGTTCGATTACGACCATATGTGAGCAACACGCGCGCATTCACAAGTCCGCGCGTGTCGCCCACGGACGACCGTGATCAAACGGGATATCCCGCACATGATCAAAGCTTTATATATACACACACACACACACACACACACACACACACACACGAGAATGACCAGGTGTAGACCATCCTGGACACCTCGAATAGGATCGCATGGCTGGGAGCACTTGATAAGCTATCTGTCCTAGAGCCGTGCGATCTATCCTAGATGGTCTGCACTTGATCGGCTATCCTCACTATCAATGTGATTTAAAGTCTTTAAGTAGCATTAATGACCAACAAGTTGACTAATGTTTCCAAATTTTTATTTTTATAAGAAATGTTTCCAAAATTTTAGATGAATTTCTATAAATTTATCGTAATTATTAGAGAAACAAAAGCTACAATGATCATAGGGGAACTATGGAAGAATTAGTCACCAGAAACTGCAGAGAACGGATTAAATTACCTGCAGAATTTTCACTTTTTTACGTAAATCTTCAACTAATTTTTCTGTTGGCCTTGCCTGAAGCTCTTTCTTGATCTCCTCCAGGGCAACTTCCTGTGGATTAAAAAGAGGAAAGAAAAATTACACCACACAACAACCATTGGACATGAGAGACAAACTTGCTAGTGAAAACATTGAATTACAGACAAAAAGACAAAAATTGATTGTTGACACATTAACCTTCAAAAAGTAGTGAACACGGGTATTGCCACATTTATATAATAAGCTGTAATGTGCAGCAATATTTTCAGTTCAAACAAAAGGAAAATAAAAAGAATTTATTATAAGGAACACTACATGATCAAAGCCTCAAAGGTAAGAAAATAACTCCAATTTACCAAAAATAAAATAAAATAATGCCATCAAATTCTATAACTCAATCAAAAGCCTTAATCCAGATTGCATGGGGTCGGCTACATGAATCCTTTTATGCCGTTTAGCTCTATCAAGGATCATATCATTTCTTAATTCCATAGTACACATATCCTTTCTCACCACCTCTAACAATGTTATTTTGAGCCTTCCTATTGTCCTTTTAAGGTTTCTGACCTGAATCAAGTGACCCTTACATACCAACACATTCCTAGGACTTCATTGTACATGACCAAACCACTTTAGATAAATTTCCCCCATCTTCTCTTCGATTTGTACAACCTCCTAACTTTTCATGAATGCATTCATTAATTGTTTTATCTTTCCTCGTATTACCACTTATCAATCTTAGCATCATCATCATCTTTGCTACACTCATTTTTTTGCACATATACTTTCTCAATTGCCCAACATTTGGTGCCATAAAGCATAGCCAGTCTTATAGCCATCTTATAGAATTTTATTTTTTAACTTCTATTGGTCACAAAACACTCTAGATGCACTTCTCCAATTCACCCATCTTGCCCATACTTCTATGGGCAATGTCCTCCCCAATCTCCCCATCTTTATGGATAATTGATCCATAAAATTATCACCGTTAACCATTCTAACCACCACCTCCATAAGAATTCTTCCACCCTAACTAGGACCATGCCTTTAAATCTATACTACCTACAAAAGGCTGAATGTCAGAAAAGCTTTTGATTGACCAATATACCCTTATTTTATATTTCAAATATATCACTACCCTTATACATGGTACATTGATTGGAAGACGAAATAGGAATATAAAATATAAAACACATAAAGAGGGAACAAGAATATAAAACACATAAATATAAATAGGAATTCAAAGTATACTATAATTCTAACCTTATACACGGTACATTGATTGGAATAGGAAATAAGAATATAAAACACATAAATATATATAGGAATTTATAAATAGGAATTCAAAGTATACTATAATTCATATACTTTAATTCATAAAACCACATAAATAGGAAATCAAATTCGTATAAAACCTTAAACCTTAACATATATCATCTACATAATTTTGAATTCTACTTTCTCCATTAATAGTGGGATTCTGAATTCTTCTTTCTCTATTAACAGCGTTTTCTACCTTGTTTGGTAAGTGCTTCTCTACAAAATGTGATAACTTTTTCTCAAAATAAAAAAAACAAAAAGTCATGTGCAACACACATGTGCACCAACTAGTGACAAGAAAAAGGACAACCACCATGGAAGAAAATAACCCTGAAACCCATCTATTGATGCATAAACCCAAATACAAGAGGCTAAGGGGAAAAATAGAATTAAAAAAAAAAAAAATCACCGATTCAAATCCAACTTAAACATGAGACAACTATTTGGGATGGTCGACCCTCTAGATATAAGATGCTCAACGATAAAAATCTTAACTAAAAGTCTAAACAACAGTGTACACACACACACACACACTCTTGAAGGGTTAACCAGACTCCAAATGACACAAACAAAGATTTTTTAAGGGATCGTTTGACTCCAAATGACAACTGTGGAAAAACACAAAGTTTTGGGGAACCTAAAATCAATCAAAAGAGGGATCTAATTAAAAATTAAAAAACCAAACTTTTTGAACCCATCCAAAACACTTGCCGAGAAAGCTATGGCTCACCAGAGTACAATATAGATAGCCGAAACTGCTCAGTCAAATCCAACTCCCAGCCTTCGAACATCCAGCTAAAAATTGAAAAACAAACCAACCCATCAAAGGCTATCTATTTTCATGCAATCAAACACCCAGTCTAACTGGTCAACTGCCAACGAAAACAGATTGCAAAAAAGAGGAAAAACATCCCTTCACCACAACAAGAATTTGACCATCTACCTATTCCCAAATGTTCTCCACACTGTCCCGCTCCTCTCCAAAATGACAAAGTCATTTAGTTAATAAATGCATTGTTCACATAATCATATCCACAAGAGATCTAACACCTGAAGCCCCTAAAACCTTTAAATAATAAACTCTGCTCCATTCCAAAAAGTGATACTTAAAATCATCATCCTTCCCGCTCCAAAGAAAAGCCCTTTAAACCTTCCAAATCTATTAGTGATGCCTACATTACTAGTAGATAAGGATAGGTAGTAACTAAGGATTGGACAATATGCTCTTAATAAGATAAATCATTCCCCTCTGGATAAGTTGACTGATAGCAGGACACACCATCAAATCCTAGTTACCCCATAAAACGCCTCCCCCCGGCCCCAAGAAAAAAAACAAAGGAACAAAATAGAAGGCCAAAATGCTTCGTCAGAAGGTAAAAGTTCTGCAACCCAAATGCTTGACAACTATTATATATTATTGATATCCCTGAGTCCTAAGAGCTCACTCTTATGAAGCTTAAGATTAGGCCTGTTGGGAATCCTGCACCCATGTCATCTAAATATTGAGCTTGATATGTCTTCATATACCTGTTTAGGCCATCTACCTAATAGGTTAGGCTTTTAGGTTGGAAACTTAGCATGGAATCAAAGAACACCATTCTTGGCCCATTTTGATCATGAAGTCCATCATTGTCGTCCACGTGATAGGCCCATTCTTGTCTTGTTAGGTTGTTAGGCTTGCATGTGAGGAGAGTTGGAAAGTCCCACAACCCACATCGTCTAATTATTGACTTCGATATGATTTCATATACTTATTTGGGCCCTCCACCTGATAGCTTAGGCTTTAGGTTGGAAACTTAACAAGGCTCAATGAAAAAACCTTATTAGCCACCTTCAGGCATTTTTAAGGAGTTAAGGAAGAATCCCTCACCCCCCCCCCCCCCCCCCCCCCCCCCCCCAAAAAAAAAAAAAAAAACAAAAAAAACAAAAAACAAAAAACAAAAACAAAGATCCTAATATTGGGCTGATTTAAAAAGTCACCTGAACTGGGCTGCCTAACTCAAATATCTCCTAATGCCTAAAGAGGCATAGGGACTATCATAGATTCATAACACTAAAATAACTCAAAAAGTGTTAAAGATCTTTTGAGGACATAAATCAGGCTGTAATTGATGACCCCATATTGCAGTTTCTAGATCTCACCAAACATTTGAAGTACATATGGACGCATCAGACAATTCAATACGTGGTGTGCTAGTACAATAAAGTAACTCAATCGCATATGAGAGCCAAAAGCTCAATGAGACTTAGAGGCACAGTCAAAGATAAGGAAAAAACCATAGTTATTAAATCTGGAACAGACAAGGGAGCAGGTCACTGGGTCACCAATTCAACTGGGGGTCAACCGGTTCAACCACTTATTCATAATTACATATTATTTTAATCATACTTGAGTTTAAGTTCGGGTGTATATGTTTAGATACCATTAAATAATATGTATTTTAAAATATTACACAAGAAGTATTCAGGTTTAGTGGCAATGAGAGGGCTTAAATTTCTCTGAAGTTTGTTGCATGCGTGTTCGACTCCTTGCGCCTGCCAAATTGCTTGAAGTTTTATAAAGCACTGCCTGATTACCTTTACTTAGAAACCATTCTAGCTCGCCGGTTTGCATCCGGGTCAGTCAAAATACCTTTGGTTCGAGCAGTTTATCCCAGTTGAGTCTGGGTCAGATGCAAATCTGATCTACTTAGATAACTGGACTGGCCATGGGTCCAATTCACCGGTCCACAGCTCCAACCGGCCTGTCTGGTCCGAGTTTAATAACTACGGGAAAAACAGTAATAGAAACTACTTGAGAACAGAATTGCACCTAATGATTAATCAAGATAAGCTTAATGAATCAGCAGCATGCCATTCGCAAATTGGGATTGATAGATCATTAAGTCCCATGAAACACCCTAAAACCCTTCACTAAGCCAATGCTTTCCAGCTTTTGTAACAACATACTCAACACAGCCCTAACAAAAAAGTGAAGAGAGAAGCAAGAGGGTCAGCCCATCAAATAACCCTTGAGTTTTTGAAGAAACTTAAGACAATTCAGTCATATAAGATAGAAAAAGAGGGGGATGATATTACCCACTTAACTCACCTTCTCCATCTGATACCAAATTCCATTCAACATGATAAACAAATTAAGAAGCCTCGATTCACATGATCATAAGTCTTCCTTATCTATACTTCAAAACCCAAACTAGCAACAGAGCTTCTCTTCCACAAAACTAAGCATTTATTGGCAAAGGATGCTATCTTTACTCAAAGTCCTCTATCCTTCACAACACCACCCTCAACCTGCTCAAAGCACCTTAAATACTTTATAAGTATTAGTAAATAAGCTAATTGGGTAAAAATTATAAAAATCCAATGCTCCTTTCTTTTTGAGAAACAACAACGCAAATTTTGCATTTAAACTTCCTGTCATTCTTCTTTCACTCATAAAGAAACAATAATGAACCCATCTGAACCAGAAGCTTTGTCTCAATATAGATCACCAAAAGCAAGCAACACCTATCCGCAAAACATATCATCCTCAACGTGTTAGTGCCCTTATTGCATAACATTTTCCACTCCACCCATCCAAACTTGTCAATTGAAAAGGGAAAAAATGATAAAAATTGACAACTATGTCCATCATCCGATCTTCATCTTCCACTATCCCATAATTCACTTAAAATCCTGCCTATGTGACTCCCCTCCTTCCATTCAGTACTTGATGAAAAAAAAATTGTATTATATCCTTATTTGGGCCATAGATGTGTAATACCTTTAATTTCAGGATCCAACTGATTCTTTCATGCTTGCTAAACTTCTGATATTTAATAAAGAAAAAAAAAGTATTCAAGGAGAAACTTTATTTATAAAATACATGGATGAAAAATCTCAAATTTTGTTTTGGACCCACTAGCAGCTAATCAATTCAAAACAAGAGCAAGGAAATGAATGATGTATTAACACAGTGAAAGCTCAAGAAAGCACTAGTAGATTGATGATGATATCGCATCAACGGATAGTATTTCCATGATTATAAATCATTAAAACATCATAAAATTGAAAAAAAGAATTCCCTATAAAGAGAAAATGGAAACAAACATCTTCATGCTTATCCAAAATGTATTTATGGCTGAAAAATGGACTAGAACTAATACAACAAAGTAATATACCTTTTCATTAAGCAATGCATTCAACTTCTTGATCTCATTGATGTGTTGTTCTCGTTCATTAGACAAGGTGGTTTCGATATTGTGAAGTTCCATGTTCAGTCCAGAGATAATTTTTTCTTTGGCGCTTAAAGAATTCTCAAGGATACTATTCGAATCCAAATTATCACTGCAACCATAGCAACCAATAACAAGCTCAAAAACATAATCCCAAAGCACAATTTAACTCCATTATATAATATATATAAAATGAGTAAATTAACAATACAGGGGGATAACATTTATTGGGAAAATATAATATCACTATATCAGGCCATTGTGCTGGAAAGAATGCCAATGTAGAACTTGTAATCAAACCCTTGTGAACATGATCCCAAATAGTTGTGATAAACATTTGTCAAGGGTAAATTTTTTGTATAGTAATAACTTTGTCCTAATTGTTATTGATGGCTGATTGGCTGTTCTCTTGAAGAAGTTTGAGAATCCCACTCATGAAGACGCTCACTTGCAGTTCTCTTCGGCCTAAAGGGTGACGGTGGGCAGGGGAGCGATGTATGGAAGCATGCAGGATTAATCTTGCAATCCAATGAACCAAATTATTATATTTTATTTTATTTTTTAAAAAAAGAACGGAAATAATAATAACAAACCATTCAGAATCTCTTGTCCATCATTTTTCGAGCAGATGAGAGGGGTAGATGAGCTTTGACATACAATTTCTGATTGAATGCAATTTGTCGCTCTACTAAGCTGTTGGATTGAGGCATTGAGCACATATTTTTTCATATTATATCATGAAATTCATTAAATCTCTGGGTTATTAAGCTTTGTTTATGGGCTCAAAGAAAACCCCGTACAGGAACATACTAGGACCCAAGCCCTAAAAACTTCCAAAACAAAAATTACAGCAATACCAAATAAAGGACTATTGAGGTCACTTACAACCACAATTTAGACCATATCCATTGCTTATTTTTTATTTTTTTTATTTTTTTCAGTGATGGAGAAGAAGTTTTCTTTGAAAACCCATATAAGATTTCATGCACCAAAACATTTTTCTGGCACCAGAACACAATAAATAGGCATACTGATCATGCTAACTCTCTTGTAGAGAGAGACTATTCCCCACTTATAGACTTATACTAAACATGAAATTAAACATAGGAGGCTAAATTTTTAGCCTAAATGATAAAATCAATCATCAAGTAACATAACTTATAGTTAGTGCAAGAGTCAAGACAGGAATTTGCCATCATCACTTCCATCACAGAATAAATTAATTACTGTAAGACAACAAATCATGCAGTTCCTGTGGATAAGGATGCAAAAACATTTGAATTGGAGTACCTTACCTTTTCTTATTTCCACTCTCTTCATTTGCAGATTGTAACTGGGAGCGTAAAAGTCCCTGCATAGAAGTTCAATGAAAATATTGGAACGTCAACTATAAACAAGCCTGTAACAGCAAGAAAAAAGTAGGATGTAGAATAAGAAAGATTCTATGAGTTTGAAGATGTTAAGAATATAGATCCCTATGTCAAAAAAATAAAAGATAAAAATGTTCCCCAGTGTGACTTTATCCCAAAAGAGACTAGAATTAAAAACCTAACAGACAAGGTTTAAGATGCAGTGATAAGAAGCACCAAATAAATCATAACTAGTTTGCTGAAAATAACTACACATTTATATAAGTTAATTAATGCATTCAACAAATAAATTAAAAAAAATTCAAGTCAATGTCAACCATTGACCGCGACTAGCCAAACACTTAAAAAATACCCCACAGTAATGACATGAAATGATACAAGCTAAATAAACTTATGGAATTCATGATAATGCCCAAGTTTCAATGTATGCAGGAAGGGAGAGAGTAGCCAAAAAGACAAGAAAGATTGGAAGTTAAAGTTTGATATTTCATTGCAATAAGAAAAAGGTTCCATGGCTACAGCAAGTATCATCAGAGATCATAAACTGGCCTTACTCATCCAGTATCCAAGAAAGGTGAGGATTAGAGAAGATCTAGGTTTTAAGTTGTTCCAATGGGAAGTGACACTGTATACGACCTAACTAGGGTGAAAAAGAAAATGGTTAGACTTTGCGGAAAGCAACAAGGAAGAATAGGACGGGGCTACATCATTATATCTGCATGCCTTGAAATCAAAGGAGGACTCATCCAGGCCACGAATCATACTATTATAAATCCAAAAGCAAAAAATTAGCCTAGGACTGTGGATTATCAACTACAGATCATACTATATAAGGGGTTAGTATTTGTACAAATATAAACTCAAATGTAGATCACTCAGTGAAGGAGGATATGGCAGGTGTATTTTATCATTTTATGCGTTTTTCGTTGTGGAGTAAAAAAAAAGTTGATAAAAAAAAAAAAAAAAAAGGAAAAAGAAAAAGTGATGATAAATTTAACTTGGTTGAAAGAAACCTAAAGAAACAGGGGCAGGTTCATACTGGATCACTAAATTAATCAGGATGACCACAAGACACATGCACTCCTAAGAGGATATTGCAATTATACAAAAATTTCCAAAACCCAAATATCTCTTTTGTCTAGAACTCCATATGTTAAGGTGTTTTATTGAATCCATGATTAACATAATTATTAGATAAGCCTAAAGAAACTGACTGAGCATGAAGAAGAAGATTCTAGTGTATGTAGTCTGCTGGAAAAAAAAAAAGTGTTAATGGATGAAAGTAGAGCAGGAGAAATTATAACTTATAAGTTACACCGATGTGTAGATGCTATAGATTCACAAATAGGTGTGACAAAGAAAACATGAAGTGTAAATTTAGTAAATTAGACATAATTTTAGTAAACTTCGGACAGGTCACATCGGTAAAAGTTAAAGGATGACAGCAAGTGATACATAAAAGCAACAGTTTTCAACATCTCAGAAAATCATCTGCACAGGAAAAAAAATATATATATATATATATCAATTATGTTCCCATCAGCATGTGTTGATATAAGTAATATCAGCACCATGCATTAGGGGTTGTACCCCTTACATTGGTCCAATGTACCTCATATCCCACTAATGCACAAGGTACAACTCCCAATGTGGGTGTTGATATAAGTTATATCAGCACATGCTTACCTGATCATCATCCTATATATATATATATAGATAATTATCTAATGCAATGGTGGGGAGGGATCAACTTACTTACACTTCGTGTAAGACTTTTTACTTTTACACCTCTCAATATCTTTCTATAAGAATCATATTTCGCCAAACCACCGTTGGATTAGATAATCCTATCATGCATGTCATGCATGCCAAATATCAAATCCATCGGATATCAAGAAGCATTTGATCTGTAAACTTACATTTGTTTTATAAATAAAACTACAATTTTGGACACTTTATGGATGACAAAGCTCCTAATTTCCAATTAACTTGAAATTTGATAGACATGATGTGCATTAGTGAAATATATAATCCAATAATTGGATTGGCGAAATATTCTTCCTACGTAAATATATTGAAGAGTGCAATATTATTCCTACATGATGTGCATGACTGAAATATATAATCCAACAAAAGTCTTACACTAGGTGTCAACAGATCCCTCCCCTATATATATATATATATATATGAGAACACTGTGCCTATGGGATTGGAGAAGGATTCTGGTACAAAATGATTAAAAGAATTGCAGAAAACCCCTTAAACTTTAGGTCTGATTATATTTTGATACCCTGAATTTTTTAACCAGTCAAAGTAGTCCCTAAACTATACGTGACTGACAGTTTGCACCCTCCAGCAGCATGCCGTTTGTGGAGCCCTCCACGAATAGTTTAGGGACTACTTTGACTGGTTTTAAAGTCAGGGTACAGAGGGTACTAAAGTGAAATTTAACCTAATGTTCACCAGGTTTTCTGAAATTTACCTAATGATTAATTGTAAGTGGTATTCAAGATGAAAGGGATTACAGGCTCAAGAACAAAACAGTTGGTAAAAGGTACAAAATATAATAGGCTAGTGATATCCTTCAGAATGAAAAAATGGCTTTCAAAACCCACCTTCTCCCGCTCAAGACTAAAAAGCCGTGTTTGAGCTCGTTCAACTTCATCCATTAAAAGATTGACCTCTGATTGCTTTGCTGCTCTATCTTCCTCTGAAATTGTTAATTAAAATCTGAATTATGCATGAGCTATCTCAAAGTCTCACAATCATTGTCATCAGATGGAGAATGAATAAAGGCTGCAATAAGTGTTGCATGACAACAGAATGTGAAAGAACCAAGTGAAAAAACCATGACATGATCTTGAAAAGAAAAAAAAAAATTACATATCACCTGATTGAGCACGAAATTCAAATAACTGGCTTTGTGCAAGTTCATGCAATTTCTGCATTGTTGAAACACTATCTTTAGCTTGTCGTAATTGATCCTGCAACAATCGTTCCCTGCATTGAATATATCATGGTACAGATAAGTAAGAAAATGATAGATTCATTAAGAATGGCAAATAACCATCAAAGACAAAAAATCTGATGCAAATAGGGATGAAAATAAAACAGGATAAACAGGTAAGCCATGCTGCCCCTAATGGGATGAGGATGGTACATACACAGCCAGGGTTCAAGTTGGTATTACTCATCCTCCGTTTTACCCCGATTGAGTTGCTTTTAAAAATTGCATTTCTCAAATCATGAGAAGGTGGAACTTCAAACACATGTTTTACCTTTATAAGAAAAATTGTGTATAAAAGCAGCTCCACATGTCAATACTTACATATTTCTTTATTTATTTTTAGGTTATGACCCAGCGGATCGGTTGAAATAAAGATTGGGCTACTCGGGATCGGCTAGGTGATCAACTCCTTCCTTTTCATCCCCTCACTATGATGATGAAACCGTGATATGTCAGCCATCCATCGACTGCTGGATGCCTTTATGTTAGGGTTTTCGACGTGAGATTTGAATTCAGAGAGCTTAACCAATTTTTTGTATATATTATATTGCTTCAGTGAAACAGTGACATACAGTGACATTTTGCTCTCTTAAATGCCATTACATTTTAAAAATGGCATCATTTGAACATAAGATTTTCAGCAACCATGGATTTTTGTTGCCCCTGATCAGCTGACAGTTTTACACACTTTAAACATTTTTTTTATTTATTAAGTATTGTATTAGAGAATATGAACTTTCCATGACATCAAAGAAAATATACCTTTCTTTTAGAACCTCCAGTGTTTTTTGGTTCTCTTCTGCCAAACTGCGCTGATTAATCTCCACAATTTCCTTCACTTTCTCCTCCATCTGAATTCATATCAGAAAAAGTTTCCATTAAAAGGATATAAACAATAACAGATAAACATACACCTGCTCACACTAATTAAGATCCTACATTACAGAGTATGTAGTCCACTCACAGGATAGAAAAAGAATTGTATTTAATAAGAGAAAAACAACATGGATCAGGAGTCGAACAGAGCAAAGAAAATCAAATCAGCCTTAGGCTTACAAAAACCCCAACCGGACAACAACTGAACCCCAAAAGAAGAACCTGAACAGCCTAAGCACAATCAATAAAACCACAAAAACCCAAAAAGCATACCTCCCTCTACACCTCTTACAAGAAAGATAATTTCAAAACTGTTTTAGGTAATAAAAGCATGACCTAAGGGAAATTCAGAATACAACGCTGGATACATGCATTAAAAAATAATAAAAGCACCACAACAATGTTCTACATAGAATGATCTAGTAGCCTAGGAAAAGCAACAAAGAATGACCTAGTATTGAACACTGTACCATACTGGAAGGAGGTATTGCTTTATCATTCACTTTGAAGAGATTCACTTCTCCTTTCTAACTTATAAGATGAATTAGAAAATGGTACTGGAGGGCAAATCCTGTTATCAATCCAATGACATGGATAACTAGCAACCACAAATGATGAATTATCAAAGAAAATTATCAATCAATATTTGTTCATTTTAAATTTTTAACAGCAACGTTCAAATATGAATTGAAACTCATATATATTGGATATATAAATAAGACACCAACATACTGGTGGTATTTAATTCCATTACCATCACAGGCGTAGCAGTCTAATACAGAAGCATGTTAAATATAATTTTATGTATAACTAATACCATTTTAACTATTCTAAGCAATGCTAACCTGTTGTTCTAACTGGCGATTGCGCTCTTCAAGTCTTCTTATTGTTGCCTGCTGATTCTTTAAATGAGTTGCTTCTGTCCTAAATTCATCAAGCTCAACTTTCATCTTCCGATTCTCAGACTCTAGTTCTGACAATTTCAGGTCTTGCTCCTGAAAGAGACAACAACTATGAATGAGTGAACCAGTCAGCAACTCACACACACACACACGCACACTCAAGTTCTGGCAGAAGGAATTCATTTGAGTTATGGACAATATGATATATTTATATGTGTATAACGAGTACAGAAAGCAAGCTTCTATATTTTCGGTAAATACACATATTAAAGTTAAGACATGCTAGATCAAAATTTAGCATCATTTGCTATAGAATGAATCATGATTCACAAGGCAGTCCACATGAAACAGCAGAAATTGTTCACGTTATTTATATCATTTAGCAGTAATTCTCTATGCCACTTTCACATCATTAAAGTTACTTCAAAGAATGTCATCAATTATTTGTTTGAGTTCAAGATTAGATCTTAGAATTTGGTACACCTGTCTCTTGCATATATACTTGATGTCTAGATCCCTCATTATTATTATTATTTTTTTTATAAGAATCTAGATCTCTCAACATTACTGATAAAGCTCTTCATGGTAGACGTGAGAATGACAATATGCCTACTAATAGTGGTATTCAAAAGCCAATGGTGATCGTTATAATGGAACAACCTAAATAAAACAGCGTCATACTTACAGCAATTGAGGCAAGAGCTGGATAAGGATCTGGAGCTTCATAAAGTTTCTGGTAGATATTAAGAAAAGCATTTTCTCCAAATTTCGCTCTCTTGGTAAGATTATCAACTTCCTCTTGGTAACCCTTAAGTAAAGAATTAAACAAACTTAACTTTTCTTCTGCAGAAGCTTTCTTGAAATCTGTCACAAGAAGAATTAATAAAGTTAAAATACATATGCTTTTATTTTGACAAAGAAAGATGACATCTTTCAACAGTCAGTCTGCAGACGTCAAGAAAATTATTGTATTTTTGCTAGTTTATATAAACCAGACCAGAATGTAAGATGGTCACAAATCCAGGTCAGTGTCAAATCTCATTTTGACTCGCAGCGGAATAGTATGAGTAATACCTCTAGTGCTTTCTGCAAGCTTCCGGCGGTTTTTCTGGCTGTTTTCCTGATTTTCAGCAATCCTAAGCCCTTGTTCATCCAACACGCTCCTTTCCTTCTCTAAATCAAAGTCTGTAAATGACATAAAAGGTATATTTTAATGAGATATTTGAACATATTTTTCCAGTTGTTTTCAATAGACAAAAAATTATGTTAATCAATGCAATGTTTTACATATTAAATGCTTTCATAAAAAACACTATTAAACATAAAGGATACAAATTCTTCAAGGATAACAAATAAGAGGAATAGGAATAGGAATATATTTTACCAAAAAACTGTAAAATACTAATTTTTGTCATTTACAATATGAAAAGCTTCAGCAATCTATACAAAAACCTGTAGATTTAAATGATTTAAGTTTTGATAGACTTTTTCTCCACGGCCTTATTAAAAAAAAAAAACCTTTTCTCCACAGTTACACTAAAGGAAAAAGAGAAGCCCCAACCTCTTCTCCACCACTAATGATTATTTTTGCCTCCATTAAACTATTCTGGTGAGAATTTTCAAAGGACAAAGAGAAACCCCAACCTCTTCTCCACCACTAGTGATCATTTTTGCCTCAATTAAACTATTCTAGTGAAAAATTATTATTATTATATTATTATTATTATTATTTATTAATAAACAGAAAAAGTTATATTAAAGAGGAAACAAAAGTATACAGGTGACTAGGTGAGGATAGACCAGGAGTCAAAATACATATTAAAACCCCCCTAAAACAAAGAATCATGAGAAAAAAAGGCGAGATATATGAAAATCCAAACCATTGTTTTGAATCCCATATTTACTCTTGATAACAACATGCCATAAGGAATCACTATCATTAAAAAATCTCCACAACTATTTCCCAGTCAAAGCACTATTTGTAGCAATAATGTGGCCAACAACAAGACCCCTCTTCAAGCCTAGAGCAAGACACAACATCCCAACTAACCAAATGATCCTTCTTTCCTTCCCCACTCCCCTCCCAAAGAAAATATCACATCATTTCTTCAATATTATTTGCTACTTTCAAAGGAATTCTAAAAAGGGACATACAATAAATAGGAATACTAGACAATATTGACTAAACCAAAGGAAGCCTCTCCCCTTTCAAAATTAATGCCTTTCTATCCAGCCGTTTATTTTCTCAATAATTGGGTTCCAAAGCATATCGGATAGTCCAATTCTGTATTTCTCTCTTTTGACTTGTTAGGATATATTTGTATATATTTTATATCTAAGGGGTATTATTGGTATTTCTCTTGTAGAGGGTTTCTAGTATTTATATACCTTGTAATTTCAGATTAGTGTTAATGAGAATTGCACCTTTTCTTGCAAAGTTTTCATGACTAATACAAGTGTTTCTTATCAAAACAAAAAAAAAAAAAAAAAAAAAAAAAAAAAAAAAAAACATATCGGATTGTGGATTTCATCCAAAGGGTAAACCCAAGAAAGGCTTGATCTCGCAAAGAATTAATCCAAAATAGCATAAAAATTAAAAATTCACTTTTAGGTATATCTTGGCCATTAACTTTAACTATCCCCTAATTTTTACTCTTACTTTGCAAAAGCTACATTTCATATATTCCCACTTAGTCATGCTTGTCTTAAAAACTTTGGATTCTTAACTATTTCTGAATTATCTGCCTCAGAATCAACCCTTGCTCTAGTTTTGTCAAGTTTCAAGTACAACTACAACCATATCATCTAGAAACAACATACATCATAAGACCTCTTCCCAAACATGCCAGAGTGAGTTTATCCATATCCAAAAGAATGGATTTTTCCAAATAAAGTTCACATCAACACTCCTTTTCTCTCTATAATTCTCAATCAACTGTCTGCATAAAAATATGGTGTTAGGATTTGGCCTCATTGTCCAAACAATTTCCCAAGTGAGAAAAGAGCAAGAAAAAAAAAAGAAGAAAAAAACACAGCCAATAATTGAATAATTAATGAAATATTACACCTAAGCAACCCTAAAACTACAAGTAACAAGCACTGCCATCTCCAGCAAAGACTCACAATACCCAACTGAAAATAGATTTCAAAATCTAAAATACGAATCGCTTACAACAACAAAATAAACTGCAGCTTACAGCATCACACTGCATCAAATTCACACCACTTATGCATAACAGATTACCACAATTCCAAGCAAAGACTCAAAAGCAATTAAACCAATAACTACAAAATTTCCATGAAATGTAAAGCTACAACGTGCAATGCTAACATCATGGAAGAAATCAGGACCTCCGGTTGCTTCAACGGAAAAACACTTCCCGGGAAAATTAGCTGATGAATACTTAAAGATTTTGATATTTTCTCCTTTTCCCGGAAATGTTTTCCGTCTCCCAAAAAATAAAATAAAATAAAATAAATGGAAAACGAGAAATGTAGGGAAGAATTATGGAAATTATGACACCTTTCCAAAAACTTGCGACGGCTGAGGTTGGAGAAGACGATGATAGGTTCGATTTATCTCTGTCGGATCCTCCTTGCGGAGCCTCCATGATCGAATCTGGATCTGCAGAGAAAGCTAGGGTTTGTGGTTTTGGTCAGTCTCTCTGCAATACAATTCAGGGCGGGAATGGGGGGGGGGATCAGATCCCACAATGCTTTTGGTTTACGTCTGATTTCTCAGTTTCTGGAGAGTTTAATACAGAGGGTTGTTTATACTTTATAGCAAGAGAACTGGTTTATATAGGCTTGGTTTTAATGCTGTGAAATGGTCTAGTGCTAGTAGATTTGTGATTTTGCCACCTTGTCTAGCACCTACAATTGATGGGTCCTATATATTTTTATTAATTTTTTTTTTGGGGATAGGAATTTCCAATAATAATCCGATCGCTTCTAGAAATTAATTAATTATTTTTATTTTTATTTTTATTTTTTTCAGTTTCTAGATACTTACTACTTCGTATTAAGAGTTGATATAAGGATTAAGAAGCCATCTTTAATACCCTCAACATTCTTTGCACCTCATCTATTTTAAATTATTAACTCTCTGTTTGGTTGACAGGATAAAAAGGCTGAAAAAGAAAATATAGAAAAGTAAAGAAATTTGTAGGAAAAAATAATGTGTTATTTGCAAGATGTTTTTTGTGGGTAAGTTTTTCCAACTGAAAAAAAAGAAAAAAAAGAAGAAAAAAAGTAGGTAATTATTTATGTTTTCCACAAGATTCTGACTAACCTATTGCACAAAAAGAGAGGAACATTTATTTTCCTCTTGTTTTGCACCACATCAAAATTTGTCACTAACCCTTTGATGTTTTGCATTTTGTTGAATAGATGGGAAAATGGTGCATTTTTGTAAATACACAGACAAATGAAAGTGTTATAAAGAGTTCCAAAATCACCATAACTATAGGCTGACTTCGATCCAACTCAATCATGCATGCGATCCACATAAACAGGCTTTACTAGTTTGATTCCCAAGCAAATTATTATTTATTTTTATTTTTTTGCTAAGTGATGCCCAAACAAAATAATTGTAATAGAGATCACCAATGGAGAATAATTGGAAACCCAATTCGGGTGACCTTTCAAAATTTAGGAAGCCAATTTTTACCACCATTTGATTCCATCTAACCTTCAAGAGGTACTTTTACTTTGTTCTCCAGTTTTCCTAATTCTCTTTATTACTATGTTATTGTCTTTTTCCCCCAGTTTCTCCATTGAAGCCAAAACCAGCCTGGTGAAGAGCTAAACCAAAAAAAGAAAAAAAAATGCTCTGCTACAATGTGAGCTAGGAATTTATACTTCTTCCCCATATTGATGGTATCTTGTATGAAGCTTCTTTTAGACCCTTGAAGGCATCTTTAAGAATGGTTCGAGTCTCTTGATGCTTGTCCATTAAACCGCAACCCCTCTCTGCGAGACCATATGAGCTTAATGGCCTGGCATCTAGTCACCAACTATCAGCAATAGGGTGGTTATTGCAACCCCTTAATTTTATTTGAACACCCCACTAATTTTAATATTTTTAAAGTCTTAGAAAACATGTAAAAGGTTTTTATAAAAATTAGACACATAGTCCCATAAAAAAAATATAATTTTGAACAATTTTATGAAAATAAAATATTTTCAAAATCTATCGTTTAAAGAGATTTTCATTTTTGGTCAAAAAGTCTAGTTAAAAAACATTTTTTCTGCAAAATTGTTCAAAATTATGTTTTCTAGTGACCCACGTGATCCAATTTTCATAAAAGCTTTTTATATTTTTCTAAAACCTTAAAAAATTAAAATTAATTCAATGAGCAACTAAAGTTAAGGGTTACAATTACCGCCCTCGTAGCATAATCCTTTAGAGCTGCAACCTTATCGCAGCCAAAGAAAATCTTGCATCAAATTTAACGGTGAAAGATCGTCCTCTGTTTCTCATTATTATTATTATCATCATTATTACTAAATGGGGTTCTGTCAGCAATCACTGCTATGTTCATTTGGCTTACAACCACTGATATCCATTTACAGCATTATGTTAAAACCATTTCTTACTCAGAACATAATAATAGCTATAGAGTCGCAATCCTTTCGGGTAGACAGCACAATATTCCTAGGCTCCTGGCCATCCAAACATTGCCTGAATATCGCGGTAAAATTATAAATTACCTGCAATACCTCCATCAATCAATTGTTAGTCCTTTTAAGGCCACTTACAAGAAAAAAAGAGGAAAAATAAAAATAAATAATAAATAAATCCATTCATCTTTGTTGCAAGGTTCAAAGCCAAAGTGACAAGTCGAATCCACACCAAATTTGTTGCAGGGAAAGGTAGAGGTGCTCCACTAATTTCATACATATGGCATCAAAAAATTAAAAAAAAAAAAAAAAAAAAAAAAAAAAAAAAAAAAAACCAACTTGTGAGCATTCACAATCATCCAGAATTTATATGCATCTATCCGCCGGGCACAGAGCATTTGCCAATTTGGAAAATGCTAAACAAGACTTGTAATTATTGTGAGATTAATCCTATATATCAAACCTGAATCTATTCAAAGAAATCAACTGATTTTTTTCCCAAAATACCAAGTTCAAAATTATTTTCCCGGCTGAGGGTTCTACTTCAAAGAAATATAATTGCATCCTTCAAATTGACCTGACGCAAGAAAGAATGGACTCAGATTTCAAAGGTTTAAAAATATTAAGATTTTCCCCCCCTGTTTTCTTAATAACAAAACAAACCAGAACAATGAGGAAAAATTGAAATTTTTATATAATCTTTTACAGCAACAAAATTATCATTGTTGGTACAATTTGGAAAACCAACACAGACAAACCAAGCAAAATCCAGCATGATCGAATATGATTGCACAATATATCGAACGGCTTCTACGTGCTTGCCATCACAAGTATTCCCTATGACTTTTAACAATGGTCAAAATCAAACCACCTCAAATACATTTGAGCATAATAGAAATTTAGATGTTGATCGTAGCCTCCCACAACCTAAGAAGTCCATTACGACCACCACTGCATATCCTTTTCCTCTCAAGGTCCTGAGGCCACACATCGTACCTGAATACCATAGAAAAGAAGTCCAGTGTTTACCTAAGTGAAACAAGTAACCATAAATTCATATGGAATATAATATGCTGCCTAATAACCACAAGGAAAAAGGCCAATGTAATGTTTCAAAACAAGTGTCGAAGCTGGAATTACAGTGCCAACAGTTGCAGTCGTTAATAAGATAATAGAGATAGTACTGAATTATGTTAATAGGGATAAAAGTGAAACAACCACCACCACCACCACCACCACCACCGAGCAAGTAACAATAATAACAAAACCCTATAACTCCACTATTTGGGGTCAATTACGCAAATCCTATCTTGCCATCATTTCTGTCCAGGGCCATATCTTCGATAGTATCATTGGACATCATGTCTTTTCTCACTGCCTCGAGTAATGCTTTTTTTTAGCTGTTACTTGTAGCTCCTCCCACTAGAATCACATAGCTTCTCCTTGCAAGTGCATCACTTGATCTTTGCCGTATATTACCAAACAATGAAACAAACTTAAACGACTCACTCGTCTTTTCCTCTAGTACCGCTACCTCTACCTTCTCACTGATACATTCATTCCTTACTGTGTTTTAGTACATTCCCACTAATCCATCTCAAAATAATCATTTCAGGATTTTCAGTTTACACACATCTATAGGCATTTTTGTTTCTTGAATGTCCAGCATTCTACAATAGTCTACTGAAATTTACCCTTCAGCGATGTTGTTCCATGGAGTATGTTGTTCACCGACAATATAGTACTGAACTATCCCACAACACTCCAAAAGTACTTATTCCACTGCATCCATATTGCTCCAAATCCATTCACAATGTCATATTCAAACTCTCCCCCCTTACGGATGATCAACTCTTCATCTATGCTGTCATAGTCCTGCTTAGCCTAAAACTTAAAAATCTGGAACCTCTCTCAACAATATTTACCCCCACTCTAGTTTTCATTGATTAAACTATATTGTCAGTGAACAACATGCTCCATGGAACCTAAAAAAGATTATATCCAAAATGTTCATAAAAAACATTGCAAAGCCTCAAGGCTGACCCATGCTTAGATTCTTATCTTCTAGACAGCCCTCCAAATATGAAGAACTGGGGAGAATTGTGTTGGCTTGTTGACAAGCAATGCAAAACCTATATTTAGATATTTATGAACATGAATGCTAAAATTCAACATATTTAAAAAAGAATGAGAAAACAAATCAAATAAGCAGCTAAATATATATTAAATAGATAATTGGGTCTGAAGAAAGTCTATCTGATCCAACAGACAAACCAATACATGTGTAGATCAGGAAAGTCTATGTGTTCTGGTCAGACTTTGCTAGCACTACATTGAGGCATTTGGATTCATCAAAAGACTCTAAGTACCAGAATATACAGGCTAAAGAGAGATTACAGAGCAATAAAAGAACAAAGAGAACAAGAAATTGAGGCAAATGTGAAGAAGTATAAAAACGATGGCAGTGTTAGATTGCAAGATTAAGGAATCTGTAAAGGTTGCAACAATTTCAAAATCTTTGGAGATTACCAAAATAGTTAGTTCACAAAACCTTCAAGAATCACCAAAATTGAGCTCAAGTTTCCCTAAAATGAGGCAATTGATGATTTGATGCACATTGATCATTATTCAC
The DNA here is from genome assembly GCA_039720395.1 of Liquidambar formosana. Lineage (NCBI taxonomy): Eukaryota > Viridiplantae > Streptophyta > Magnoliopsida > Saxifragales > Altingiaceae > Liquidambar > Liquidambar formosana. The sequence continues at coordinate 18,438,973 of CM077828.1, read as the reverse complement.
GTGGAACCATTACAGTTTTTTGAGTCGTATTAAAAATCTTCTATATGATATTGCTGTAATTCCCATTTTTGGAAGTGATTTTTAGTAATACAACGTACAAAAATTGAGCCTCGATATGTTAGTACATTGTTTATAGGGTAAATTGCAAACCCCCCCCCCCCCCCCCCCTCTCTCCCCCTCCTCTAAAGTATGGGGGTCCCCATGCTTTATTATGGTATATTTGGAGAGAACGTAACTTGAGAACATTTGAAGAAGAGGAATCATCTTTTGTGGAGCTCAAATCTTCTTTGGTCAAAACCCTTTTTTGGTGGTCATGTAGCTATATGGGTGGGAATTACCCTTCTTTTGGATAAGTTCTTGGAATTCATCTCATTGTCAGTTTGGAAAGGGGATAGAGTTAGATTTTGGGAAGACCAATGGAGGGGCGAAGCTTCTTTTTGCTCTTTATTCCCTCGATTGTATAGACTTGCTTTGGCCATAATGTTCCTATTTCATCTATGGTTTCTGCTGAATCTCACTCTTTTGGATGGGATTTCAAGTTCTTTCGCAATCTAAATGAGAGGGAGACATTAGATCTAGCTTCCTTGCTGGGTAATCTGGAGGGTTTTTCTTTGAGTGAGTTTCTTCCGGACAAAAGGGTGTGCGGTGTTGACTCTTCTAGGATCTTCTCCTGTAAGTCTTACTTTGAGAAGTTGATTGATTATTCTCATGATCCTCATTGCTTTCCCTCACATTTAATTTGGAAAGCGAGTGTGCCTCTCAAAGTAAAGTTCTTTGCTTGGACTGTGTTTCACAAGAGCATCAACACTAATGATAGATTTCAAAGAAGAAGACCATCTCTTCTTGTATATCCTCAATGGTGTACCATGTGCAGGGAAGCGGCTGAATCTGTTGATCATCCATTCTTACATTGTTCTGTGGTTTCTAAGTTATGGCAGAAGCTTTTCAGCATTGGCTAAGGAGGCTTGGGTAGTGCCCGGCTGCGTTAGGAGCTTCTTTGATATAAAATTTTGGGGATTGGGTAGGGGTAAGAAGGCGAGGATCTTGTGGATTTGTGCCTCTATGGCTGTTTTCTGGGTGGTTTGGCTTGAAAGGAATGGGACAATTTTTTAGAGCAAGGAATCTTCCTTGGTAGATCTGTGGGATAAAGTGCATTTTTTGGGTTCTTTCTGGGAAAAGTCTTCCAAGGAGTTTGTTGCCATTCCTCTTTTCTTATTGAATTCTGACTGGGGCGCAGTTTGTAATTAGGCTGGTATCTAGTTTTTTAGTACTCTGTTCATGTATTTGGGTGTTTTGGACGTTCTTCTTTGGGTGGACTCCTGGTCGTCCTTTTTCTTTTATATCTCTCCTTCTTTTGTACTCTTTTTGCATCCCTTGATTAATAATATCCATTTTGTTGATGATAAAAAAAAAATTACCCTTCTTTTATAGATTTTGTTGACTCCTTCTATATCTAATTGTTAAGGGGGTCGAGTTTTTTGTTGGCTCTTTTTTATTACGACCTACTTTTTTTCACTTGTATATGTCTTATGTACGAGGGTCTAATCCCTTTTTTCTCTTATAATACAATCATTTACCTTATCAAAAAAAAAAAAAAAAGTATGGGGGGGTCAGCAGATAACCCCCCTATGTTTTAATTTTACCAATGTGCCCCCTAGTTTAGTTGAGGATTTAATTGGCTTAACATCATTAACAAGCAGACTTAAAAAGACTTATATGCCCCCACAACCAAAAACAAGCACGTGCACCCTCAATACACCCAGGGGATGGCTATTGCTGGAGAAACTCCATGGCCGCCGCCGTTCAGATCTGGGTTGGGTTTTCTATCGAGTAGTCGCCGCCACTGCCGGAGAAACTCCATTGCCGACGCTGAGGTCTAAACTTGTCCTCCATCTTCAACATCCATACCCATCCTCATGTGCACCCACACTCCGGCCAACTCCATTTTTTTCGACAGATCTGGTAAATACTTGATTTGTTTCACCTCTAACAAATGGGTTTATTGTGCTCAAAGAAGGAAAAAAAAATCCGAACTTGAAGACGATGGAGATAGTGCATGTGTTGGTGGTCGACCGTTTGGGTCGAAGTGTGGGTGAGGAGGGTTACACCAACCACCATTGTTCTGGGTTGAGCGAAGTTTGGTGGGCAGAAATTGGTGGCCGTCACAAGAATGGAAGGGCTACCAGAATGGCACCACCTAGGGTCATCGGAGCACTTGATCTCAAAGCACGTGCCGTAGCTCAGGCCATTGTTGAACAGCGCCATGCTCAATGCCGCAGTGTTCACGCCGTACCCCTGGTTGTAGAGATTGCCGTAGCCATAAGCACCACTTGCACAAAGAAGTTCACGAGAAAGCTGATTCGGAATTTTGGGTTTACCATAAAATGCACCGCCGTGTGATGAACCATGAGAGATTTTTGTTCAAGATGGAGAGGTGAATGTGGGTTTTGCATTATGTTCCCAAGTAAATGGTTCTCTATCAGGCCGTTTTTTTTTCTTCCCTACTGCTGCTTCATCTTCTTTTTCTCCTTCCTCTCTTTTCCTTTTTTCTTGGCAGCCATGGCGAGATGCAAACCAGGGTATTTTGGGCAAAACGGGTCCATCAACAGTGTCACGTGAGTAACACGTGACTAACTTTCATCAATTTTCATCAACAGAGAGTGACTTTTGGTGGGGTAGATTGAGAAAAATTAAAACATACAGGGGGCACAATGGTAAATTTAAAACATAAGGGGGGTTATTTACTGACCTCCCATACTTCAAGGGGTTTTCTGCAATTTACCCTTGTTTATAAGTAGTTTTAAAAACATTTGATGGGGTTTTATAAAGCCTCTAGACATGGTTCATTGGTGTAAAAAGAGATTACATCCCTATAATGGTATGATGAATATAGATTGAAAAGAAAATTGAAAAAGCTTTGCTCTCTCTCTCTCTCTCTCTATATATATATATATATACACACACAAACATATAGGCCTCATCAAGTAAAAACATGTTTATATAAGTTGTATTAACACCATGCATTGGGGGTTGTACCCTGCACCATGTACCCTGTAACCCATCAATGCACGAGGTACAACCCCCAATGTGGGCTTACTTGACCACCATCTTATATATAGATATATACACATACATTGCTCATTTGAAGTTTCTATTGAACACATACCCTAAAATCTGTTGAGGAATATTTTTCTTCTTCTTCTTTGTCATCGTTTTCATTTTCTAACTCTTTTATGTCTTCCTTAGTAGTGAAAAAACAAAATGCCTTGTAGAATTATCCTGGGTGTGGTGCCTAATTTTTGGCATTAAATGGTAAAGATATATACATGAAATATGATATAGTATATAAGTATATCTATGTGTGTATATATACACAATTTTGTACATGGTACTCAAGAACGTTAGCTCAAATATAATATAATATATCTATATGTGTATGTATATATACACAATTGTGTACATGGTCCTCAAGAACATTAGCTCTTTTTAATTTCACTATCCTTATACCCGCTTTCATCCTACCACTCTCACTCCATGCTATACTTAACAAATGACATTGGGGACTTTGAATCACATCATGGAATCTGTAGCATACATTTTTTTCAAATGAATCAATCTTTAGCATACATATCAACCTAATATGTAATTAAATTCTTTTCTTAGTACGCAAGATCTTTTAAACGATAAAACACTATCTCATTTACAAGACAAATGGGTTATATAAAAAGAGAACTACCTTTCATAATTTGATCTATAGATTAAATACATAAACAACTTACTGGGATCTATTGTTGCTCTAAGGTTCTCTAACTCGTTCAAAAGATAAAACAGATTCAACTTAGCAAAGTATTAAACCCAACAATTTGGACTAGGCTACATGATTTACTTATTTATTTATTTTCTTACCATTCAGCCTCACCAAAGGCCAATGACCATTTGCAATCTTGTCTTTTCTCATTGACTTGACTCAATTTTTTTTTCAGCCTAAATCTTGTCCTTGGGGCACCTTTAACTTGTATAAAATTTACTCCTTTCTCAGCGCATCCCTAAGTAGTTCCACCAATTCATTTCTAATTTCTTGATTTTCACTCATCCATCTTGATATCCTGATTCTTGCTGCACTCATTTTATAAGCATGTTGGCATGTTGTTTTTGATTGCCCATCATTCTATATTATAAAGCCTAGCCAGACTTATAACCTTATAAATTTTGCTCTAACTTGATAGGAAGTGTAGCATCACACAACACTCCAGAATCATTTCTCCACTTCAACGCCGATCCTTGATATAAGCCTATCTATCCAATTATTTTCACACTTGTTACTATGCATCACATATGTCCTTAATCACATTGATACATCTAATAGATACCCTTTCTTTCCCAGAACCCACCACATTCAATTCATATAAGTTTTTTTTTTCTCTTTTAAGTTTGTAAAATACCATATGCAGGTCCTCTTTCTTCTCTCTAAATTTATCAATTTGGAAAAATAAAAAATTCCCCGAAGTGAGAAGAATTATAGGAGGTTGTCCAAGGGAGGTTAAGTTATATTAAGGTAGAAAAAATCCATGCAAGATCAAGGAAAAAGATGATAAAAAAAGAGCAAAGGTGAAAGGCTAATTTTATGATCAAATGTTAAACTAGAGAAGGTATTTCATGCTGCGTTACATCAAAAGAATCTAAGAATTATAAAAAGCAAAAAGGCAAGAGATGGATACCACTGCAACTGTTCTCTGCGGTGTTCTGTAGAGTTGCCACCCCGCCATCTTTGATCCTGTGCTAGAGAAGCCACCAAGTCTCTCTTGGGGCCGATGAAAGAGAGACATAGAATTATCAGCTGCTCCAATTCCTAACCAGTGTTCCCCAGCATTGATGGACAATATAGAGGCAGTGTGAATAGTAACATTCTTCACGCATCTTATGCCTCCTACATTCATGACAAAGAAAAAATCATCATAAGGCTTGGTGATTCCATTCAATCGAAACTAATCACTATCATGCAATGTTCTGATAGGATGAAGAAAAATATTTATTTCTGATTCAAATCTTATAAAAGCAGCCTGTAAAGCTACTCAACATAAATATTTCTCTCAATATACCATCAACATCGCTTAATTCTGCCATATTTCAAAGAGCATCAGAAGTAGGTGCATTTACAATTTCACTGCTATCATCAGCAAGCACAGTAAAGATCAACAATCAGTCTAATAAGATGATCAAGGAGAACAATTTTGAGCAAGAATTATATGGAATGACTCCTATCAAAAGATTTATATGGAGTGACGGATATCAAATTTTCTGGGTTTTCACATTTACTCAGACTACATGTTAGTCATGTTGCCAACCAAAACCAGCATAATAACCAGATTAAAATATTTCTTCTTTATCAAAGAAAACTTCCTTAAAATTATCTGACCTCACATTTCAAAAAGCTATTAAAGAACCTTTCATACAACTCTAGCATAAGTTTCTAATTTCTCCAGAAAAATTATAGCCAATCATATACCATGTGTGTTGAGACTGTGTTAGCACTGGTTTGGAACTGCAAGACCCTTTCCCAGTATTTTCTTCCATATTGTGAACAAGAATGTGTGATTTACGCTTTATTTCTTTTTTCATGGGACCCACCATACAGTTATTAAAATTTAAAAAAACAAAAAAAAAAAAAAAAAAAAGGAAAGGAAAAAGACAGCTATATCTGTGTCAACATGTCCTGATTCTGATGAGTTGCAACTTTTAATAACCTACATCCTCGCAAAAGCGCAAAATTAAGGATGACGAAAAAGTGGAAACGATTCAAAAGACCCACCAAAAAGTCATTGACAAACAAAATTTCTGGCCACTCAGGTACAGGAAGTTTTGCGAATAGTCAGATGAGATTCAATAGAATACCCTTAAGATATTAAAGTTATGCATGACAGGGAGCCCATGAGATTTGTACATGTGAATGGACATAAAAATTTTAGAAAATGAAGATAAAGCTATCCAAATTGTTCATAAATCAACAATTCCTTGTAATAAGTTGCAGTAATTTTAGAACATAGGAAAACTAATGGCTCCAAGATCTAGAACCAAAGCTAAATGTTTGTCCAAGAGGCAGCACAAATATGTTTATGGAGGAATTTTGGTCTACTGATTCTACTTTGATGAAGTGCCTTAATGGGCTGGATAAAAGCCAACCCTCAAGAAAGCCCAACCTCCATGGAATAAAAGAATTTACAACCACAAGTCCCACAAGGGTCTAGTGGATGAAAACTAAACCTTGTGGATTCTAGTCCTCGAAATACAGGGTGTTTCTTACATTTCCATTTGCATAATACTTAATAATGGAAAGCAGAAAATTCGTTCTCTTTGGCAAGGGATAAAGACATGTTCATCTCTAAGTACTAATATACTATCTCAATCATAAGATATAAGATGATATCGTGTTGATTTGGAATTTGGAAAGACACCTGAATGATATGGATATAAAGTGTTCGTTCTTGTATTTTGCTCACTGTTGTCGTAGATTGCAGGAAAAAATTGCTTGAGGAAGTCCATCATTCCTACCTGAAGCACCCCAACAACAACAAATCCACCTCTCAAAGTAAACTGTGAAAAACACAGCCCTTAGATTGTCTCAGAACTTAATCCACGAAGTTGAAACCAACCAATCACAAGGCAATCCTTTAATGATGACACCATAGAGGTTCTAGTTGTGGCTAATCACTGCAATCATCCACACTCACAGCAAAGGAATCTAAATCAGTTTTCTGGAGGATTAAATTTTGATAAAATTTACCTAAGAAGGCAGCATTTAAAGAATTCAAGACCCACTAGATTGATTACTACTGTACGCGTTCTAGTTTCCAATAGCCATAACCAGCCTAGAATTGCCAGATCAGTTCCTCCAAGCTGTGGATTTCTCAATTGATAACAAGTGCCAAGGGCAGGAATGAGGCTTGACTCTTAGTGTAACTTTTCCCAGAATGCACAACATAAGGTCCAAACAGTGCAAAACTCCTCATAGTTTCATATTCTATCAGTTCAAATCTGGTCCATACTCTACATTTTCAAAGCAACTCAATCTGAAGACATCTCCTTTTTTGGTCTTTTTCTTAGATGAAACACACCACATCCAGGAACAGAATTGAATGCCAAAATGGAAAGCCACAAGAGAAGTGAAATTTTCATACACTCCTTGGCCTGCTGAAGTCTCAACTATGCAGTTGCTTTAAACAACTAGACACCTTTTCCAGTTAAAAATTACTAGAATACAGACAATAACAAGGTCCTTAAGAAGGCATAAAATTATCAAAAAATTAAGAAAGTAACAACTTTATAGGGAGTCCCACAATAACGTATATTATATTTTCACTCTAATGCAAAGTTCACAAGCAAAAAAGGGCGAGACATTTTTAAGTGTCCAAAAGCCAGACACATGACGGGCATATCATGTCCCCACACTAAATGCTAAAGTTAGGAGTGTTTTTCATAAGTAGTCCAGAGATCATTACTGCTCTTACCTTCCTCATTTTCCCAAAATCGGAGAAGCCCATCAGTTGAACCTGAAATGAAAGACATCATATTTCAGAACATATAATATTTAATTCTTCAGTTTGGTAGTAGAAATAAAACAATTGCTAAAGAAAAAATTTTAGGTGCCCAAGTAAAAACATGAACAGACAGCAGCAGCGAACAGCATGGGTGATAAGGTGCCAACCTGTTATTATTCCTTTGTCTAACATTGAATACTCAACACAGAGAATTGGACCAGCATGGCATGCTAGAACAGCATCACAAGTGCCTCGTGAAACAGACCACATTCTTGCTGTCCAATCATCACTACCAGTAATTAGAGTGTCTTCAACCATTCTGATTGACCTGCGTAATTTCATATAAATGTGTCAATACCCTAAGGCTACCACTAAGAAATAACACAAGTAACAGATTTCCATGTTCTTATAGCTTACCGGATCCATTTTGTGTGCCCTAAAAGTTTGTGCATCTGCCTACCAGCGCGGATGTCCCAAATGTTTGCAACCCTGAAAATCCAAGTATTCACCAGGTTGGGTTCTCTAGCTAAGAAGTTAAATATGAAATTTTAAAAATACAATTTGCGACAGCAACCATCATTCAAATTTTCAATGTACATACGCATCTCTACCAGCAGCTGCCAAGATTCCAGTGGAGTCATCATATTCCATGCAAAGAACTGCACTGGAGCAACGACCAACAGTTGCCACACAAGTATCAGTTCTTACATCCCACATCTTCACAGTCCCATCATGGGCAGCAGTAAGGACGCGTTCGCCTGACAGCATGCGCACACAGCTAACCTATAAGGATGAACGGAAGCAATTAAATCATGCTTTAGTAATCTATTCCATATATCCACACTACTCATCTCAAAAAATTTTCACCGCTTACACAATGATGAGCAAAAGACAAACACTACGAATTTGCAGTCACTATTCATGTAAATGAAATGTAAGCTTATACAACTTCCTCCTATCCTGATATTAGATTAACAAGGCATATTTATTGATAGAGCTCTGAAGGTTAAATTAAAAAATATATAAATAAATTGATTACAGTATCTAAATATCTAATAGTGTTCTCATCATATACCCAACCAATTAATGCTGATCTACTAGAAGTCTAAAACCATTCTGCAGTTCTTGTCAGTATTTGCTAGCCATGAAAATAAAAGAGAGGGAAAGAAGATCTAGCAACGTTGACACCGTTCGAAAGTTGGCAAATTTGCATATGCCTTGGCCACACTGCGTCAGTTTTGATAGGTCCAAATAAAATTACATATTTCAAAGCAGTACAGCACTTTTTATTCAATGTTTTGCTATATGTTCTTAGCCAACATAACATTACAGTTGTGTTTGACGGAAACAAAATGATGAAACTGAGCTGAAAATAACCGAATTCTTGAACTAAGTGCACACATTAGAAGGCAGAGTTCACAACTCATGTTTGTCACTAGTTTCAACAGTAAACCAAAATTCAAAGGCATTTTTCCAAAGCACAAGAGCACACTCGAGTAAGAAAATTCAGACAACCTTGAAAGAAAGCCGAATCTTTAAACTGCAAAGGTAAAGCTCAGTTTTTCATCTTACTTTCCCCTTTACAGATTTATGCTGAATTGTAAAGAATGTCTAATTGTATCAGTGTGTGGTTATCATATCCATTTTTATATCTACTCTAAAATCAAAAGGGAAAAAAAATTCCTACACATCATGGTCTTTGGTTTAACATAGTCTATGCTCAGATCATTAACAAACTTATCATGATCACATACAGGAGTCTATCAACTATATGGAACATTTTGGAATACATATCTTGAGTTAATGGCAATGGTGAGATAAAAAAGATCATCATTGGACCAACCATAGAAGCATGAAGCGGGAGCAGGGGCTGGGTTGGGGGTAGGGAAGTGGAGGGACATAGAAGAGTCAAAGGTTTGGGGCGTGTTGGAAGCATTTGTGGATTATATATATATATATATATATATATATAGTGGGATGAAATTGTAGAGAAAATTGAAGCAAAATTTTATAGTTAATTAGAATCATAAAAGAATTCAAAAAAAAAAAAAAAAAAAAGTGCAAAGAGTGTTCTTTGGAGAAAGCCACACTAATGTAGAGAAAAAGAGAGCATGCTTTTACCTCTATAAGGAAAGTATTCAGTATTTAACTAAGCATTAATTTGTTATGATTTAATAGGAATCCCATTATTTTTAGAAACTTTTTTATAGTCTTATTAAATTTAAGAAGAGGTTAGTTAGGGGATGGGGTGATGGCTCTGCCCTCCCCCTTCATCACAAGGTTCTGTCTTACTTAGAATCGAGTTTTTCCCAAGAGAGAATCGTGGTTCTTACATGGTCCGGACTTGGGAGCATGGAATCGTGGTTCCGAAGGAGTGGCACCCTAAGTAGAAGGTTCCATCTTTAAAGGGACCAACCCTTCAGCAATATCAAGAAATATAGGCATGGTGATGATATGGAATTAACAAATTTCAAAGCTAGTAAATTATATTTATTTACTGATGAAGCTTTGAAGAGGTGAGAAAATAATTTGAGTTGTTTGAATGAGAATTAGTATTGTTATAGGAAACAAACATCAAAACATATATAATATTGGATGAAGTGGGAAGTGCTTCAAAAGTGCTGCATTATTGTTTACTATCTATTAAAATATTGGCAACTTGTTCCAAATACATCCTCATGCATAAGCTTTGCAGGAGATACTATTGACCATATTTCCTGTTTTGCCTTCTTGCCAAAGAATTTTGTCTGGTGTGGCTAATATTTTCCAGACTTTTGACACAGGACAGCCTCTTAAGGAAAAAGCTGTCTTTATCAATTAAGAGTTTGCTAAAGTGGGTTTTTGGGGGTAGGAAGAAGATATTAAGGGTATAGGGTGAAAAAAGGATATTGATGGACTAAAAGGTATTAGGGTTTGTGGAGTCACACTGCAATAGATTATGGCCTCTCACCACATACCCCAAACATTAACACTATGATATGCTTCTTCATTTGTCCTATGCTAGCAGTTATTAAGCTTAATTTTGATGGATGTTCTCTTGGTAATCCTAGGCAATTAAGGGTAGGATGTATTTACAAAGATTACAAGGGTAGATTGGTCCATTTTTAGGAGAGATTTTGAGTCTAACTTGAAGGTTTGAAAGAAACAGTCTCTTAAGATTGGTTGTCTAGTTGTGGAGGGTGATTCTATGGCTGATGGTATATGATTTTTTCACTTGATGAGACACATTCATGATATTTTCAAATCGATTGATACTTCCTTTTTGTGGGTACACATATCAACTGATTAGAGACAGATTTTTCAGCTAAAAGAGGGGCTCTTATTTTTGAAAAGAAACAAAGAATCTTATTGAATAAAAGGAAAAGTATACAATCAAAAGAAAGGACAAGAACTAACAATATGGTTCAAAAAAGGAGACCCTTTTTTCTTCTCCCACAGTGGTCTACTATGTGCAGGGGGCAGAAGAGAGTATAGATCATCTTTTTGTGCATTGTTTAGTAGCAGGTTGGTTGTGGCAGAGGCTTTATTAGACTCTGGATGACAGTTGGAAAGCACTACGTTCCTCGGCCTATATGTTTGAGATTTATTTTAGGGGCTTTGGGTGGGGATAAGGCTAATACTCTTTGGAGGTGTGCTGTCCTAGTGGTGTTTTGGGTCATTTGGTTGGAAAGGAACGCAAGAACATTTGATGATAAGGAGGATTCATTGATGGGTCTGTGGGATCAAGTTCACTTCTTGGCTTCCTTTTGGGTGTCTCTCTAAGGATTTTGATGGGATTCCGTTGTTCATTATTAAATCTGATTGGAAATCTGTTTGTGAATAGTTAATGTTTTTTTGTGCGAGTTTTCAAGGTGGACTTCTTGTCCCCTTTTGTAATCTTTTTTATCACCTTTCATTAATAAAAAAGTTTCTTGTTGCTGATCAAAATAAATATTTTTTTTATAAAAAAAGGAGGATTAGAGTTCATCCAAAATACCGAAAATAAAATAAAAATATACAACCCTAAGCGGAGACAAAATCTCTACAGTATTTGGTCTCCCACATACTGGTTTTGGGCTTCTGTGACATCATCAAATAATAAATTACAAAGAAAAGGGAAAAAATCTATGGGTGAAGGGGAGAGCACATAGCAAGCAAGAGGGCACCCTCTTCATAGGCTTTTCCTTTAATTTATCGATTTTTATTTATTTAAGGGAAAATTACAGTTTGCCCCCTCGAACTTTAGTCCGAAATCGCTTTTCACCCTTCATCTACAAAATCAGACAAATAGCCCCCTGAAATTTAGAAAATGTCTTTTGAGCTAACGTCGTTAACGGAAATTGTTCAATGACAAATTTACCCATGATATGATACGAAATTACATTCCAAATAAATAAATGAATGAATATATATATTGTATTTTTTTTAGGGTTCATCAAAAACTCCCAATTTTTCCCCAATTGGAAATTAAAGACAAATCCTTCAAACCATCCCCAGTTAGATTCCAATAAATCTGGGGTTCTTTTTCCCCAACTTCTCTTCTTGGATTTGTTGAAAGAATGTGAAATGGCTAATGGCTTCGATCAAGAGTGTGTATTTGGTATTTGAGTATATCCTTGAATGAACAAAGAGATGCACATAGAGGAGCGTGAGAGAGAGAGAGCAAGAGAGAAAGAGTACCGGCGATAGAGATCGATTAGGGCTGGGATAGTCGACAACGGGCTGAGGCTATGCGATCGAGTGCCGAGAGCGTCGACTAGTGTGGTGAGGCTATTAACTGGTGTGTTGGCTTCACGTAAGGGATAAAGGGTGAAGAGAAGATGACTTCACTTGGAATCGTCAATCTCCACTGCCAAATTGAAGCAACCATCAAAAGAATGGCACCCGAAATCCTCCTTGATTCGATTGCCACCGCCAAATCCTTTTGAAGACTCTCCAACAACTGTCTAATCTCCATGAACGCAATGGTTTGGCTATCAATGTTGTCCCCATTGAAAATGATACCTCAGCAAGCTACAATAGTGGTGCGGTGGTTCTACTGTTGTTGTGGGAGATAGGTGGCGAAGGAAATGGTGGTGGCAGTGGTGTGGAATAAGATGGGTGATGAGGATTAGGAAGATGAACGGTGAGGATTGAATTTGGGGAAACGCAAAGAGGGGTTAGAGGGAGTGAAGCTTGTAGCAATCGCCATTGTAGGATGGGTGATCAGAGGGATTGTTCAAGGCCTCCCCTTATGGTGTTTCTCTCTTAACTTATTAATGGTGTTTGGTAGCACTTGAGAACCTAACGTCGGAGAACAGGATACACAGAGAAAGGGTGGCGTGCAAGGGCATTTTCGACATAAAATTTCATTAAATTGGTCACGTGCAACACACGTGATGAATTTCCATTAAAAGTCTCACGGTTGCTAAACGGAAGGGGTTAAAGTGATAATGTTTAAAACTTCAGGAGGCTATTTGTCCGATTTTGTAGATGAGGGGTGAAAAGTGATTCCGGGCAAAAGATGAGGGAGGCAAAGTGTAGTTTTCCCTTTATTTAAATATCTTTAAGAAACCAAAATCGTATTTATGAGAAAAAAAGAAAGAGAAGTTCAAGGAGAAGGATGAGGATCCTTTTGAACAAAAAGTGATAAAGCACCCACTAAATTGAAATTGATACCATAAGAGAGAAAAAATAAAATAACTATGTATAACAAAACCCTCAAGAAAAAATAAAAATTCCCCTTGAAACTGAAGGGTAAAGGCTCTTTGCCTCTTCATTTTTTGATCCTGTCACTCAACTTCCACCTGTTAAGTTTCCAACTTATAAGCCTAAGCTTATAAGTGGAGGGCTCAAACAGGTATATGAAGACATGTTAGATTCGATATTTAATCGATGTGGGATGTGGTATATTTCCAACACTCCCCCTCACGTGTAGGCCTAACAAGATTCAAATGGCCTGTCATGTGGATAATAAAGACGGGCTCACGAGCGAAACGGGCCCAAGAACGACATGCTCGGATACTATGTTTCCAACTTACAAGCTTAAGCTTTTAGGTTGGAAACTTAACATAGTATCAGAGCTTCTAAATCCCAAATGTCAATAGTAATATGAGTATAACTCCAAGTCCGTAAGCATCTCTCTCTCAACATTTAAGAAAAATTTAACAATCACTCACGATCTGAAAGCCATAAGGACGTATCCTCATGGCCTATCTCATCCCCTTAAGAGCTCTGCATTTAGGAAGTCCCTACCATGTAGGCAATGAGAAATCAGAAACTGTATCTCTTATTTGGCCCATAAAGACACCTCCAAAACCTGACAGACCTGGGTTACCAACAGAGGATCACTCAATAATAACATATCAGAGATCGATTGAACATCCATGAAGATTTCATTTTATATTTTAATATTTTTAGTAAAATAAAATATTGAAAATTGAGCCCATGTCATACCTTATTATTTTAATAAATAAAATGGATGTATCAGAGTTCAAGTCTTCAAGAATATCTTCAATTGGCTATGAAGAAATATGAGAGAGACGAAGTAGAAAAAGAAGAGAGAAAGAGGAAGATATAAAAATAAAAAATAAAAATAAAAATGGAAAAAAGAATTTGCTTTGAAGGTTTTATAATAAGAGGATAACATTGTCTTTATGTTTTTTAGCAGGGGTATTTGGTCTTTATAAATTTTAGGGTTATATAGGGAATCAAAAATTTGTCATTATAATTTTTTAATAAGGGTAATATAGGGATTCAAAAATTTTGACATTCTAACTTAAAAAGATATATTGCCTTTATGCTTTTTAGTAAAGGTAAAATAGGGAATCAAAAGTTTTTCTCCTTCAAAGACATTTAATAGTAGTATAAATTAATCTTGAGCCTGGTGAGGTATTCAAAAAATTTGAGGATAAGACTAGGATTGATAACTTTTCACTCTCCTCTTCACTCTCACAAGAGGAAAATAAATTGTATCATCCGCCAACTGGCAATGGGACCCCGTAGTCCTAAGTCTTCCCATCCTAAAGCCCTCTACCAAACTCACTGATACAGCTACGAACATCCACCACAAGTGTAAACAAAAAGGGGAGATGGGGTCACCTTGCTTTAGCCCCCTAGACGCTGGATTAGCCTTTTCTTTTTTGGAGCACCATCTCCAGTAAAACAGCATATTTTTATTTATTTATTCATCTATTAGTACCAATGTTCATATTCATGTTGTCTTTCCCCGTATATATTCTCTGCATACACGTTCACGGTTCAATATACTTTGTATACAGTGCAAGCAACAATACTCTGAGTAACCAAACCTGCGCATCATGGCCCTTCAACTCTTCTAGCAGCTGAGACGTTTGCTTATCCCATACTATTACAGACTGATCGTCAGATCCCGAAACCACCTTCCCACGATCAGAACTTATTGCACGTACAGTTCTGCATAGAAAGGGGAAAAAAAATTAACTCTATGCTGGATTAATCATAATAGCCAAAGAAAATTCCATTCGGCAGCAAAAAAAGTAAATAAATATTAGTTCAACAAATTTAAAAATACAAATTAGAGGATAGCGTAGTGCACCTTGTATGCGCCTTTAAAGTTGCCCTAAGTTCAGAACCACGAAGACTAGGATCCCAGATTTTAACCTGCATGATCGTGAAAAAGAAATTAAAACTCTGCGCCATAGAAGAGAATAATGCTCTTTCTGGGTTGGTGTTTGGGCTAAGAGTTAATATCAGTAAGACCGTAAGAATGCCTTGATTGGCATTAATTGTCCACATGACAAATTAGTTAGACTTGCAGGGGTTTTAGGTTCTTTCATCGAGAATTTGCCTTTGAAATATTTAGGTCTACCTTTAGAGGGTAACCCAAAATTTTGCTTCATTTTGGGAGCCTGTGATTGAGAAGGTTGGAAAAAGATTGGATGGTTAGAAAAAAAGCATTGATGTCTACAGGTGGAAGACTTATTTTGGTTCAGTCAGTTTTGGCCAGTTTACCCATTTACTATATGTATATCTTTAAGATGCCTATGAGGGTGGCTCACCAAATTGAGAAGCTCATAAGATATTTTCTGTGGGAAGGTAGAATGGGAGGGAAGAGATATCACTTGATTAGTTGGGATGTGGTGTCTCGCCCGAAATGCAAAAGGGGTCTCGCTTTGGGAAATGTTATTGCCGGGAACACTGCATTGTTAGGTAAATGGATATGGAGATTTCCTATTGAAAGGGATTCTTTGTGGCATCCGATCATCAAAAGTCAGTATGGGATGCGGGAAAATGGGTGGGATTCGCAAATTTGTAGTAGGGTCTCTACCCAGAGTCCTTGGAAGTCTATGTCCAAGGGTCTGCCTGGCTCTATAGGTTTAACTTCTTTGGTGGTGGGTAATGGGGAGAGAATTCGTTTTTGGGAAGATGTATGGTTGGAAGATTGTCGTTTTTCAGTGAGGTTTCCTCATTTGTATAATCTATCTCTTGCTCATGGTTCTTCTATACAAGTTTTGGTTGTTTCTTTCTTGTCTTCTTGTTGGCATTTTAAATTTTTTCATAATCTCAATGATAGAGAGATGGATGAGTTGGCTTCTTTGTAATTCTTGCTTCAAGGGTTTACATTGAGACCTTTCATTTTGGATAGGAGAAAATGGCTTCCTATTTCTTATGGGGCCTTTTCTTGCAAATCTTATTTTGAACTTTTGACTGATGATTCTAATGTTCAATTGTTTCTTCCTCATAAATTAATTTGGAAATCCTAGGTGCCTCTCAAAATTCATATTTTTTGTGTGGACACTGGACAGTGGCTAATAAGATAATCAATCCTAATGATTTGTTTCAGAGGAGAAGACCCAATTGTTGCCTTTTACCTCAATGGTGCATTATGTGTAGGAGGGCATCAGAGCGTGTTGATCACCTTTTCTTGCATTGCCAAATGGCAAGAGCATTGTGGCAATGTCTCTTTCAGTTGGCTGGTTTAAGTTGGGTCTCCCCAAAATCTTGCGATAAGATGTTGATCATTGACTTTGGGGGTTTTGGCAGGAGTCCAAGAGTGGTGGTTTTATGGAGATGTGCTGTCCTTGCTATTTTTGGGTGTTATGGTTGGAAAGGAACACATTGATTTTTTATGACAGACTAGTTGGGCTTCACTGACAAAGGAGTTTGCGGGAATTCCTTTGTTTGTATTTAGATATAATTGGTTGGCAATTTGTAGCCTCTAGTGTTTGGCTTTTCCGGGTTTCTCTTTTTCCCATTTTTTCTTTCTTCTTCAGTTGGACATCTTGTCCCCTTTTGTATTCCTTATCTCTTTTAAATATATTAATATACTCTTTGTTGCTGATCAAAAAAAAATAAAAAATTAATGCTCTTTCTGGGAGGTTCATGGACACAAGATTGAAAGTACTGTTAAGGTTATTAGTTTATTAGTAATAAGGGTAGTCTTGTAATTTCAGTATTATGTTTATTTATATAATAGAAGAGCCGGCCCTAATGGGCAGCTGCTCTCTCTCTTTTCACGTTACTTTCTCTCCTTCTCTTCTTCTCTATTTTCTTCTTCTCCTATCAGAACATGGTATCAGAGAATACGATCAAAAAGAGGATTTGATTTGCAAGTGTCTCTACAGCCTTGACTAGTGGAAGAAGACTTAGAAGCAAGGATTGTCGCCTGTAGCAAGGATTGTGGCCTTTTGACATTAAATATACTCTTTGGTGATGATCGACTAGGGCCTAACAAGGTCTGGTGGTGGTCGCCTAGCCTTCTAGAAGGTCTGGTGATGATTGGAGTCGGCTAAGGCAGATCTGGTGGTCATCGACTGGGCTGTTGCAGGTCTGCTGGGGGTCGGCTGGGTATCAGGTAGGCTGGTTGTGGCTGATTGATGATTGTAAGGCTACTATTGTATTTAACTAGAGTCGATTGGTGCTGTTGGTGACTAATAACGGTGTTAAGAGACCCGAAAAGCATTCTGCCATGGCTGTTTGGGTTGTTTTTGGGGCTGTATGTGATATTTCTGAAGTCTGTGATATTTTTGATGCTATCTGGGTTGTTTTTTGGGGCTGTGTGTGGTGTTTGTGATGCCTAACATCGGTGTAGACATCATTATTTGTGTTATTGTGTTTCCCGTGTTACTGATTGTGAGGTTGTGCTTTGAATCCTTGGTGTTTTTGTGGGTGTTTTGAAGAAATTCTTGCTTGAAGTTCTAAAATGGCAGATAGTAGTGAAGTTAAACTTGCTCCAAATCCTCCCCCTGATAACTCAGTCGTGCAAATAACTACAGTAAAATTGAATGAACATAATTATTTGATTTGGGCTCAAGCAGTGAGAGTGTTTCTTGGTGCCAAGGGAAAACTGAAATTTATTTTGTCCAATCCTCCATCAAATACTAGCTCAGGCTATGAAGAGTGGGAACGAGATAATTATTCTGTGATGACTTGGTTGTGGAATAGCATGGAGCCGCGTGTGAGTGCTAATCATATGTTTGTGAATACGGCCAAGGAGATTTGGGATAGTGTGAAGGAGACTTATTCTATGGAGAAGAATATTTCCCGTGTTTATGAATTGTATGAGAAAATGTTTCTTCTGGACCAAGGTGACAAAAGTTTGGGTACTTATTATAGTGAGTTTAAGGGAATTTGTGATGAGCTAAATCAGTATCATCCATTGACTGTTGATTTGGCTATATTGAAG
Source organism: Liquidambar formosana (assembly GCA_039720395.1). Taxonomy (NCBI): domain Eukaryota; kingdom Viridiplantae; phylum Streptophyta; class Magnoliopsida; order Saxifragales; family Altingiaceae; genus Liquidambar; species Liquidambar formosana. Next base: position 18,420,814 of record CM077828.1, on the reverse strand, counting down.
AAACAACGTGAGGAATTTCAGGTATCCAAATTCCTCTCTGGAGTACACCCCGATCTTCAGTCTGTTCGTAGTCAAATTTTGGCTAGTGATGGTGGTATACCCTCATTGAGTAATGTATATGCTCGATTACAAAGAGCATCACTGGTTCCTTCTTCCTCCTCTGCTTCTACCCCTGCAGGCAAGGAGAATTCAGCCCTTATGACATCCTCTAGCAGTTACATGTCTAATCGAGGCCGTGGTTCTTATGGAATTACTCGTGGTGGTCGTGTTGGTGATGTGGCTGGTGGTAGGGGTAGTAATATGCATGGCCGTGGTCGTGGTCGGGGTCGTGGACGTGGAGGTGTGAGGAAGTGCACTTATTGTGATGGAGACAATCATTTGGTTGACAAGTGTTGGGACTTACATGGTAAACCAGCTTGGGCTCACCAAGCGGTTTATACTGATGAGAGTAGTACACCAGTTGGTGATTCATTGCCTCCTGCCAGTGCTTCTAATGGTGAGTCTATCACTCTTTCTCGTGAGGAGTACGGTGCTTTAGTTCAAAAGGCTCAGCAATTCTCCACCAATGATGTTGCCACCTTTGCTCATCCAGGTATTGTTACTTGTTTTGCTAATTCTCCTTCAGCCTCTTGGGTCATTGACTCAGGGGCTTCTGCACACATGACTGGTAAGTCACAGTTATTTTCTGATTTGAAGCAATTTCCTTCCACCTCATCCGTTATGCTTGCTGATGGTCGCTCATGTGTTGTAGCTGGAAGTGGGACTATCAATCCTTCTTCTTCTCTACAACTTTCTTCTGTTCATTATGTTCCTCAACTGCCTTTTAATCTTTTATCTGTTAGTAAGTTAACTAAGTCTCTTAATTGTTCTGTGACTTTTTCTCCTACTTCTTGTGTGTTCCAGGACCTCAAAACGAAGAAGATGATTGGTGGCGGGCATGAACAGGATGGACTTTATTATCTTGATGTGCAACCTCCAGTTGATACTGTGGCTCTTCATTCCTCCGTGAGTGCCTACCAGTGGCATTTTCGTCTTGGTCATCCTTCCTTGCGGTTACTGAAGCGCCTCATGCCATCATTAGCGTCTGTGTCAAGTTTAGAGTGTGAGGCTTGCCAATTAGGCAAGCATCATAGAGTGTCCTTTCCTCCTAGAGTCAATAATCGTCGGTCCTCTCCTTTTGAGGTGGTTCATACCGATGTGTGGGGTCCTAGTAGAGTTAAGAGTATGTTGGGGTTTTCTTATTTTGTTTCATTTGTTGATGACTATTCAAGGATGACTTGGCTTTTCTTAATAAAAGATCGTTCTGAAGTTCTTTCTGTCTTTAAGTTGTTTCATAAAGAAGTTGAGAATCAATTTGGGCATGCTATTCGCATTTTACGTTCTGATAATGCCATGGAATATACCAAAGGTGCTTTGCCTGCATATTGTGATTCTATTGGAATCATTCATCAAACATCATGTAATTATACACCTCAGCAAAATGGTGTGGCTGAGTGCAAAAACCGTCATTTGATTGAAATAGCTAGAACTATGATGTGTCATATGCATGTTCCTAAAAATTTTTGGGGTGATGCTTGTCTTACTGCTTGTTACCTTATCAATAGAATGCCCTCATCTATCTTGCATGGCAAAGCCCCATACTCTACTCTTTATCCTTGTCAACCTATCTTTGAGCTTCCACCTCGTATTTTTGGTTGTGTGTGTTTTGCTCATGTCCTTACTCCAGGTAATGATAAATTGTCTCCATGTGCTATTAAATGTGCTTTTGTGGGCTATTCTCGGACTCAGAAAGGTTATAAATGTTGGAACCCCCACACTCGTCGTTACTTTGTGTCTGCTGATGTTACCTTCTTTGAGAATACATCTTTTTTCTCTTCTGAAGCTTTAGCTCTTGACAGTAACCAGATCAATACAGTGGATCCTCATCCTTTACCTGTACTTATTGATCTTCCAGTGGGTTCTCCATCTTCAGTTCCTCTGACCAAGCCACTTCAAGTGTATCAACGGAGATCACGGATTGATTCTACTGTGCAGGCCGAGTCTGTTCCTAACCACCAGTCTTCTGCTTCAATTGAGGTTCCATCTTCTTCTACACCTCCTATTGCCTTAAGAAAAGGTACACGCTCTTGCACTCTTCATCCTATTGAAAAAGTGGTTTCTTATTCTCATCTCTCACAACCATATCGTACTTTCCTATCTACTTTGTCTTCTGTGTCTCTTCCATCTTCTTATGTTCAAGCTTTGTCTTCTCCTGGATGGAAACATGCTATGGATGAGGAAATGGCAGCCTTATACAAAAATCATACTTGGGAACTTACCTCCCTACCTCCAGGCAAGCAACTGGTTGGGTGTCGTTGGGTTTATGCTGTCAAATACCATCCTAATGGTACTATTGAAAGACTGAAGGCTCGTTTGGTTGCTAAGGGCTATACTCAAACATTTGGTGTGGATTATTTTGAGACATTTTCTCCTGTGGCTCGCCTTAGCTCTGTCCGGATTCTTCTCTCTATTGCTGTAATTCAGGGTTGGCCACTTTTTCAGCTTGATATTAAAAATGCTTTCTTACATGGTGATTTATTAGAAGAGGTGTATATGGAGCAACCTCCTGGGTATGTTGCTCAGGGGGAGTCTCGTATGGTTTGCAAGTTGAAGAAAGCCATTTATGGGCTAAAACAGTCCCCAAGAGCTTGGTTTGATAAGTTTAGTGCTGTAGCTGCACAGTATGGGTTGCGACAAGTAGAAGTTGATCATTCAATATTTGTGAGACAGGGACCCAGTGGAGTAATTATTCTGGCAGTGTATGTGGATGACATTGTGGTTACGGGTAGTGATAAAGAAGGTATTAATGAGTTAAAGAAACATTTGAGTCAGAATTTCCATATGAAAGATCTAGGAAAACTAAGATACTTTTTAGGTATTGAAGTTGCCAGATCCTCAAAGGGAATCTCGCTTTCTCAAAGGAAGTACGTGATGGATTTATTGAATGAAACAGGATTGATGGGTACAAAACCAGTGGATACTTCTATGGATCCTAATATCAAGTTTGATAAGGAGTCTGGGGTACTTCTTGATGATCCAGGGAGATATAGAAGACTTGTTGGCAAATTGATATATCTTACTGTTACCCGACCTGATATCATATTTGCTGTAGGAGTGGTCAGCCAATTTATGCAGGATCCTAGACAGCCACATTGGGAAGCAGCTTGTCGTATAGTGAGATACCTAAAGTCAGCCCCAGGAAGAGGTCTTGTGTTTAAGCCTACAAATAGGCTAGATGTAGTTGGTTATTCAGATGCAGATTGGGCTGGTGATCATCTTGATAGAAGGTCAATTTCAGGGTATTGTGTTCTTGTGGGAGGAAACTTAGTTACATGGAAAAGTAAGAAGCAGAATGTAGTGGCTAGATCAAGTGCTGAAGCTGAGTACAGGGCCATGGCTCATACTGCTTGTGAAATGGTTTGGGTAAAATCACTTTTGCAAGAAATTGGGTTTGCTAACAATACTCCCATGAGAATGTACTGTGATAACCAAGCTGCAATGTATATTGCAAATAACCCAGTATTTCATGAGAGAACCAAGCATATAGAAGTTGACTGTCACTTTGTGAGGGATATGGTGAAGAAGAAGCACATTTCAACAGAGTATGTTAAATCAGGAGATCAACTGGGAGACATTTTTACTAAGGCCTTGGGGAGGAGTCATTTTTCAAATATGTGTAACAAGCTGGGCATGATTGATATCTATGCTCCAGCTTGAGGGGGAGTGTTAAGGTTATTAGTTTATTAGTAATAAGGGTAGTCTTGTAATTTCAGTATTATGTTTATTTATATAATAGAAGAGCCGGCCCTAATGGGCAGCTGCTCTCTCTCTTTTCACGTTACTTTCTCTCCTTCTCTTCTTCTCTATTTTCTTCTTCTCCTATCAGAACAAGTACCATTTATCAAAAAAAGAAGATTGAAAGTACCAAACATAGCAATCAAATTGAATGAGAACGAGTGATTTGAAATACATGCATCAATTAGTTCCAGCAGGTGGGCAATCGGAGAGACATTTGATTTATAAATATGATTATATTGGATCTTTCAAATCCTTTAAAGATACAATAAGCACGATTCTGTCAAATGCATGGTATAGAACACAATTGACCAGTTACCCAATAATTAGATTTGATTGGAGTTGAGAACAGAACCTTTAGGTTGAGAGAGAGAAATAGCCACTTACCACCCATAATACCTGTAGAGAGTCATATGACTGGCCCCACTAAGCATGGCCTCACAGTAAAATTGCCTAGTATGATTCTCGCACACAAGAAAATTGGAGTAGAAGAAAGTAATAAAATAAGTTAGCTTACAGAGCAGTCTGTGCTTCCACTGATAAAGAAACCTGCATCTTCACGATCACCCACCAGATCCCAGACCTCCCTCCTCGTAACACAATGTAGAGCAGTAACGGCACCACTATGACCCCTAAGTATGCGAACACTGGTTTGAATTTTCTTCTGACCAGATGACGGTAAATCTTGTTTGCGAGGAGTCCCGTTCTCATTTGCAGCTGTACTCAAGAGACAATTGAAAGGGTGACACAACATTAGATTTCGAATATAAAAATAGGGTCTTCTTAATGTGTGCCCTAAGGGCACATGTTAAGATGCATTTAATGAAGCAATAATTGCATGAGAAATGTGAAAATGCATGGAAAGTTATGCAAATAGCATGGAAAAACATGAAATTGCATAGAGCATGGTGCAAATTGCTTAGAAAAATATGAAAATGCATAGAAAAATGTTCAAATACATTTTCCCATGCAATGATTACTTCATTAAATATATCTTAACATTTGCCCTTAGGGCACGCATTAAAAAAACCCATAAAAATATTGGAATAAAAGAGTATCCAATGCTAACCAAAAATATACCTAAAGTTCCACTATCAGAAGTCCACCTTCGAACACGACTGAACGAGTTTGCTCTTGATGTTGCATCCCTGCTAAACATGCTCTGGACCCAGCTCCTTCCAACACCAGATGCTTCGGCAGGTTGCTGATTTTCATCTGTGGCATCTTGTAAATGTGGAGATGGCAATCCATAAGATGACATGGATTGGGCCTTTACAGAAGATATTCCCCAATAACCAATACGTAGTTGCTGGATATGTGACAAGAACCCCCTGAGTTTTATCTGAAACAAATCAGAAAATAAGCTGTTTCAGGATGAATTTTCATTAAAAAAAAAAAACACAATCAGCATTTTCTAATGTTCAATAAAATCAAGAGAATAAAAAGAATAAGAAAAAAGGAAAATATAATATGTAAGGAACTAAGGATGAATTTTCATAAACGAAAACACGATATCAACATTTTCTAATGTTCGATAAAATCAAGAGAATAAAAAGAAAAAGAAAAAGAAAAATGGAAAATATAATATGTAACCAAAAAGTGGTGGAAATGTCGAGTTCCACAGCAATTACTTGTGAAACCAGTATAAGGATTATCAAGTCCATGGGGATCATTAAGACTGAAATTACGTCATACTCCAGCAATGAGAAGCACATCCTCATCTTCTTAATGTTCTTGTGAGAAGTATACTTGTAAATATTTTATTTTAGTAAGGGCAGTTTAACTTATTTATTATTTTAAGGTTAGCCCTATAGTTGTCTTGTAATCTTACTCTTTTCAAGTTAATGAGAATAACCTCTTGCAGAGTATCATGGTATCAAAGCCCTAAGGGCTGAGTAGCAACTCCTCTCTTGATCGAACATCACTCGAAAGCGTCTTTCTCTCCTGATCACTCTCTGTAGCATCTCTCTTTTGGTTTTTCTCCTATAGTCTTGCACCACCAAGCTGAACAAAACCAGCCATAAAGCAACCCTTGCTGGTGCACCACCCTTCAAACACTACTGCACCAGTCACAACTCACAATACCATACTGTAATCAATCGACTTCAGCCAAGTTGACTCTAGCATCAATTGCACTTTCGAGCTAAGCCAACCCTTCTACTGATATCACCAGTGGTCAATCCCAGCCAAACCTACCTTAACATCATCAGTCGGTCCTTCTTCCAGCCAAGTAGCACACTCCAGTCCAAGTCGCGCTACCCCAAGGGACCTCCTCTCCAAGTCGCAACATCTTGAGCCAAAATAGACTTGTCTCACCCTCCAAAAGGATCTACTCTTAGTCACAACACTATTGGCCCAATCTAGACCCCCTCGAGATCTAGTCAATCCATCCCAAGGCACTCAGCTCCATGATTACATCAATATATATAATTGATACTCCTTTCTTTTATAGTACCCACCACATTAGTTCTCTAAGGACCTTATCATATGTTTTTTCTAAGCCAACAAACACCTAAGAAGCACGGACACTGACATGCGACATAGTTACAACATGACATGACATGGACACCAACACACAACAAATCCTAAAAATCTAGGATACGACAGAGCAGGGGCACAATATTAATAAAAAACAAATATATATATATATATAACTAGATAATAGTATGTAGCATCACATCCATCATTCAAAATTCATCCTCTGTATCATTTTTGGAAACTCTACAAGAGTTGTTCAGTGATAAGATAGGACCAAAAAACAAAAAAAAAAAAAAAAAAAAAAAAAGGAGAAGAAAAAAAAGAATATGAATGGCAAGAGAAAGGTGTCATGTTGGAGGCAGGTCGGAGGAGTGTCGTGTTCAATACATGTCTGACACTTCCATGACACCTATAGGGAAGTGTCTGTGCTTTGCAAATAAACACCATATGGAAGTCTTTTTTATTTGAACTAAACTTTTCCATCAACTGCCTAAGTAAGAAAATAACTTCCATAGTCAATATTCCTGACATAAAACCAATTGATTTTTAGACACCATTATTTTATGTATTAGTCTTTCCTTCAATCTTGCCTCTCCTAAAGTTTCATCATGTGACTCATAAGCTTCATACAATCACACCTAACAGTCCATGTAGCTTTAAATATTACCCTTTTTTTTATATGTAATTACAAAATTGATTCCTCCATTCATCGAGCATCATTCAATCCTTTAGATCTTGTTAAACAACCTCGCCAACCAAACTACACCATCATCATCTATACACTTCCAAGCTATGTTACATGGACTCGAGTGCAGGTGTGTATTCGGGTATCAGATTCATCAAATTTTTAAACTTAGGATATGGGGACTCAACAAAAAAGATCCAAAAATTTGAAATTTACTATGATAATGCTGCCTCTATTACGTGTGTGTATATATATATGAGTTAAATATGGTGAGGGGTAAATATGTAAACATATCAATATGAGGCGGCATTATCATAGTAATAGATTTTATTTATTTATTTTATTTTTATGAAGAATCATAGTAATAGATTTTGTAGGGGTTAATTAATAATTTTGATCTTTGGTTATTTCAAATATAAGAAGAATAAAGGGACTAAAGTGAAAAAAGATAAAGATAAAAGATGAGCCCAAATTTTCATTCGATGGAGCTCTAGATCTTTCACGATATGACTGTCGTCAAACACTAGATGTCGACATCCCTTAGCAGCACCTCCAGAAGACTCCGAAAACAACTAGCACACCTCCAATGACATATCTAGCCTACCTCCAACGACATATCTAGAACACCTACAGCGATATGTCTTCTCATCTCTCTTCTTCTTCTAATGAGTACTCTCTCTCTCTTCCTTTTTCCAGTGATGAATCCAATGACATATCTAGAACACCTACAGCAGTATGGTAATCTCATCTCTCTTCCTTCTTCCAATGAGTAATCTCGCTCTCTTCCTTTTTCCAGTGATGAGGTATGCTCTCTCCATCTTCTTTCTTGACCCTAAGGTACCCGTGCTGACACAAGACGTAACGGGTATGAGTATGGGATCAAGCTCGGCTCGGACATAGCATTTTCATGGTGGTGGACACAGCTGATCTTGGGAGAGAAGAAGAAGTAGAAGAACGAAAGAAAGAAAGAAGAGAGAAAACATACTGTCACACTAATGTAGATAAAGAGAGTATGATTTTACCTTCTTTTTTTCCCTAGAGGAAAGTATTGAGGATTTGACAAAGTATTAATTTGATATGATTTAATGAGAATCCTATTATTTTTATACATTTCAGTTAAAGTTAAGAAGAGGTTAGTTGGAGGGAGAAAGGGGGCGGGGGGGGGATCATGGCCCAAACTTCCCCCATCCATCACAAGGTTCCATTTTACTTAGAACTGAGATTCGAGAGAGAGAGAATCGCAGTTCCTTACAAGGTTCCGACTTGGGAGCGCGAAATCATGGTTCTGGAGCAGGAGTGGCACCCTTAGTAGAAGGTTCTTGCTTCTAAGATCAGAATTAACTTTTATAAATAAATAAATAAAATAAAAAAGAAATAGGTTTAGGAGAAGAAATGAAAAAAATAAATCGATTAGTTAAGATGGTAATCAATGGCATTCATCAATTACTTGTACCATTAAAATATTAAAATGGCAGGTTTAACATATATGCACTCACAAGCTACAGAGTCAATGATACTACAGTTCCATAGAAAAATGATTACATCAGAATCTTTGTCACTAAACTAGCCAGTATGTTGTCAGGTTGTCTACTTCCTATGTATTTGTGCTAAGAGTAATTATAAAGAGCGTAAGTCACTTCCCATTAAAGAAATGCATCAGATATTGTAACTTCATCCATAATCAAACATTGAGAATCAAATCTTTAACTTACAAACTGCTTGGAGCCAATGTTGTTTTTCTCGGCTATTGTTTCAATCATGTACCAAGCATCAGTATCAGGAAGTCCCAACCCAGCCTTCATAATGAAATAAAACAAAGTTTAGTACTTAAAAATACAGAAAATCAAGAAAGTTCAGTTAGATGAGAGAGAGAGAGAGAGAGAGAGAGAACAATACCATGTGGGATGCCACTATAATAAGTTGTGTCGTCACTAGAGTTGCATAATTGGTTGACCTGCAAAACAATAATTATACGTAAACAAAAGCACAATGGATGTGCTTTCTCAAATAGCATTGCTTTCTAAATCGTCCTTTTTTCTTGGTATAATTTATTTTTCCATTTAAGTACAGAAAATATAAGACTAACATCATAACAAATTTAATATATTGCTTTCTTAAAATATAGAGACAATCATGAAAATATGACAAAAGTAGCACAAAAGAATCTCTGACTGGCTAAAATTTTTTCAATAAGAGAACAAAGTAAATTTTCTTGGTGCTCCTTAGGGAATATATTATATATCTTATTTATTTAGGGGGGTGGGAGAGAGGGGAGGGGGGTATTTAGGTGGGCTTTTTGTTCAAAAGTGGCAAGTGGCATTTCCAATCAAGTTTTTACAATATACTCCCTCATTCCTATTTAATTGGCCTCCTTTCCTTTTTGGGATGTTCCAAAATTATTGTCACATTCAAAAAGTCATTGATTTTTCTTATTTGATTTCCTAAACTACCCTTGAAAAAGTTCTCTTTTTTTCCCATGTTTTGTACACTTGTGGGAAAAATTGGAACGTTCAAACATATGTGTTGATGTGAAAGCATTTAATAGGGTCTCCTAAAAAAGCGTTTTTTTTTCAAAGGGGACAGTCAATTAGGAACTTAGGGAGTAATATATAATTTCTGTAACTTAAGTCGGCAGTAGACATTTATACTGTTATACTATAAAGCCAAAATGTGGGGCCTCTTGCAAGTAAGGGTATGACAATAGTCAGTCCTATGACTCCTATCCAAGACCAAAATTTACCAAATTTACCAAACCAATTGAGTCAGTTTAAGTTGGTTCTGTCAAAAAAGTTAAGAACGCTCTAGGTTGTAGAAAATGTAAACCAACCATGGTCAGTGGGGTTTTGGGAACATACCTCTGGTAATCTGCCAAAGCCTAGAAGCAGTCCTTATATAAAAATTTATTAATTTTTCATATAATAGGTGGATCCATGCTGCTAAACTCAATGGCATAGCATACATACAGTATATTTACGCAGAGACATTTTTTCCCATGTTCCCATGAATTGAGGGTTCTCATTGTTCACTTGATCCTTCAAATCTAATCTAACCTTACCAGATTAAACTGGTTTTGGGTTGAGTAGTCAGTTTTCTATTCAGGTTAATTTAGTTCTCAATTTGATGAAAGCACAGCTCAGTTTAGTGCTGCTTTAATACCAAATCGACCCAACTGAAACCATTGCACAACCAACTAGAAACAAGCGAAAGGAGACTGACAAGAAACTCCATATCCATGCAATGTACAGTAAAGGAAATATCAATCCAAAAGTTGACCCCATTTGATGAACGGCAGGAAAATGGATGCAGAAGTTAAATGCAAACTCAGTGCAATCAAACAGCACAGAAAAGAACATCAGAAAAATAGAAAGTAAAGCGAAATAAAACCTAAGAGAAAAGTTTAGTGAATTGTGCCATGAGAAGGAACAGAAAAACATTTAAAGTTTAGTAGATGCATAACAAAACTTGCAAATAATCAGAATACTTACTTGGTTGAAGACCGCTCCATTAGATAGTCAAAATATCCTTCCCAAAATCTGCAGTAAAATCATATAAAAGAAAAGTCATACTTTCAAATTTGCAAAACCCCTTAAATCAAATGATTTTTTTTTAATTTTTTATATTTTAGTTTTTTCATCTTTTGAAGCCCTCTTGACATGCAATTTTCATGCTCTCATCTTGATTTGGCCACTAAAAAACTTTACTAAAAGAATTTGTGATCCTTTAGCTATTGTGGTCTTCAAAAAAACGAAGTTGCACCCACTAAATCAATGACCTTAATGTAAAGGAATTACAGAATACAAGAGCATAAACTATGCAATGCCTAGGCAACATGGAGTACTCATGCTTACAGGCTACACGCAAAAATCCTCCAGATTTGTATCCTCCTTGAGTGTTGTTTTGTTTTTTGGAATGAGTTTTGGCTATGTAAATGACTTTTGCAGGAGTGGTGGTGTGATCTTTTGTTGTTTTGTTGGAAGGAAATCTCTTCCTTCTTGTATTTTTCTTCTTGTGATTAATTACAATTTTGTTTTTATCAAAAAAAAAAAAAAAAAAAAATCCTCCTGATTTGTAAAAAATAACAAAAATATAGTTTACAAAATCTATTTTAAAAACTGAAAAAAGAAAGGAAAAAAAGGGAGGAGGAATTATGGAAGAAAGCCTGTAAACTACAAACTCTTACCGCAACTCTTCCCAGATAGATAGAGAAAGAAGATGGCGTTGGATGTAATCTGAAACATTATTTGCGTCTTTCTTATACATTTCTGCAGAGACTTCAAGTGCATCTCTAATAGTTGGCATGTCATTCCGAGAGGTAGCACGACTGATTGCTGTTTTGAGCTAAATTTAAACATAGATTAACAACAAAACAAAACAGAAGCACACTTTAGCTTTACATAATGACATAATTCAAGGTTGAGTATCAAAGCAGGGAAAAAGAGAAGGACGACGACAAGCAATCTACAAAATGGTTCACACACTCTGAAGCCTGAAGTCAATTCATAACTCGACAAGATATATATATATATTTAAAAACAGTTTCAATGATGAAGAAAATAAAATTTGACCACTCCTAGAAAAAAGGGAAAAAAAAAAACATAGCAAAGGTAACTTAAGCATTTAACATTTCAATATTCAATGAACCGCAATCATCCATTTAACAAAGTCATTCCATTGATGAATTCATGAAGTGTAAACATACCAGTTCTTTCACTGCAATAAACTGCTCCTCAGTCAAATGACAGAGCCATCCCTAAGAGCATAAATATAGTAAAAAGTTAGCTTAGGGCTGTGCAAAAAAAAAAAAAAAAATTGAAACAGTGCATGCTTTCTGGAGCTACATACTGAATGTATATGTTCCCTTATACATTCAACAAACCCACTACCGCCTATCCCCTCTGCGTCAGACTCAATCAAAGCTGCAAAACCAATAAATACATTAATGTTAATTTGCAAGACTGATAATACAATTCAAGATTGACTTTGCATCTGATGGCCAATAACATTTTTCATAAAAGAATCAATGAGGGTTAACCTCCATTAGAAGCATACCAAGGATTGTGCCATATTCAAACGATGAAAGAGGATCATCAGTTGCTCCTAATTTCAAAAGACGCAGCCACAATCCCTGTTTACAAAATAAAACCACATTATTTAGCACTAAGCATCAAGGGCAATAAGAACCAACACCATTTCAAGATTTCAGCATGAGCATGACAGACTATAGGAATTTAAGAAAAAGTATAAAATAAATAGGCTTAATGTTGTTCAGAAGCCTCCTCTTGCAGGCTTGGTAAAGTTGAATTTTGGTGGGTGTTTACGGAACCCTGGTGTTATTGGGGTGGGAGGGATCATTAGAGATCATAACGAGGAATTAATCTTCTGCTATTCCAAACCAACAGGAAGAGGGGATAGCGGAGTTACTGAGTGTGTTATAAGGTCTTCAAGGTTGAGTTTGCATAATTTTATTGTTGAAGGTAATTTTCTGTAATTATGGGATGATTAGAAAGAGGGAAAAGGGAGTGTTTGAGATACAGTCATTTTGCAGATCAAATTATTAAAAAATTGAAAGTACAGAATGTCTGAATATCAGGACTATAGAATTGGAAATAGTAAAGCAGACTTTCTAGCAAAATGGGAAGCAATTATGAGGGATCCATCTAGAGGGCATCAAACCCCCTTGATTGATTCCTCCTTTTTGTAGTTGCAAAGGATTTGTTCTTGGCGATTTTTGCTTATTTTGTTTTTATTTTTTAATCTAAGTTGGGGGGTGTTTTTTGGTTTCTTGTGGGTTGTTTCCTTTTGGGTAGACTGCTTGTCCACCTTTGTATGTATCCTATAGTTTTTTTCTATTAATATAGAGATTGTTATAAAAAAAATAATAAGAATATTGATTACCATAATTTTTCTTCCATCACTAATTCTCATGTTCACAATATATAAATAATAAGTTGATCCAAAAAACTCATATTTTTCAGTTAAGATCCCAACACGGCAGGAATCCTCTCACATTGCATGTGCCCTATTAACTTTCCAAAAGCAGAATTGAAAAATCACTCCCAAATGGAATCGACTTAGGCAAGAAAATGGTATCCAATGCCAAACCCCAATACAGATGTGACTACAAACATACAATTTTAACTACCATGAGAATTCATGAAAAGATGTATGAAAAAAATAAATTTCACCTGCAGCTTCACTTTTATGTCCAAAACCATGCGCTCACGTTCTGCCTGTAGAACATAGAAAATGATTTAGATTGTAGTCAATTGTAAAAATTTGATCACACAAAACTACCAGGGAATTATGATTATGGTCTAAAGAACTTACGGCCCTCTCCCTTGGACTAAGACTTTCTGCTCTAGGGTCCTTATTGACCATCATAGAGGGTGAACTAGTAAAAGAGAAGAAAAGATTAGGAACAATTCAAAGAAGCAATCAATCTTCACTAACATGCATGACAATGAGTCAACATCTCTGCATGACAATACATAGAGGGAACAGCTTAGTTTGTCATTTAAATATACCTAGGAGGATGCTTTCCTGGATATTCGAGAGCAACAACTGCAGCTGCTAGAATCTGCCTTCTCTTTTCTTCTTGCTCTTCTGTTCTAATGTTTGAAGGGAACCTATCATAACTATATTTGGCACCTGATGCTGATGGAGCAAAGGAAATTGAGAATCAGAGTATTGAAAAAAAAAAAAAAAAAAAAAAAAAAAAAAAAAAAAAAAAAAACAAACAAACAAACAAACTTGGAAGGTTCCAAATATGTTTGTTCTTTTCGACAGGATTAATATATTAAACTGGCAATCTTGACTAAACAATGATATCAAGAATACCTGATATTCCCACACCAGGATCCGATATAGTTATAATCTCAGGCTCTGATAAAGGTGAAGGAAGAATTGACATAGGATTTTGACCTCTTCCAATTGCGTCTTGTAACTTGTCAAGAAGATTGTTATTGTTCTCATTAGAACCTATAGCTCTCTCCACATAATCCAAGAAACCATGAGAGTCCAAGAACTGTGCTATCTGTTAAGAAAAGCAACAAAACAAGTATCGGACTGTTAAATTTCAAATAAATAAGAAGAATAAGAAACTAAAAATACATACATATATATATATATATATATATATATATTCAGAATAATAAAAGAGAATTTGCCTCATTCTGCAGTGTCAGCAATTATTATAAAGGAAAAATAGGGAAGGAAAAGGAAAATGACAGATGCATTGCAAAATAGACAGCCTACAAAAAGATCAATGACTACCACACGGTCCACACATCAACCAAATTAGCTGATTATAAGTGGTTTGTTGAAAGATAATGACAAATGGTATGAAATAACATCACCATGGGCTCTAGTGGTTGGCTGGTTGACCGAGAGCGCTTCTTCAGAAATGCTTGAGTGTTAAAGACATGTGTTGCAGTAATTTCCTGACAAAGAATGACTTCATCAAGAAAATTTGAAAAAGATAACGGTATGCAAAATTAAAACAAAAATTACACAACTGAAAGTAAAATAAAAGTTCCATACTATGAAATTGCGGTAGCCACCTAAAATTGATGCAAAGAACTTTAGGAATATTAACCTGCACGTAGAAACAAATTGAAGTTACAAAAACAGATCTTTTGTGTTGAATTCTGTAAATATGGTAGTTCATTATGCAAATAACATATCCGAATTAACATATTAAAGCACCACCAGATATGAAACAAGAACTAACAGTAAAGGTACCATTAAGAGGAAACAACAATTCCTGGCTTAAATATAAACAAATTGCAGAATGATATGCTAATGTTCTGCAATTTGTCTAAGAGGACAAGTCAATATATCACTATTCACAAGCAATAAGTTAAGACTCAGAAAATAGAACACCATCTGGAAAAGCATGTGACGCAGGAGTTGAGTACGACGGCTTGCTGTACAATTCAAGAGGCATAAAGATAAGTTTGAATGGTAAGAATTAGTGTTTTAAGATTATTTGGAGGATTTCGGTCTGTTAAGTGGGAATATAAGAAAGGAAATAAGGGATTTAATGTACAACTTTGAAGAGATTGCTTTCAAGGAAGAGATTAGCTAGAGGCAGAAGACTAAGAGTAAGATGGATTAAAGAAGGGGATAAAATTTCGAAATTGTTCTATAGAGTTTTGAATGGAAAAATGAAGAAAAAAATGTTGAGGAAATTGAAAGTGGAGTGAGGTGTGGTCTTAGAAGATGATGAAGCCATAGCTCAAGAGATTTTGGGGTTCTCTAATCTTTATTCCTCGGGGGAACTTTAAAAAGGACACCTTCCCGATTATGGCACAGTACTCAACCGCTGAGAAATTTTTAGAAGTCTTTAATGAGTTTTTTGAGAGTGTAATTGTTAATATCTATTTGATGCCTAAAAGGAAAGATACAGCTATATTATGAACTTTAGACCAATTAGTTTGGTTACTAGCCTCTTCAAGTTAATTGCTAAGGAATTATAAAGAAGATTAAGAGAGGTGCACTAGGATACCATATCGAGGGCTCAAGGTGCTTTTGTGAAATATCGGCAAATCTTAGATGTGGTGTATGGCTAAAAAGGTGGTTGAGGAATGTGGAATGAATATTCAAGAAAGTCTCATTTTTAAAGTTGATTTTAAAAAAGCTTATGATCCTATGGATTGGGACTCTCTACAGTATGCTACATTTTATAAAGGAGTTCAGGGCTTGGTAGAGGAAGGGGATAAGGGCTTGTCCTACATGAATTTTGTAATCATCCATTATGGGAAGCCTAGAGGGTTAGGCAAGGTGACCCCCTTTCTCCTTTTTAGTTCACTTTAGTGGTGGATGTCTTGAGTAGAATGATGGTTAGATGCATAGAGCTAAGGAAGCAGGCATTATTCGAAGCTTTGAGGCTAGAAGAGATAAAATTAGTGTTTCCCGTTTGCAAATTGCCAATGATATGATTTTTTCTCTTTTGGGAATGAAACTCTTAAATGAATCCTTTTAGATGCTCTGAGATGATCTTTGGGGCTCAAAATCAAAAAATTCAATTATTCAATTTCTTGGATAAAATCCAATTAGTAAGCTCAGGTGATTAAAAAATTTAGTGGGGTGCTCCATTGGTGAGTGGCCTTTGAATATTTAGATCTTCCTTTCAGTGGTAACCCTAGGCTGTTGAATTTTGGGATCCAGTTTTTAGAAAAATTGGGAAAGGGTTAGATGGGTGGAAGAAGAGCCTTAGTTCCTGGGGCTACAGTCGCTCTTGTTACATCTTTCTTGTCAAATATTCCATCCTAGTATTTATCAATCTTTAAAAACCCAAATAAAGTGGCTACTGGTATTAATAGAATTTATAGGATTTTTGGAATGAAAGGAATGGTGAAGGTAAGAAGGATCACTTAGTCAGATGAGAGGTGGTGTGTCACCGATAAAAGAAAGATTTTCTTGGCCTAAAGAATATAATCTCTAGGAATATTGCTCTTACTGGGAATGGTTATGGAGGTTCTGTATTGCACATTATTCTCTACACCACTCAATTATCAAAAGCAAGTATGGCATCAAAGCAAATGGTTGTGACCAAGGACTTTAATATTGATATCGATGGATATATCGAGGGTCCAAAAATGTGGATATATCGGATATATCCTTGGATATATCGACAATATCGATATCGTTTTAAAGATATAGTGGATATTATGAGTTAAACATGGATATTTTTATTGAAACTCTGGGAAACAATGATTTAAACTCTAATACACAATCTAGCATCAAAATATTGCAATTTAAATATGTATAATACAAGTATGCGTTGCGTAGGGTATAAAAAATATACCGCGCTAAGTAAATAAATAATAGAAAATTTTGCAAATTCAACATTTAGATGTTATATAACATTGAAATAGATTTTTGTAACATTTAAATATAGAGTGCTATTAGACCAAAGGCCATTGGTTTGAAATAATATTTTAAATTATGTGAAATAATAAACATAGTAAAATGTACATATATATGTGAATCCTAACCTATTCTAATGTGTAAAAATTTCTCCAGAAATCAGCAAAAGGGCATTTAAACATGGCAGTGTCGATATCTTGAACGATATCAGCAATATATCTTCGATATCTTCGATATATCGCTCATATCGTTCGATATTTTGTTTTTTGAAAATTTTTCAATTTCGCAACAATATATCGTATCGTTGCCCTCCGATATGGCGAAATATCGCGATATATCGTCGATATATCGCGATTTTTAAGTCCCTGGTTGTGACAATATAGTGGTGAACATGGAGAGTTATTAGTGCCTTAGTAGTTAGAAGTTCATTTCTCAAGGCCTTTTTCTTTTCACTCATCAAATTAGATTCTTTCTAGGGAAATAAGATAAGAATTCTTGTTTTTCGGAAGATTTATGGTGGGGGGATACTCCTTTCTATGTTTTGTTTCCCTGACTTTTTCACCTCTCTAGATCTAGATCTAAGGGAGGCTTGATCACTGAGATGTCTCTTCTTATTCTAGTCCGATTACTTGGCATTTCAAATTTTTTTGAAATCTTAATAATCGAGAAGCTGATGAGCAATCTTCCTTTCTCCTCATCTTTTATTGGGTTTATCTATTCCTTTCTGAGGCAGATAAAAGATGTTGGACGCTTCATCCTTCAGGTTTGTTCAATTGTGAATCCTTCTTTGTTTCCTTTATTGTTGATTCATCGATTTTTCATTTTTATTCTTCAAAGAGCACATTAAATTACCACCTAAAGTCAAAGTTTCACAGTGAATTGTGGTCCATAGGAAGACACACTTATGTTTTGCACCAAAAGAGAAGGCCTACAACTTGCCCTTCTCCAAATAGGTGTATTTTGTGCAAAGAGAGTGAAGGTCACATATGATTTGCCCCTTCATTAGTCTATTTCATGGACTTTATGGCAGATCTTTTTTAGCAAGGTTGCTTTGTCTTGGGTTGACCCAGTTGATGTCACAGCTACGCTGGAAATTTGATTTCCAGGTCCTGGAAGAAGCAAAAGAGGTAAATTTTTGTGGGAGGAGCTATGCTGGCAGTGATTTGGGTTGAGGGATGGAAAGAAATGCAAGAATCTTCCTAGACAAAGGGGAAGTAGGTGTTTTGTGGGATAAATTTCATTTTTAGCCTCTTTGTGGATCTCAGTGAGTGAGGACTATAAGGGGCATGGTTCGGATTGGATTCAATGAAATTGAAAAGCAATTGCCCCTTCTTCTTTTTTTTTTCCCTTTTTTTGTTCTTTTTTTTTTTTTTTTTTTGCAAAAATTGAAAAATAGGCTTAATGTTGATAAAGCTTAATTTTAATAGATGTTGTTTAGGGAATTCAGGTACCATTTAGGTGCAGAGAGATGATTCTAGGGAGATGATTCTTTGCTATTTTAAGCTAGGTTAGTGGGATGCTATTATAGAAAAATTGTTGTGGCCAAAGTTTGCAAGAAGCACTTTTTTTATTTATTTATTTATGATGAAGTAAGATATGAATTAATAATCAAAGGGCTTAGCCAATGTACATAGGTCACACACAAGAGCTGCAAGAAGCTTACATATTTGTTGAGTCTGTGAAGGCATCTTCTTAAAAGGGAGTTGGTAACTCTGGGGTGCGTGAGAGAAGAGAAAAGGTCTTGCTGGAGGCTATATTACATGGACTCGGATACAAGTGTCAAGTGCAGGTGTGTGTCTAGTTATCAGATTCATTTAACCTTCAAATCTTCGAACAAAGTGACACGGATAAATCATAGAAGTGTCTAACTTTTCTTCTTCAATATCTATGCAAAATAAAATAAAATTAAGAAATATATGACTGGATTTGTACTGAATTGGGATACGGTCTGCTCCTTTTTGTTTGACACCCCTAGCAGGTATGTATCGAACAATAGGCATGCTGGAAACATATAACATCACAATGTCTCCTTGTTTTAAAACAAAAGACCATAGACAGGAATATACATTATAATTATTACAGTCCTACAGTATGACTATAACAATTCGAACAACATATATTGAGAGCACAATTAACAGAAAATTCAAGCATCTTAAAACTTGTAAAAACAGTAATGAGACAGAATCACACAACTATTTTAAATTAAATGCAGATAAACTAAGAACAATTGCTGTAGGAAAGCAAGGAGTAATTCATAAACATTACACATGGTGTCCAAGCATCACCTAAGTTGAAGATCATGATCTTCTCCCCAAGGCTTACTGCCACCTCTAGGATATTGCTCAGATAAATTACCAAAACTAGAATTCATCAGGTCTATCCCCACAACATTGGGATACAATAACTTCAATATGTCACCACGCAAAGAACCTAATTCTGGCTCTGGTATTGGAGGTATTTCCTCTGTTGTGGTGATACGGTTATACTCAAGGTCCACAACAACTACCTACAACAAAAAAGAGGAATAAAACACACATTTTAAATTAATTCTATTTCAAGATAGCAACTTGATAAGTATATATATTCTGCCTGCTATAATACAAGTCCATGATTTTCAACCTTTACAGGCATAAGAATTAAATATTAAATAAATGAAGGGAAACAAAAACAAAAACAAAACAAAACCAAGCCATAAAATAATAGGGTATGTACATGCATTAAAGTATTATGCAGTAATCAATCACCGAGGATAGTGGGCAGGAAGATGTTAAGCTGAGAACATATGCCAATGTATTTACCAGGTTAAAAAAGTTTCAAAACAAAAACAATTATATGCACTAATGAACATCATTGTGCTGCCTATTAAGGTCTCAGTCTTAAACTGGACAGCAAATCCAGATAGAATCTTCACAAATCACAACCAATCAGTTGAATAAAGCACCTAAGTATTAGATGTCTACAAGTGAGGGGGTAAAGGAGATAGTAAATCGTGGACCTGAGATGTTCCCACTTCCCCAGTATACAATGAGTAAGATTCTATATGATAAATGGGCTTGAGACATTTGCAGTTATACCATGAGAGGGATTGAATATTGTGTATGATTAGTAAGCTTGGAACAGTAACAGTTAGATGATGATTGGGAGTCGACATGATATTTAGATTTAGATTAAGTGAACCATGCTCTTCTAAACAAGAAGGCAAAGGGGGGCTAGAGAGTATGATCAAGGCAAGTCAGTGGATGGCCCCATCTACTAATAAATACAAACTGTTATGTGACTACTATAATAAAACGAGGCACACTAGGGAGACTTCTTGGAGAATTCAAGGTCATTCTCAATTTATAGGTAGAAGAGGTCAATCTGGTGGAGCATCTCGATCTCGTGCTCATCATATTGCAACTGCATAGGCCTCTACTACAGCTCTACCTCCTTCCTCTACAAGTGATACATTTAGTCTAAACTGATGTGCCTAGATATATTAGTTTTTATTAGTTGTAATAGCTTGTATTAGTTTGCATTAGTTTATAAGGTTAGTTAGTATAGACACCCCATTTTATACCGATTGTTATCTTGAGTCCCGGTTCCCGATGATGAGGTCCAAATGTTTGCTGTCAATTCCAATCTTCTTCTTATGAGTTAAGTGAGTGCAGTGGGCTAAATTAATAATTAAAACTGAAACCGAGGAAGCCTGTGTGCGTACGCATATTGTAATGTGCGTACGCATATTATCCTTATTTTCCTTTTTGCATGAAGATCACCCATGAATCTTGCTTGAATTGTGCTCTTACCTTGCAAGGACGGCTGAGGCTGAGCAAGGAAGGTTGGAAGAGTTCCCATAATAGGATTTAACCTAATTTCCCCCTATAAATACCTAAGCGCAGGGTTTAGAAAAGGGATCCGAAAATGAGTGCTTGGAGGCTAGAGAGAGAGAAAGAGTAAGAGAGGCAAAGGGCTGGTGAGGCTGAACTCAAAAGAAGAAGGCAAAAGGATTGACAGTGGAACTATTGCTTGTGGTAAAATCGTTTCTCTTTGGTTCATTTATTCGTTTATTGTTCATGTGCTTGAGTTGCATGATATTGTTTGGCGTATGCGCTAGAGTGACATAGTAGGAGTGCTACTGTGAATGCATGATAGTGTTAGAAAGAAAAGATTAAATTTGATAGCAAGATTGTATGTGATAGATAATATAGCAAAATAGGATTGTTTGAGTGGATTGATGTTGTTTTGCAGGGAAAGCTAACCCATTGTTTTGCAGGGAAGTGGTGAGTACGCATTGTTTGGTTTATGCATACGCACCATATGACAGGCGTACGCATATTATTTTATGTGTACGCATGATTGCTACGGTACTGGGTTTCTAACAGCATTCCTTCTTTTATTTATTTTATTTGTTTATTCTTCTAATTTCTCTTGTTCTTTATTATTGTATTATATTAATCTGTCATATGTGTGTAATTAAATTATTGCATGCCTTCAGGGTAATCCTAATTAAATTGGAATATTAAATATGGTTAATAAATACAAAGTGGGGGCCGGTCTAAGGACCAGATGACGTCGGGTGCCTAACACCTTCCCGACGGCGGACCCTAACTCTGAACCTTCTCTGGTTATGACGAGTTAGACCCTTGCAAAAGGGTCAAGTTTGGTTCCCGGGTTTCTTGGGTGTCAACTCCTCTCCGCACTAATCCTTTGGGGTTAGTGGCGTGGCGTACTTTCGAGCCACACAATTTAGGGTGCAGCACTCATAGTTTACTAGTTGTCTAGGGGTATTTCAGTCATTTCAGCATGTAATCTACTATAAATAATTGGTTAAGGGTTAATTTGGTTAGTTTTTTATGAATATTTCAGATTGTATGAGTTGTTAGAGAGATGAGAGCTCCTTTTCTCTCTTGAATCAAAGTTCCTTTAATTTTCCCTCACTTTCCTTCTCATTTTCTCTCATTTTTCTAGCAATTTCTTGCTACATTGTTGATCTTCTGGTTTGGCTTTCATCATTAACAAAGAGGAGGTTGCTAGGAAGCACATTTACGGATACAGATACGCCAATTCGGCAATTCTTAAAAAATGTAGGATACGATACGGTGGGGATACGTTATTAAATAACTATTGAGTGAGGCTATTGTCACCACATAAAGTACTCAAAGCCCCCCATTAGTTTACACTTTTTGAGGTTTTATAAAAAATATAAAAGGTTTTTACGAAAATTAATCACATTGTTCATTAGAAAACATCATTTTGAACAACTTTGTAGAAGAATTTTTTTTCAAAATCTATCATTTAAGCACACTTTTTGGCCATTTACAATCTTTATTTCATTTTCCATGAAAAATGCCAAAAAAGTCTACTTAAATAACAGATTTTGGAAAAATTTTCTTCTACAAAGTTGTCCGAAATAATGTTTTCTAGTTGACCATGTGATTAGTTTTCATAAACCTTTTTTATATTTTTCATAAAACCTTAAAAATATAAATTAAATGGGGGGCTTAGAGTATTTTATGTGGTGGCAATAGCCTAGCCCATAACTATTTTAATATTTATATTTAGTCTAAAACATCAATAAAGCCACAAATACAAAGATGTATGATAATATGACTTTATTTTATACACAGTACTACATTATACATTATAATAAAGCCATAAATACAAAGATGTAAACAATATTAGTGTATCACATATTTACATATCAATATAGCATCATTAAATCATTAATAATCAATTAATCACTACTATAAAAACATGGCATATTTAACCCATCAAAAGATTAAAAAAATAAAAAAACACGGCATACTTATTTTGTGGGACCATCAACATTAGAAATTTAAATTTAAAAAAAAAAAAAAAACAACAACTCACGATTATAGCAACAAAACCTGAGCCGATTATAGAGAAATGGTCGAACTTGTCAAACCAGAATAGGGAAGAGGGTAGAAGAAGAGAAAAAACTGAACTTCAAAGAGCACAGAGTAGAAAATGGGTTTCTAATCTCAAGCTTGATGATCCAACCTTCGAGGGACGAACCCAAAGGCGTGATTCTCTAAATAACAAGTCAGTGAACGACAAATGACCAAATTTCTCACCTTGAGCTATAGCTTTGATGATCCCAACACCTTTAAAAGAGAGAGGACTAAAAACCCTAGGAGAGAGAGAG
The DNA here is from genome assembly GCA_039720395.1 of Liquidambar formosana. Lineage (NCBI taxonomy): Eukaryota > Viridiplantae > Streptophyta > Magnoliopsida > Saxifragales > Altingiaceae > Liquidambar > Liquidambar formosana. Next base: position 18,397,799 of record CM077828.1, on the reverse strand, counting down.
AGAGAGAGAGAGAGAGAGAGAGAGAGATGAAGGGAAGAGCAACCCTTTGGAAGCTAGAGACCACAGCAGAAGGAATGGGTTTCTAACCCTTCAACAATAGTGTCGAGCAACACAAGATGGTTTCTACCTTCGGAAGCATCATCACAGAGCAAAAATGGGTTTCTACCGTTTGGAAGCAAAGTCGAACAGAGAAAAAAGGTCTCTAACTCTAAAACATTGAGTCTGAATGCCCAACGCACTGTGCTCGAGAGGTATAGAGAAGTTGTATAGATATTTTGTTTTAAATTTTTACCCTGATGCTTCTTAAAAATTTCATTTAAGCCCCCGTTTTTTGTAAATATAATTGCAAAATGACCCCTAGTCGTATCCAAAAGCATCTGTGTCGTATCCTTAGTGTATCGGGACATATCTGACGCTGTGACACTGTTGCAATACGAACGAAATGTATTTGATACGTATCAGGGCGTATTGGTATCCGATACGGATTGAAGGGGGGTTTTGGAGTACCTATGCTTCTTACTCTAGACTCTCAAGCGCCTTATGTAACAATTACAAACACCCATAGTTGCTTCTACTTCTTTGCTCACTTAGATAACTTAGCTACCACCTCTAGTACATCCTGAAATACAACTTGTCATACCTAGATCATTGATTTCAAGGCCTATGATCATTTGACTGATTTGTCAACTTTATTTTCGTCTTATAACATAATGTTCAAGCAGGGAAAAAGTTATAATATCAGGTGGTTCTCTTTCTTCTATTTCCCAAAAAGGTTCAATTCCTATTACTCCTTCAATGTCTCTTTCATCTATGTGGCATGTTCCTAACCTTTTTAATAATCTTCTCCCTATCAATAGTATTACAAATAATTGAAATTCTAGTCTGACTTTTTTCCCTCATGTTGAAAAGTCTCACATCCCACATAATAGCTAAGGCTTTTGGATTGATTTCTCTTAACATTGTATCAAAGCCTATCATTCTCGTGGTCAATTCATGGGTCTGTCTTTATTTTCCGTGTGACAAGTGAGTTCTTATTCTGTTGGGCCTGCACGCAAAGGGGTGTTGGGAAGTCCCACATCTCACATCACCCAAATATTAGGTTTGATATGGCTCCATGTACTTGTTTGAGCCCTCCACCTAATATCTTAGGCTTCTAGGATGAAAAATTAATATGATATCAAAGCCTATCATTGCCATTCTTGGGCCCGTTCTATCTGTGAGCCCATCATTGTTGTCCAAGTGACCGGCTGTTTTTTTTTTTTTTATTTTGATGAAGTAAATATTGTAATAGACAAAAGGGCAAAACCCAAGTAAATAAGTCATGTACAAGTGTTAGCCATAAGCGACAGGCCATTTTTGCTTTGTTAGACTTACTCGTGAGGGGGAGTGTTGGAAAGCCACGCATCCCACATAGCCCAAATATTGGGTTTGATATGGCTTCATATATACCTGTTTGGGCCCTTCACCTAATAGCTTATGCTTTTAAGTTGGAAACTTGACACTACGTATCCTACTTTCTTCTCATTCTTTGTTATTCTACTCACTAAATACATAAATCAATAATGCCCAAGATCACACTATGCCATGTTTCTGTCAATCCTACTCTTCTGCAACTGCTTCAAAACAACAATAATAATAATAAAGCCAAAGTAAAAATGCAGATCAATAAGACAAAAGAGCAGCAATTAAATTCAGATTTTTGCCATTATCTTAACTTTACTTAATTTGTTGTAGTCAAATATCCAGTGTATAGATTACAATTTTTTTTATCTGATAGTCAAGGTTTAAAGCATATCCTGGCAGGAGGCCACCTAGAAATTGGAAACACAATTATCCTTGTTCCTCATCTGGCCAAAGGAAATCAAGATAATTAAGTAATCTATATTCTACATATATTTCATCTAAAATGGGTAGTAGGCTAGCTAAGATCAAACAACTTAGACCAATATTAACTGCGCATTGTCACAAGAAAGTCGGGATCCATTTCCAAGCTTTTACTAGAATTTCTGTTTGGGTTGCACTGTCACTGCTGCAGAAAATTCTCAGAAGATTAATTTAAGTAGACAAATGCCAGAATTGCTCAACTAATTACACCTCCAAAGGCCCGATAATATGAAAAGAGAGAAACTACTGCCGCCCCCCTAGATAACTAAAAAGAACAATAATAACACGAGAAAATACAGCCTATGCAGACAATAACAATCAATAGAAAAATAAATAAATACATTAAACATTACAATTAATAAAATAGACTAAACATTCAGATTAATACGATATAACTTACACCATCCATTGCCAGATTGGACGTATCAACACCTGAATGGAGACCCATCATATATGGTGTAGGAGCATCAATATAGTCTACTCCACTGAAAAATAGTAACGGAATGTAGACATGCTTCAGCACAACAAACATACAATGATTAGATGAGAATCTAGAATCAACTGCATGCATCAGTACTCCATAGGTACAGCTAGTATTGAAAAAGGAACAAGTAACTGCAAACTTCCAGCTATAATAAAAGAAATTATGCTGGCATAATATTACAAACCTATGTACCATATATATAATGGAAGTATTCTATTCTGATCAAACTACAATTAAAAACTTACCTGCCACCGAAATGGAAAAATTAAATGGCATATGGCCTCGGATACAAGAGTTAAAAGGGAGTACCTGCAAAAGACGTAAAAGAGAACAATTAGTATACCTATATGGCTATATATATGGTCCACATAAAGAAGACGATAACCATTTAAGGAATCAATAATTCTGTGCAACAGTCAACCTGAATGCAAAAAGTACAACTAAATACCAGCTATCAGGAATATTTCTTTTGGAAAAAAATTCAATAATATAAACAAAAGATTTGTGATACTCAAAATAAATATTGGACTATTGGAAAACTAGTAGCTTAGAGAACTACTTATGTATGGATGAACTTTTAGGGTTGTTCTCAACAAACTCCTACTATGTTGGCTCAAGTCTTGTGAGCTTGAGTGATTGGTTTTTCGTTCAAGTCAATGTAATGAAGTTCTTTTGTGTACCAGAATTCTGGGGGAAAAAAGGGGAGAAGAGAGAGAGAGAGTACATATATGAACTTTAAATATCACTCAAGTCAACAAAGTCGTCTCCCAACTACTTGGGGTTTGTTAGGAAAATCTAACCTAAAAGCCTAAGCTATTAGGTGGAGGGCCCAAACAGGTATATGGAGCCAAATGAAAGCCAATAGTTGCACGATGTTGGATGTGGGACTTCCCAACACTCCCCCTCACATGCAACACAAATAGGAAGGGCTTCTCAACAGGCTACACAACTCCTTTTATTCTAGTCATATAAATCCCCCTACCCACCCTTTTTTTGTTAGGTCACCAAAAACCATAAAATTATTCATTAAAAAAATAAACCAAGCACAAAGGAGGATGAGGCATCCATACTAAAGTGAAAGAGAACGACAATGAAACTAATCAAAAAAATTAAAATAATATCGACCCCACAACAAAAGTCAAGGCAGGTAAAATGCCTCCCAAAATACCAAACTGTAGATTTCTACCTCTTGGCCCAAAAATCCACTCACCATTATCAGACCCATGAATTCAACGAAGCGTGACAATCATAGAACATGCTACATTTATGATCTATCTCATAATGTGATCAAATATCCAACACTTCTTTTCTTTTTCCCAAACAATGATTACTATAAGAGTCTCCCTCCACTCTATGATGTCTTAAACCAATAATTTTGCCTCCTTAAGGCCTTCTAGCGCACTTACCAGCTCCACAAGTAATAGCATCATCCTAACCAGCTGGCCCTGAGTAGAAAGAATCTCATTTCCATCATGATCTCTAAAGACTCCTCCAAATAACATATAGACCCAAATTCTGAAGGGAGCACCCAATGACGTTAAGCTTTCAGCTTCCAAATTGTCATTGGCCAACATGTCTTTTCTCATAGCCACGATCACTTTCTTTTCTTGCCTACCTCAGTTCCTCGTAGTGCTTCAACTTGAACCAAATAACCTCTATTACACAGTTTCAGGTGCGGGAATGTGTCCAAGAGTCAGATTCATCAAACCATTAAATATTAGGATATGCAAAAAGGACCCAAAAATTAGGTACGGGTATGGGGATACATGTACATATATGTGTGTGTATATATGCATACATATACATATATCTATATATATATATATATATATAAGGTAAATATGTTCAAGGCTGAATTTAAAAATATTTTGATTTATAAGGTAAATATGTTCAAGGTTGAATTTAAAAATATTTTGAGTTGTTGGGGCAATACCATAATAATCAGTTTGGTGGGCTTAAGTAATAAATTGACAGCAGCTCATTTTGAAAATAAACAAAAGCTTGAGGACTTAGTCGAAAAGCCTTAACACATGGCAACAGAGGAAAAAAAAAACTCCATATGAATTGAAATGCAATGATGCACAAGTATAATGCACTAAAAATCCCACTAAAAAAAGGGTGAGGTTGGGGGAGGGGGTTACATTAATAAAACAAACATATTCTTACATAAATTAGAACCTAAAGGGCCTAACAGGTGCAACCACAATAGGCTATCGCATCATTATAAATATGTACTTACTAACCACATTTATTAGTATAGAACTATTTTCAAGGGAACAAAACTAGAAGTTTATTGAAATCTGTTATGAGTTGTCTTGTATTCAATTTTTACTGGACTCCAAGAGGCTAGGCTAAGGGGCCTTTGCAGAAGGGGAGTGTTGGGAAAAAGGGGAAAAAGGGGAAAAAAGCAATAACGCTTCATATATATATTCCATTTTCAGGAGGGGGAGTGTAGGTGTTAATTGCTGTTGTTGCATTGAAAATTACTCACCGATCTAACCCTTCTACAACATAACCCTTCATATATATTCCATTTTCAATGCAATAAACAAAAACGGGGAAAAAGCAACAACAGCAATTAACACCCATATGACATATTTGACAAAATATGATGATAGCTAATACATACAGAATGATGATTCTGCACATCCGTAAATGTGGTACTTATATGATACAGCATACGCTGCATACCACAAACATAACACACAACAGGAAATATACACATAAAACCATGATTTAGTTTTCTGCAAAGCAGATACAGCTAGGTTCAAAATCCCACAACTAATGATGTTTCCAGTTGTTCCAAGAGAGGATAATGGTAAAGAGCAACTAAATGCCAGTAGAAAATAAATTTTTGCAAAGCAGCTGGAGTGCAAAATGATGCACACATAAAACCTTAAACTACTCAAGGGCTGAAAAGATGATTGTCTAATCTAATCAGATAAAGATTCCAAAGAACTGGACCAAGTGGTATCTTGCAGCATTTGAAATAATATTAGGAACTTAGTATATAAAATCAAAATTCTTAAATTGAATGTATTCATCATTGATAATAAATAAGTAATAAAACAAAGGCATTTGGACTTAAAATTATTAGTTTGGCCCCAGACCATGACACGTTCTCATATGAATACATATATTGATAAGTGACCATTCACCATGTGTGAAAACATACAACTCCAAGCATCTTGTAATGAACTAAAGATGCCTTGCTAATAGGAAATGGTTTAAATCTTCTCAAGAAGAAAGTAACAATCTCACAACATTAAACTCGCTTAAAGTTGTAAGTATTGACAACATACTAAAATTAACAGAAAATCTGCAGAAATAGGACTGCAGAAATCAATGCCTAATGATCATGTGGTTAATAAAATAGTACAAATAATTTTTTGGGGGGTAAATAAATACTCCCTCCGTTCCTATTTAAGTGGCCTACTTTCGTTTTTGGGATGTTCCAAAATTATTGTCACATTCAAAAAGTCAATGATTTTTCTTATTTGATTTCCTAAAATACCCTTGAAAGGGTATTCTCTCTTTTTACAATATTTTGTACACTTGAGGGTAAAATTGGAATGTTGAAACATGTGTTGATGTTAAAGCATTTAATAGGGTCTCCTAAAAAAGCGTGTTTTTCAAAGGGGACAGTCAATTAGGAACGGAGGGAGTATTAGAAACAATTGTAAAAACAAATCACGATATCAAGTTGATTTTCATCATGGATGTTCTCTATGAAGTCACTTGTGATTTTCACTAAATTAAGATAGAGACTATTAGAGCATCTCTAAAGGTACTAGCTATTGTTTAGCTACTTTAACTAGCAAAATGACATTTTTTTTTAAAAATAGCTAGCAAGCTATCAAAGTGAATAATCCAAGGGTACTAAAAAATGTAGCTTGCCAAAATGACAATAGCCAAAATAGCTAGTCATATAGCCAGTCTCTTGGAGAAGGAAAAATGAAGTTTTGTTAGCTAAAATAGCCAAGGAGGTTGGATAGCTAGCTCTCTTGGTCCTCTAATGACATTTTGTTGCCATTGACAAGGCTGGTATTGGATTTAAAACAAGAATATTCATCATTTAGCTTAACTGACTGAAAACAAATTTCGGCAGTCTGAAGTCAGAAAGATACTTGTTTGAACGGAGCAAAATCCTCCTCTCAAGCAACACAGCTGTAAAAAGTTTAATTAAGTTGTCAACATCCAAGCACTGTACTAGTGGCTGAAAGGATATCTGCACTCAATTACAAAATGAAATTAATCAGTGACATTGTCAATTTCTCAACAATTACTGAATCACACTATCAGCAGGTAGCAAAAGCATACAACTATACAAGCGAACAACGCAGAGTTAATGACTCATACATCAACATGGGGGAGCCCATCCTTTGGTGGAGCCTCCACAGAAAGTAGGCAATTCTCAACAGAAAACAGGACTCGGTCCTTTCCAGGAGTAGGCAGAGGTACGTTGGACACCATAAATGATATAACATCCCATAACGGCTTGCTGAAATTGTTGCACAGGTGAGCACATTAAATGCAATAGAAAAGAATAATATGGAAAGTTTCCGTTTCACTGGACAAACAACATGAGTCACAATAAATGATGTCTAAAAATGAGACTTAAAGAATCCTAGAATCAAAAATAAAAGACAAAAATGATGCTTTTAAATTTACATGCATGTGATCATTTGGACCAAGTTGTATAATCCCCAATTAATCAAATTTATACACACTGTTTCTGTTAGATCCTTGTGAGTTGTGTGTGTGTGTGTGTGTGTGTGTGTGTGTGCATGTTTGAGTCATTCAAATATTTGAACAGCAGACTATGTGCATTAAAATACACACTGTTTCTGTTTTATCAAAAAAAAAAAAAAAAATGTGCATTAAATATACTGTAAGAAACAAGAATACAAAGTATGAGGATATTGCTAAAAGGCTTCCATGTAGACATACTTTCATTTCATTGAAACTGAAAAAATTTTGAAAAATGAATCTCTGGATGCACATTATTTTTTACTTTACCACAGACAATCAAGCTTTTACCACTGGAAAGAACTTACCTACTTCCAGTAGGGGAAAAACACAATGCAAATAGTTCCTCTAGTGCGTTTCGAAGGACACGGAAACTGGGTGAGCGTGAAACAAGACAGATACATTTGTCCGCAAATGAATTTGAGGGGATACGATAAGCTTCGGCAATATCCTCACTGACTGGGTCCCGAAAAGCAATGCAACTAACATAAATTTTAGACCCATCACCCTCTGCAGAAAATTCCCAAGAAAAGAAAAGAAAATATTTTAATATTGCTCAAGCATATTGAGATAGAATAATAATAAGTCTCTTAAAAAATTATCTGGCTTTACTACTTGAAAGTAAACTATAACTTTGGAAAAAAAGAACTAAATAAACGTCATGGACAACTAATGAGGAACATATTATCTTCTGTAAAGAAAGGCATAAATTTCGAACAATTTTATGATCATGCTTCTGTAGACTAAATAGAGTCTTCGAATCAAGTGACTTGGAATCCACTTACAGATAGTACTTTGGGTAAAAAAACAGAAAATTAGCCAGATCGGCCAAAACTGGCCTGGTTTATAAAACTAATCATCTTGAAACTTGTGTGCAGAGAAATGCTGATAGAATTGCCAGGATAGAGTTGCCCTTGTTTTCAACTAACCAAACGCAATGTGAAGGTTCTTTTGAATTTTGGAACAAAGTAAACAAAGAATGATCCAAGTCTAAATACTCTTAATAATAGGAGAAAAACTACCCCCAAAAAGAAGAGGAAGAAAATAAAACACTCTTGTATATTCTCGAAAGATATCCCAGAGTTACAAACATACCAGTTAAAACAATTGGATAGCTGCGTGGAAAAGTTGAGACATCATTGGAATCAAATCCTGATGAATAAATCTCCACACCAGCTGGTAGAACACACTGCAATTGTAGGATACCGTAAGAAAACTGTGTAAACTTCCTGGAATAAACTTCTCGAAAATTATTAGCATTGGAACATTGACTATGTATAGTCATAGCAGATACACCATTTTATCCCACACTTAACAACCCAATCCAACAAAATTTCAACTAGACAACCCAACAATTCGAAAGGGAACAATTTGAAGACAAGCACATAAAAGATAGCTAAGCGAAGCCGAGTAGACATAATAATGTGGCTCGTGCCTACATAACATCTTAACCGATAGAAGAAACCAAGACGGTCAGCGATTAGGTAAAAGAAATCCCAAACACCCGTGTATGGAAAAAGAAGCTAAATTGTTATGCATAGTGATTTCATATTACTTAAATAACTGGAAAGCAATGCTAGCATGTCACAAATTCCCAGCTTGAAAATAAAACTTGCATGTCACAGCTCACAAGTACCGAAATGTCTACCCTATATAACCTGACTTTAGATTTCCAAAAGTTAATCCATTGCAAGAATAATTGAATTCAACTGAAGCAAAATTTTGGGACCATATAAGTCTGCAGTCAATGTTCGGATTTAAAATTCCTTGAAAGTTTCTTCCTTTTTTCCTTTCTCTACTTTTAAGTAAAAGAAAAGGGGAAAACCCTGTGCACACAGGAAGTATACAGGAGAACACCAAACACAAAAAACCAGCTTAACTACAACAATTATGCTGTCAACCACAACATATAGACTTCTAAAGATCATACAAAGAAACCATATTTTAGGTCCCGAGAGCCAAAACCAAAGAATAAGGAGACTTTACAACTACACTCCTCAAATTAACTGTTCGGAGCTCGGGATCATCAGAAATTTCACAATTGAACTCCTTTCAAATGCATAGAAATATGCATTAAGATGCAAATTTATGAGCCTTTGCAACACGAACATTGGATCTCTTGAGCCACCAACCTCTTTAGAAGATAACTCACAGATTTTGGCAACAACCAACGAAAATGCCAAAGAAACTCCCCTTCACATAGTCCCATTAGAGCTTCAGTTTCAAAGGATGACTTCACAGTGAACACACCATTTTTGCACTTCTTCCAAACCATAGTATCCTCCACAGATCCAATTCCCTCCATCAAATATAATTTCACCAACAAGGCTTCTAACTGAGTTTACCTACAAAATTATAGGAGATAACATTCAAAGACACTTCCTTATCTCTCCCTTCCATACCAAGACCTGCACCTCCTATAAAGTACCATAAATTGATTTTACTTCCTTTAGTATATTATGTGATATAAAGTAGCCTTTATGTTAATTACATTTTTGAATAAGAACAAAAGGCTAAACGCCTAAACATGCATGGTGATATTTCATGCCTGATGACACCTACAATGCAAGTTTACACGCATGGTGACACCTCTTGCATGACTCCTCGTGCTTAATGACACCTACAAAGTAAGTCTGCATGCATGGTGACACCTTTTGCTTGACAACTCCTGCTTAATGATACCTACAACAGAAGTCTACATGCATGGTGACATGCTTGATGACACCTCACGCTTAATAACACCTAAAGATGCATGTTGATACCCGTGCTTAACACTTCATGCAAACTTGACATGCAGCGGACAAGGTAACATTCCCACAAAAACAAAAAACAAAAAAACAAACTTTTGAAAGCTTCAATGTTTCCCCCTAATACAACGATGTACCCAATGTTACAAAGTACTCACCAGGACAATCTTATATTGAACATGACAATGTGCCTAATGTGACGATCCTATAACAAACGTGGCGTTGTGCCCAACATGACAATCTTCTGCTCAACATGACAGTCCCTTATGCCCATAAAAAGAAAACTAAGTCATTAAGGACTATAAGGCTCCTACCCTAGGGCATATCCCTTCATAATATTATCATTGTCAACACTCAGAAATTTTTATGTACATTGTCTTATAGTCTTATGGAGCACAAAAGACCAAAGAAAAATGGAAAAGTGGACAGCATTTTCTTATCAAATATACTTCCCACAAGGGCACATGCCACGAAAGATATCCCCTTATAGTGGTATCATATGTTCTCTTGTCATGTTCACTTGAAGCTACATTTGCAACTGAGTACTTGATATGTACTTGTCATATCCCATTGGAAGCTACATTGGGATAAAGAGAAGAAATATTGAAGAAAAGAGGCTAAGTATTTAGTCTCTTAAGGAGTATATTCATAGCTTGTCATATCCCATCGGAAGCTACTTTGGGATAAAGAGAAGAAACATTGAAGCAAAGAAGCTAAGTATTTAGTCTCTTAAGGAGTATACTGATAGGCCTCCAAAGATAAAATATTTCCCAAAAGAATAAAGGGGTCAAAGGTGAGAGGAACCATACAAGACCATGATGTCCAGTTCCATCCATATCCTACTCAAAAGAATGGAAATTTCTCAAGTACAATGTTAAGAAAGCCTTCATAATACCCACAACTGAGAATCCCTCCATTTGTAGAGCATTGCCCATTGAGTTTATCCCAATGGTTGACATATCTCCCATCATAATCATATCCATATTCAATGATTGAGATTTCTCCCATTGAGAGCAAGACTGCCCGAGATGCACATAAAGTCCGAATATGCTCATTATATCTTTATATTGCAATTTATTTACTATGCACCAAGGAAGCCCTGCCTGAGGTAGTTGTGTGTGTACCTTGATTTGCATAATAGGAGCAAATTACCTTATGATCTAGTCTTCTATAGGGGGAATGAGGAGGCAAACAACTTGGCAACGTGTTCAAAACTGGACATGTGTCCAAACCTTCTTCTACCACCGAATGGCGACGTGTCAAAATCTTGTTAAATCTTCTACATCCTATGTTATATGTGTCAAGACTTTACCAAACCTACATGTGGTGAAACTATTGAATGACATGTGTCCAAATCTAGACACGTGCCAGCGTCACATTCAATACACCTATTTTACATGCATTGGACCATATTTGGGTTCAATAAGATGCTAATACCTTTGCAACATATGTCAATACTATATTCAACCTCCCAATCATTCTTCTATTATAAATAGTTCATTCTATCACATGAAGGTAGATCATTAAAAGAATACCCAATTACAAGTTCACAATCTAGTAGAGACCTTCTACAAAATACTCTATCTCTATAAGTGCAAGTTACTATTCTAAGTGTTGGGAAGTCTAGCATCTCACATCGCCCAAATATTGTGTTTGATATGACTTCATATACCTGTTTGGGCCTTCACCTTATAGCTTAGGCAGGGGTGGAACCACTCATTGGCTTGGGGGGGCCATGGCAACCCCAAAGTTTTTAGAAACCTTTATAATGTATTTAATTTCATGAAGTGGCACCCTAAAATTTGATACAGGCTCACCCTCAAGTTCATTTCTCTATCCTCAATTTTAAATCTAATGTATGTACATATATGTTTGTGTATGTATGTTAGTGCATAGGTCACCCCAAACAAAAAATTTTAGGTCCGCCCCTAAGCTTACGCTTTTATGTTGGAAACTTAACATGGTATCAAAGCTAGTTGTTCTTGGGCTCATTTTGTTTGTGAGCCCGCCTTTGTTTTCCACATGACATGCCCAATATTATGTTGTTAGGCCTGTAGGTGAGGGGAAGTGTTCGGAAGTCCACATCCCACGTCATCTAAATTTGATATGGCTTCATATACCAGTTCGGGTCCCCCCAACTAATGACTCAGGCTTTTGGGATGAAAAATTAATATGATATTGAAGCCCATCGTTGCCATTCTTAGGCATGTTCTATTTGTGAGCTTGTCTTTGTTGTCCACGTGACAAGCCGTTTTTGTCTATTAGACTTGTCATGACTCGTGAAGGGGAGTGTTGGGAAGCCCCGCATCTGACATCGGCCAAATATTGGCTTTGATATGGTTTCATATGTACCTATTTGGGCCCTTCACCTAATAGCCTAGGCTTTTAAGTTGGAAACTTAACACTAAGTATCCTACTTTCAACTCTAAAAGTCCTATCATTAAACTACATTGTCTATCCATACTAACTTAAGCATAAGTCCTAAAGACGGTCCAATGCTCTTTCTTAAAATCTAAGTTAGAGGCTGAAAGATGGTCCAGGACTAAATGTTTTCCATTGTCATCCCGTATTGGCATTCCCCAAGAGTCGCCTCGCTCTTCTTCCTTAGGCCAGACACCCTCTTGTCATTTCAAGTCTTTTCTGAAGCTACGTATTCTAAAGGGCTATATTACTACCATCATGCAACATCACCTCCTGACAAGTACACCTCAGCATTACCAGTCCAAATCAAAATTATTAGAAACTGCTGATATATGTCAACATGTACACACAAGAACCCACCATCCATAGGATTATTTTGCAATATCGTCTAAGTACTAGAGTAAGTTTTCGTATTAGAAAACTAGTAATATATAAAAGTGGCAACCCCCACTAAGGGTTAAGTCCTTTAGTTTCTCCCTCCTCTCTCTCTCTCTCTCTCTCTCTCTCTCTCTCTCTCTCTCTCTCATACCTAAACCCTAGATCCTAGACCCTAACCCTAACCCTAAATTTACCTCTTTAAATATAAAAACCCTGATATCCTTTCTGGCAAAGCTTGACCCTTACTCAAGAAATATCCACCAATATCTTAAAAATTAAAAATACTTAAGTTTCAGATAAATGGTCAATGTCTCGAGGAGATATCAACATTTCTCATGGAGAAATGCCAAAAAAGAGGTCTCAAGTGTACTGAGTATAGTCCATGACTCATGTGAACTATGAACCTCAAGAATTTGGCAGAGGAGAAGGCTAAAAGTATTTTCAACCTTCAGTACTCAAGCTTTTTACCGTTGTGTTGTTATCCACCATCTAATCCATTTGAAACATGCATCTACAAGCCTACCGCAATCAGTATTACAGTATATATACTAGTGTCAGGCAAGGTCTTAAATATCCATATCGATGGTCCAAAAATACGGATATATCGGATATATCGATGGATATATCGAAAATATCGATATCGATTTACAAATATGATGGATACTATTAGTTAAACACAGATATTTTTATTGAAACTCTTGAAAACAATGATTTAGACTCTAATACACAATATAGCATCAAAATATTGCAATTTAAATGTGTATAATACAAGTATGTGTTGTATAGGGTATAAACAATGTGATACGCTGAGAAAATAAATAATAGAAATTTATGCAAATTCAACATCCAAATGTCACATGAGAATATGAGATTAAAATTTGTATACACACACACACACACACACACACACATATATATATCATTTACACAATAATAAATTAATACATCTGTAGATTAATGTTATACACCAAAATCAGTACCACATGGAGTTCCTAGGAGGCTTAAAATCATCATTCGTATCCCTATCCTTTTATGATGCCTTGATCTCATAGTGGTAATATTAGCACAATAGTTAGCCCATGTCTTGAAATTAGCATAATTAAGAAGGAAATTTTCCACATGACAGTCGTATTCTTCTAGAGAAGCATGCTGCATGATTCCCAATCGCGGTAATTCCTCCTTGAATTGACTCCTATTCTGATGATTCCAAAATTGTTGGGATTGGAGGTGGAGGGGTTGGTTGTGCTAGTGGATATGGTTGTGCTGGTGGATATATTGGGTATGGATTGGGCATATAACTAGGTAATTCATTATATGGATATCGCTGCCCATAGTAATATGGATATGGCCCTAAGGGATTGGTGTTATAGTTATATGGAACGGGGTAGTTTTGTTGATAGCCATATGTATCTTGGCTTAAGTCTGTTCTATACCCAAAATGACTCTGCTCAAACCCTATACTCATAGACTCGAAGTTTGAGGAAGGGGAATCTACATCTTGTTGACTTGTTGTGTCATTTCCCTGATTTTTTTTTTTTCGAGTGTATTGTTTGCCTATTGCCCCGATACTTGGCTTGCTCTCCTACAGCCATGGTCTACATCTTGTGTCACATGTGTAAAATCTGCTTCACATGTAAACGAACTCATTAGCCTCTGACTTTCTTCACTTATGTAATTTCCTCCCCCATCATTCCCCCCATCATTGTCTCCATCATCATCTCCATCACTGGCTCCACCTCCTGAAGAGTCAGAATGCACTCTCATTGCTTCATCAAATGAATTCTCATTGCTTGATAAAACCTCTTCAGCAATAACTCTTTCAACATTAATCCCAAGGTTTTGAGCTTCTTGTGCCACCTGTGGATGAGGTTCACCCCCTGGCCCATCCATATGTGACGGTCGAATCCACTGGTATAAGGATTCTCATTCTCCTCTCCTAGCTCAACCGATATGCCAAGCAAATTTAGGGACTCTAACTCTGCTACCCTTTCCCTCTCAGCTTCCAAAGCTGCCAAGTGCAGGCTGTGCAGCTGAAAAACATGCAAAAAAGAAGCTAAATGCTTCCCCAAAGATGCTGAAATCATTCCCCAAAAGAAAAGGCAACCAAAGCTGCCAAGTGCAGCTGAAAAAAAAGCCAAAGAGAAGTTTAATGCTTCCCCAAAGATGCTAAAATGATTTCGCAAAAGAAAAGGCAGCCAAAGCAATAACAAGCATTTATCATATACATATTGACGATATGTATTCGATAAATGCTTGATTTTGTCGATATATCTCTAATTAACCGATATTCTTGATATATTGAGAATATCGCCGATATTTCCTCGATTTTTTGCTGAAACAATATAACATGGGGATTTGTATCAAAGGGCACTGATACGCCGATATATCGGCAATATTACCAATTTTAAAGACCATGCTAGTGTGCATCAATAAACAAAGCCAAGAACACCATACAAATTTTGCAGCCTTCAATTAAAGACTTGAAGTCTTCAAATCCAACAACTTAAATTCTTTCGTTCTTTCATGCATCCACTTCCTTTGTGCATTGTCTTCAATCTTGTGCATCTTTTTCTACGCACTTTTTACACCCCCCCCCCCCCTTCTATTTTTATCAACGAGAAAAGAAATATAATTAATAACAAAATGAGAAATTACAAGAGGAGAACAAGAAGTCCACTTAAATACCACATGCTTGTCTTGTATACATTTTATTTATAATATTTTTATCCTAACCTTATTTTTATCTATTTCAATGTTTGCCGAAGTTTTATAAAAAAAATTTCCAAACTTTAATACTAATTTTCTTCATTTCTTCAAATTGGTATCCATATTTTTGTCTCTCTCTCTCTCAATATCACTCTATTTTCAAACCCTCAATATTGAGACATAAGTCCTTGGTACCATCACCATCATGAAAGATCCATGCTTGAGGTAACCTTTGGTATCTTAACTTTGGTTAGCCAAAGAACCAAATATTAGAAATGGTTTGACTATTTACAAATTAACAATGATTTGTGTTGCATTAACTTTTTGATGTTTACAAATATAATTGGAGGTTTTTCAATAATTTATGATGTCTATATAGATAATTATAGATTCTTCAAGCTTGCTCACTAAAGCTCAAGAACCGAACCGATCCAACATTAATTTGGTTCAGTTCCCTTTACCCCTCAGAGCAGTGCAAGATCAATTTTTCAAGAACCGACCTTGGAATCGGATTGCTTCTGCTTTAGTATCAAACCAAACCAGCCCAAACCAAGTTACAGCCCTGGTATGAATGCAACAACCCAGCAATGGAACTCATATAGACATTAAAAATATGGTGGCTTTTCATTTCCAATTTAATAAGCTTAATAGGTTAGAGGACTAAACTTCAACACAAACTAAAATCGAAGTATGGTTAGTTGGGCTCCAGAGTCCAATCATCCACATGTTTGTGCACCATAGAGATGGACTATCACGCACTATGCAGTAATTCCCTTAAAAAACCAAGGTAATAGGTGTTGCACAAGGTTACCACAAGGCATGAAAATTCCCTCCAATTCAAACACTGTATTAAGTGATCCAAACCACTAACATTTTTTTTATCTATTTGTAGAGCAAGGATCAAAACTAATATATTACGAATTCTTATAAATTCCTCATGCATTTAAGGGTAATAGAAGTATATGCAGTCTACATCCCAACTGTAATATTAACTATAATCCCTATTTTTTAATATAAAATATTTACAATCAGCCACAAGTAATAGGGCCAACAAATCCGCTACAAAGGGTATAAAACACATCAACTCATATTAGTGCAATTCTACTCCATGACCCTTCTGCATTTCATCTTTCATTTCTACAATAACTAAATGTATGTGGTCACCCAAGCGTGCAATACAATGAAAACAAAAGTATCCAATTCCCAACATTCCCAGAACAGAAATCAACTGACATTTCTACAACAATTGAATGTATGTGGGCGCCTAAGCGTGCAAAACAATGAAAACAAAAGTACCCAATCCCCAACATGCCGAGAACAGAAATCAAATGACATTAATTGCCAAAAAAAAAAAAAAAATGAATTCGAAATCAGAAGCAGAGTTGATTAGTTGTTTGGTTATAGTTACCGTAGAAAGCTGTGGAGGCGGCGGAGGGTAGAGGGAGTGATTGAGAGGAGGGTACTGATCGAGCAACGAAGACAAGTACATGAACCCTGTTCCGTGAAAGCCTCTGTCCATGTCGACGGTTCGAATTTCCGGGCCGAGCCCGCACACGACGAAATATTCAAAGATCCGAGCCATTGATGATCGAAGACAATTTTTCTCTCTATCAGATCTGTTCTGATTTGGTTTGCATTTTAAGATCTAGAGCTGTGTAGTTTTGGGTTATAGAGAGTGGGATTATGATATTGAAATGGTGGGAGAACGATTGGGAAAGATAGAGGAAGGCAGAGGTTGATGGTAAAGAGATGATTTGCTTTTGGTTTTGTTGTCGAAGTTATGATTACGAAACTGTCACCGGGCGAGGATGAGAAAGGCTAGTATGGGCTTACCTCCTCGGTGTGTTGATGCGCTCTTCTCCTGATTTAAAAGACCAGATGGGTAAGGGACCTTTAAACCTCTCACTAAGTTGATATTTATCAAAGATTTTATGAAAAATATGGAAGGTTTTTACGAAAACTAGGAGTGTAGAACATTAGAAAACCATTTATCCCTTGACCAAAAATAAATAAATAAATAAATAAATAAACATTAGAAAATATTATTTGAAACAATTTTGTAAAATAAAGTTCTTCAAAATCTATCATTTAAGTAGAATTTTTAGTTTTTATAAAACATTTTGTAAAAATGAAACAAAGATTGTAAATGACTAAAAAATTTACTTAAACGACAAATTTTAAAAATTTTGACTTTACAAATTTGTTCAGAATGATGTTTTATAATGGACAACGCGACTAGTTTTTTTAGAAACATTCCATATTTTTCATAAAATCTTAAAAAGTGTCAATTAAATTACGGCTTAGAATACTTTATGTGGTGATAGTAGTCTCTCTAGACGGGTAAACAACAAACCATTGGAACTAGTCTAGTGGTGAAGGATGATGAAATAAAATATAAAATTAGGATATATTACAAGTTCGACTGCTCTAATTACGCCCCAAAGTAAAAAAATAAAAAATAAAAAAATGACAAGTCAAGAAGGGTCACATGGCGTGTGCACCTTCCATCATTATATCACATGACATCACGTATGTCGTGCAATGATTCAAGCCGTTCGTGAAAATCTGTGTTTGGATGCATGATTTTCATGCACAGTCATAGGCAACTTAGATCTTTCTACCACCACGTAACAACACGGAATTGAATATTTCCCTATATATAATGGGTAGCGATATTGCCAGAGAACCTTTTGTTGGTTCCACGGCATCCTAATTTTTTATGTTTTTATGGACAAGTTTTTCGTCTTCCATTCCCTTTTTCACTTTGTCTCCCTTTCATCAATTCTTGCCGGTGAAAATAATAGGCAAAAAGATTAAGTGCTATTTCTACACATTTCAAAATTTTCCGTCTTATCATCCCAAAAAAGTTAAAATTAAAAAGCCAACAAATAATGGAGTTCTTGCTGGGTTGTCATGATGTACGAATTTACTGAGAGGGTTTTGGTCAGATCTGGGTTAGAGTTTAGAGGTTGTAATGGTGAAGCCAAAATAGTGAAAAAGATTCCTCCACAGTCAAGTTTAAACATGAAATTGGAGTTCAGCCATAACTCTAAAGAGATGAAGTTTGTTTGGATAAACTATAAAGAGAAAAAAAAAAAAGAGGAATTTGTTGATGATATTTTTTGTGAATTTGGTTGGAAATATGGCTGTGAACCATGACCGGACAAAAGAGATAATAAAAGGGTTGACTAAGGTGATGATGTTGCCGTGATGAGTTTGTCTGGAAAAGAAAATTCACCCCACAGTCCAAGACCTTCCGTAAGCTTTGGGCTTGAAAGGACAAATTTGTCCATAAAAATACAAAAACTTTTACAATGCCGTGGAAACAACACAAGTTTCTCTGGCAATATCACTTGCCTATATATAATATGGAGTATATTTTTTTGTTTAGTAATTGACTGGGTAATTTAACAGTTATAGCAAAATTAATAGATGAGTTTAATTTATTATTTTGTTCCATTTATTTTTTATGTTCTAAAAAAAAAAAATACTCCGGGTAGAATGCAATATTGGAACATGGGAATAAAAATTTGTTCTATAAACTAACATATATATACAACCCAATAGTTCTTAACCTTTCCAGCCAGAAGGTGGCAAGGGCATGCAAGGTTAGCCTTACAAATATGGGAGCCAAAAAAAGCCTGTCTAACCGTTGTTTGAAGAAAAGGAGAGGGACCAAAAGAGCAGAGTCCATGACAATTTTAATGTTACAAAAACCAGATTGAATAGCCTAATCCAAAGCATACTTCACAGCTAGTGTAGACAAGAAAGGAAAAACAATATAAATTTAAATTTAAAAATAAATAAAAATGTCTTGTTTCAATTATTTTTTGTTTTTTTAATTAAAGACTAGGCTTTTTCTCTCTCCTGATTTATTTTGCTTCTACTACTTTTCTAAGACTGGGCCTAAAAGTTTTATACTCATTTGCCAGTTCTATTGATTTGGTAAGCTTCTGCTATTGCTGCTTCTACATCAGAACCACACTCACATAGCCTTGAAGGTTGTCTTACAAATTTATATTTTCTGTAATCTTAATTTGGTTATTACTAAGATGGGCATGCAAAGTTTGAAACATAACATTGACTTCCCTTCTTTGGTGTAGCTTCATGGAATTCTCCCAACCATAAATTGGGCTCTATAATCAATTTGATATGTTTGTTCTATTTGTTCTACATCCTGGGAGCGTGGCAAAGGAGTGGTTTTGGAAATGGAGATAGCGTAGCCTTGGAAATAACTAGGCAAACATATTGCAATATCCTTTCCAATTTGAACTTTGAAACTCATAAGAATGATCGATGTTGAAATTGTTGGTCCTGCTGAGCCTAAAGGCAAGGTGTTTAAGCCATTGGATGGTTTATATTATCAAGGGATAATATGATGTATTGAGAAAGACATTGTCCCATAGAAGAGGAAAAGTTGAATTGGCTTTATTCCTATTGGGTCGGGTCCCTCCTTAAGTGGAGCCCACCAACATCATTAAAATAACTTAAAGAAATAGAGAAGCTTGCTTGGGAAGCCAAATCTGGCAGACTGCAAAAGAAGCCTTTTTTTAAGGCTTGTTCGGCTGTGTGGGGGAAAAAAAAATTGAACCGTCATTTTGCTATCTCTCTAGAACTCTCTCAAGCTTTGGTGAGAAAGAAAGAGGAGCCAACCCACTTTGACCGGAGATTTGAATGCCCAAATCAAGTCCGATTTGGCTCAAATTTTAGGAGGAGATTCTCGGTGACACAAGCTACAACCCTATGGTCTTGGTTTTTCCATTGGACATCCCAAAAGCGTGTTTTGGAGACATTGTGTCTACCCACTTCGGTGAGTTCGTTCTTTGTTGAGTTTTTTTTGTTGAAACCCACCTATTAGGTGAAGATTATATCTTGTTGTTATCCTTGAGTTTGAACACTCTTGATGATTGTTGGTGCCTCTAGTTTGGCTAGAGAGGAATACTTGTAATCCCATTATTTTTTGACATAGTGGAAGATTTAGCTGGACTTCAGTCCCATGGTTTTTCCCTCCACATTGAAGGGTTTTCCATGTAAATTTGGTATCTTATGGTTGCTATTTATTGCTGTTAATTTTATGGTTTTTTATGCTGTGATTTTTATCTTGTGCAATCCCATCTTTTGATCACACATAGAGGGAAAAATTATAAACTTGCTTTCGCTCGCATTGTTGTTGTTTGCTGGATTTTTCCCAACAAGTGGTATCAGAGCCTCTTGGTTCTTGCTTAGGTTTGATTTCGTGTGTGGATTAAAAATAGAGGATTCATCCGGTGCTATGATTAAATTAACGGCATCAAATTATTCTATTTGGAAACCAAGAATGGAGGATATTCTTTATTGCAAAGACTTGTACCAACCCATTTATGGTGAATCAAAGAAACCACAAGATATATCCAATGAAGATTGGGAGATATTGAATAGAAAATGTGTAGCACAAATTTGACAGTGGGTTGATTAAACTGTGTTTCATCATGTGGCTCAAGAAACTAATAGGCACACGTTGTGGAAAAAATTAGAAGCCATGTATAAGAGAAAGACAGCACAGAACAAAGCTTTTCTGATTCGGAAGCTTGTGAATTTGAAATTCAAAAATGGGTGCAGTGTGGCAGAATACCTCAGTGACTTTCAAGGCTTGGTGAATCAATTGACTACCATGAAAATGGTGGTAGATGATGAGATGTAGGCACTATTGCTTCTGAGTTCTTTACCAAACAATTGGGAAACATTGGTTGTGTCAATTAGCAATTCAGCTCCCAATGGTGTGTCGACCATGAAGATGGTAAAAGACAGTATGTTTAATGAAGAAGCCAGAAGGAAAGAAAAGGGTACTTCTTCTGAGTCTGAGGCTCTTGTTACAGAGAAGCGAGGGAGGAGTAAAAGCAGAAAACCCCAAGGCCGTAATGACAAGCCAAGAGAAAAGTCCAGAGGTAAATCCAAATCCAGGAAAGGGATTGAATGCTACCACTGTGGCAACTTAGGGCATATGAAGAAAGAGTGCAGAAAATTAAAAAGAAAGCTAAGAGAAAAGGGTGATGGAAAAGAAGAAAGAAAAGACACAGCCGCAGTTGCTTCCAATGAGAATGATATTGTTATTATTTGTGATGATAGTTGTGTTGCTCTCACAGCTCATAATTCTCAGTGGGTGATTGATTCGGGTGCCTCATTCCATGTTACTTCACGTGAGGACTTCTTTACTTCCTACACATATGGGGACTTTGGTCATGTTAGGATGGGAAATGATGGTGTGTCCAAGATAGTGGGAATGGGAGATGTTTGTTTAGAGACAAACACAGGCTACAGGCTAGTGCTTAGAGATGTGAGACATGTTCCAAATATCTGCCTCAATCTTCTTTCCACAGGAAAACTAGATAACAAAGGGTATCACAATCAGTTTGGTGATGGGAATAGGAAGCTCTCCAAAGGCTCTCTAGTAGTGGCAAAAGGAAAGAAATGATCTACTCTTTACATGATGCAAGCAAAGCTAAGCAGGGGACAGGTGAACACAGCTGAGAAAGAAGCTTCTAAAGAATTGTGGCACAAGAGGCTTGGCTCATGGGAATGCAGATTCTTGCAAGAAAAGAACTTCTACCTAATGTAAAAGGTACGCATCTTAAGACTTGTGCTCATTGTTTAGCAGGAAAACAACATAGATCTCCCTTTGTTACAAAACCTGTATTCAGAAAACCCAATGTTTTAGACTTGGTTTATTCTGATGTTTGTGGTCCCATGAAAGTTAGAACACTTGGTGGTGCTCGATACTTTGTTACTTTCATTAATGATCATTCTAGGAAAATTTGGGCATATGCTTTGAAAACAAAAGATCAGGTTTTGGAAGCCTTTAAGTTATTTCAGGTTACAGCTGAAAGGGAAACAGGAAGGCTTTGAAGTGCATTCGTTCTGACAATGGTGGTGAGTACGGAGGCCCATTCAGAAAATATTGCAGAGCTCATGGCATTAGGCATGAAAGAATAGTTCCAAAAACACCTCAACACAATGGAGTGGCAGAGAGAATGAACAGAACTATTATTGAAAGAATCAGGAGTATGCTTTCTCATGCAAAGTTGCCTAGATCTTTTTGGGGTGAGGCAATGAGGACAGCGGTTGATTTAATCAATCTTTCTCCTTCAGTTCCACTGAATGGTGATGTGCCAGACAGATTCTGGAAAGGGAAGGAAGTATGCTATGATCACTTGAAGGTGTTTGGGTGTAGGGCATTCGTTCACATTCCTAAAGATGAGAGGTCCAAGCTTAATGGCAAGACAAAGCAGTGCATCTTCCTGGGTTATGGATATGAAGAGTTTGGGTATAGACTATGGGATCCAATTAAGAAAAAGGTTGTCAAAAGCAGAGATGTGGTGTTTCTTGAAGACCAGACTATTGAGGACTTTGAGAAAGTTGAGAAGCCAAAATCCTTTGTTGATGACTTAATTGATTTGAGTCCAACTCCTCCACTTATGGTGCATGATGACGGGGGAGATGTGCAAGATGAACAGGACATGCAGGTTGAGATTGAAAATCCTATAGTTGAGAATGATGCTTCTACAACTGAAAATGGCATTCCTACAGTTGGTGATGAGGAGGAACCAGAAGAACAGATTGAGTAGGCCCCTCAAGAACAAGCAATTGAACCTCAGTTGAGAAGATCTATCAGAGAACGCCAACCATCAAAGAGGTATTCTCCAAATGAGTTTGTAATGCTTACAGACGGGGGAGAACCTGAGTGCTACCAAGAAGCAATAACACATAAGCAAAAAGGGGAGTGGTTGAAAGCCATGCAAGAAGAGATAAAATCCTTACATGAGAACCACACTTATGACTTGGTGAAACTGCCTAAGAGCAAGAGAGCACTCAAGAACAAATGGGTGTATAGATTAAAGACAGAGGAAAATAGCTCACAACGAAGGTTCAAGGCAAAGTTGGTTGTGAAGGGTTTTGGTCAGAAAAAAGGTGTTGACTTTGAAGAAATTTTCTCACCAATGGTAAAGATGTTATCCATACGAGTTGTACTTGGTATAGCTGCAAGCCTGAATCTAGAGATTGAACAACTAGATGTGAAGACAGCTTTTCTTCATGGTGACTTGGAGGAAGAGATCTACATGGAACAACCCAAAGGTTTTAAAGCCAAAGGTAAAGAAGACTTGGTTTGCAGGTTGAAGAAAAGCTTGTATGGGTTGAAGCAAGCACCGCGACAATGGTATAAAAAGTTTGATTCCTTTATGGTTGATCATGGGTACATAAGGACAACTTCAGATCATTGTGTGTTTGTGAAAATTTTTTCTAATGGTAACTTTATTATTCTCCTACTTTATGTGGATGATATGCTGATTGTGGGACAGGATGCCAAGAAGATTGACAAGTTGAAAAAGGAACTTGGTAAGTCCTTTTCCATGAAGGACTTAGGACCAGCAAAGCAGATACTTGGTATGAAGATCTCTCGTGATAGGAAGCTGGGCAAGCTTTGGTTATCACAGGAAAGATACATTGAGAAAGTGTTTGAAAAGTTTAACATGGATAAGGCAAAACCAGTTGGCTCTCCACTAGCCAATCATTTCAAGCTCAATTCCAAGCAGAGTCCTACAACAGAAAAAGAAAAAGAAGATATGTCGAGAGTGCCTTATGCCTCAGCAGTTGGCAGTTTGATGTACGCCATGGTTTGCACTAGACCCGACATTACACATGCAGTTGATGTAGTTAGCAAATTTCTTTCCAATCCTGGAAAAGAACACTGGGCAGCAGTGAGGTGGATTTTTAGATATGTCAAAGGCTCTTCCAAAATGTGCTTGTGCTTTGGGAGTGGCAAACTTGTGCTAATAGGCTACACAGATGCAGATATGGTAGGAGATGTTGACTCTAGGAAGTCTACATCTGGTTACTTAGTTACTTTTGTAGGGGGAGCAGTTTTGTAATACCCGTAATTTTTAAATATAGTATTAAGGGTTTAATCTATAGTTAATGTAGTTAATCTCTTGATTTTTCGAATGACTTCATGCATGGGTAATGCATGTGTATGATATTATGATGTTGGATGTGTATTGATGCTTGTTTTTGTGCATCGAGTATCTTTCGGGAGCGTTTAGCCTTATTTGCAACTTAAGGGTTTAAGCTGCTGAAATTTGGCTAAGTGTTAGGAAAAAGTGAATTTTCGTAAATCTTCGTTTTTAAAGATAATTTTTGACAGTAATGGAAGTTTATAATATTATAAGACATTGGTGATTTTATGGGAATTTATTGGCATGTTTGGATTGGGTTCCACATATGTTTGTTTTAGGAAAATCTGTCGGGAGACGGATTTTGTACTAAAACTTGGAAATGAGATTTTGATATAGTGGGAATTTGATTTTTCTGATATTTTATTTGGATTCAAATGGGGGGTTATTTGCTCATTTTCATTAAATAACTTAAAGTAATTACTTAAATGTTTTGAATGAAAATAAGACTGTGGAGTGTATGCTGCCTGTTTAAGTCGATTGAAGTGTGATTTTAGTCGACTGAATTACACAGAAGCTGAAGAATTTGAATTCTGAGATTTTCAGTTGACTGAATCCTCAATTCAGTCGACTGAATTGTCATTTCAGTCGACTGAATTGCTAAATGAGTCAACTGAATTAGGTCTGAAGGCTTATTTTTGCTAAAATGACACATGTGCCCCTTTGAGGTTATAAAACCCCTCAACCTCGACTTGTAACCCTCATTCCTGCATTTTAGAGTGAGAGAGAGGGAGAGTGAGCTTGGGAGAGCTCTTGGGGTGTATGAAGGAGAGAGAGGGAGTTTCTCTCTCTACTTTTGCTTGGATTTCATGCATAGGGGCTTGCATTTCAACACTTCTAGCTTGGATTCACCCATGGATTACCTCTATTTCGGATTTGAGAGGTAATTTCTCATGTATAAGGCTAAGGTTTGCATTTCTTTTGGGATTTATTTATCATATCCTCATATTTTGTGTTTATTCATGGTGTTCGTGAGGTTTGGCTGCATCTTGGAGTTGGAATCTCCATTCTTTTCATCATCCATAGCATTTGGAAGTTAGGATTTATTTTGGGGAGCTTGCATGTGCATCCTAGGCTTAGATCTACACACCCACAACATCAAGATTGCATTTTTATACACGTTTCATGGAGGTAGGTGCAATTTACATAGGTTTAAACTATTGACATGATAATATGGTATATATTATCATAGTATTTGGTATTCTTGGGCCTAGAATATGCATATGAATGATTTATGGAATAAATCTTGGAATGAGATTATGGGTATTTGATAATCTAATTTGGGAATTATGTTCTTTATGAATTTGGGTTTATTTTATACATTTTATGGAATATAGATGTATGGATTTTTTTTAGTTAATTTCCATATTTAATGGATGTTTTAATTATGATTTTGAGACTATAATCATAATGGAAATTTATGTTGTTTATCATAATTTTGGTATAATTATGAGGATATTTGATTATGGGTTATATGGCATAATTTGGAGATGATTTTGGTTAAAAAAATCATTTTATGGTTTATTGCATTGCATGTTAGGCATAATCATGCATTAAATGACTTAATGAATACTGGGTAAAAGTATTGCATAAAAAGGGGTCATTGGAATCAGACTACTTGCAGTCAATGGGACTTTGCGGTGTTTTCCATTCCTTTGGTCCTGGGGTACTTTCCGGTTCCAGGTAGGAACCCTTGTGTTCCCGAATCAGAGGCTACTTTCCGGTTTCAGGTAGGAACCCTTGTGTTGTCCTCTTGGAGGTTGAGATTAAATCCTTCGTTTCCGCGCAAAAACTCCTGCTGGAGTGGTCGGTAATTAATGGAATTAATGTAAATTGGACATGAGTCACATGCATTGGGTATTATGCATAATTCGTTTTAAGTTATGGGTTATAACTTATTTTGGATTTGTAATATACTGGGTTAGTATATTTCGTTTTAAATGATATAATTGGATTTATTTATATCATTGCTTTAGTTTACTATGTTAAATTGTATCTATTGAGTCGTCGAACTCACGCCTATTTATTTCCATGTTTTTCAGAGTTTATCTTCAGGTGGATTTATGCTTTACACGGGGATGCTCTTAACGAGAAATGGCCTATGTTAATTATTAATGTATCTTCATAGGAAGAATATGTATTAATTCATTTTATTGGGCCAATGTAAATGTGAAATTGATCGGCGTTGTAATTGTAATTATTTAATGTTGTGTATACGTGGAATGCGATGCATGGGATGATACCACTTTCATGGATGACATCGAATTTTTATGAATGGATTTTTATAACAGGTTTTATGATGGTATGTCCTATCTATGGATGGGTCATGTATCAAAAAGGAAAAAGTTTTAAAATGGTTGAGATTTTGAAACCTGTCATCCATGTTTTATCAAATGATTTATTAAAATAAAGCTTGTTTTATTACTATTGATCACGGTTTAATTAATTTGGGTTGTGACAAGTTTCATGGCAATTGAAATTGCAGAAATGCGTTGCTTTATCAATTACAGAAGCAGAGTTCATAGCAGCAATGGAAGTATGCAAAGAGATGTTATGGATGAAAAGATTCTTACAAGAATTGGGGATGAAGCAAGAGAAGTATGTACTTCATAGTGACAATCAAAGTGCCATCCATTTGAGTAAGAATTCTAGTTTTCATTCAAGATCAAAAAATATTGATGTGAGGTATCATTGGATACGTGATGTGTTAGAGAACAAGTTGCTACAACTTGAGAAAATCCATACCGATGACAATGGTTCGGATATGATAACTAAGGCATTGCCTAAGGATAAACATGAAGCTTGTAGGAAAGAGCAGGTTTGGTTGAGCCCTCCACCTAAGTCGGGAGGGGGAGATTTGTTGGGTCGGGTCCCTCCTTAAGTAGAGCCCACCAACATCATTAAAATAACTTAAAGAAATAGGGAAGCTTGCTTGGGAAGCCAAATATGGCATATTGCAAAAGAAGCCTTTTTTTAAGGCTTGTTCGGCTGTGTGTGTGAAAAAAAAATTGAACCGTCATTTTGATATCTCTCTAGAACTCTCTCAAGCTTTGGTGAGAAAGAAAGAGGAGCCAACCCACTTTGACCGGAGATTTGAATGCCCAAATCAAGTCCGATTTGGCTCAAATTTTAGGAGGAGATTCCCGGCGACACAAGCTACAACCCTATGGTCTTGGTTTTTCCATTGGATATCCCAAAAGCGTGTTTTGGAGACATTGTGTCTACCCACTTCGGTGAGTTCGTTCTTTGTTGAGTTTTTTTTGTTGAAACCCACCTATTAGGTGAAGATTATATCTTGTTGTTATCCTTAAGTTTGAACACTCTTGATGATTGTTGGTGCTTCTAGTTTGGCTAGAGAAGAATACTTGTAATCCCATTATTTTTTGATATAGTGGAAGATTTAGTCGGACTTCGGTCCCGTGGTTTTTCCCTCCACATTGGAGGGTTTTCCACGTAAATTTGGTGTTTTGTGGTTGCTATTTATTGTTGTTAATTTTATGGTTTTTATGTTGTGATTTTTATCTTGTGCCATCCCATCTTTTGATCACACATAGAGGGAAAAATTATAAACTTGCTTCCACTCGCATTGTTGTTGTTTGCTGGATTTTTCCCAACAATTCCAGCACCTAAAGGTTAATGACTCCATTTCCCTAGCTTGCCTAAAGGCCGTGACTACATGAGCTTTCATATAAAAGCCTGAAAGGTGATAACAATGTTTTAAAAACTGGTCCAAACACTCACCCGATCAAATGATCAGGTTAGTTTAACCTACCTCAACCAGTCGGGTCAATTGAACCAACCGATTATGATGTTTAAGAGTATAAAACTATAAATAATTAGATAGAAATCATATTCATAATTATTTTTAATAATAAATGAGAAATCTAATACAAGAGTCAAATTTAATTTAGCACACAAAATAAATAAAAAGCTTCAATGTTCAACCAATTGAACCAGCTGGTTTTTCTAGTTTTTTATATTTTTGGGTTGTTCGATTGAACCAAACCGGTGAGGCTACCAGGTCCAATTCAACCGGCCGGACCAGGTTTTAATACACTAGTTAAGAAGATTCAAGCTGGCCTTGATATAAGGCAGGTCAAGCAACTGCTTAAGGGTTTTTTTTTTTTTTTTTTTTTTTTTTTTTTTTTTAATGTTTAAAGGGGATCCCAAATTAGCCGTTATCATTGTAGTATATAAAAAAAAAAAAAAAAATTTATTTTAATTTTCAATATCTAGATTAGTAACGGTCCTAATCCAAATCTAAGGGCCAAGGTAGTTTCAACCAAGTTCATCAACAACCCCATTTTAGGAGGAGGGTGGCTATTGCAAGGGCAATGTTTTGAAAACCGGTCCGAACATTGATCTGGTCAAGTGACCGGATTGGTTTAACTTGGTTCAACCCGTCAGGTCAAATGGATCAAACAGTTAAGATATATAATGAGAATAAATGCTATATTTATTTTTGTATAGAAAAAAGTGAATAAAAAATGTAATTTAGCACATAAATATTAATAAAATTTAAATTTTCAAGTTTAGATTTGAAAACTAATAACTAATAAATCATAATTAGCACATAACATTAAAGAAAATAATATAAATAATAATAACTTAAATGAAAAAAATAGAATTACAAGAAAAGACAATTGTTCATTGGTTGAAATTTAACTTTACCATTACTTTATTGCCCTATTGACCTGGTTGGGTTTTTGGGTCAATGGATGAACCACTTGATCCAGTTGGGTTGTTTAATATTTTTTTTTAACTTTTTGGGTTGATTAAACTAATCGATCCAGAAAGTGTGTCAGGTATAGACAAACCTGATTCAACTGGCTGAGTTGGGTTGGGTTTCAAAACACTATTTGCAACCCTTCAACTTTATTTATAAACCCCACTTTTTTTTTTCAAGGTTTTATAAAAAATATAAAAGATTTTTATGAAAACTGACCGCATTGTTTACCAAAAAACACTATTTTCAACAACTTTGTAAAAGAAATTTTTTTCAAAATTTGTCTTTTAAGGGGACTTTTTGGCCATTTACAGTATCTTTTATTTTTAGAGAATAAATTATCAAGAAGTTTTCTTAAACGGCAAATTTTGGAAAAACTTTCTTCTACAATTAAAGTAGTTCAAAATTATGTTTTTTAATGGATAGCACAACCAATTTTCATGGAAACTTTTTATATTTTTCATAAAATCATAAAAAATAAAAAGAAGTGGAGTTTACAAATAAAGTTGACGGGTTATAATAGCCACCCTCTTTTAGGAGTTCGCCTAAGGCCCCAAAAGACTCAGTACCAGCCCTGATAAGATTGTCCAGAATTAGATACAGTTTGAGGCCTCAAGACACGTGCAGATGTAAATATTGATGAACTTTCATTGGTATCTCCATTGCAGGTACCTCTGTCTGAATGACATTGGATACTGGTTGTGGATTATGTTGATACTTCAAATTGTCTTACCTATATTCCTTCATTAAGTATGAATAATTATGTATTTTTATCATTTATTTGAACTCAAATTCTTTTTGGTTTTTTTTTTTTTATTCTTGTCTTGCTTGCTTGCATTCACTTCGAACATGTAAGTTCCCTGGACTCTATATACTGCACATTGCCCCCTTGAGTCCTCCATGGTCGTGAATGTAGCCTGCAAGTCTCATCATTACATAAGCAGTGGCAAGGTTAGAAATTTATTCTTGCAGAGTCAAGACTCAAGAGTAATATAAGTACTTTAAAAATATATATAAAAAATTTCTCATTGAGGGATCACAATAGAATTTTGTTCTTTAACTTTGTATTAGTAGAGAAATAATTATAATAAATAATAGGGACTCATAATTATAATAATCAATTTTTTGGGTCAAAAAAGCAGTTAGAGGTTAAAATAAATTTTTTTTTATAAGGATTAAATAAAATTGACAAAGTCAAATTTTTAAGTACTCATAATTTAGATTTTTTTTTTTTTTTTTTTTTTTTAAAAGTCAAGAGGGTCAATTGCCTTCTTGACCCCCTCCCCACACTCCTGAGTACATACGCGTCAATTTTCCATGTCGCTCAATTTCTCATCCTTCTCCTCCTCTCTCAATCACACCACTCTGCTGACATGGTTATTATGAATTGTTTAAGTTAAACTTGTTTTCTTTTAATAAGTTTCATCCAAGTAGCACTTATACAGTCACATTTCTCTCCTATTGAGTTTGGTCCCACACTTTCGGTGATGCGACTCTATTTATTGGTCTTTGCAATTAAACAAATCTAAGTGGCTTTCAGTCATTGGCCAAGAAATAATTCTAATTTTATGGGATCATGATCAACCTTTCAAGTTTCAAAAGAGGTTCTATAGGTAGATCTAATTGAGTTATGTGAAGATAAAACACATTTTTCACATTTTCACTAACTATTTGATTTGCAATCTTTCATTTGTGATTGTAGTTGCAATCTTTCATTTGTAATTGTCGTGCATCGGGTTATTACTAGTGTGTGTATATATATATATACATATATATCTATTTTCAAAATCCTTTTTAAGAACCAGTTTTTTTGAAAAGTTCTTCCTCACAAATGAATTTTTATTCAAAAAAGTGCATAAAATTCAAGTCTTTTGTGACATGATTGTATTATTAATGTGATACACAAGTTCTTTTTTCTTTAACTGATAAAAACTTATGTGTAACTATAATACGGTTGACGTAGTTATTGAGCAATAAACAATAACCTAGTTTATCTCAAACACGCAAGCAAGCAATAACAAGCAAAACAATAAAATAGAGAAAAGCACAAGAACAACTATATACGTGATCCGACAAACTTGCCTACATCTACAACTCACACCCAGTCCATTATGCTTTGAGTCAAAATAAATAAATAGATAGATAATACAAAATTAAAAGCCTTCTGATGGCTAGCCTATTATATATAATCTCCCGTTGTAATTAGGATTAACATATAAGTAAATAACCATAGGAAAATACCCAAAATATCTCCCAACGTTGTAGGATAGATGATAGGGCTGCCTCGAGAGCCTTGACCCTTTAAATTCCTGAACCAATCATATTGACCAATACCAACAGATTTCACATAACATAACAATGGTATCACGAGCTAGTAAGAATGGAATAAAGTGGGGGATTGTTAGAATACTTTTTGATGCTATAATCTTAATTTGCTTTACTTCTATTGATTTGTGATAATATATGACTATCTCACTAACTTAAAAAACAAAATCAAAATCGTTCGTATTTTCAAAAACATTAGATTAGATGTTGGTACTACAATGTTCCCCAAAAAATGTACCATCAATGTGATACACTTTTTTTTTTTTTTTTTGAAAAGAGGAAATATCATTAAAACAATAATAAAAAGCAATTACATCTAGGTATTTCAACATGACGATAGTCCTCTTGAATCACATCCCAAAGTTTTTTAGGAAATATATCTTTCCAAATATTGACATCATTATAATAATAACTCATGTTAGCTACACAATCAACCACTCTATTCGCTTGCCCAAATACATGTACGTCTAATAGCAACCTGATCAAAATAAAAAAGGAGGTTCCATATATCTTGAACTAAATTTGAAATACTCTAATGGTGCCGGATAGATCCACAAATAGTATTAATAACCAACTGAAAATCACCTTCAATCTAAAGTCTTTGGATTCCTTTTTGAATAGCTACAACTATACCATTTCTAAGAGTAATACATTTGACAACAAGGATTGAAACATTACCTAAATTGAAAGATGCTGCCATGGAAACTCTACCACAGTCATCTCTAAATCTCTAATGACAAATCCTCTTGTAGCTTTTTTCTGATTATGCATTTCTTATCATCAAAATTGAGTTTCATCCAACTTGTTGGGGGGCTCTCCCAAGAAACAGATCTGCAAAACATAACAGAATTATCTAACCTACAAAAGGTATTAGTATTATGGTTAGAAATGAAATAATCATTCCCATTTTGTCTAATTTTCTTAAAATACCTAGTTGCCATTTCCAACACAGAAATTGGGTCAGCCTTTAAGCCTTGAAAAACCACCTGATTCCGAGAATTCCATAAACACCAACAAATGATAGTTGTCTTTTCCAAAAAATCAGGGTATTTCCTATTATAAAGTCCTTGATTATTTATAAGAAATTCCATCCAATTGTCAAATGAGCCTTGAAAGTTGTCTGGTATTGGACAAGAAGGAGAAATATGATTCCAAATGGCCTTAGTAAAGGGACACCTAATGAATAGGTGGTTAATATCTGCCATGCAAGTTGCACACAAAGGACAATCAATGTGATATACTTGTTCATAAAAAAAAAATCGTTCTTGTTTTTGAAAACGTTATAAAGACTCTTAGTAAGGAAAAATTGTCGTTTAGTAGCCTACTAGGAGACAACGGCGGCTAATTTCTTCACTTGCATTTCCATGAGTGAGTATATCTATTATCTATTATCTATCATATATATCCATAACGGATGAATGGTCCTCATAGCTGCCCCGCGTTAATTTTTTTTTTTTATTTATTTAAATAACATGGTCAAGATTGAACTTTTTTAAAAAATTATCTTATGGTGATCCTTTTATAACTTAATACCAATAAAGGATGTAAGCTGTCAATTTGCTACAACTTAACTATATACATGCGTGAAATGACTACTAATTTATTTTGTTTCGTATTACATTGAAAGTTGATCACTAAAACGTAATTTTTCTAAAAAGTTATTTTTAGTGACTTTTGAGGAAATTGCTTTTTTAGTGACCAATTTCCATTTTAATACCAAACAAAAGTTTTTTGAGGAAAAACTTTTTTGGTGTTCACTACTTTTTTCCATGCAAGTAAATTGTTGTTTGGTATATATTTCTTTGTTTTCATGTGAGAGAATTGAAAAACCCACACTATGCAATATTCATCCCAAACTTTCTAAACTATCATATTTATTCGTTTTCTTTATACGTATTCATCTTCTCTTAAAAAAATTGAACGTATAAAATTATAAATAGTCATAATAAGAAAAAGAGATAGATAAAGGAAAAAATTATTATAAAAAAAAAAAAAACCATACGTCAAAATCTTCAAATTCTAACGATCTATCTTCGATGAAAAAAAATTTATTTTAATCAAAATTCTTTAGATGGTTTATTACCTAAAATAGAAAAAATCTATATGCTCTCTTATCTTCTTTTCCTTCCCTCTTTGCTCCACCCATTCTCTCTCTCTCTCTCTAAACTTTTCTTTCTCCCTCTCTTACTTTCCAACTTAATAGCAAACAAAAGAAATTGCTAGTCATTTTAAAACATGTATACAAATTTGTAGCAAGTTGATTGATAATATTCTTAACATGTGCCTTTAAGTTGTAATTAAGAAGAGAATCATTATATGGAAACGGTGAAAATGCATAGAAAATGGTACAAATTACTTACAAAACTATAAAAATGCTGAAAAATTTGTACAAATACATTTTACCAAATAAGGGATATCTCAAACCATTAGGCCCAAACTAATCCCTCATGATGCACAAACCATTCGCAACTCTTTGCATCAGATAATGAAAGAGCAAAGATACGAACTCGAGACTTGATTCTTTGCCATCTAAACTACCATTGCAAGTGTGTATTATATATATATATATATATATATAAGATGATAATCGGATAAGCATGTGCTGATATAAATTATATCAACACCCGCATTGGCGGTTTTACCTCATGCATTAATGGGTTAAGGGATACATTGCGATAATGTAAGGGGTACAACCCCCAATGCATGATATTGATATAACTTATATCAACACATATAATTTTTATTTTTCATAATATTTATTTTTACAAACTTCGTTGCATGGATTATAAACTAATATATATATATATATATATATATATATATTTTAGCCGGTGCACTTGTTCCACGTGTCATTTAATTATGATAGAGATGACATCATGCATTTATGACCACGTGAATTTTTTGTGCAAGTATAATAACGTGAAGAAAAGACGATAAAAATGTATCAATTTTAAATTACATCTCCTTGGTTAAGTAGACCTTTTTTTTTTTAAACTGGCACTTTGGTTTTAAAATTTTCCAACATTAGTATTTTAGGGATTCTTTTACCACATGTAGCACTTCGTACGCCACATCACAAATCACGTGGACATGTGGGCCCATGGTGGCCACGTTGAAAAATGAAACCATCAAATGCCAGTGCTAATATTAAACCGCTAATACGGATAGAGGTTTAAGTTGGTTTTCAGTTAAGCTCTTTTGACAGAAATAGTCAAAGAGTTCATCACAAAACCGTTACTATGACAAACGTTTTTAATGTATTTGAATTGCACTTAAACCATTACTTTGAGTGGCAATTTTATGATGAACTCTTTGTCAAATTTAATCGCTTTAGTAGACTGATAATAACCATTATTCGGGATAGCGGTTTTAATGGTTTTTTAAATTGGGTTTCGTTTTGTAATATGGCCACCGTGGGGCCCACATGTCCACATAGTTTGTGACATGGCGTAAGGAGTGCCAAGTGTGGAAAAAGAACCCCTACAGTGCTAGTGTTGGAAAATTTTAAAGCTAGTGTGCTACTTTGGAAAAAATGTATTAGTGGGACCAAACATTAAATATATGAGTACGATGACTCATATGGTGCATTAAAAAAATTATCATAGACAACTCTTCGTACTTGACAAGGGTTTTATAAAAAATGATAAATAGCTTGTACGAAAATAAAAGAACAAGAAGAATAAAGTGAAGGTTTTTATTTAATTTTATAGAAAGTAGAAAGAAGTATCAAAATCTTATCAAAAAAAAAAAAAAAATGAAGTATCAAAAGTGCTGTGTAGACTTGGCATGGTTAAGAACAATCAGTCAACCTAAACAAACCTTAGGCCTATCAAATTCTACACAAATTAGGAGTATGAGTGGATTGGATGGATTGAGTTGGACGATTTTATTTTAAATTCATAGGTCATAAGGTTCAATAGCTTAGGCCTATCAAATTCTACACAAATTAGGAGTGAGTGGACTGGATGGGTTGAGTTGGACGGTTTTATTTTAAATTCATAGGTTAGGTTCAATACCTTAGAGAAAAAATCCCATATGGAGTATATTGGTTGCAGATGATAAAGTGCATACAACCAAAAAAAAAAAAAAGCGAATATCTTTCTCTTTAATCCCATATAGTTAATGGGGTATATTAGTTGCAAGATGATAAAGTGCACACAACCACACAAAAAAAAAAAGAAAAAAAAGAAAAAAAAGAAAGCAAGAAAGTGGATATCCTTTTCTTTAACTAAGGTTAAAACTGTATTTCTAATATAAAATGAGAATAAAATTGTATATATTTATAATGTTAAATGAGTTCAATATTGTTAATCAAAAGTTTTTTTTTTTTTTTTTCCTTTTTTTACTTAAGAGACTTTTAGTAGTAGTATAGACTTGACGAGAAATTATTGTGTATAACTATTATACCATGTGGCACGATGACGTGATATAACCGAATTAATACATCAATGTCACATACCATTAAAGATAAGTTTTAAAAAAATAGCTAGATAAAATATAATTACCACTATAAGTTGATAAGTCTCATGATCTTATTGAGTGATTATACCACGTCATCACACCACATGGTATTACAATTATACTAAATCATCTCTCCCATGTGACCATGTAAGCATCGGCCTAAATTCTTATACAAGAATCTTAGTTGCTATGTCGTTGTCAAGCCAACGTCAATTAATGAAGGTGGAATGATTATACGATGCCCTCGTATAAATCATGGTGACACCATTTTTCTATCTAACTTTTTGAAATTTTTTTGTTTAATTATTGACATTGCATTAAGATAATCGAGGTACCATACTACATAGATTCATTTTGAATAATTATTCTTTTAAAGAAATTTTTGATGGATTGATGCAATTGTCATGTATGTCGTCATCTCAAGTAGGCAAGCTTATCCCCTAGCACAAATAATAATAATAATAATAATAATAAGAAATAAATAAATAAATAATGGGCAAGTTTATTTGCAAAAATGCATTGATAATTCACTTTAAAAAAATTCAATGTTTATTATCTTTTATGACCATGATTTGATTTTCATAATTACTTTTAGCAAAGACAATTTGTCATCCTATCATTTCCCATTTGATATTTATATCATTTGCTAGATTAGTTAGATAAAATAAAAGGTAAATTGCACTTTAAGATCCAAAGTTTGGGTCATGTTTCACTTTAGGGTCTTAAATTACATCAATTCAGAACCCGAATTATTAGTTGAGTTACAATTTGAGGCCTACTGTCAAAATTTTCTGTATTATCTTTACTTTGCCCTTTTTATGGGTTTGAAAACTTTATTTTACCCCTATCAACATTTAATAAAATTTTATATTTTGACTATAATCGAATCAATCTGCCGTCATCAGATTTGTGGTTTTGTAAATGGAAAATATAAAAGTTTATTAGTTAGGGTAATATAGAGAGAGAAATAAGATAAGAGTAATTTAAATCTGATCAAAATATAAAGGTTTTGTAGATGTTGATAGGAATAAAATAGGGTTTTCAAATCTATAAAATAGATAAAGTAGGGATAATACAGAAAATTATGACATTAAACCCCAAATTGCAACTCAATTAATAATTCAGGTATTAAATTAATGCAATTTAAACATTAAATTCTAAATTAAAATTTGACCCGAAC
Organism: Liquidambar formosana; assembly: GCA_039720395.1. Classification (NCBI taxonomy): domain Eukaryota; kingdom Viridiplantae; phylum Streptophyta; class Magnoliopsida; order Saxifragales; family Altingiaceae; genus Liquidambar; species Liquidambar formosana. Next base: position 18,360,754 of record CM077828.1, on the reverse strand, counting down.
TTTAAATTCTAAAATGCAATTTATTCTAAAAGAATCTATCAGAATCTGTCTTGATGTGATTGTTTTATCAAATGTTCGGAGGTTTCAAAAATTGATGCGGTCACGGGGAGGATGAGAAAGGCTAGTATGGGGTTACCTCCACCGTGTATTGATGCACTCTTCTCCTGATTTAAAAGACTAGATGGGTAAGGGTACTTTAAACCTCTCACTTAGTTTATATTTTTCAAGATTTTATGAAAAATATGAAAGGTTTTTACGAAAACTAGTAGTGTAAAACATTAGAAAACCTTTTATCCTTTGACCCCCAAAAAAAAAAAAAAAAAAAAAAAAAACTATATATATATATATATAGTAGAAAACAGCATTTGAAACAATTTTGTAAAATAAAGTTTTCCAAAATTTATCATTTAAGTAGAATTTTTGGTTTGTTTTTGTAAAACGTTTTCTAAAAATGAAACAAAGATTGTAAATAGCCAAAAAATCTATTTAAACGACAGATTTTGGAAATTTTGCTTTTACAATTTTGTTCAGAATGATGTTTTATAATAGACAACGTGACTCGTTTTTTAAGAAACATTTCATATTTTTCATAAAATCTTAAAAAGTGTAAATTAAATGGGGGCTTAAAGTACTTTATGTGGTGGTAATAGTCTCTCTTGATGGGTAAACAGTAAACCATTGGGACTAGCCTAGTGGTGAGAGATGATGAAATAAAATATAAAATTAGGATATGTTACAAGTTTGAACCCCTTTAATTATGCCCCAAAAAAAAAAAAAAAAAAAAGGACTAGAAGGGTCGTATGGCGTGTGTGCACCCTGTATCATTATATCACATGACATCACGTATGTCGTGCAATGATTCAAACTGTTCGTAAAAATCTATGTTTGGATGCATGATTTTCGTGCACAGTCATGGCCAACTTAGATCTTTCTGCCACCATGCAACAACACAAAGATGAATATTTCCCCATATATAATAAGGAGTATATTTTTTTGTTTAGTAATTAATTGGTTAATTTAAATCGTTATTGCAAAATTAATAGATGGGTTGCCAACGAGCTATAGCTCAGATGGCACCGGGTGGGGTGGGGCTTGGGTTAGGTGAGGGGTTCTACTCCCTTCCATGTGAACCAAAAAAGATAAAAATAAAAAAAATTAATAGATGAGTTTAATTTATTATTTTGTTCCATTTATTTTTTATGTTCTTAAAAAAAAAAAAAAAAAATTACTCGGGGTAGAATGCAATATAGGAACATGGGAATAAAAATTTCTTTTATAAACTAACATATATATACAACCCAATAGTTCTTACCCTTTCCAGCCAGGTGGCATGGGCATGCAAGGTTAGCCTTACAGATATGGGAGCTAAAAAAGCCCGTCTAGGAGCTAAAAAAGCCCGTCTAACCGTTGTTTGAAGAAAAGGAAAGGGACCAAAAGAGCAGAGTCCATGACAATTTTAATGTTACAAAAACCAGATTGAATAGCCTAATCCAAAGCATACTTCAAAGCTAGTGCAGACAAGAAAGGAAAAACAATATAAATTTAAATTTACAAAATAAATAAAATTGTCATGTTCCAATTTTGTTTTGTTTTTTTTAATTAAAGACTGGGCTTTTTCTCTCTCCTGATTTATTCTTCTTCTACTACTTTTCTAAGACTGGGCCTAAAAGTTTCATACTCATTTGCCAGTTCTATTGATTTGGTAAGCTTCTGCTATTGCTGCTTTTATATCAAAACCACACTCACATAGCCTTGAAGGTTGTCTTCCTTACAAATTTATATTTTCTGTAATCTCAATTTGGTTATTACTAAGATGGGCATGCAAAGTTTGAAACATAACATTGACTTCCCTTCTTTGGTGTAGCTTCATGGAATTCTCCCAACCATAAAATGGGCTCTATAAAATAGGCGAGGTGTTTAAGCCATCTGATGTTTCATATTATCAAGGGATAATATGATGTATTGAGAAAGACATTGTCCTATAGAAGAGGAAAAGTTGAATTGGCTTTATTCCAGCACCTAAAGGTTAATGACTCCATTTCCTTAGCCTAAAGGCCGTGACTACACGAGCTTTCGTATAAAAGCCTGACAGTTGATAACAATGTTTTGAAAACTGATCCGGACACTCACCCGATCAAATGATCAGGTTGGTTCAACCTACTTCAACCAATCGGGTCAATTGAACCAATCGATTATGATGTATAAGAGTAAAAAACTATAAATAATTAGATAAAAATCAGATTCATAATTATTTTTAATAAGAAATGAGAAATCTAATAAAAGAGTCAAATTTAATTTAGCACACAAAATAAATAAAAAGCTTCAATGTTCAAGTTTAGTTGTAAGTCATGATCAAATTTTTTTAAAAATAATAATAAATCATGTCATAAAGAGATACTTGGCAAAAAGGAAACTAATCCCCTAATAATTTGTTTATTAAAAAGAAACTAAATCCCATTAAATGCAATTTTATCTTTGAATAGAATTGATTAACGGTAAAATTTAGATATTACCATATGTGTTTTGTTCAAATTTTTTAAATCCCAAAAATAAAAAATAAAAAATAAAAAATGTGACCCAATTGACCCAACTGGGTTAATGAGTCAATGGTTCAACCAATTGAACCGGCCAGTTTTTCTAGTTTTTTTTAATATATTTTTGGGTTGTTTGATAGAACCAAACCAGTGAGGCTACCGGATCCAATTCAACCGGCCGGACTAGACCGAACCGGACTGGGTTTCAAAACACTAGTTAAGAAGATTCAGGCTGGCCTTGATATAAGGCAGGTTAGGCAACCGCTTAAGGTTTCTAATTTATTTATTTATTAATTTTTAAAGAGGATCCCAAATTAGCTGTTATCATTGTAGTATATCCAAAAGAAAAACAAATTATTTTAATTTTTAATATCTAGATTAGTAAAGGTCCTAATCCAAATCTAAGGCCCAAGGTAGTTTCAATCCAAGTCTATAAACAACCCCATTTTAGGAGGAGGGTGGCTATTGCAAGGGCAATGTTTTGAAAACCGGTCCAGACATTGATCTGGTCAAATGACCGGATTGATTTAACTTGGTTCAACTAGTCCGGTCAAATGGATCAAATAGTTAAGATATATAATGAGAATAAATGTTATATTTATTTTTGTATAGAAAAATATATTGTAAAAAGTGAATAAAAAATGTAATTTAGCACATAAATATTAAAAAAATTTAAATTTCAAGTTTAGATTTGAAAACTAATAAGTCATAGTTAGCACATAACATTAAAGAAAACAATATAAATAGTAATAACTTAAATGAAAAACATAGAATTACAAGAAAGACAATTGTTCATTGGTTGAAATTTAACTTTACCATTACTTTATTGCCCAATTGACCCAGTTGGGTCTATGGGTTCAATGGATCATGAACCACTTGATCCAGTTGGGTTATTTGATTTTTTTTTTTTTTTTTTAACTTTTTGGTTTGATTGAACTAATCGGTCCGGAAAGTGTGTCGGGTCTAGTACGTCAAACCTGATTCAACTGGCTGGGTTGGGTTAATTGGGTTTCAAAACACTATTTACAACCCATCAACTTTATTTGTAAACCCCACTTTTTTTTTCCTTTTTTTTTTTTTTAAAGGTTTTATGATAAATATAAAGATTTTTATAAAAACTGACTGCGTTGTTAACCAAAAAACAGTATTTTCAACAACTTTGTAGAAATTTTTTTTTCATAATTTGTCGTTTAAGAGGACTTTTTAGCCATTTATAGTCTCTTTTATTTTTAGAGAATAAATTATCCATAAGTTTTCTTAAATGTCAAATTTTAGAAAAACTTTATTTTACAAAGTTGTTCAAAATGATGTTTTCTAATGGATAGTACAACCAATTTTCATGAAAACCTTTTATATTTTTCATAAAATTTTAAAAAGTAAAAAGAAGTAGGGGTTTACAAATAAAGTTGAGGGGTTACAATAGCTGCCCGGCCCTCTTTTAGGAGTTCTCCTAAGGCCCCAAATGCTCAAGACCAGCCCTGAGAAGATTGTCCAGAATTGGATACAGTTTGAGGCCTCAAGACACGCACTAAATGTAAATATTGATGAACGTTCATCGGTATCTCCATTGCAAGTACTTGTGTTTGAATGACAATGGATACTGGTTGTAGATTATGTTGATACTTAAAATTGTCTTACCTATATTCCTTCATTAAGTATGAATAATTATGTATTTTTATCATTTATTTGAACTCAAACATGTAAGTTCCCTGGACTCTATATGCTGCGCATTGCCCCCTTAAGTCCTCCATGGTCGTGAATGTAGCATGCAAGTCTAGTCATTACGTACATAAGCAGGTGGCAAAGTTAGAAATTTAGTCTTGCAGAGTCAAGACTCAAGAGTAATATAAGTACTTTAAAAATATATATAAAAAATTCCTCAGTGGCATATCACAATAGGATTATGTTCCTTAACTTTGAATTAGTAGAAAAATAATTATAATAAAAAGTAGGGACTCATAACTATAATAATCAATTTTTTGGGTAAAAAAAACAGTTAGAGGTTAAAATAAATTTTTTTTTAAGGATTAAATAAAAAATTGACAAGGTCAAATTTTTAAGTACTCATAATTTAGTTTTTCATTTTCATTTTTATTTTTATTTTAAAAAAATCAAGAGGGTCAATTGCCTTCCTTAACCCCCTCCCCGCACTCCTCAATTTCTCATCCTTCTCTCCTCCTCCCTCGATCATTCGGATTCCACCACTCCACTGACATGGTTATTATGAATTGTTTAAGTTAAACTTGTTTTCTTTTAATAATTAGTTTCATCCAAGTAACATTTATACAGTCACATTTCCCTCTTGTTGAGTTTGTTCCCACACTTTCAGTGATGCGACTCTATTTATTGGTCTTTGCAATTAAACAAATCTAAGTGGCTCTCGATCATTGGCCAAGAAATAATTCCAATTTTATGGGATCATGACCGACCTTTCAAGTTTCAAAAGAGGTTCTAAAGGTAGATCTAATTGATTTATGTGAAGATAAAACACATTTTTCACAATTTCACTAAGTATTTGAGTTGCAATATTTTATTTGTGATTGTCGCGCATCGGGTTATCGGGTTATTACTAGTGTATATATAATTTAGAAAGCACGAACACTTCTTTAGTGGTACTGTGTCCGTGTTGGACGCATATCGAACACGACACTCCTCCAACACGAGTCACACGACTTCTCTCTTTTTCCATCTTTTTCGTCATTTTAATTTTCTTCTTTTTTCTTTTTATCTTATTTTATCGATGAATAACTTCATTAGGGTTTTCAAAAACAATACAAAAGATATATTTTGAATGATGAATGTAAAATTATATAATATTATCTTACTATATACATAAAATATGCATTTTATTAATAACGTATCTCGCTGCCATTTCCAACATAGAAATTAGGTTAGGCTTTAAGCCTTGAAAAACCACCTGAGTCTATTGATTCCATAAACACCAACAAATGATAGCTATCTTTTCCAAAAAATCAGGGTATTTCCTATTATAAAGACATTAATTATTTATAAGAAATTCCATCCAATCGTCAAATGAGCCTTGAAAGTTATCTGGTAGTGGACAAGGAGGAGAAACATGATTCCAAATGACCTTAGTAAAAGGACACCTAATGAGTAGGTAGTTAACCTCTGCCATGCTAGTTGCACACAAAGGACAATCAATGTGGTACACTTGTTCATATAAAAAAAAAAATTGTTCTTGTTTTTAAAAACGTTATAAATACTTAGTAGGGAAAAATTGTCGTTTAGTAGCCTACTAGGAGACAACAGCGGCTAATTTCTTCACTTGCATTTCCATAAGTGAGCATCTATATTCCAGCCAGTGCACTTGTTCTACGTGTCATTTAGTTATGATAGATATGACATCGTGCATTTATGTCCACGTGAATTTTTTGTGTAAGAATAATGACATAAAGAAAACGCGTTCGGATTTGGTGCTAAGGTGATGTTTCCTTGGCACCGTGCCAAGTTACCTTCGATTGCGACACCGACACGTGGTTTGCTATTTCATCCGATGGTGGGAAGAATTTCTCCTGATAAAACAACCTCATTCAGCTGTGTTTTGGTTCCCAAACGCATGTTAACGGTGGTGCAGCTTCATTACCCCAATTTGAACCAAAAATCCTTCTTTGGCAGTAGTTCCTGCGAGAAAGATTTCATTCTCCCACTCAAAGAGTTCTCTCTCTTAGCTTGTCTCTTTCTTGCTCAAAGAGAGAACCCATTCTCTCTCTCTCTCTTATCTCACGCACCCCTAGACTAAGATCTGCTGTCGTCAACCCCTCTCTCTCAGCTCGCCTCTCTATCTCGCAGTCAGCCACTGTCGCCCCTTTAAATTGAAAAAAAAAAAAAGGAATAAAGAAAGAAAGAAAGAAAGAAAGCAAGAAAGAAAGAAAGAAGAGGAAAACCCATTTCAATTCAGCTCATGGAGATGCGTGAATGTTGAAGGGGAAGAAGCCAAAGGAAGTACCTGTAAGATGGGTTTCTTCCATCAATTTCCTTTTCTGATGGGGAAGAAGCCAAAGGAAGTACTTGTAAAATGGGTTTCTTTCATCAAAGGAAGCCACTGTCGCCCTAGTAAAACGACTTCTCTCTCGTAGAGTTTTTGATGGGGTAACAGAAGCTGCACTACCATTAATGTGCATTTGGGAGCCAAAACGCAACTGAATGGGTTGTTTTATTAGGAGAAATTCCTCCTACCGTTAGATAAAATAGTAGGCCACGTGTCGCAATCGAAGGCAGCTTGGCATGGTGCCAAGGAAACATCACCTTAGCATCGAATCTGAATGTGAAGAAAATGTGATAAAAATGTATCAACTTTAAATTACATCTCCTTAATTAAGTAGACTTTTTCTCCAAAGTAGTACTCTGGTTTAAAATTTTCCAACATTAGTATTATAGGGATTCTTTTTCCACACCTAGCACTTCGTACGCCACATTACAAACCACATGGGCATGTGGGGCCCATGGCGGCCATGCTAGAAAATGAAACCGTAAAATGAACTGACAGTTTCAGTGCTAGTATTAAACTGCTAATACGAATAGAGGTTTAAGTGGGGTTTTAGTTAAGCTCTTTTGACAGAAGCAGGCAGAGAGTTCATCACAAAACCACTACTATGACAAGCGTTTTTAATGTATTTGATTTGCATTTAAGCCGTTATTTTGAGTGACGATTTTATGATGAACTCTTTGCTAAATTTAATTGCTTTAGTAGACTGATAATAACCGTTATTCGGGATAGTGGTTTTAATGGTTTTTCAAGTTGGGTTTCATTTTCTAGCGTGGTCACCGTGGGGCTCACATGCGCACATAGTTTGTGACATGGCGTACGGAGTGCTAAGTGTGGAAAAAGAACCCCAATAGTGCTAGTGTTGAAAAATTTTAAAGCTAGAGTGCTACTTTGGAAAAAAGTTGACAAAGTATGATAAGCACTCAAATGAATATAAAATTTGTATAATACGCTTATTAATTAGTGGGACCAAACATTAAATATATGAGTATGATGCATGAGAATAAGAAAAATATAGAATGACTCGTGTGGTGCGTTAAAAAAATTAGGATAAAATACATTTACACCCCCTGTGTTTACTGAGTATTACACTGACACCCCTCATCCTTTTTAAAAATACATTGCCCTCCTTACTTTGGAAAATAGTATACTCTTAACTCTAGCCATTAACTAACTGTTGAGGCCATTAATGTGATTAGCTGATGTCATGCAAAAAGTGAGCAAAAATACCCTTTTTACCCATATTAAAGCTGAAACGTAGCGTTTATCCCATTAGTAGGGATGAGAACAGAAAAACCCAGCATTTCATGTGCCCGTCCCCAAAGCACTTCTCCATCCCTACAACTTCCAACTTCCAACTTCAAACCCGACTAAACATAGGAATCGAATAACATATATCTATTACTTGTGTGTGTGCATGTGTGTTTGTATATATATAAGTTGCAGAGACCCATGGAGGTGGGTGTGGTAAAATTGCATCTCTCTCCATAAGGTGTGGTATACGAACTTCCTCAACTTAATTGATGCTGCCATGGCTGCTCGATTACACTTCGACCACGTGCTATTGGTGGTTAGTGAAGCTGGGGGTGGATTGGGGCTGAGTGGTGGATTGAAAATTTAAAAAGTTAGAAACAGAGAAGAAAAAATACAGGGCAATATGGCCATGAATACTCATTTTTATAAATTTGAATAGAACTAAAACATGAGCCATGGGCTTGCTTTACTCAACATGGTGGTGATGGTTTGGTGGAGTTTGGTGAGCACACGGTCCCACAGGATAATCTCCATGCTAAGATCTAATAGCACGTTAGGCTTGCAAATTTTCGTGAGGAATAGGACTTGGGTCTTAGTCCCAACTAATCACAATGGTGGCGTTTATAGGGATGAGCAGTAGCGCTGGTGGCTATGGGCAGTAATTGGAGATGGTGCTCACGACGATATTGGTGGGGTTAATTGGTGGCTGCGGCCCTATAACCAACCTCTTACCTAGTCACCTAGAACTACCATCATCTTCAAGTTGTCAGGGGGTGGGTTTTTCTTCTCTTTGTAAGAAGATGGAAGAAGGTCGTCACCACCGACCATATCTGACATGATCACCATGAATCCATCCTCTAGCCCACATAACCTTGGAAGCATGTGTTTTCTTTATGCTCTGTTTTTTTCTTCTCTCTCAAGCCTTCTCTTTTTATCTCTCAAGTATGAGATGATAGTGGAGAAATTATAGGGTTTTGGATTAAATGCAATTGTACGAAAAACACTGAGTTGGTGAACTGGTGGTTCATGGTTGGTACGTGGAGATAGGGGTTGATGAGTGTTGGTTGGTGAACTGAAAATTGACAATTTTCTCTTCATGTTTTGTTTTTTTTTCTTTGGATGCATGTATGTGGCTGGTGCGTTGCAAGAGCAAGGTTTCTTTGGGATTGTAAAGCTTGATAATCTGGTTCTTGGGTGTTCCCATGCCAATAGGAAAATCCTGTTGGCCTCCAACTCAAGCATACGGTTGGAGAACATTCAAGTTATGAGGCTGATGGTGCTCTGTTTTAAACGAGTTCTAGAAGCCAAAAAAAAAAAAAAATCCAGTTATGTTGGGGGGGGGGGGAGCTAGAGAGAGAGAGAGAAAAAAAACCATCCAAGTTTCTCCCATAAAGTGGATATGGCGAGAGCAAAAAAAAAAAACAAACAGAGTCTGAAGCATTATTTGCATATACATGTTTACATCCAACAAAACCCCACATGAACAATATACTATACATACATGTAAAACAAACCCCAACTTAGAAAAAGCTGCAATCATACTTCTCTCTCTGTCTCTCTCTCTCTCTCCATAATCGATGGCCCATAAACACATTGAAATTGTCCCTAATTTTGACTTCAAGCTCATCTCTATACACATGGTTCACCTACCATTGAAAAATTAAAGGATAGTGGGTCATGGGATGGGGGAGGAAGGAAGATGGAGAAGGTGACGCTGATGGGTCTGTTTGGAGAGTTCTCTATGAATGGGTCTCTTTCTTTCTCATGTTCTAGAGAGAGAAGATGGAGGGTATTCCATGCACATGTGTGTTGCATTGAATAATCCATTAAACAAATGAGAATTTATTGAATTCATAAAATAATGTTAAACAAATGAGAATTTATTGAATTCATAAAATAATGTAAAACAATGCGTTTTCTATAAGGGGTATTTATGTCACTTAACCATTACCGTTAACCCCGTTAAAGCTTCCATTCTGACAAGGTGTCAGTATAATTTCAGAAAATATGGGAGTTGCAGTGTATTAGTCAATAAACATAAAGGATGTAGATGTATTTTACCAAAAATTTATCATAGACAACTCTTCGTACTTGGCAAGGGTTTTATAAAAAATGATAAATAGCTTGTGCGAAAATAAAAGAACAAGAAGAATAAAGGGAAGGTTTTTATTTAATTTTATAGAAAGTAGAAAGAAGTATCAAAATCTTATTAAAAAAAAAAAAAAAAGAAGTATCAAAAGTGCTGTGTAGACTTGGCATGGTTTAGAACAATCAGTTAACCTAAACAAACCTTAGGCCTATCAAATTCTACACAAATTAGGAGTATGAGTGGATTGGATGGATTGAGTTGGATGATTTTATTTTAAATTCATAGGTCATAAGGTTCAATAGCTTAGGCCTATCAAATTCTACACAAATTAGGAGTGAGTGGACTGGATGGGTTGAGTTGGACGGTTTTATTTTAAATTCATAGGTTAGGTTCAATAGCTTAGAGAATAAATCCCATATGGAGTATATTGGTTGCAAGATGATAAAGTGCACACAACCAAAAGAAAAAAAGAAAAAGAGGTGGATATCCTTTTCTTTAACTAAGGTTAAAATTGTATTTCTAATATTAAATGAGAATAAAATTGTATTTCTAATGTTAAATGAGTGCAATATTGTTAATCAAAAGTTTTTATTTTTTATTTTTTTTACTTAAGAGACTTTTAGTAGTAGTATAGACATGACGAGAAATTATTATGTATAATTGTTATATCATGTGGCATGATAACGTAATATTACCGAACTAATACATTAATGCTACATACCATTGAAGATAAGTTCTAAAAAAATAGCTAAATAATAGGAAATATAATTACCACTATAAGTCAATATGTTTCATAATTTTATTGAGTGGTTATACCACATCATCACACCACGTGATGACGTGGTATGACAATTATACTAAATCATCTCTCCAATGTGACCATGTAAGTATTGACCTAAATTCTTATACAAGAATCTTAGTTGCTAATTTGCTATGCCATTGTCGGACCAACTTCAATTAATGAAGGTGGAATTGACTACATGATGCCATCGTTTAAATCATGGTGACACCTTTTTTTCTATCTAACTTTTTGAAAGGCACGATGACATGGTATTACCGAACTAGTACACTAATGCTACATACCATTGCAGATAAGTTCTAAAAATAATAGCTAAATAATAGGAAATATAATTATCACTATAAGTTAATGTCTCAGGATCTTATTGAGTGATTATACCACATCATCACACCATGTGGTATGACAATTATACTAAATCATCTCTCCCATGTGACCATGTAAGCATTGACCTAAATTCTTATACAAGAATCTTCGTTGCTATGCCGTTGTTGGGCCAACTTCAATTAAGGAAGGTGGAATTAACCATATGGTGCCCTCGTTTAAATCATGGTGACACCTTTTTTCTATCTAACTTTTTGAAATTTATTTGTTTAATTGTTGACATTGCATTAAGATAATCGAGGTAGCGTACTACATAAGTTCATTTTGAATTATTATTCTTTTAAAGAAAATTTTGATGGATTGATGCGGTTGTCATGTATGTTCTCATCTCAAGTAGGCAAGTTTATCCCCTAGCACAAAAAATAATGATAATAATAATAAATAAATAAATAAATGAATAAAATATAGGCAAGTTTATTTGCAAAAATGCATTGGATAATATAGCCTCTTTTATAAAAAAAAAAATTAATTTCCTTTTAATAAAATTTCTCTTACTTTTTAAATATATTTATTTTTTAAAAATTTCTTTTGCTATGCACACGTAGATACTTATACACAACACACAAATGAGAAAATTCACATATACTTTTTATATTTTGACCAGAATTGAATCAATCTGCCGTCAGATTTGTAGTTTTGTAAATAGAAAATATAAAAATTTATTACATAAGGTAATATAGAGAGAAAAATAAGATAAGAGTGATTCAAATTTGATCAAAATATAAAGGTTTATTAGATGTTGATAAAAAGAAAATAGCGTTTTCAAATCCATAAAATAGGTAAAATAGGAATAATATAGAAAATTATGACAATAAACCCCAAATTGTAACTCAACTAATAATTTGAGTATTAAATTAATGCAATTTAAACATTAAATTCTAAATTAAAATTTGACCTAAACTTTACACCTTAAAATGTAATTTACTCTAAAAAAATCTATGAGAATCTGTCTTGATGTGACTGTTTTATCAAATGTTCGGAGGTTTCAAAAATTGACAAAATTTTGGAAAGGGATATAGTAGACGAGGCCCACGTCGGCCTTCATGTTTACAAGTGTAAATGGCTCAACAGCCATTGTTAGCCAATATAGAGAGAGAGAATCAACCAAGTCCACAAAAGAGAGAGAGAGAGAGAGAGAGAGAGAGAGTGAACCAAGTCCACAAACACCTATTAAAAAAAAACATGGGAAAACCTATGATTGAGAGAATCAACCAAGTCCACAAAAGAGAGAGAGAGAGAGAGAATGAACCAAGTCCACAAACACCTATTAAAAAAAAACATGGGGAAAACCTATGATTGATGGAACAAACATCAAAACATCGTGCTTGCAGACACAAATTGACAGTGAAAATGAGTGTTGTCATAAAGGAATCCATATGGTGTAGTAAAGCTGAAGTCTGGCACGACATTGGGATGCCACGTGTTTATCATCTTGTGTTACCACCCAAGATAAAATGAAATTTAAACATGTTTTTCCATATAACTTTCTCTTTCGTAACTTATTTTATTTCCATATACTTTTTTTATTCCTTTATTATTGGTCGTGTTTTTTTTTTTTGAATATTTCAAAATTATTATCACATTTAAAAAATTAATAATTCTTTATATTTGATTTCTTAAATATCTTTTTTTTTTTTCTAATGTTTTGCATAATTAAATGTAAAATTACAATGTTCAAACACATATTTTGATGGGAAAGCATTTAATATATGTTTCTTATAAAAACGTGATCTTTTTAAATATGACAATCAATTGCATGTTTAAAATTCAACTATGTATTAAAATTTTAATATTTTGGGTGTTTAAAATTCTTAGAAAAGTTGTAGATTAAAGTAAGATCAAGTCCAAAGCAGATTAAATTCAAATCCTAACTTCGTATGCCTACTGGACAAAATTATTTTCGATACTATTGTTTTATACTAAATTTGCACTATGTATCGTTTTGTGATTGCAAATTTTTTTTTCCTTTTATGTTATAAATTAATTTAAAATTATCAATCAAATTTTGGGAAATGTACAAAATCTATGAAGACTATTAGATAAAAATCAACACATAAATTAATTGGATGATTAATGGATATAAGATCAAATTCTTTCTATGCAATCTTGAGATACTAAGTGAGACTCCTTTAATATCAGATTTATATTTTTATTATCATATAAGTTGATTGACGTAGAAATTTTTTAATATAATCAAAGCTACAGTCTACAATCAATCCGTTTACTCTATTTAGAATATTTCCTTAGACGGTTATGTTCCCATTAGCATGTGCTACATACCATGCATTAGGGGTTGTACCCCTTGCATCGATCCAATGTACCTCATATCTTACTAATGCACGAGGTACAACTCTCAATGTAAGTGTTGACATGAGTTATATCAGCATATGCTCACCTGATCATCATCCTTCCTCAGAAATCAAAACTCACCGTATAAAATGATTTGACATGAGGGAGCAACTATTGAAAAATTCGTCTTGATTTAATGAATTTTTATAACATAAGCTTATCCCTCTGCTCTTAATCAACTGCCTCCTTTTAAAAAATATGGTTTTTTAGGAGATCTTTTTAAATGTTTTCAGGTCAATATATATGTGTTTTAACATTCCAATAAAATAAGAATAGAAGAGGGAGTACTTAACATTCTAAAAAGCTTTTCAAATTCCCACATAAGTTAATTTATTTGAACCAAATCAAATTTATTTATTTGTTTGACAATTTTTCCATACCTCTAAGAGCCCTCAATATATTAGCAAATCGGTATCAATGCTTTTCTATCAATTTGAATCCAAGATCACTCATTCAACCCTGAGATTGCTTATTCAACAAGTGAGAAAAATATCACTAGGCTATCATATCATTGACATTTGAACCAAATCAAATTAATGGTTTGAATTATCGAATCACACTGAAATTTTAAACTACAATTTTCTCAATAATGAGGCCTAACTAAACCTAATTCCAACTTGTTAATAGCAAGTCGTGCAGCAAAAAATTATCGATATTGACATATATGAACACCACTTGCCTCCACCCTATTACCTTTGGGTAAAGGAGTTTCTCTTCACCTCTATTTATTTTTTCCCATATGTCATAAATATTTTAGAAAAATATGAATTTAAAAATATGAACAAACAAATACAAGGATATGTATGTGGACATGCATTCATATTAATATAAATATGTAACACATAAAATGGACCTAAAAAATTTGTTCAAAATTATATAAACATAGGAATGTATACACATGATCAATTCTCCTTATTTTTTTTAGACAAATGACGAAATATGAGTAGGAGGAAAGAAGGAACTTCTCCACCCAAGGGTGGAAGCAAGTATTTTCCTACTTATAAGTGGGTAGTAAATAATACTAACCCCTTTGAGGGGTGGATTGGGTAGCCGATCCTTTGTCTCTTGCCAAGCAAGAGGTCTTGGGTCCAACTCTCTCCTTTCTTCCTCCAGGCCACCTTTGTAGGTCTTGCCTCGTAATTGCTTAACACAAGTGTTAGAAAGATCAATTCCCTAATGGCCATTATCTCTTTCCAAATCCCCATTGTCTCTTTCCCTTACTTCAAATTTTAGAAGTTCTTCATGTAGGATTTTTTTTCTGTAACCAGCAAAAAGAGATCATCATAATGGTTTCAACTTTGAAACCCTTAAATCTCTCAATCCCAAACTCTACTACTTCACAATTAATGATGGAAGCCATTTGTGAAGAAGTCATTCTCGAAATGAACTTTATTTATTTATAATTAACAATTAGTGATATCCTAAACCTTATTCCTATTGAGATTTGAATCCAAACTAATTCTCTTATGGCCTAGCTATGTGAAATGTACGTCCCGTACCTACACAGGTAGCTATAGCTACGAATAATTGAAACGATGACTTCTAAAGAACACATGCAAGGCTTAACCACTTGACCAATCTTGTAAGGGCCTTGAAATCATGGGCGAAACTAGTGATGGACTAGGCGGGGTAGCTACCTCACCTGAAAACCTTTATTTTATTTTATTTATTATTATTATTATTATTTTTTATATAAGTATTTTGAAATTCTATAGTTACTACCTCTTAAATTTTTTATTTTATTTTATTTTATAACCCCTGGCCTTTATTATTTCTTCCCATCCCTCTCATTTTTTATTTTTTTCTTCCTTGTAAGACCCCTAATCACTCATTCCTTCTCTCTCTCTCTCTCAATCTTTTTCATTTTAAGAAAAAATAATAATAATTTATCAATGGTTTATTAATTGTTGCAATTTTTTCTACTTCAAAATAACAATAGTAAGAAAAATTTTGAAGTTAAGGTTCTTTGATTTTTTTTTTTTTTTTGAATTGGGATAGAGTACCAACCAAACTAAGCCTCGCCTAAATACATTTCCTGGCTTCGCCCCTGCTTGAAATGGACTTTGCAAAATGGGGATGTGATAGGGAAATATTTCTAGTGGATGATAATGCAAAAGCTTGCGTGTTAACCAATTTAATTTATAGTTACATTTGTCATCATTTTATTATTAATTGTAGTACTAACATTCAATAATACTACCCCACAACATATCATATTTAAAAAAGTAATTATTTTTGTTTCTAAAATTTTGTTTTTTATTTTTTATTTTTTATTTTTTTAAGCTCAAAGAGAGTACAATAGATCCTACGACTACACAATGGGCTAACTCATCATCCTTATTTTTAATTATTAAGGACAGATCCTTAGAACCAAAATATTAAAAAAAAAGAAAAAAGAAAAAAGAAAAAAAACATATGCACAGAGATGTCCAAATAATGTTGTGTTAATTAATTAAGTAGATGAGGCTGCTTGGATCAAACATGCATTCTCAATTATTCGTCCCAAGCAGTCGAGGTTAATTGGATCAGACAAGCATTCTCAATTATGTCCTTAGGACATGTAAAACTAGGCTCTGGTCACATCAGTGTACGTGGAAGAACCTTTTATTTATCTTCACTCGCATATTATACTGCTGGTCTAAATAATTAGGGGGAATCTTAGGTTGGCCGGCACCAAAAAATAGTAACAGTTAGTAGTATTATTATTAGTTAAGTGAGTAGTTATTTATTAAAAAATTAATAGTATTTTACACTTAATTGAAATTATTTTTTACAGCTCAGTTAATCTAAAATTTTCCTAAATAATTATAGAGAATTAATTGTATGCATTCATGGTGGAGCCACCTTAGGACTAGGGGGAACATAACCCTTCTAATTTTTTTTTGAAAAATTTTACACTTAATCTCTCATAGTTTTAAATATTAATCTTGGCTCCTTCGATGTTATACCCGGTACCTCCAATATTTTCCTAGCTATTTCTTATGATTCATTCAATCATTTGTTCAATTTTTTGATCAAATGAAGTATACAGTAGACTTCTGATGGCAAATTTACTTAAAAGTAAGATTGTTTATTTCAAAAATATCTTTGTAAACCACTCAAACAATTTGTTATTGGTAGATACGTATAAACGTTTAGTTGCATTTTTTAAAAGATTTTTTTTTTAAAAATAGAAAAAGTCATTTTTTATTTTTTCATTTTTTGCTTTTAAATAGAAAAAATAAAAGTAAAAGCGTGTTTGGTAAAATTAATTTCGCCGGTAAACTTTTAGATGTTAGGAAAAATTCTGCTAGATTATCGCTGCCCAAATGTAAGCCGAGGATAGGCACAATTTCTCTCAATTGTGAATTTTTTGAGTTAATTGGTCGAGTTTGTCTAAAAGATAAAAATGTCTTTTAGAAGCAAATCTTCATTGCTTTTGTTTAAAATCCAATATTTTGCTTTTAAGTTTCTAAAAATCCTTATTAGTTCCTCTAACCAAACAATGTTTTTTGTTTTTATAATTTTTTGCTTTTAAAAGTAAAAAAAATATTTTAAAATAAATGTAACCAAACATAACCATATTTTATTCAACACTTATTTGGAAGAAAGAGAAAATGCATGAATAAGAAAAAATTATTTAGAAAAATATATAATTACTCATAATTTTTACATATTTCGTTTTTCTACTACTAATTTAGTCCTTACAAGGGACAATTTCTGACACACCACCTGCGTGAATGCATCTCGTACTGAGATATTTATGAACAGGTCGTCACATGTCAGTGCATCGGTATCCACACGTTTTTGATGCCCCACTTTTAATCCTTGGTTGCTCACTTGCCCCTATATAACCCTCAATCATCCCCCATTGCCCTTACACAAACTCCACAGGGCTGCTTGCTCCTACAGAACCCTTCTATCATCTAACACTCCAATCACAAGATGTTTCTTTCCACCTTTGCCATTCTCCTTCTCCTAATTTACCTATTGTCATTCATCCTCTTCTGGCGTGCCACCTCATCTCGGCCCAAACTGCCACCTGGCCCCCGGCCGTTTCCGATCATCGGCAACCTCCACATGTTGGGGAACCACCCCCACCATAGCCTTCGCCGATTATCGAAAAAATACGGCGACATAATGTACATGCGGCTCGGCAGCGTGTCAACCATAGTGGTCTCATCACCTCAGGCAGCCGAGCTATTCCTGAAAACCCATGATGCCATTTTTGCTAACCGGCCTAAGTTCCAAGCCTACGATTACTTGAGCTATGGTGCTCAGGCCGTAGCTTTCACCGAGTATGGTCCGTATTGGCGCAACATACGGAAACTCTGCACGGTTGAGCTTCTTTGTTCGGCGAAAGTAGAGTCGCTGGCGAGTATGAGGAGGGAGGAGATTGGGCTGTTCGTGAAATCGCTGAAGAAATCTGCAGCTGCAGGTGAGGTAGTAGATGTTAGTGCGAAGGTGGGTGAGCTTGTTGAGGACGTGACTTATGGGATGGTGCTTGGGCGGAGCAAGGAGGAGAGATTTGAGTTGAGGGCCGTTCTTCAAGAGGCTACGAGGTTGGCAGGAACTTTCAATATTGCAGACTATGTGCCTTGGCTTGGGATATTGGACCTTCAGGTGTGTTGTCACTCCCAAAAAAACAAAAAAAGCCCATATCAAACATATTGCAGATCAATTTGACCTTTGGCCTTTTAACTAATTTTTTCTCCAGGTAGTTAGCTAACAGCCGTTGTGAGTTTTTAAGGCCAACTCGTAAAATGGAACTTTTTATACATATTCTAAAAAAGCAAAAAATGTTCTAAGTATTTTTTTTTTTTTTTTCAAGTACCAAATACCAACATAAAGTTCGTCCGCATATAAAATTACTAAAATTTGTTTTTATAGATTAAGATGACAAGAGATCATTGCAAAAAAATGAAAAGATATAATGCATATTTCTTACTTCATAATTGAGTAAAATCCACTTTTACTACAAAAACAAAAATAGAAAACAAATATCAAATAAAAATTAAAGCTATAATACTGAAAATAAATGAATAAATTATAACAAAGTATCATTTAAACATTACTTTTCTTGTATTTTTTTTTTTTTTTTTTTGTTTTTGTTTTTGTTTTGGGCTTGAGTTGAGTACTTGACTGAATTGGGTTGTGGGCTATAAATTGTACGTAGAACCTAGGATGGGGTCTTTGGATTTTGTTTGAGGCCCTCAACAATTAGGGTATTTTGAAAAAGAGAACGGCTATTGCAACCCAACCCCTCAACTTTATTTGCACATCCTACTAATTTTAATTTCTTAAAATTTAATAAAAATATAAATGGTTTTTATGAAAAATAGTTGCATTGTCTATTAGAAAACATCATTTTGAATAACTTTGGAGAAGAAAGTTTTCTTAAAATCATTCATTTAAGTGGACTTTTTGACCAAAAAAGAAACAACAACAACAACAACAACAACAACAAAAAAGTTCAAAAAATCCACTTAAACAATATATTTTAGAAAAACTTTCTTCTTCAAAGTTGTTCAAAATTATGTATTCTAGTAGATAATATGATAAGTTTTTTTTTAAATATTTTTCTAAAACCTTAAAAAATTAAAATTAATAGGGTGTACAAATAAAATTAAGATGTTGCAATAACCACCCTCTTTGAAAAAAATATTTTTTTTCAGGCCTACTACAAGGGTTGGTCTAAGAATGAGGCCTTATTTTTTGCTCAAAATATTGAGCCATAGGTGATCGCCTTGGTCGCCTAGGCTCATAACTGGCCTTGATAGCTCATAAAGCTAGTTGATTTGTTGACTAGGATTAAAATGCCAACATGGTTTTGAATTATCTTATGATATTTATGGAATAATTAAAGGTCATAGGTTAATCGATTTGATATGTTTGATTACTGATGACATGACAGTGTATTGGCATTCTCCTTACTTGTTGAGTGAGCGATCTCAGATATATGCAAGCTTATGGAGAAGTGTTGATACGCATTTGTTAAATCCAACTAAAAAAATCAGATATATATATTTGATTTCGAATTATCCATGTGTTAGCTAGTTGATATGTTTGAATGTTTGACTTCGGTTGTTTTTAACCATTTCCATCTAATCATACAGGGACTCGGCCGGCGCATGAAGGCAAACAGTAGGATCACGGACAAAATCTTGGAGAGCATTCTTGACAAGCATGAACAAGATGCTAGTGTTCACCAACAACATGAGAGGAATTTTGTTGACGTGATGCTATCCTTAATGAACAAATCCATAAAATACAACAATGAGCAATCATTCACGATTGGTCGAACAAATATCAAAGCCATCATACTCGACTTGCTAGTGGGTTCAATCGAAAGTACGAGTACCATGATCGAATGGGCCTTCTCAGAAGTCTTAAAACATCCAAGGGTAATGAGACGGCTTCAAGAAGAGTTAAAGAGTGTGGTTGGGATGAATCGAATGGTAGAAGAGACAGATCTACCAAATTTAGTTTACTTGGATATGGTGGTGAAGGAAAGCATGAGAGTACATGTTTCACCATTTCTAGTACCGCATGAGTCCATGGAGGACATCGTGATCAATGGGTATCACATACCCAAGAAGTCGACAATCATAATAAACGCTTGGGCGATTGCACGAGATCCTGATGTGTGGTCGGATAATGCTGAAGAGTTCTTCCCAGAGAGATTCATGGGTAGTAATATAGACCTACGGGGTCGTGATTTCCAGCTTCTTCCCTTTGGATCAGGTCGGAGAGGGTGCCCTGGAACTCAATTAGGCTTGATACATGTTCAATTGGCTGTAGCTCAGTTGGTACATTGCTTTGACTGGGAGTTGCCTGATGGCATGTCGCTTAATGACTTGGATATGAAGGAGAGATTTGGCCTGACCACGCCCAAAGCCACACCCTTGCTTGCTGTGCCAACATATCGCCTGCTTGTCAAAGACTAGTTAGATTATATATATTGATGCCTACCTATGTTGTGCTGCTATGTTTGCTTTGAATAATGGCTCATTGATCTAATGGCCTTCAAAATGTTACTATGGTACTGCGAGGTTTGATATTTACCTGCAACATTAATAAATTAATCGACTTTGATAATCTTTTTACTTTAGTCATCATCACCTACTAATTCTTCAATTTTGCAAATGTCAGAAAAATAACTTCATGAAACTTGAAACTTGGAACCAAACATGCAACTGGAAAAATAAGGCTTTAATTGTTTGCTGCAGTGAAACTTCATTTGATGAAAATATGTAATTCCGACCACATAGAAGGAGACCTTCTTTAGACTACTATAATGTGTTTGAATCAACATTTATAGAGATGATTGAGGTTCTATTTTTATATATTATATCTTGTAGCATCACATATGTCATTTAAAATGCATCCCTTTTTTGTTTATATCATTTTTGGAAATCCTAGTTGGATAGTTTAGTACTAGGCCTGGCAATTTGGGCGGGTTGGGTTGGGTATAAATGGGTTTGGTTGGGTCATTAATGGGTCATGTAATTTGTGTCATTAATGGGTTGGGTTGGGTTGTGCCCAACCCAATTATTGTGCATACCCAAAACCAACCAGCAACCGATCCAATTATAACCCAACCCAGATCTAAACCCGACGACCCCTTTTCTGACCCGACCTGTTTTCCTGACCTGACCCATTTTGTGCCCTAATTTTTTTATTTTTTTTCCCTTCTTCTTCTTCTTCTCTCTCTCTCTCTCTCTCTCTCTCTCTCTCTCCAATATCCTAAAAATTCTCTCCATTGAGCCATTTTATCAGCTTACAAGTTACAAAACATGTACACAAATAGTGAAATGAATAGACAACCAACCTGATTATGACCCAACCCATATCTAAACCCGACCCGTTTTTTCTGACCGGACCCATTTTGTGCTCTAGGTCTTTCTTCTTCTTTTTTTTTTTTTTTTCCTCACACACAAAAGACATCATTGGAAAGAAGCATACACACACACACACACACACACACACTCTCTCTCTCTCTCTCTCTCTCTCTCCCTAAAAATTCTCTCCACTAAGCCATTCCATCATCTTACAAGTTACAAAACATGTACACTGACAATGAAATAAATGGACAAAACAAGCTAAGAGATGCAAAAATAGAGTAACATTACTTTGCACAAGGAGAGTATAAACATCTCTTTAAAATTTAAATATGGACAAAGCAAATCAATAGACTATATCAGCATATAAATCTATTAACACTGTTCCCAAAAAATCAAAGTCAAAGTCCAAAACAACAGGCCAACCCAAATAGAGACATAAGCAAAAAGGAAAACCAAGTAATAGGCCACAATAGAAGATGAAGCAAGGAAAACTCAGCTAAGCAAAACCAGCAACGCTAGAACCATAGAAATCACCCAAAGTAAACACCCAAACTAGAAATGCCAAAACTCCTAACTGGACAACTAAACACCCAAAAAATTCCCAGCAATACCCAACTAAACATTGATCTCCACCCTCTGTTACAGAACCATATATCCATCCCACTCTTTTCCCCCTTCTTTGCCACCTTGGGTTTTCTAAAAAACAACTTAGTAACAGATCCTATCACCACCCCTGTCCAGCATAAAGCACATTCCTTCTCTTAGAGTCATGGAATTGTAAATTCTCCGCATCTGCTTCTGTGCCAAAAACTCGTTCTGCATTTGGTGGAGCTAGCATTGCCTGTGTAAAGAAAAATTAAAAGGTTCGACATGGAATCATTATTGAACAATTCATAAACCAAACATAAAAAAAGCTAGAAGCACAACTTGCACATGTGGTAGTTAGTTAAGTTTGTGTTTTCAATGCAGGGCGTATGCAATATATTTTCCATATTTTAAAATATGACAAATACCAATAAAAAAATCGAGGTCAGAATGGATAATTAATAAAATGAGGGAAAAAAAAGGTTTTTTGTAGAGAGGTATAATATATACTTCCCTCAATTTCAATAAGTCAATAAGGGTATGTTGCCTTGTAAAAAAAAAAAAAAAAAAAAAAAAAAAGAAGGTATTTCTATTTATTACATAGGCAATATGGAATTCCAAAAAAAAAAATGCCAGAAGCACTTGTATATAAGTGTTATCTCTAGACCAATGCAACTAGAAGAGTGGAAGTTCTAGCATTTATCATGAGCAAGCTACCACATGTGCTAGTTGTAGCATTTCTAGCACAAGACCATGTTGGGCCTCTCATGAAATTATCACACATGATTGCTGATCATGGTATCAAGGTTATATTTGTTGACACTGAGTTCATGCATGCACAACTCAAGGCTACAATGCTAGAAAAGGATGGAGAGCAGAGCCGAATAATGCTAGTCTCAATTCCGGATGGATTGGAAGCAGGGGATCACTTCCACGACCAGAATAAGATCTCAAAAGCAAACATAGCTAGCCTTCTATCCATATATAATTATATTCAAGTAAAGTATTGGACAACCAACCAGAATATAATTGACAAAAGGCTTGAAATGAAGAAATAGCCAAAGATAGAAACAAATTGTAATTTTACTGTACTGCTGTCCCAGGGAGAAATGTCTTTGAAGCTCAGAATCATCTATGTTTTGGAAATCTTCCACAAGTTGAGATTCATCATCTGATGAATCTTCTTTAGCTACATAAATTGAATTACAAATGAAAACTTATTATGCAAAACTAAGTTTAATTAATAACCAACTAAACTTGAAAATTACCTCTTAACCCACATAACCAATCACGAGTGTATGTCAAGTGGCAATGTATCAGGCCAAATTTGGGGTGGGGTAAAACAATCAAAACTTTTTACATGGGCTGTGAGCTTAAGCTATTGTTTTATTATAGTGACCAAACTCATATAATACACATGGATATTGAAAACTCAATTTAGATTTTCATTAACCAGCTGGTGAGCATATAATAAATTTAAAATCATTTGAACTTATTACCATCAAATCACATCAAAATGTCAAATTGAACCCACCCAATCAAACTAAAATCACGTAGAACCTCAATCAAACTATGATACCCACACATCAAAATATTTTGATTTTATAGGTGGGTTTTTCACCAAAGTCAAACTGGGTTTTACGAAATGGGGTTTTCTCCTTTGTTTCAAAATCACAGTTGTAACACCCGTAATTTTTAAATAGGGTATTAAGGATTAAGCTATGGTTAGCATAGTTAATCCTATGATTTGTCGGATTTCCCCATAATTGGGTAATGCACGTATATGATGTTATGATGATGTTTATGTTTTGATGCTTGTTTTTACACATTGAGTATTTTAAGTATGCATTTGGCCTTATTTGCAATTTGAGGGTTTAAGCTGCTGAAATTTGGCCAAGTGTGGGGAAAAAAATTAATATTCGCAAAACTTTGTTTTTAAAGATAATTTTTGGCGGTAATGGATGTTTATAATATTATAAGACATTGGGGATTTTATGGGAATTTTTTTTAGCATGTTTGGATTGGGTTCTTCACATGTTTGTTTTAGGAAAATCTGTCGGGAGACGGATTTTGTACTAAAACTTGAAAATGACATTTTGATATACTTGGAATTTGATTTTTCTTGTATTTTATTTGGACTTATATGGGGGATTGTTTCCTTATTTTTATTAAATAACTTAAAGTAAATGGAGAATAAAAAGAATGAGGACATTTACTTAAATGTTTTGAATGAAAATAAGGTAGTGCTGTGTATTTTGTCTGAATCAGTCAAATGAAGTACACAGAAGAGAATAGTGGCAATATAGTAACTTTGGTGCGTATGCATCAAAGTTGGTGCGTACGCATAGAGGTGGTGTGTACGCACCAATGGGTAGTGCATACGCATGACGGGAAATGCTGAATTTTTTTTATGTGTTAAATGACGCATGTACCCTTGCTGGGTTTTAAAACCGTTGTTTGAGCCAACCCTTAGATCTGGTTTTGCTGAATTTTGGGTATGTTAGAGAGAGAAAGAGAAGGAGAATGAGGAGAAGGGAGAGAGATGGGGACGGCTTGGAGAGAGAAACTCTCTCTCTCCATTTTTCTTGCATTATCTTGCTTTGGGAGCTTAAATCCTCTTGTTCTAGCTAGGATTGACTCATGTTCATCCTCCTTTTGCATCTTTGGAAGGTATTTTTCTCACATTAAGGGTTAGGATTTGAGTTTATTGGAGAATTTATTATCTCATTCTTACATTTTGGGTTTATTCATGCATATTGGGGAGTTTTGATGGTGATTTGGAGTTGAGACCTCCATTACCCTCATTATTCATGGCATTTGGGAGCTAGAGCTTGGATTGGGAGCTTGTATGTTCGTCCTAGGGCTTGGGTTTCATACCCACAACATCAAAAATTGCGTTTTTTTCTACACATTTCATGGAGGTAGGTGCAATTTACATAGATTTAAACTATTGACATGATAATAAAAATATATATATTATCATAATAATTGTTATTCTTGAAATTTAGAATATGCGTATAGATGATTTATGGAATAAATCTTGAATGGAACTTTGAGTATTTGATGATATAAATTGGAAATTATGTTTATCGAGAAATTTAGGTTATTCTATGCGTTTAGGGAATTATAAATATAGGAATTTTATGGTTATCTCCATGTGGGTAACAGATATTTTGAAGGTATGATTTTTAAGGTTAAAATTGTATAAGGGTATTTATGTTGTTATCATAATTTGGTATAATTATGAGATTATTTGATTATGGCATATTTTGGAGATGATTTTTGTTGAAATCATTTTATGGTTTATTGTGTTGCATGTTGGGTAGGGATGTGCATAATACCGAATTAACCGAAAAACCGAATTGAATTGGCCCGAGCCGGAGGGTTTCGGCGGTTTTCTCAAGCATTTCGGTCGGTCCAATTTATTTTTTTACAAAATTTTGGTTTCGGTTCGGTTCGCGGTTCACCATAATTTTATATTAAAACCGACCGAACCGAACCAAATCGATTTGAAATAGGTTCCAAATATGTTTTGCAAATATAGGAAAACACTGCCGTTTAGGGGGTGACTTGGTGGGGGTATATAAAGAAAAAACCCTACCCCTAATTTGTTTTCTCCAGCATCTCAAACCCTCTCGAACCACATCCTCTCCTCTACCGTTCAAAGCTCAAACCCTAGCTCACCTTCCACCTTCTCTGCACCACACCTTCTCTGCCGGACCTCCGCTGTTCAAACCCTAACTCACCCTCCACCCTCCACCTTCTCTTAGCCTTTCTACTCAATAGGCAATAGCTCAAGTGCACCGCGCACGGAGTCACGCATTATGGAGTCACTCAGTCAGCAGTCACGCACCACCACCGATCCACCAGTCCACCATTTCCTCAATTCTCGTCGGCTCATTGGTTATCGCTCTCTGCGATTCTAAAACTCAGGTAAGGTTTTTTTTTTTTTTCCTCTTCTATTCACGGCCAGTGGCCACTGCCTCCTTCTATTCATCTTTTCATTTCTTTACATGTAAATCGAGAAATATTTTCAAGAATAGGTGTGTTATTTCTAATTTGTGATGTATTTTTTTTCTTGGTTCAATTATACAAGATGTGTGACGTGTTTTTTTTTTTTTTTTTTTTTTGTGTACTTGATCTGACGATCTGTGATGTATTTTTTTTTTCTTGGTTCAACTGTACAAGACTACAAGATGTGTGATTTTTTTTTTTTTTGGGTACTAGATTTGTCGATCTGTGATGTATTTTTTTTTTCTTGGTTCAACTGTATAAGACTCCAAGATGTGTGATTTTTTTTTTTTTTTTGGGTACTAGATCTGTCGATCTGTGATGGTGTGATGTTTTTTTTTTTGGGGTACCCAGTGATGTATTTTTTATTTTTTGTGATGTATTTAATATTTATGTGTTATAGTGTTATACGTACTATTGATTTATTGGTGCGTTAATAACTGTATTTCTTTTTTCCTTTGTTAGATGGAAGAACTAACAAATGAAAGAAATGATGTTGCAATCCGACAAATGAGGCCACTACAGAAGGTCTCCCACCACAACCACTAGACAAGGCAAACATGACTACGAACCAGCCTACAAAGAATAAGGGTTAAAGTAGAGAGTATTTGGTAATAAATAAATACCGACACCGATCGAAGCAAACCGAAAAAATAAGCTAACCGAAAACACCGGTTCTCTTCATCTGGCAGGCGACTTCGGTTTGCAGTTTTAGGAAACTGACAGAATCGGTTTGTCTCAAAATATCCCCTAATAACCGACCGAACCGAAAACACCGGTTCTCTTCATCTGGCAGGCGACTTCGGTTTGCAGTTTTAGGAAACTGACAGAATCGGTTTGTCTCAAAATATCCCCTAATAACCGACCGAACCGAACCGTGCACATGCCTAATGTTGGGCATAACTATGCATAAATGGACTTAATAATCAACTTGGTAATGTTGAGGGCTATTGGATCTAGGACTACTGTGGTCCCGACGAAAAGGGATGTCGTGCCGTGTTTTCCTATCCTTTAGTTCCGGGCTATTTCGTGTTGTCCCGAATCCAGGCTATTGCGGTCTTAGGTAGAGATGTTGTGCTCTGTTGTCCCGGGGATGAGGCTACTGCGGTCTCAGGTAAGGATGTCTTGCTGTGTTGTTCTCTTAGAAGTTGGGTTGTGATTCCTCCATTTCGCGCGTGATACCCTTTTATGGGGAAGTTGGGTAATTATTAGAATTAATGTAAATTGGACATGAGTCACATGCATTGGGCATTATGCATCATTGTTTTAAGTTATGGATTATAACTTATTTTTGGAATTATCATATACTTAGGAGAGTATATTTTTGTTTTAAATGATATAATTGGGATTTTATTTATATCATTACTTTAATTTACTATGTTAAATTGTATCTATATACTTAGTTGTCAAACTCACACCTATTTTCTTAAATGTTTTAAAGTATTACAGGGTATGATTTATGAAATTTATGCGAAGGCACACTTACTTAGGATTTATTAATGTGGTTTATTAATGTATTTTCATGGAATAAATGAATGTATTTCATTAATTTTTATTTGGGCCAATGGCCAATGTAAATATAAATTTAATCAGGGTTGTAATTTTAATTGTTTATGGATGTGAGTATATGTGGAAATGCGATGCATGGGATGATACCACTTTCATGGATGATAGGAAATTTTAATGTATGAATTTTTATAACAGGTTTTATGATGGTATGCCCTATCTATGGATGGATTATGTCTAAAATCTTTTAAAATGGTTAAGATTTTGACACATGTCATCCACGTTTTATCAAAGGATTTATTAAAATAAAGCTTGTTTTATTACTATTGATCACGGCTTACTTAATGTGGGTCGTGACAACAATCCAAAAGGATTTGTCATCTATCCACCAACAAAAACAAAAACGGGGAGCTTACTGATGGAGCTCGCAAAACTCCTCGCCGATGGCTCGTTACCTCCTCTTCACGGTTTGAGAACGATTCGAACAATGGAAGTGGTGATTGAGAAGAAATCTTTAAGAAAGCAATGAGAACGAACGAGAAGGAGCCACCCTAGAGTACACCCATATCGACGACAACCAGACAGAAGGATGAGCGAATAGAGAAGGAACGTTTTAAGTCCTAGAAAGAACTCGAACAAAAAAGGAACATTTTTCTTTTTTGCTTCGTATCTGTTTACTTCTTATTTTTCTAAACAAGTCTCGGTGGGTCTGCTTGTAAACCCGGAACCGCCCAATTATAATTGGGTTGGATTTGGGTAACCCAATAACAACCCATTTAACAATATATCATTACCCAAACCCATTTATTGCGGGTGTTGGGCGGGTTGGTGGGTTTGGGTCCAATTTTCTAGGCCTATTTAGTATGTAAAAATATGGGACAAAAAATGAAAAATAAAAAGAGGAGAAAAAGGCAAAAGAGAGATGTCAATATGCTGGAGGAGTGTTGTGTCTGGCTCTTCCATGACACTTCTAATTAAGGAAGTGTCCATACTTCTTAGATTATATTCCATGTTCATATAAATGACACTTCTTTCGTATTCTTGCAAAAGTTGTTTCCAACCACTTATATTTTTCTCTTATCATTCTTCAGATAGGTTCGACTTCGAGCAAAAAATTACCATTCTCTACAAATTATTACATATTAACTTTCGTGTAAATTACTACATACTAACTTAAGTAAGAATAACTACTAACTGTAATTATTTGCCCATGGTCGGGCATATCTTTAATTATCCTTGAATGTTGCTAGTAGTAATTGAGAGTTGCAAAGTTTAAAGTTTTATACCATCTACTTATCTCCCACCAAACTAGGATTGGGGAAACATTTTTGTCGAAAAAGAAAAATTTACAATTAATATATTTTTCTCCCATCCAACTATAAAACATAAAGTAAAATGGAATTTGCGTATTTGATATTGAAATTCCGATTTTACCAAACTTGTAATACCTAGAAAGGGGGGTTGAATAGGTATTTTAATTTATTTTATCCAATTTTTATTCAATCACTTCAAACCCTAAAAGCTATCAATCAATCACACATAAATCAAACCATAAAGTAGTAAAAATATCACAAGAGAATTTTTACGTGGAAAATCCTAGCAGGGAAAAACCACGAGATCTCGTCCAGTTGAAGCGAATCCACTAAGAAAGCAATAAGTACAAGACACAATACTTACAGACCCCACGGACTTAAGTAATCGCTTTTATTCCCACAACCCGTTGATCGATCTCCGTGTCTTCATGACTTCGGATAGCATCTGACCTCTTTCAAGTGATTCTCTAACCCACAAGCTCGCAAGCTTGATCTCTGTCGCAACGGCTCCGGTGAACTCCAGATATACACACTCAAGGATGTGTTGAAGGTTATGGTTTGAATGAATCTCTAGAGCATATAAGTGAAAACCCTAGGTAGAAGAGCTTTATAGAGAGGCAAATAAGATGTTCAATGAAAACCTTAATAAGGAGAGGCTTGTTTCACCTTCCTCTATTATAATAGCCTCTATATATAGAGATTAAGAAACCCCAAAAGAATAGGAGACGAAATTAGATCAAATAGGAAGGTTTTAAAGGAGTTTTAAAACTGAATATATGAACCCCAAATCAATCAGCCATCAACCCCGATCGATCGGGTAAAATAGAGGCAAAATGGCTTTTAGAAAATAGCACAGATCGATCGGCCCTCAACCCCGATCGATCGGGTTGCCCTGTTTTGTTTTAAAAACCTTATAAATCAATTTAAAATCTTTTCTAAATATTCTTGAAAACAAATAGATATTTAAAAACAATTTCCACCTAAGGTATAGGGCAACTAAAGTCATTTACCTTTCCTACAAATGAGTGTGAGCTGTGTAGCTTTAAACACTTGATATTTAACACACATTTGCAGCTTCATGTCTTCAATCAACCTAATACTCAACCACACTTTGGCACGGAATTTGATAACATAAAAAACATGGACTTTACAGATATTAAATATATTTATATATAAGTATTTTATTAAATAACATTGTTCATACAAGTATCATTGGTGCAATGCACGGGTCAGAAGCTAGTTCATGTCCTACAACCCAGATCATCAACTTCCATTAGGAAGCATTTGAAAATGTGCCATCTCAATGGGACTAGGTGAGTACATGTTGTACATAACATTTCCCACAATCCCACTGCATGAGATAGAGTCGCATGACCATTGGCCAGTGGTGGATGCTTTTAGAGAAATTATATAAAGAAGCCCTAAACGTGGTTTCATTTCATGTGATGGTTTTGGTGCTTTTATGCTTTCTTTTGTTGTAGTTTAGGGTGTTTATGTGTAGAATCTCTTCTCAGCACCCTACTGAGAGTGGATTGTTGTGTTTAATGGTTTCAAGTGATTCTTGTACAATGAAAAGGAATTAGAAGTAGTTATTTAGAAGGGGATGTTAGTATTATCAATAAAAGTATTAGTAAGTCACAAAATTGTCCTTAGAAGATTTATAGTATTTTAATTGATTGTATAAACATTATTTTAGAGTGTAAAATAGAAGTTAGAATAAATCATGTTTAGAGAGAATGAAATAAAATTGTTGATTTCTTAGCTAATTTAAGTCATATAATTAAAGGTAATTATATTTGGGGCAATGCTATATGAGGCACACTTCATACAGCACTTCTATGTAGCACCAAACTCACAACAGCAAAAAATTATTGTTAAATAAATTGAGAGAGTTTTGGTCCATACACATAGTGCCACATAAGGTGCTGTATTTTGGTGTTGTATTTTGGTGCTGCACATAAGGTGTTGTGTATAACATTTCCCTTAGATTTGGGATTCTAATTTTTCAAGAGAAATTTTAGATATTCTTTGGGAAAATGCTCTTGATAGATCCAATCCACGTTGGTTTTGACATTTTATCTTGTACCAAAAATAAAATAAAAAAAAAAATCAAAATAAAATAAAAGAAAAGGTTTCGAGTATTGCTCTTGTAACCTTTATCTTTGTACACCGGTTGGGTAAAGGGCATTTTTGTAAAATGTAATGGAAATACATTGCTTGGGATTTTATTTTATTTTTGCCAAACGAGGGATATCCCAAGTCATTAGGCCCATACTAACCTTTATCTTTGTACACCAATTGAGGTAAAGCGCATTTTTGTAAAATGTATGGAAATACATCGCTTGGGGTTTTATTTTATTTTTGCCAAACAAGGGATATCCCAAGTCATTAGGCTCATACTAATATTCCCATGATGCATAAATCATCTGCAAGCCTATGCATTCGATATTGAGAAAGCAAAGACTTGAAATCGAAACCTACGATTCCCGAACCAGCGGTTTTTTGACGTCTAAGCTACCCTTGCAGGTTGATCACTTGGGATTTTAGGGCATGGATTTCTTGTTTTTGGATTTAGTACGTACATTATAACAATAAATGGCCTTTTGGGAAGTTTCTTGTAGGTTAATTTTATGGGTTCTTGGGCTCCTTTTAGGCTATATATGTTGACTATATAGGTTTTCTAGTTTATGTGTTGAGTTTGCGTTCCTTATTTGTGTTTAACAGTAAATAACAAAATAATGAGTCTTTTAGATACACAAATTCTTTCTAAGAGCAGTTTAAAAATTTATCCAATTTTATTTTTGGTTTTTGGTAACATGGCATGTGACTATCTTCTTATGACGGTTTCTCTTTTATAGTACCCATTTACATAGTCAATGACTCATGGATCTAGTGACATATTCTGTTCAAATAAGAGTATAGTGTTTGCAGAGATCTTGGTTTTAATTCTAAATAAGTAGGATTCTCCTATTAATTTTTTTTTTTTTTTCTAAAGTCTCAATTTTCATGAATTTTTAAAATCTTTAAATTTAAAGGCTATGCGAGGCACGTTTCTTGAATGTTGAGTCTATAAGAGACAGGTTTTTTTTTTTGGTCACCAAATCCGTGTACCCTAAATCCTTAACCTAGATTTTATTGTGCTGAGGTAAGATGGACCGTTAGATGTGGATTTAGACGATTCGGATTTATAAATTAAAATATTACCTATTGAAATCATTTTAGTCATTTCAATAATAATTTTTAATCTCTAAACGATTCATTTTACCTTGGCACGGTGATGCAGTCTAACTTTCAAAATCATAATCTTTACCACCTTAAAAGGAGAAAAAATATCAACCATTAAAGGTGGGTGAGAAAGTCACCGAATAAAGTTGGGTGAGAAAGGCACGTCTTTTCTAGATGTCTACATTACATTACGAGACAACAGCAGCTAGCTTAGGGTTTTAGGTAGGCTAGGTGTGAATTCATCACCCTTGAACGTAACGTACGACATATCTCATGGGACACCCATGAGAAAAACCTCATATTTTCTCACATTTAGGGGCCACAATTTCGCGCTATTGAGAAAAAAAAAATTTGAATGTAATGTTCGACATTCGTCATCAATATCATTAGTCAAAAGAAAAAAGAAAAAAAAAAGAAACAAATAAAGAAAGAAAGAAAGTAAGGGCTTGTTTGGGGGTTTAATTTGAAAATAAATAATTTAAAATTTTTTACATGGTATATTAAAGGTATAAATCCACCACGAATTAAAATATTTTAAAAAATAAGAGTCATTGTTATAATTAATGTTATAGGATAAATTCTTAAAAATTCACGAAATGTCCACTATTTTGAATTTTCACTTATCTTCGTGAGGATGCAATCATTTTTGTTTTTTTGAATTTGTCTATTCAAGATGAAAGATTTGTGCCTTCAACACTATATAAAATTTATTGAATTATCTAATTTCGAGTTATTGGACATCCAAACAAGTCCTAAATTTGTGGTTTTAGTGTTATATGGTGGTGGATTCTTTCTTAATGGTCTTTGATAATAATTAAACCTAGGGAGAATGAAAAGTGAAAGAGGCATTTTTTTTTTCTTTTCTTTTTCTTATTAAGGTAATCATATAACTTTTCTAAAGACTAAACCTTAGAACCTCTACTCACACGGGGGAAAAGTGTCATTATGCTACAAAGGCATTGCACTTTTTTTTCCCCTTAGCTTTAGAGGTTTATGGTCTGCTTTTGTGGAAGTAATGTGTAATTTCTTTTCACTCAAATAGAATATACATTTTTATGATGAAAGGAAAAAGGAAAAAAGGCAAAAAGCAATAAAATAGAAATGTCAGTTTGATATATTCCCATTAAAATACCAAACAACTCTCTCTTTTATTTATTTATTTGTTGGCAAAAGGAAGTCAATTATATTAATTCAAAGGAAAAAATCTACAACCTAAAAACCGTCAATTTGTTGTTTTCTTATAGACTTGTTGACCACGTGGTGTTACCATCACAAACAAATTCTTCTCCGTACTACTCTAAAAGTCTACAGTGGGGTCATGGCTTGAAATGAAATCTTATCGGCATTTTGTTTGTTGCTGTGCATGTCGTGTGGTATGGCTAATCCCAAATTCACATGACATGTTAATTTTTTTTTTTATAGGTAAAATATATTTTCCTTCCTTTAATTTTGAGTCATTTTCAACAAATCTCTTTATAGTTTATAATTACATTTTATCCTATCACGTATGACACGTGACAATCTATTTAACTAAAATGTCATTATTAAAAAGGAGTAAAATGACATTTTTTATAAAATATGTATAATTATCTGTCTGGTTTTGAATTATAAAAAAGTTTACTAAAATCGACTCAAACTTGAAGGGACCAAAATGTAATTTACCCTTTTTTTCTATTAGACGAGGTTTAATTTTAACTCCTTTTCTTGGCCTTTCTCGGTTTTGAGGACTGTTTTTGTTGTTTGTGTTGCACCTCGTAGGGGCTTGATTTGAGTTTTAGGTTTTATTTTTTGGAATATGTTTAATTATTTATTTTAAAAATAAAATAAAAAAATTAAGCAAACCTAAATTAATTTGATTATTTTGACTATTTATAGTCTCATAGAGAAATACTATCCACACGATCGTGTGATAATCTAACCATGGCATTGTGATTGGACCGTGGCGATTGGTGTCGGCATTTCTTCTCACGTCTGACATCAACCAAACCTGATTGACATCAGAAAATTCTAGTTGACATGGGCAAGAATGGGAACAAAGATAAAATAGATGTAAGCCACGTGGGGCCAACATCTTGACAAGTAGAATGGGTCAACAGCCGCTGCGCTGCAGCGTGTGAAGGCTGTCATGTAACGCATGTTAGAGAGAGAGAGTGAGAGATGTGGCATGTTACACGAGAGAGAGAGAGAGAGAGAGAGAGAGAGTGGGTCGGTCCACTTTTAATTACGTTCGATTGCAACCAAATTTTAATTAACCTTCAAATTCTTTAAAGAGTATATATTTTAAATAATAAAAAAGAGAGATAAATCGCATGATATGATTAAAACTCTTTTTCATAATTTTGATGTATTATGCTCAATTTGGTAGGAGAGAAAAAAAGAAAATTAGAAAGAAAGAAAGGTAAGAGAGAGACTCTTTATTTCCTACGTAAAGAAAACCCTTTTTCTTTTCTTTTTATTTGGTAAGTATTGAGGATGAAAAGAAAAGAAAACAAACAATTATGTTATTTTACTATATTACACTCACAAAATAAGAAAGAAGAAAAAAAAAAAGAAAAAAAAGTATTTTTTTTGTTATAACATGTAACAATCATCTTTCCTCTCCTTTTTGGGAGGGAAGATTTTGGTGGGTTAGAATGGATTGGGATTTGCTCAAGTTGAGGTCTTTAATTTGACGCTCAATTTAGCATTAGATTTTGGACACGTGGGGAGATGCAATTATCAACGACTGGGCTTCTCCTACAAATGCTAAAGTTTCTTCATCCCAGCCGTTGATAATTGCATCCCCTCACGTGTCCGAAATTTAACGCTAAATTGAGCGTCAAGTTGAAGACCCCAACTTGAGCAAATCCAAATCCGGGTTAGAATGGTATTCTCATCTCTCCACTCTTCCTTCTTAACCAAACAAAGAATAACCTTTCTTTTCTTTCCACTTTTCCCTATCTTCATTTCCCAATTTTTTGATAGTAAAATGGCTACCTTCGAGTTCATTGCATTCAGCCCATTTACTCGACATCGCATTTTTCTGTCAAAAATCAAGACTCACCCTATAATATGGTCCAATTTGAGGGAGCAACTATTGAAAATTAATTTAGCTTGATTCAATGAGTTTTATTACCTTAATTAGCTTGGTTCCTCTTTTTAATATATACACATCTAAAAGAAGAAAAACATTATTGAAAGCTTTCAACTACTTGATCACATGATTCAATTTATTTGAAACAAATCAAATGGTTAAATTATCCAATCGCACTTGATATATATATTTATATTGTTAAAACATTTGTTTTCTGTAATACGGCCTAATAAGATTCCAACATGTTAAGATTGAGCAACCCCGAGAGTAGTGCAAATGATAAATGATCACGGCTCAAAAGTCATAGATTCTACATTTAAGTTTTTGCTCCTTTATTATCGGATGTAAGGGTTTGCGGTGGTTTGTGAATTATGAAGATTACTCTGGAACTATAGACCTAGGATACCTTTTGTTTGACTAGAAAAAACAACACACACATGCACACATTGAGAGCGAGTCATGCAGTTCTTAATCTTGACTTTAACAAACACGTACATTCTAAAATGACCAACTTTAGGAAAACCCGAACCTTACACCCATGTATCAACTCTTATAGGGATGTAAATGGTATGGGTTTTTTTGGGGCCTCGCCAGTCCCACTTCTAGTGGAAAGGGTTTGGGTTACTATTTAATGGGGTAGGGGTGGGTTTGAGATTTTTTTTAAGAAATCGTTAAGATCTGGGACAGGATTGAGATTTTCATTAAAAACCCATCTCGAACCCGTCCTGATTGTCTATTCACTTTTACTATTATACCTTTAGTAGGATGATGATCAGGTAAGCACGTGCTGATATAACTTATATCAAAACCTGCATTGGGAGTTGTACCTTGTGCATTAGTGGAATGTGAGGTGCATTGAATCAATGCAAGGGGTACAACCCCCAATGCATAGTACTGATGTAACTTATATTAACACGTGCTGATGGGATCACCTCTGTACCTTTAGTAATATATAATAATACACTTATACCATTTATAATATATAAAAGCCTCTAATTTGTTAGGTTGCTTTTTGCCTTTATTAGCTAGGATCTTGTTTCTTAATTTTGTTCCTTTGTTCTATTCTGTTTTGTAGTTGTGACACTTTTATTGAAAGAAATTCTTGTTATTACGTTACTCGTTTTAGTTGTTATGTTGTGTTTTATTAATCTTTCATATAAGAAAATTGAAAGTAGTTTGATGAATTTAATAAACGAATTTTAAAAATTTCTTATTATAAATATGGTAAAATAAAATAATTATTTTTTCTTAAAAACAAATTTATGCTATAAACATGTAATCAATTTTTTGCTTCGTCCCTTCTCGTCTTTTCTTGTCCCATAAAGTGTAAACGGGACGGCATTGTTAGAAAATAAATGATTTTCTTTAAAACTTTAAAACTTCGGACTACATATGTGTGTGCACCTACATAGCCCACCTTGACCCGAACCGGTCGGCCGTATCGTGATGTGGCGCATGACGTGGTGCATGTGTGACTTAATGGATTGTTTATATGAGTTTATTTCATTTGACCGTTAGACCTTAATTTCTAGAAGGCCTCTATTGGCACCTAAAGACTTACTTTTCGCCCCTCACTTAATCTATATTTTAAGATTTTATGAAAAATATATAAGGTTTTCATAAAAATTGGTTGCGTTGTCTCTTAGAAAACATCATTTTAAACAACTTTTTAGAAGAAAGTTTTTCCAAAATCTATTGTTTAAGTGGACTTTTTAGTTATTTATGAAGTGAAGACTATAAATGGCATAAAAGTCTACTTAAACGATAGATTTTGGAAAAACTTTTTTCTTAAAAATTGTTCAAAATGATGTTTTCTAATAGAATGTGCAATTAGTTTTTATGAAAACATTTTATATTTTCCATAAAATCTTAAAGTGTAAAATAAGTGGGGGATGAAAAGCAAGTCTTTGGGTGTCAATAAAGGCCCCCTAATTTCTATGATTTATGGGTATCCGTTACTAGCCGTTGGACTTTTATTTCATGTTATTTGTTGGGCTGCTATAAAAATTATTACGACACTTATTTTGGGCCTTTATTGGCCTAAAACAATTTCAGCATTTTACTATTATAAATAGTGGGCTTCTCTCTACATGGATTAGGATGACATTCATATTATCTACTCAATTCTTTTTCCACTATATTCTCTAAGAGTTGTATAAAGTTATTTTATATATTGGTTTTACGAACAACTGATTGTGGACGAGTTCACCATACTTTTCATGTGGACGTACCCATAGAAGAGGGAGCTATGAGCTTTGGGGTTGTATTTTGGAAGTTCTATCGTCAGTCAGTACCTGTACGTAGGGAGGCAATAGTTCCTTTAGGATAGCGTGATCTCACTGTGCTTTCCTAAAAGCTAGCTCTTCTTACTCTTATTTAATTTTAATCCAATATTTCTTGTGTTGATTTTTGTTAATTTAAATTATGATTATTAAGATATTTGTTCGTGTTCAATTTCATTGTATTTGTGATTTCTTAATTTGTGTCATAAGTTGTATTCATGTTTAATTTTAACAAATATTCTGTGATAAATTTCACAAAATCCACAATTATTCCCAACAGGGATGGGGCGGGATGGGATTTTCAAATTTAAATGGGATGGGAATAGAAATTGGATGTTAAATTCAAAATGGGTTTGGAACGGGGTTGAGATAGGATAAATTCCAATAGATTGGGATTGGGAGAAGACTCCCTGTACCAAACTCGCCCCGTTTACATCCCTAAACTCTTATGAAATATCTTTTCCTTTGATAGGGATTTGATATGACTTTTATCTGCATTGTGGTCCACCTTGATTATATATAAATTGGTAAATTACATTGACCTCTCTCTATTTTTTTTCTTTCTTAAAAAATTAATTAAAAATTACACTATGGTCTTTTTGTTTTTGCTTTCGAAATAAAGGAAATCTCATTTTTTATTATTGACAAGAAAGGAATTTGATGCTATCACGGTCCAAAATTGTCCAAATACTAATTTTTTCCTTCCTTTGGATACTATAATCCTGAAAAGCTTATTAGTAAAATGAAAAAGGGCATTAAAAGAGAAAAATCCATCATGATCACTTCCTTCATCCACCATAACCAGGTCATTCTTCATTCGATTTTTATGTGCACGTGAATAATATTTAAATAATAAAAGTTAAATGAAAATTTATAAATTCTCATATATATATATATATATATATATATATATATATATAAAACATGAAAATTTAATTATTTGTTACTTTTTGTTAAAAACATAAATCCTGTTTGAGAAACATATACATATATAATGTTCTTAACATGTATCCCATTTACATCATTAGAAATGACACTTAACAAAATAGGTCAAACTTCCATTCATGGCTAGGAGGCATGTTAGGAATAGGAAATTGGCTAGGAGATATGTAGTAGTGGAGGTTGTGTAGAATTCATGAAGTGGATGTCATTATCTTTCTTTCTCTCAAATTTTTTTTTTTTTTTAACTGGAAAATAAACATTCTTAATTGTTTAAATATGAGGGGCAAATAAGTATTTAAAATTTAAAATAAGAGTATAATGGTCAATTGAAAGTTTTTCTGAGTTACAAACTTTTATAGGGAATATAGATTCATTTTTTCTATGTTAACTTGATACAAATAATTAAAGGGTAAACTAATAAACTCTATTATTTCCATTAATATACAATGTTAAAGTGTATGATAATATTAAATAAGTAAAGATTTTGTGGGGTTGGTTGAGCGGTCAGGTCTTAGGTATGCTTCTAAAAAATCATCGTTTCAATTTCAAGCAACTAGAATATTGTTGTTTGTGTGGGTATAAGGCGTTTCACATAGACGATCAAGAAATTAGTCTAAATTGAAACCTCAATTTGAGCTAGTAAGGCTTGGGATATGTATCCTTAATAGTTAATCCTAAAATAACAAAGAAAATGTAAAAGAGAGGTTCTTGTATTTGCCACGTGTCTTAAGAGATATCCATGTAATTTATACAATATAAATCTTTTATGAAAACCCATAGTGTTCTCTCAATTATTTGTTGGAAAATTCTGAGCTCCACTCCCTAACTCGAGAAGGAATTCCACCTTACCCCAGCTCATTTTTCTACTTGTCATAATCAATAAATGAAGATATGGACCCTTAAATGACATAAGCATGGGAATGTACATGACATTATATTCTAAATATGTGGTGGAAGGTTAGCAGGAGTAAGAAGTTCCTCCAGACGACAAAGGATTGCCCTCCTTTTGCAAGGCCGGAGGGGTCGGGTAGGGGTACGTCACTTGACTTTGCTGGACCTTTTTTTTCTTCTTTTTACACTGAGTTTCCTATTTTAAAATTTTGATCCTTCAAAATATATTTTTTTTTTACTCTGATAAAATTTAATTTTGACCTTTTTGGTTTATGAGTTTGACCCTTAATTAATTAGAATTAATTTTTTATCCCGCAAAAACTTAAAATCAAAATACTGTATTTTTTTTTTTTTCCTTTTTCTCCTAAACACATATTGTTCCTCTTCCTCCTATTTCTGTCATTAGTTCAATATATATATTTTTTATATTATTATTGTCAATTACGAATTTTTTTTCCGAAGTACTTATCACTAGTCATGAGTCGTGACCCTACAAGACTAATTTCTTGGCTTCCCAACTGTGTTTTTTTTTTTTTTTTTTTCTTCTCCCTTCTTCTTCTTCTTATTATTATTATTACTCCTTCCGTTCCTAAATAAGTAGTCTACTTTCCTTTTTGGGAAGCTTCAAAAT
This sequence comes from Liquidambar formosana, assembly GCA_039720395.1. Lineage (NCBI taxonomy): Eukaryota > Viridiplantae > Streptophyta > Magnoliopsida > Saxifragales > Altingiaceae > Liquidambar > Liquidambar formosana. The sequence continues at coordinate 18,321,060 of CM077828.1, read as the reverse complement.
TATTGTCACATTTCAAAAATCATTGATTTTTTTTTATTCATTTCCTAAAATACCATTTAAAAGATATTTTCTCTTTTTCTAATGTTTAGTACACTTGAGAGCAAAATTAGAATCTTAAAACATATGCATTTATTTGAAAACATTTAATAGTGTTTCCTTTAAAAAAGTGTTTATTTCAAAGGGGATGGTCAATTTGAAACGGATAGAGTATTATTTTGTGCTCAGTACCTTTTTTTTTTTTCTTTTGTACAATGAGAGGGGTTCGAACCCCAAACCTATCTACTCCTACCATTCATCCTACCTACCCTCACCACGGTTTGCCTAGTGGTGATCAGTACTGTTTGTTCACATTGTTGGTTTGCTCTTATATAACCCCTCAATCTATCACTTAATCTTCTCACACCCAAATCACAAAACCCCTCAATCTATCACTTAATCTTCTCACACCCAAATCACAAATGCTCTTCTTACTCTCCAATCACATAATGCTTCCTTCCATAATCACCATCCTCCTATTTCTCCTTGGACTCCTATGTTCATTCATCCACCTCCACCGGCAGCGCGCCACCTCATCTCGGCCCAAACTGCCGCCCGGTCCCCAACCCTTGCCGATCATCGGCAACCTCCACATGTTAGGCAACCTCCCTCACCGTAGCCTTCGCCAATTAGCCAAAAAATACGGTGACATAATGTACATGCGGCTCGGTTGCGTGCCAACCATAGTGGTCTCATCACCACAAGCAGCCGAGCTATTCCTCAAAACCCATGATGCCATTTTTGCTAACCGGCCTAAAGTCCAAGCCTACGAGTTCTTGAGCTATGGTGCCAAGGCCATAGCTTTTACCGAGTATGGCCCGTATTGGCGCAACGTACGAAGGTTGTGCACGGTTGAGCTTCTTAGCTCGGTGAAAGTCGAGTCGCTGGCGAGTATGAGGAGGGAGGAGATTGGGTTATTGGTGCAATCGCTGAAGAAATCCGCGGCGGCGAAGGAGGTCGCTGATGTTAGTGCGAAGGTGAGCGAGGTTATTGAGGACACGAGTTATAGGATGGTGTTTGGGCGTAGTAAGGATGATAGGTATGACTTGAAGGCAATTATTCAAGAGGGGACGAGGTTGGCTGGAGCTTTCAATATTGCAGATTATCTGCCCTGGCTTGCGGTTCTTGACCTTCAGGTTTGTTCTCAAGCTTGTGACAATCATAAGACAATGAAAAAGGTGTAAAGTTGATATGTTTTATTTTTTATTTTTACAATCAATACTCAATAGGATCTATTTTTACCTTTAATACCTTATCTATATCTATACCTATACTCTATACTACCTATAAAAAGCTGAATCTCAGAAAAACTTTTGAATGACCAATATATCCTTATTTAAAACAAAATAAAATACATATCTACTTTTCCTTTAATTGAAACACATAATAAACATTCTTATCATTTGGTAACAAATAAAAGTTAGATTTTAACTCAAACTCTTAACAAATTAAGATTCTTACTCAAATTCTTTTTCCTAGAGCAACTATTAAGTTGCATGATAATATATATGAATATAAACTCTTTAAATATTTTGTTTTATGAAGAAAAAAAAAATTTCTGAATGTATATCTAAACAGTTTTTAATCATTCGTTGACAATTTGATTATATAAAACAAAAATATACTTTTGAATTTTAAACTTTATGTTTTATAAAAAAATATAAAATCTTTATGTATTTATTATTTTGTATAACTAATATTATTTAAAAATATTCATGTGCAACGCACGTATGCTATATCTAGTTATTAACAAATGAGTATTAATGTTTTTATAAATTTGAATTCAAAATTACTCACTCAACGAGTGAGAAAAATGTCATTAAGTTATCATGTTATTGGCAATAGATATGTTAGATTTAACATATCCATTTATTACCTCCATGTAAGGCATGTGTCTCCGTACTTGTTACCAAGTTGTCATTGTTAAAAGCATTGGAGACAAATATCATGATTGAAAACATTTTTCTAATAAATTAAAAAAAGGGACATCTCTAATTGCAAAAGGAAGTGTCTTGTCGCTGTTCCAAGAAAGTGGGACTAACTCCATAGTTGAGCTACGCCATTATGAAAGAGTTATTTAGTCTATCATTTGATCCTGCATAATGTTGTGTGAGAGAGTTCAACCCTATAAATATTTGTTGCAAGTTTATAATTTTTTTTATAATTTTTATTTTGCCATTGTAAAGTACTCCATAAAAAAAAAATGCAAAAAATTTGTAATCAATTGAGTTCTTTAGTATTTTGAATCCAGATAAAATTCTAAAATTCAACTATAGTTTGACTTGCTTTGGTCAAATTTCTTGCCTGACAATCAATGACCACAAAGGTATTGAAAATTAGAAAAGAAAAAGAAAAAATCAGTAGGTGATCGAACTATCAAGGTGACACTATTATATTGTAAATTAACGGTACTATATATTGTCATAATTGATGGTATATGTTCAAATTTTAGAATTTATAATATCATAATATGCATTGTTTTTAGATTTTATAATTAATTGTCATTTGAGACAACAATTGCCATTGTATCAAAGTCACACCACTTTTTCTCAGGGTCATCCCATGGATTTTGCGTGTCCTGTAATAGCTTGGTATATATAGGATGGGTGGACTTTATGTGCCCTAGCCTACAGAGAGAGAAAGAGAGAGAGAGAGAGAGAGAGAGAGAGAGAGAGAGAAGCAGCCACCATCCCGAGATAAGAAAATTTTTTGTCCGGAAAGTTCTATATGTTTCAACTCGTTTTTTAACGGTGATTTTATTCACAAAATTATATGCAAACCACAATGAAAAAAATTCAAATTTAATGGGACATCCAACCAAGCTGTAAACAATTTTGGTAAAATTTGCTTCATATGGTGTTGTGGCACCTTACCATTTTAAAAATAATAATTCAGTAAAGAAGTGAAGACAGGAACTTTTTGGCAAAGAGCTAGTGCTTTTTCAAATTTTCTTGTTTTCCGTAACATTTGAAGGTTATTGCCACCACATAAAATACTCTAAGCCCCTCTTTTAATTTACATTTTTAAGGTTTTATGAAAAATATAAAAAAAAATTTATGAAAATTAATCACATATTCTACTAGAAAACATCATTCCGGACAACTTTGTAGAAAAGAGTTTTTCCAAAATCTGTCATTTAAATAGACTTTTTGGCAATTTTTCATGAAAAATGAAATAGAGATTGTAAATGGCCAAAAAGTCTTCTTAAATGATAGATTTTGAAAAAAATTTATTCTACAAAGTTGTTTAGGATGATGTTTTCTAGTGAATAATGCTATTAGTTTTTGTAAAAATCTTTTATATTTTTCATAAAACCTCAAAAAGTATAAACTAATGGGGGGCTTTAAGTACTTTATGTGGTGGCAATAGTCCTCACTCAAAAAGAATCACTCTAATTTTTTTCAGCACGCCTCATTAAATAACTTTCACCCTTATATTTATGTTTTCAACCTAGATATTATATAGGAGTCGATATTGCAATCCAAAACTTAGTTTGTACATCCCATTAATTTTTATTTTTTAAAATTTTTTTTTTAAGGTTTAAGAAAAATATAAAAGGTTTTTATGAAAATTGATCGCATTGTCTACCATAAAACATCATTTTGAACAAATTTTCAGAAGAAAGATTTTTCAAAATCTATCGTGTAAGTGGATTATTTTGCCATTTACCGTATCTATTTCAATTTTTGTCCAAAAAGTCAACTTAAACTATAGATTTTGGAAAAACTTTATTCTACAAAGTTGTTCAAAATAATGTTTTCTAATAGACCGCGCTAACACTTTTCTTAAAAACATTTTATGGAATATATATTTCTAGAACTTAAGAAAATCAAAATTAGTGGATGCATAAACAAAGTTTTGGGATTGCAACAACCGGACCCTATTATTTATGTGAGTTTGAATTACATTGGGCCCCCGGACCATTTGTTGGTAAGGTTCATGGCCCCTAAAGACTGTTTCGTAATTTACTTATATTTATTTATTCTTAATTATGTTTGTTTTGTTTTTCAAATTTGTTCAGTTTATTTGCCTATTTATTTATTTATTTATTTATTTTTACCATGCTGATGTATTTGAAGTCTGATTTACAAGTCATAGCATACATCGTAATATTCACTAGACTAATTATCATGATAAGCATAATATGATAGCAGCTAGCTCTTTCCACCAAAATTGAGTGTTCTTGGGTTCTCCTGTTCTCTTGGCAAGTAAGAGGTCTTAGGTTACAACCCCATGGATGTTGTCTTATAATTGTTGGGTGTGTGTGAGATTGTATGTGATTAAAAGGATTAGTTGGGTGCATATACATTTCTAAACCTCCAAATATTTAAACAAAAACAAAAACAAAAACAAAAGTTTGGGCATGCTTGAAAACTTTTGTCAATGCAGCAAAATCATGCCTTTTTTTTTAATTTTCGGGCATTCCAACTTTCTATTTTGAGTTTTCCATTGCCTAGCTAGTTGGTACTTGGCTCCTTTGACTTAGATTGTTTTTTACCATTTTCCATAATACTCTTCCAGGGACTGGCTCGGCGCATGAAGGCACTTAGTAAATTCATGGACAAGATCTTGGACAAGATCATTGACAAGCATGAACAAGAAGCGAGTGAGCATCAATCGCAACATGGGCAGGATTTCATCGACGTGATGCTATCATTAACGAACAAATCCATACATTACCACAACGAGCAATCCTTCATGATTGATCGAACAAATATCAAGGCCATCATTCTGGACATGCTAGTCGGCTCAATTGAAAGTACGGCCATTGTCATCGAATGGGCCCTCTCGGAGCTCTTGAGACATCCAAGGGTAATGAGACGGCTTCAAGAGGAGCTAGAGAGCGTCGTGGGGACAAATCGAATGGTAGAAGAGACAGACCTATCAAAGCTAGTTTACTTGGATATGGTGATGAAGGAAACTTTGAGACTTCATGTTTCGCCATTTTTGGTACCGCATGAGTCCATGGAGGACATCATGATCAATGGATATCAAATACCTAAGAAGTCAACAATCATAATAAACGCTTGGGCGATTGCACGAGATCCTGATGTGTGGTCGGATAATGCCGAAGAATTCTTGCCTGAGAGATTCATGGGTAGTAATATTGACCTCCGGGGACGTGATTTCCGGCTTATTCCCTTTGGATCAGGCCGGAGAGGGTGCCCTGGAATACAATTGGGCTTAATACATGTTCGATTAGTTTTAGCTCAGTTGGTGCATTGCTTTGAGTGGGAGCTGCCTAATGGCATGTTGCCTAATGAATTGGACATGAGCGAGAAATTTGGCCTAACAATGCCGAGAGCGAAACACTTGCTTGCTCTGCCCACGTATCGCCTACTTGTTAAAGACTTATAGGACAATCTCCATAATAATGTAATGCTATGTTTGTCTATGAATAATGGCTCATTGCCAAATAATATAATAGTTTAATGACATTCTCCTTACTGTTAAGTAAGCGATCTTGCATTTAAGCTCATAGAGAAACATTAATACCCAGTTGTTGAAACTGGGGGTTAAGGGATTGGGGTTAAGTTTATCAATTGTCAAAAAAAGAAGAAAGAATAATGGCTCATTGCTCTAATGCTTTTTAAAATGTTCCTACGGTATTTACAATATGTCACCAGTTGTAGAAGCTCAAAGAACTCTGCAAAATATATGGTTTGATATTTACTAAAATGGAATTTTGTACATTTTTTTAAAAATCTTTTATTTTAGTCTTTAGCACCTCTTAATTCTTCAATTTCTAAACAACGAAGAATAATTTCATAACAATGATTCCAAACTTCACACCAAACAATTGGAAAATTAGGTTTTTTTTTTTGGGTGTATGCTTGGATTGAAACATAATTTGGGGAAAAATATGAGATATATCAGTGGTGTTTCATATGAAAACAATGATACGAAAAACATTCGCTTCTCTTTATGTGGGATTCAACTGGTTGGAAACACATTTAGTAAAAAAAAAAATGCCATTTACATGAACATGATATGATATCGAGGAGGCTTTGAAAATAAAAGTAAATCAGCACTATGCATTGATGGTTGTATCAATGTACGTTTGATTCAATCTTTCTATGCATAGTGTTGATAGAACAAAATCAACATGTCTTGATAAGCCGGGATCCATATATACAAGTCTAGTCCTATAAGAAAGTGTTAATGTAAGTTACATCAATATGTGCATGGGGAGAATAGTGTCCTTTTGCATTATTGAGTTATGATCGGTACAACCCTTTACACTTTCTTTTGTACATGCAATCTAAAGGGACGTACATGTTTTGGGTTCGCATTGCATAGATTAATTGTCCCTCATTATATGATTTAAATTAAAGGTGCACGAGATTAATTCGCGAGGGTAACACAAATGGTGAAGGACTAAGGCTCAGGAACCATAGGACCTAAGTACGAGTTTTTGCTTCTTCACTATTAGATACTGATGTAGGGCCGAGACGAAACTCACCAAAAACAATAAAGCGTCTACCAATCTGTTGATTGTCGCAAGAACAATGCCAAATAGTAGGCAATCACGATCAATATTCACTCAAGAACACGAAAGCAAGAAAGAAAAGAGAAACTTGATCTTTCTCTCGATATTATTAATATCAAAATAATCAATCATCTAAACTAGTTTGCCATAAGGCTTATATCCCTTTAAATAGAGAACTAATAAGAAAACATAGTTCTACTAGAACAAGTAAATAAACTCTCTAAGAAACTAATTAAATTAAAGCAAAAAATAACGAGGAAATAAATAAAACCTTAAAATAACTAAAATAAATTAAACTAAGCTAATTGACCCAATTCTTGAAATAGCAGTAGCAAATAGTAGCAGTGGCAGTAGCAAAGCAACAACAGCCCGTGGTGCGTATGCTCAAGATTATGCGTACACTCCCATAAGCATGCGTACGCATTTTTGAATTATGCGTACGCTTGGTCTTTTGCTGGGCCATCAAAATGTGTAAGATAGTCTTTACGCTTGACGCCTCGATGGTCCATCGCCTCTAGAAAATTCTAAGGCCAAGCACGCGATGCGATTTGCATTAGATACACAGGCTTCTGGATGGTTTGTGCATCATGGGGGATTAATCTGGGTCTAATGGCTTGAGATACCCTTGTTTGACCAAAAAAAAAAAAAAAGGAAAAAAAACTAAGGGGTGCACGAGATTTAGTGTATGTGGACCCATAAGAAAGAACCAACGATGATATAATAAATTTTTTTTTTCATAATGACAAGTGTTGCAGAAGCTTAATCTCAAATAAACCTGTGATAATTTTAATTTTCTTGTGTTGTAAAAATTGAAAGAACTGTTTAATCAAAGTTCGTTGATGCTTGATCTCGTATGACCCTGTGGTGGTCTTCTTTTGAACTCTTGATTATATAGGTCAACAAATAGAGTTTTATGTAAAAGACGTTTAATTTATTGTAGAATCTTTTATTATTATTATTATTTTATTGGCAAAAGATAAGTACTACTCCCTCCGTTTCAATTTAAGTGTCCACCTTTCCATTTTGGGATGTTTCAAAATAATTGTCACATTTAAAAAGTCAAAGATTCTTTTTGTTAGATTTCCTAAATTACCCTTAATAAAGTCTTTTCACTATTTCCAATGTTTTGTATCCTTGAGGGCAAAATTAGAATTTTAAAACTTAAACAATGATTTAAAACATTTAATAATGTTACCTAAAAAAGCGTGTTTTTTCAAAGGGGACATTTAAATTGAAACGAAGGGAGTATTAATATTGAGAAAAAGAGAACCAAGAACGCCCAGTAAGAGAAACCACCCCAAACCAAGAGCAGTGTGAGCACCATGTCCTAAACCATGTGGCTCAAGAGTACGCCACTAACCAAGAGGGCTAGCGCGGAAAGGAGTCGTCACCCAATTTGACTTGGAAACTAACTTGAACCCTAATAGGGTCTAATTCGTTATAACCAGAGAAGGTTCAGAGCTAGGGTACATCGCTGGGAAGGTGTAAGGCACCCAGCAATGCTCGATCGAAACCGGCCCCCACACATAATTATTGGCTTTAGTTAATTAATTATTCAATTAAATTCCACCCTAAATCATGCTATAATAATGGCACACACAATGACCAAAATAATGAATAAATAAAGAAAAGAGAATAAAATATATATATCAGAAGAAGGTAGAGATTAGAATATACAGAAGACCAACCAGATACTAATAAACTAGGAACAAAACTAAACAAAACAACAAATCTGTTTGTCGAAAAGAAGGTGCGTACGCATCATTGATAGGTGCGTACGTACCTAATAGGCATTTCACACAGAATCGCAGAACTCACATATCAATCTACATCATGCCTCCCAAAATAAATAAAATATAGAAATAAATACAAATATAAAAACTAAACCTAAATCATGCTTTAGACAAAAATAAAATAAAATAAAAATAATAAAAGAAGAACTAGAATAAAAAGCTAAATAAAACTAAATTTACCGATTTTATACTTGTTCGTGGCCCCACAGGTCTTTGGATTGAATCAAGCCAACACAAATCCTTTTCTTTTTCAAAGTGTTATGACAACAAAGAGATCAAAACTCACTCAACTTTGAAAAGAAATAGAAAACAAAAGAGAATAAGAGAAAAGAAAAGTGATTTTCGTTACTTTGCAATAGTAGAAAGTTCAATCGCGTTTTTGGGTATGAAAACGTTGAAATTGGACAAAACCCATGAATTATAAAGTTGTAGAAAATTGAATTATCTTTCTAAGAAGACCAATTTCATTAAATTCTGACTTTGGAGTCAAAAGTTATGATCAAAATACACTTATTGGTTTTCAGAAAAACATCTGCTGAATTATGACGAATTTCATTCTCTCCAATCCCTATTCTCCTCCCCTTTCTCTAAGGCATTAAAAGAGTATATATAACTGAAAACTAGGGTTTTCCTTTCCTTTCTAGACTAGGTTTCTTGGAGAATAATCAAAAGATATTTTATAATGATAAAAGTCTTCTAATCTGAATAGGAAAGGGAAATTGCCTTTTCTAAAAATTAGGAGAGTGATCGCTAACACGCATGCACATGTGTCGTATGTGCGTACACACACTTATCACATACGTACACGCGCGCGTTAGTGGCTTGGTAAAAATGACTAATTTAATAAAATAATTTTCCTTTCATTGTAACCAAAAATCTCATGCTGTGATTCACACTAATTCTTAAAGGATAATCCATAAATAACCACACTAAGCTCATCATTGAGGTCAGGGGACTTAAGATGACAACTGGTACAAAATGGGGTGTCTACAGTTGCCCCTCTTTTGATTGAGTTTTGCATTGCAATACGAAAGTCAAAAGCCTGAAAAGACAAAATATTTTTCCGGTTGGGAATTTAAAGTTCACACACATACACATGCAATAAGGTCATGCCAGACTCAGTTGACTACCTACGTACTTCTCAGAGATCAGACCTAGCGTAGTTTATACAAAACAATGGGAGCACTTAGTAGGTAATTTCTCGAAACTACTAACTGAAAAAGATCAATATGAAAATTTTATTCCTTTCCTGGGGAATAAACAAGAAGCTTCATCCATTTCCCGGAGAATGAATGAGAAAACACTAATGATAGAAACTTTATCTATTTCCCTGTGGATAAAGGTATAATCCCTTTCCCTGTGGATTACAAACAATCATAGAAGATCCCTTTTTATGTGCATCACAAACAAATATAGAAGACTCTTTTTCCTGTGGGTTACAAATATAGAAGATCTTTTTCTCTGTGGATCACAAACATAGAAGATCCCTTTTCTTGTGGATCACAAACAAGCATAGAAAACCCTTTTTCTTGTGGGTTACAAACATAGAAGATCCATTTTCCTGTGGATCAATCATAAAAATAGTGATAAAGTGCCCTTAAAAACGAGTAAGAATTTTATCTAAAACTCAAACCCAAAAGTGTCCATCTGGACAAGTAGGAACTCTATCTAAAGTTCGGATCCAAAAACAATGATAAGGTGCCTCGCAAGGCGAGTAAGAATTTTATCTAGAATTCAAACCCAAAGGTGTCCATCTGGACAGGCAAGAACTCTATCTAGAGTTTAAACATAAAAACAGCAATAAGATGCCTCGCAAGGCGAGTAAGAATTCTATCGAGAATTAAAACCCAAAAGTGTTCATCTGGACAAGTAGGAACTCTATCTAGAGTTCAAACCCAAAAACAATAATAAGATGCCTCGCAAGGCGAGCAAGAATTCTATCTAGAATTCAAACCCAACGACTATAAATGCAGCAGACTAGCCAAGTAATTAATAGAGAATATATCATGAGAAATACCTCATTCCTTTCATAGGGAATGCACATGAAAACATCAAATCTCTCAATGCATATAGATACATGACTCACAAAACAAGCACAAGAAGAGAAGATTCTCAAGACATGATAAAGAGGATATTGATTCATGAAATCACAATGGATAATTTCTGAAATGTTTTTTTACTTTAGAACACATCCTTTAAAAGGTTCACTTTGCCCCTTTGCTCAAAATTCTTCTTTTATCATTTTCTTTTTATTTTCTTCATGCCCTAACTTTTGCCTAGGCCGACCTTTTGGGTTTTCAACCTAGCAGGCGTTCTCTTTTTTATTTCTCATTAAATTCAGACAAATGTGATAGTCACCAATCAACAATCCCATAATAAACACATCAGCACCTTCAAAGGATTATTCTTACCATCATAATCACATCTTTCCACTGGCATTGAACTACTTGAAACCTTCTTCATAACATGGTAAACATTAATAAAGCGCTAATCTTCCTAATCTTCCTGTTTGAATTATCAATGGTTAAACTTTCTAACACATGAGTCTTGTACACATGCCCCTTACACGAATAATGATGCAGCTGCACCTCTAAAGGTTGCCTACGTACCCAAAAAGGGATCAAGCCTCACGTCGTTCATCAATATATACTTGAACAACTTCAATCAATCAAAGAGGACTTTTATTTGGACTGTAATGTAAGCTCAGGGTTCTAGGCTTATGAAAGAAAGGATATTAAAGGCTCAAGTTTAATTCCAATGGGTTCCTATCTGTCAAGGATTACTTCAACACTGCTCATGTCACTTTCCAACTAGGCATTTCATTTACTATCTTTTTCTTTCTTTTCTTTTTTTCCTTTTTTCTCTTCTTTTTTTTTCTTTCTTTTTTTTTTTTTTTTTTTTTTTGCAATTTTTTCTTTATATTTTCTTTCTATTTCAATGGTTCATACACCACCTTTTCTTTCAAACAAATATTTCTTTAAAATTTGCCCCTAGTGTAGGAGGTAATCCTTGACAAGGATATCAAAAAGGAAAATATTCAGGCTCAACATGGCTAGCAAGAGATTTTTAATTCTTTTCTTTTGAAGGATAGTAGAAATGATGGCCTCTCTTCATTTTGATTTCCATTGTTCGCAATTCAAGCATTAAAAGGACAAATATATCAACTCATGTGCTAGAAAAGCAAACTATATCAAACTCTTAAGAAAGCAAGCACTAAATTAATGCAAACCATTCATTAATAATTAGGAAACAATTATGTCAAAATTATTCTCTCCAAACAATCCTTCCCTTTAGCTTTCTTGGTTTCAGCTTCCTTCTTCTCAGATTCAGCTTCTTTTTTCTTATAGTAGTCCTCCTTATCTTCTTTACCAAGGACAAAATCTTCATCCTCCACCTCAGCTTTGGCTTCTTTTTTAGTTGCTTGTTTACCCTGACTTCAATCTTTTGGAGTCTTTCTAAAACAGGCGCCATTGATCTTTCTATCATCTTTTCCATCATCTCTTCCAATCTCTTCACCAAATCTTGTTCAGTAGCCATTGCAACAGTTTGGGTAACTTCTACTTTTTCTAACCTCCCAAACGAATTGTGGATCCAAGTTGGTTGTGTAGGATTCTCTTTAGAAGCAATGATTGGTTATCCTTGCAAAGAATATTCCTTATAAAAGCTATTTATCATGATTATCCATAATGATTTCACATCAATTTTTATCTAAACATACTTCTAGAATAAAGCCCATCAAAGACTAGAGAATTGAATCAAAAAAGGAACCTAGACACACTTAGACCAAGACTCAAAGACCTAGAAGGAAAAAATGAAAGTGGACATAGACTCCTAAAATGACAACTAAAAACCTAGACAAGAGATATGGTGACAACATGCAACATTAATAAAGAAAAGATGTAAACCCTAGAATGAATGGGCCTAATGCACTTAAGAGAAGGTAATGGAAGACTCAACTAACCCTAATACCCTAAAATGAAAGACTCTAATGAATGAGATGCCCCTAGAAAAAAGAAGAGAAATGGTAATGGACCTAAAACCCTAAGAGAAAGCCTAACAAAGAATCAGATTAAGGACACATGAAACCAAGGATACCACATTGGGTTCAACCAACCAAAGTCTATTCATTTTTCGTATCTAGGCTCATTACAATATTCACACATTCTTCCACTCTCTTTCGGATCCAAGCCCATATTTTCTTTTTGATTTTTTTTTTTTTGAATTTTTAAATCTTTGATTTTTTTTTTTTTTTTTTTTTTTTGGGCTTGGACCCAGTTACAAAATCACACACCTCACTTCTCAATTGGGCCTAGACTTGAAAAAGAGAATAGACAATGATGGGCCCTGCCCCTAAGTCCAAACATTATGGGCCTAATATACAAATGCAACATGACATGCAAAGTGACACACATTCAAACAAGGCTATGCAAAGGCCTCAGGGTAATCTGGTGTGGTTAGTCCATTAGGGTTACTTCTCTTTTAAGGGTCACCCAAGCTAGAGCACTCAATGAACAGCCCGTTAACGTACTCACTAACTTATCATAGGCTGGTGGCACAGCCTGTGGGTTAATGATGCCAACTCCAGGTTACCATAGGTATAAATAAGGCCCGAGCCTTTTGTCACTATCTCATCGAGGGTATAAGGTGGTAGTGCGCGCTGTGTGCAATTTGGTTTCCTTTAATCAAATTTCCTAATTAATTAAAGCCAATAATTACTAGGGAATCTAGCTCTCTATCCCCAGTGGAGTCACCACTGTAAGCACCACGTCCTAAACCACATGGCTCAAGAATACGCCACTAACCAGGAGGGTTAGCGCGGAAAAGAGTCGCCACTCAATTTGACTTGGGAACTAACTTGAATCCTAGTAGGGTCTAACTCATCATAACCAGAGAGGGTTCGGAGTTAGGGTACATCGCTGGGAAGGTGTAAGGCACCCAGTAATGCCCGATCGAAACTGGCCCCCACACATAATTATTGGCTTTAGTTAATTAAGTATTTAATTAAATTCCATCCTAAATTATGCTGTAATAATGGCACACACAATGACCAAAATAATGAATAAATAAAGAAAAGAGAATAAAAAATATATATCAGAAGAAGGTAGAGATCAGAATATACAGAAGACCAACTAGATACTAATAAACTAGGAACAAAACTAAATAAAATAACAAATCTGTCTGCCGAAAAGAAGATGCGTACGCATCACTTAGGCATTTCACACAGATTCGCAGAACTTACATATCAATCTACATAATGCATCCCAAAATAAATAAATACAAATATAAAAACTAAACCTAAATCATGCTAATCATGCTTTAGACAAAAATAAAATAAAATAAAAATAATAAAAGAAGAACTATAATAAAAAAACTAAATAAAACTAAATTTACTAACTTTATACTTGTTTGTGGCCTCTCAGGTCTTTGGATTGAATCAAGCCAACACGGATCCTTTTCTTTGTCAAAGTGTTATTACATCAAAGAGATCAAAACTCACTCAACTTTGAAAAGAAATAGAAAACAAAAGAGAATAAGAGAAAAGAAAAGTGATTTTCGTCACTTTGCAATAGTAGAAAGTTCAATCGTGTTTTTGGGTATGAAAATGTTGGAATTGGACAAAACCCGTGAAATACAAAGTTGTAGAGAATTGCATTATATTTTTAAGAAGACCAATTTCATCAAATTTGGACTTCGGAGTCAAAAGTTATGATCAAAATATGCTTGCTGGTTTTTAAAAAAATTGCTGTTAAATTATGACAAATTTCACTATCTCCAAACCCTATTCTCTTCCCCTTTCTCTAAAACATTAAAAGAGTATATATATATATATATACACACACTATACACACATATATGGGATAGGATCTAGAGACACAAAACATTACATAAATTTTGACACAAAAATTAAGCCCTTAGATTTAGAGAGATCTAAGGGTGGAGAATACTGCTGACGTGGCTAATACTTAACTGATAGATGATATGTCGATTACATGGCATACTTACTTTAAAAAATAAAAAATGAAAACATACAAAAATCAGAAATCACAGACTCTCATTTCAATTTGCCCCCTTTCCTTCTTCTCTAAAAAAGGCAAAACCCTAAGTCCCTAACTTGGGTTCACTAGACGGTAGCGGTTGGTCGGCGGTGACGTGACGACTTTGACGGCGCTATGAGGATCTACACTCTCTCATTGATTTCCTCTCACCAAAACATAGCTTTGGGTTTAAATATACCCAAGAGGTGAGACAATGGCGAAGACAGCGTAATGATGCTTCGGCAAAGAGTGGCGGTTGGACAACAATTATAGACCAGGTGGGATTTCGATGGGAATTATTGAAAGGCAAGCAGGAAAAGAGTTGGAGCAGAGCATCCACATGGTAAAAGCTACAGATATGCTCTAACGAGAGCCATATCTCACCATAGAGAAAATCAATTAAAGTCAAGGTTTTCCAACGACAATCAAGGGGATATCGTGCAATGAAAGATTGATTTTGTTGCTAGGCGATTGTATTGCAATCATGTTCTATCTTCCTCTTCTGTTTATTTTATTTTATTTTTTTAAAATCCCAATTCCAATTTGTATGAATAGGCAAAAAGCTTTAATCCTATTTTATTTTCCCTTAGTTCATGAAGATATGACTTTAAAGGTGCCTATGGTTTACCGTGATAATGGTTTTGAAACATCAGGGCATTACCCATTTCGAGTGTATCTGAACTAAAATCAATCTCAAATTCCTCATTCCTCATTCTTAATATTGTTAATAACTAAAGCACTTCGTCTAAATCTCAGTTTGGGAATTGATATCAATCCTTGGTTTTAATTGACAAAAAAAAAATGCTGGAATTTTTACTTGGGAATTACTTGAAAATGGTCAAATTGCTCCAAATCGAAAACATGAATAATAATGTACATGAGAAATCATGTACCCAGATGTGTTTTTTACATGGGAAGTACATAAAATAAAATAAAATAAAAAGAGGTCCTGCTCTAGGTTTTTTTTTTCATTTTGTTGAACACCGTCTTTGTCGAGTGAAGAAGGAGAAGAGAAATGAGAGGTTTGAGTTTCGCTGGAAATTGCCGTCACTGTCGTTTACTGCCGCCGTCCAGCCTATGTTGCGCCTTTTCATTTCTGCAGAGAAGATTGCAAAGGGGAATGAGGGATATGAGATTGTCACGCTGTCCAGCCTCCACCGTCTCAGTCGTACACTGTCGCCACCGCCGTCGCAGTCATACACTACCATTGTCGTCCAATGACCCTCAGCTGGGTAAGGTTTTGTGTTTGTGGCAGAGACCCAACAATAGAGAGATATCGGGTTCATTGAAACAAATTTTGGGTTTTGGTTTTGTTTTGTTTTTTTATTTTATTTTAATTATGCCACGAGTGCAGACACATCATCTAGCAATAAAGTAACAGCCATGTCAGCAGTAATCTCCACCCTTGGATCTTTCTAAATCCAAGGACTCAAGTTTTGTGTCAAAAAATGTGTAATGTTTTGTGTCCCTGGATCCTATCCCTATATATATATATATATCTTAAAACTAGGGTTTTCCTTTCCTATCTAGACTAGGTTTCTTGGAGAATAATCAAAAGATATTTTATAATGATAAAAGTCTTTTAATCTGAATAAGAAAAAGAAATTACATTTTCTAAAACTTAGGAGAATGACCGCTAACATGCATGCACATGTGTCGTATGTGTGTACACACACTTATTACACACATACACTCGTTAGTGGCTTGGTAAAAATCACTAATTTAATAAAATAATTTTCCTTTCATTTTAACCAAAAATCTCATGCTGTGATTCACACTAATTCTTAAAGGATGATCCGTAAATAGTCACATTAAACTCATCATCGGGGCCACAGGACCTAAGATGACAACCGGTACAAAATGGGGTGTTTACAAGCAGCCCAACAAAAAACCACCCACAAAAACAGAGCAGATCGCCTAGCTACATAGCAAATACAACAAAACTACCCCCAAACCAAACCCAACAAAAAGCACTAATAAGGAAAGAACACACTCAAAATACATACCGATGACAAGTGCCTGTAAATATTCTACCATCAAGTAGAAGATCAAGATTCTACAAAAAAAAAAAAAATAAAAAAATAAAAAAAATGCTAGTACCTTTGGAGATGCTTTTAGAGTGAGGAGAATGTGACGGGTTTTTTTTTTTTTTTTTTTTCCTTTTTTCTTTGGAGTGCTAGTACTTAGTATCTCCTTTAAAATTATGATAGATTTTTACTACTTTTGGTTCCAAAAAAGGAAGAGGTTCTCAATAGTTGTACAAAACCTAGGGAGACTTACAATACGTACTAATAGGACTCCTTAAAAGTTTTATGGTAGTCTAAGTAGTATGACTTTCTTCATAAGGTGCCCCTTTGCATAATTTTTTGTTTGTTTTTTTTCTTCTACAACTCCATTGTGATCGATTAAGCTAGAACTGATGGCATTTTATTAATACCATAGTTATTTCTAGAATACCCTCTTTTGTTTATTACAATTTTTTTTTCATTAAATTGTTGTAATTTTTCTGTTAATAGATTAAGATTACTAATTGGTTGAAGTATGCTTGTAAATTTAATGATAACTACGTTATTTCTGAGATCACTCGTTCAACAAGTGAGTAAATCACTAAAGTATCATGCCATCGGTTAGAATTCCTAAATTCGATTCCCTTTATTTAAGGGATTTGCAAATTAAGAAGACTATTGGATGTACAATTGACCAAATAAAGGGGGCCAAAACAAAAAAGATTGTTAATTGGTAATATTTTGAATTTTGAATTTTGAATTTATTGGAAGATATGGTTGGTAAGTATGTGGTGATATAGTCTTCCAAGTGCATGCCAACACATGTTACTTGATGAGTCATGCGTTTTGCATGTAAGGGATTGGCATTTTTTCACTTAGTTGAATAGACACATGTCTTGTGTCAAACTTCTTTTCATTATGTGGGCCCATAACTAATTTGAGTCTCATATATTGACTCTTGATCGAATAAATTAAATGATCAAACTTCTGATATGTTAACCATATGTCTATCATTTGAAAATAAGAAAAAGAAAAAGAAAAAGAAAATGTGATATCATTGAATTTGCATAAATGATCTATGAATATTTTCCAAATAGATAAAAGTTATTATGAGAGACACCTTATAGCTGTATTGTTGGGTTCTTCTACGGGTGTAAAACATGCTGAGCTACTTTTCAATCTGGCTGCACTAGGCTCGAGTTGAGCCTAGTTGGGCTATTCGGGTCGGTTAGGCTTAATTCGAACTACCTTCTTCTTTATGATTTCTTTATTAAATAAAAAGTTTATACTCCTAGGTTCTCCCTCAATTTTACGAGTTAATGTATAAATTTTAACATATGATCTATACCATTAGATAGGCGACTCTTCAAGAGTCTAATGCACTACTCATGAAATGGATAAATACTACTAAGAGCATCTCAAAGGGTACCAGCTAATTTTTTTGCTACTTTAGCTAACAAAATGACATTTTTTAATATAGTTAGCTAGCTATTCAAGTAAGTATTCCAAAGATACTAGTTATTTTTGAGGTATTTCAAAATTTTTATCAATAATTTTTCTTTTTTTAATCATTTGGTGAAGAGATAAAAAAGGAATGATGCATAGAGAAAGGACAAGTAACACTTTCTAAACTAAAAATAGTTTAATTATTAGCCAAAATAACGATAGCTAAAATAACTAACCCCTTAGAAAAAAAAAAATGATTTGGCTAGCTAAAATAAGTAAGAGAGTTGGATAGCTAGTCTCATTAGAAATACTCTAAGCACACACCACAATATAATAAAACTTCCATGGACTGAAAAAGGAAAAAGTATATCTTGACATCATTTAATTTGCAACCCACAAATTAAATAGGGGGAATTATAGATTCATGTGGCTACGAGCAAATAATAATAGTTCGTAGTCATTCTTAATTAAGTTAGTAGTCATTTATTACGAAGTTAGTAGTTATTTCTATGGTATTGTAATTATTTGCTTGTTACGGGACCAATCGGTAATTCCCCCAATTAAATGTCCCACTATCACCCCTGGTGTGCACCACGTCCATTGAAAAACCTGGGAGAGCCATCTTTGTGGAACTAATGAAACTAGGCAGCTTAAACATATGCTTTTAAGGTGGGACTCCCACCGTGGGAGTCTATTGAGGCTACAGAAGGGCTGCCAGACTTTTCCACCGGCCATGACCAAAACCTGCGACAGAAGAGATCCTACAATTCCTTCGACGTTTGAACAGTTCACAACTTCACGTGCTTTGCGAGTTTGCAATATTCAATCTGAACGTGACTAAAAAAAGGGGGCGGCTATTTTTTTACACATCGATTTTATTTTCACCCTCTATTTATTTAAATTTCTCAAAGTTTTAACAGAAATATAGAAGGTTTTTATGAAAACCGGTCACACGGTTAGCTTAAAAAAATCATTTCGAACACTTTTGGAGAAAATAGTTTTTACAAAATCCGTCATTTAGGTGAATTTTTAGGTGATTTATAATTTTTTTTTTGGTTTTATAGAATGTTCCATGAAAAATGGTCAAAAAATCTATTTCAAATTATAGATTTTGGAAAAATTGTTTTCTGTAAATTTGTTCAAAATGATGTTTTTAAGTAGACAAAGTAATCGGTTTTCTAAAACCCTTCTATATTTTTTTATAAAATCTTGATAAGTCTAAAATAAATGAGGTGAGGATGAAGTTGAGGAGCGGCAATAACTGACCTTATAAAAAAAAAATTGCAGCTTTGTTGATCTCATTCGATAAAATTGACCAAACAGGCACACAGCATTTTTTGGATAACGCCAATGGTGCCTATCACATGCATGAAACACACCGATCACAGATACTGTGGGTGGCTCTACACTTTTTTCTCCTTTTATTTAAGTCCTCGATCTAGATCTCCGACAAATTGGAAGGGCCCATCATGAAAGTTTGGAGCTAGCACAAGCCGCCACACATTTGTTTTTTGTTTTTGGATTTTTCTTTTTTCCACACATTTCTCACCATTGCAGCCTTTCAAACTTCTGCTTCGTCGTATTTAATTTCGAGTCGATCACACACCTAATTGTTCTTCGGGTTGCCCAGTCTTTCTTTTCTAGAAAGGAGGTTTAATATCTTGGATCAGCTTCACCATTTGCCATGGAATATTACTAATATTCTTTTGATAAATCCGAATAATTAACTATTAATCACCTTTTATATGGACTTTTTTAAAACTTTTTTTCCAAGTATAAAGAAGACCATTTTGAAGAGCCATATATCCATCTACCAGAACAGAAACATTATGAAGATTGAAAGTAAAAGTTGCAATCAGATGATCCTAATAACTCCTTATATAACAAATCTATCAGCATTCAATTTCTTCAAGTGAATACATGAGCCATCAAAATTGATTTTTACCTAGATTGAAGGCAGGAGAAATCCAAAAAATGAATCCAAATACTTGCAAACAAATTGTTAGTATAATATCATCTAAAAATTTCACTAAAATAAGATGAAACTATATAAAGAAAATAGGTAGGACTGGGGACTTGACCATTAAAGAATACCTTATTCTGATGATTCCAAATACACCATAATAGAATAGCAATTTTTTCAAAATAGTGATCAAATTTATCATTATAAAATTCACAATTAACCCCAATCTAACCAACCAATCAATCAACCTGGGACAGAGCAATAACTTGTAATTGAAATTCCGGTTTACCAAACCTGTAATACCTAGAAGGGGGGTTGAATAGGTATTTTAATTTATTTTACCCAATTTTTATCCAATCAATTCAAACATTAAAATCTATCAATCAATCACACAATAATCAAACCATAAATCAATAAAAATATCACAAGAGAAAATTTACGTGGAAAACTTTGGCAGGAAAAAACCACGAGACATCATCCAATTGAAGCGAATCCACTAAAAAAGCAATTAGTACAAGACATAATACTTATAAACCCCACAGAATTAAGTAATCGCCTTCACTCCCGCGACCTGTCGATTAATCTTCGAGTCTTCACAGCTTCGGATGGCATCCGACCTCTTTCAAGTGATTCTCTAACCCACAAGCTCGCAAGTTTGATCTCTGTCACAACAGCTCTGGTGAACTCCGACCACACATACTCAAGGATGTGTTAAAGGTTATGGTTTGAATGAATCTCTAGAGCATATAAGTGAAAACCCTAAGTAAAAGAGTTCTAGAGAGAAGCAAATAAGATGTTTAATGAAAACCCTAATAGGGAGAGGCTTGCTTAGCCTCCTCTACTGTAATAGCCTCATATATAGAGACTAAGAAACTCCAAAAGAATAGGAGTCGAAATCAGATCAAATAGGAAGGTTTTTTAAAACAAAAGATCTGATTTTTACGAAACCCGATCGATTGGGCCTTCAACTCCGATCGATCAGGTTGCCCTATTTTGCATTATAACCTTAAAAAATCATTTAAAATCTTTTCTAAATATTCTTGAAAACAAAGAGATGTTTAAAAATAATTTCCACCTAAGGTATAGGGCAACTAAAGTCACCTATCTTCCATACGAATGAGTGTGAGCCGCGTACCTTTAAACACTTGATATTTAACGCACATATGCAACTTCATATGTCTTCAATCAACCCAAAACTCAACTATATTTTGACACGGAATATGACAATATTAAAAACATGGACTTTACAGTAACCAAGTTCCAAATAGTGATTTGATTTTTTACCACCACCAAACTTAACTCAATTAGGCATTAATACCATTACTAAGGTGATAGTCTAGTGGTAAAGGTAAAAGATGTTAAGTAATCAAGGGTCGAATCTCGAAAGCAATGGCGTGACATATCTTTATCCTTTGATGCATAGTTTTACTCATACAACTAATAGTGTTACTAACCATTGGTGGGGTTAAGGTAAGGTTATGACTCAACCGACTAAAAGGAGCACTTGGAGATTCCCCATTTGTAGGCATGTCTAGCTCCTCTTGTCATTAATTCCTCAGTGATATGAGAGCATTATGATCACGCTCAAGTAGAGTTATCATAATTGGTTATCCCTCTTTAACCCATTTTTTTATTATTAAAAAAAAAAAAATTAAGCATTAATACCAACCACTTTCTTTTATTTTTATTTTTAGTTTTACGGGCAAATACCAACCACTTTCTTTGTAAAGTCAAATCACCAGTCACATGTATTAGAGCTGAAAGCCAAAAGCTAAGACCCCAAAAAGACCGACTTTTGAAAAACGAGTGGTATGGAGAGAGGAGTCAAATCACTAGTCAAATGTAGTACATAGGGCTGAAAACCAAAAGCTAAAAGCCCAAAACACATACTTTTGAAGCAGTCTCCTTAGAATTCACCCATATCGGCAGGAAGAAATCAAAATTATAAGGCAAAAATACTAACTATTAAATTAATATGGTTCATATTATATTTAGATGTTAAGTTTCTAACATAAAAGAATAAACTTATAAATGAAAGGTAAAATAGGTATGTGAAGTTATATTAATATTTATAATTAACTAATATGGGATATGGTATATTTTTAACACTCTTCTTCACGTGTAGGTCTTGGGTCTGTCACGTAGACAATAAAGACGGACTCACAAATATAATATAATGGACATAAGAAAAACGTATTTTGATACCATGTTAAGTTTTCAATATAAAAATCTAAACATGTAATTGGAGGGTCTAAACAAGTATATAAAACCATGTCAATGTTTATAATTAACCAATGCAGGATGTGATATATTTCCAATATTAGAAAGATTAAAATAAAAATAAGATGATCATGTAAACATTTGCATTAAAGTTGTACCGCGTGTATTAGTAGGTTATGAAATATATTGGATAATGCAAAAAGTACAGTTTTCAATACAAGGTGCTGATATAATTTATATTAATACATACTGACACTTGATTAGAACTTTATGAATATATAAATGAAGAGAGTTGATTGCTGGCCCACTTGAGCCCCCCACCCCCCTTATGAATATATAAAGGGGGAATTACCAATTGAGTTTATCATTTGGTGGTATTGCCCCCGAAGGACTGCTTTTGAATTGTCAAATAAGTAATGACCATTCAGGGTGGGGTTAACTAGAGGTGGGTGTGGGGTTAAGTGGCAAATTCCTATTTTACCCTTCTCCATAGATTTGGATTTGCTTGCAGTTTGTTACTTCTCCTTCTCAGGTCAGTTCAATTTTCATTCTCTTTCGCTCCTCTCTCTCCTCTCGACCACTCTCTCTCCTCTCTTTCGCTCCTCTCTCTCTCCTCTTTGCCTCCGGCGAGGGCAGTCGGCACGGTGTCTCTCATCTTGGCCTCCGGCGACCACTCTCTCTCTCGCTCCTCTCTCTCCTCATCCACTCTCTCTCCTCTCGGCCTCCGGCGAGGGCAGTGGGTACGGTACGAGGGTTTCTCCCGCGATTTTCCTCTCTCACCTGCCATCGCCGTCCCCCGTTGGGTTTCGCGTCAGATCCACTCACCTGCGTCGTCGGCGTCACGGCGATTTTCTTATCTCTGGCCCGATCTGTCTCATCCACTCACTGGTGGCAACGGCACCCCCCTCGTCGTCGGCATCTCTCGTTGCCTGCTCTTGCTCGTCACAAGCCGTCGGCACCTTCCGCCGTTGCCCATCGTCGTGTGCACCTCCCAAAACCCAGGTATGTTCAATTTTTTTGTTATTTTTTGTAACCCTTAACCGCAAATTATGTGATGGACTGAAAACCCGTTTAGCATAACCAACAAAATTATGCATTATTATTATTCTTTAAGGGGAATTAATTTCTAGAAATTGGGTATTTGTTTTCCCTTCCAGAAATTGGGAATTTCAGATTCTTGCCCTTACGGTGTCTTGTATATTCATTCTTGTTGCCTTGTGTTGATTTTAAGGTTTCTTGTGTATTGGGAATTCCAGAAATTTTCTCTTTACGCTGTGTTTGGTTCACAGAAAATGTGAAAGAAAGGAAAAGAAATACCAAGGATTCTATTTTCTTTTTGGTTGTTTTCCAATCACATATGTGGTAGAGGTGTTAGAGGTTGCAGTTTAGGTGTTTGATTTATTGTTTATGTGTGGGTGTGTTGATTGACGTCTTTTCATGGTGTTAGTTTTAAGAAAGTGTTGGGAGTTTTCAGCTTTTGTGGCTATGTAGAGGGTGTTTATTCTATTTTGTACTAAATCTCTTATTAATTTGAATAAATAATCCTGCTGATAAGAAAAAAAAAAAAAAAGAATATCTCTTGAATTTCTATATGCGTTAATAAGTTTTGTGATGATATTTTTGTTCATAAGTTTAACCATGTGAATATCTCATGAATATCTCTTGAATTTCTATATGCATTAAACGGGGCCTCACCCTTGAAACTCCCAGACTTTATTAAGTATATTGCGATACGTACCATTACATACAAAACTACACCAATGAAGGCTTGTTGGACGATGAGAGGGGTCGATTTAGGGGCGGGTCTAGGATCCAAGGAAGCATGGAAAGCTTTTTTTGAATAGGTGAATACAGAAGGGGCGGAGAGTGAACTCGAGTGAGCCTCTTGTTTTTTATGCTGGCTAAGATGTTTGGAAGTGAAGATGAATTGGGTGTTCTGATGATGGGAATTATGGCTTTGGTGGTGATTAGGTGGGCGGTTGATTGGCGGCGCCAAGA
The DNA here is from genome assembly GCA_039720395.1 of Liquidambar formosana. NCBI lineage: Eukaryota > Viridiplantae > Streptophyta > Magnoliopsida > Saxifragales > Altingiaceae > Liquidambar > Liquidambar formosana. The sequence goes on along the minus strand of CM077828.1, from coordinate 18,297,073 downwards.
TGGCCTGAGGTCAAGGTAACCAGAAGACAATTCCGTTCAAAAGGGGTGACACAACCCCACTCCTCCCAACCCTCCAAAACCCAACCAAAAGAACAATAATGCTAGAGATTGCCACTATATCTTAATCTTTCATTACTTGTTTTCCAAAAAAAAAAAAAAAAGGCTGATGATTGGACACCCTGTACTTGGAAACTAAATTGCCAAATATCAGGGAAGATTTGAGATTTCGCAGCAACTGTGGACCCAAAATCTCCATGGGGGTAGGAACAAGGAAGGAGGGGAAAAAAATCTAGCTTTTTTTGTGTACCATATTTCGACCGAAGTCCAAAATCTTGGGGTCATAGGGTGGGTGCCCTATTTCTTGCTTGCCTGGCTGTTATGGGAAGTGATATTTATGTGCTATGTAGGTATCTTTAAAATATAGATATCTACTGGAGCAAATCCATCATGAACACAACCCCTTTTGAGATATTCTTAAACCTCAGTTTAACCATGCTGTGGCACCACCCAAAGAACACTGAACTTGACAAAGTGAAGGTTGTTCACTATTGTGCCGCTATAAATCATTCCTTATTTATACAATAATTATTTTGTTAATAGTCATTAAAATTCAATATTATAATGAGATTAATATTGATACTATGAACAATTTTTTCAGGGATCAAAACCATGGAGGTATAATGGGGTAGAAGAGAATAGGGAAAAAGAAGATATAAAGATGCTGGTGAACAAATTGCGGGACATTTACAATGATGAGACCTTGGATGACAAGAATAATTTGCAGCAGTTGTTTGCGGCATTGTTGGAGGCTGACACCATTCACTTCATTACCACCCCATCCGTTGCTTGGCTAATATTAAAGCTTTAGCTGTGTAGGGTTTGGGTAGTGTACTTAATTTTTGACCAAGGTTGGTTTAGGTAGTGTAGTTATTAGTAAGTCTTCCTTGATATGGAAGTGGAATATTTTTCTAACCATTAGCATGATGAAGAAAGTGTTTTCTTTTTCCCCACCCACCTACCCTTTTTTTTTTTTTTTTTTTTGGTCTAGGTTCTAGATTGGCATTATTGGGTTGTTTATATTTTTGAAAATATATATGTACAAGAAAACACAGTGACATATGCATGAATCCATATTATTCTTCTCCAAGCAAATTCATACTTTTATTTCCAATGAACAATTCCTTGATTGCATAGTTATATATTGTGGGCTTCTGAATAATTAGTAGTTTGATTTTGTACAGGTTTGATTAGTCGATAACTTGGGATGTCTTTATTATAGATAGGGTCATGCCAAATTTTCTAAAAAAATTATATTTTAATCATTTTATTTTCATGATGTTCAATCAAAGGATGCCAAAAAAGGCTTTAAAACAACGTTATCAAAATATTGCCCTTGTTGATACATGCATAAGATTGCGCACAACATTACCCATGTCCATTGACACCCCCCCCCCCCCCTTTTTTTTTTTGTTCAAGCCTTTGTCTAGTGCATTTGGCTCAATCAATTTTTCTATGCCACTTAATGCAATAATCAAAATCTAGTTTGCAATTAATTATAATTTTATTTCAATTGTCATTCAAGTGAGACTTCTTGTTTAGAACAAAAGGGAAGCATTATTGCCGTAATTATTATAAGGCCACTTGGTAATCATAGCTCCTTTATGGTTCTTAAATCCTAAGCATTGCAATTGGTAGAAAGATGTCATCATTAGGCTAAATTTATGAAAAGGAACGACTGAGCCAAGAAGTGCATTGTTGATGCTCAGTTCAATAGACCCCAAGTGTACTAAACGAGCATATAATATGTTCGCAACGAACTTGAAACATGTATGCATTGGTTACTTGAAATGTACGCACTAATGTCAAAGCACATGTGATCTGTCTTTTCAATTGTAATCTTTTTTTTCAACTAAATTATTAATTCATTATAACATGCTTATACCCTTAAAACATCGTAACATTGTTTATTATTCTTTCAAATAAATTTACTACCCCAAAGATCATTTCAGTACCCTAAAATGTGTAAAAAATCTCAAACGTGGTCCTGACCTCAAGTGTACTAAACGAGGATATAATATGTACTCAATGAACTCGAAACATGTACGCATTGGTTACTTAAAATGTACGCACTAAAGTCAAAACACATGCGTTCTACTTTTTCATTCGTAATTTCTTTTTTTTTTTCAAATAAATTACTAATTCATTATCATATGCTTATACCCTTAGCACATCGTAAAATTGTTTATTATTCTTTCAAATAATTTTTACTACCCCAAAAATCATTTCAGTACCCTGAAATGTGTGAAAAAATCCCAAACGTAGTCCTGACCCCAAGTGTACTAAACGAGGATATAATATGTATGCAATGAACTTAAAACATGTACGCATTGGTTATTTAAAATGTACGCACTAAAGCCAAAACACATTCGTTCTATCTGTTCATTTGTAAATTTTTTTTTTCAAATAAATTACTAACTCATTATAACACGCTTATACCCTTAATACATCGTAACATTGTTTATTATTCTTTCAAACCAATTTTACTACCCCAAAGATCATTTCAGTACCCTAAAATGTGTAAAACATCCCAAACGTGGTCCTGACCCCAAGTGTACTAAACGAGGATATAATATGTACTTAATGAACTTGAAACATGTACGCATTGGTTACTTAAAATATATGAACTAAAGTCAAAACACATATGTTCTACTTTTTCATTTGTAATTTTTTTTTTCCAAATAAATTACTAATTCATTATAATATGCTTATACCCTTAGCACATCATAAAATTGTTTATTATTCTTTCAAATAATTTTTACTACCCCAAAGATCATTTCAGAATCCTAAAAGGTGTAAAAAAATCCAAAACGTGGTCCCGACCCCAAGTGTACTAAACGAGGATATAATATGTATGCAACAAACTCGAAACATGTACGCATTGGTTACTTAAAATGTACGCACTAAGGTCAAAACACATGCGTTCTATCTGTTTAATTGTAATCTTTTTTTTCAAATAAATTACTAATTCATTATATAAATGAAGAGAGTTGGTCGCTGGCCCACTTGAGACCCCACCAAAAAAGCAGCTCCCTTCTGCCCTTGAGTGTGGCTCAAAAGTATTTGATTAGTCCTTTTTTATTTTTGTTTTTTCTTTTTCAGATTAAAAGTGGAACAAAGTCAGGGGTGATCGATTTATCCAAAGGCATCATAGCATGAAAAAAAAAAAGAAAAAAAGGGAGGGGTAGGGGGTGGGGTAGTTGTAACAATGGAATGTTATTGTAGGTTTAAAATAAGAGAAGTCATTTTAGATTTGAAAATCTAAAAGAAAATTTTTATTCTTAGCAAGCGTTTGATCCCCCCTCCACCCCCCACCAAAAATTAAAAAAAAAAAAAAAAAAAAAAAATCTACTCAATGGGATGAGATTCACAACCATAATCCTACAATTCCTACCTTATGTAAGTGTGTTGGAAAATTTTTTTCCCACCAAAAATCCCAAAGTGATCGAGTTAATATTAGATTCTTTTTCGTTAGTGGGAAGAATACCAAACAGTTCAAATCATACAGTATGTTAGGAAAGATTGCTCATAACAATGGCTTCGCTGAAAAAGCAAAAAGGAGAAAAAAAATGATAAATTACAAAAAAAACCCTCTAATGTTTAACCATTTTTCTCGTAATCCTTTAAAGAAAAAATGGTTGTAATGTTTTTCTAAACAACTAACAAATTTAATAATTAGCACTATTTTTAATTGTTATTCGTGGAATTAATAATTGTTAGATGACGTTTTTCCATATAATTCCATGAATAACAATTAATAGTAACTATAATTACTAAATTTGTAAACTGTTTAAGAGACTCATTGCAACCATTGTTCTTTTTCACATTAAAATGAGTAAAAAAATCAGGAATCAATTTCTTGTAATTTACCCAAAAAAAATAAAAATATCTATCATGTACGTGTATTTTTCCGGAACCAGCAAGGCTACGCCAAGTGTTTTTATTTATTTATTTATTTCCAACAGTCTGTTTTTATTTATTTATTTATATTTTTCATTATCTTAATAAGGTCCCACATTAGTTTTCTGTAAAGTGTAAAACTACTATAGTTCCAAACTGCCAATGCCATCAAGCATGTTGGAGAGAGAGAGAGAGAGAGAGAGAGAGAGAGAGAGAGAGAGAGAGGGGGGGGTGTGGAATGTACCGATGGGTTATCTCTATTGTTTAGAGTCGTACAGAGAAAAACGATATTTGACAAAACACACAATTTAAAAAAAAAACATAATTCCATGGATTTATCATTTATAAAACTCTATTTTCTAAAAATATACTCTCATATATTTTATTGGATTTTGTGTTGAAAGTAATTATTAAAATAACAAAGCGTAGTATAGGAAATTCAAAAAAAAAATTTCAAAATTGACAAATATTTTAGAACAAAAAAATTAAGAAATATCACCTATTTTTGTGGGATAGAGGGAGTATGATAGAGGAATTGAAAGAAAAAGAAGTGTCAAATTCTAATGATGAGAGTAGGTGAGATAAAGATAAGAATAGGACAAATTAAGGATTTAAATCCCTCTAATTGTACTATATATATATATATATATATATATATATAGATACAGGTTTGTTCCTATCAGCTTCAGCTGATATAGGATATATCAGCTTCAGCTAATCCTCACCGTCCATAGCTTTAAAGGCTAATCTAGTGGCTGGGATTGTTCCTTCCATTTGACCATGATTTGGTACGTTGCAGGTTGCTTTTTCAGGTGTTGCAGGTCCTATCACGTTATGGCTGGCCTCGAATGGCGAGGGAGAGCTGTGTTTTCAAACCAAAACACATTTCAAACCAATTCAAAAAAAGTGAAGACCTTTGCATCAGCAAGCTCGCACACACAGCCATGGCCATCGTGAAGCTCGCACGCATCGCTCCTCTCTCTTCACCGTGAAGCTCGCATACACAACCACTCGCACACCACTCGGCTCACCGGCGTATTTGTCAGCAGTGAAAACCTTTGCATCGCCGGCGAGGCGGCTCCCTCTCCACGATCCTCACCGCCGGCGAACTGGTAAGATAAACAATCCTCTGAATTTTTTTTTTTTTTTCATCCTCTCTTCTCTTCAAACCCTCACACCGTGTGACCCTCCCCCATCTCAGAACACCATCGTCTCACTGCCGCCGAAGCTCTCCACCATGTGACCCTCACCACTGGCGTACTGGTAAGCTTTGTTTTCTATATTTTTCGATTTCTGAATTTTTTTTTTCTTCCTCTCTTCTCCAAACACTCACCCCGTATACCCTCCCCCATCGGAGCAAACCCTCGCCTGGAAAGCAACCCTACTCACCGCCGGCGACCTGAACTCCGGTGAGGCAGTAAACCAGATCTGCCGGCGCCATATCTCTATCTGCGCGTCGACCCATAAGAACTCCTTCTCGATCTATCCTCTCTTTGTAGATCTACATTGTTGTGTTTGATTTACTCAGAGTCAGACGTGTTGTTTATTTCATATGTTTTTCCCAAATATCATGTATTTTATAAAAGATTTCTAGGAATTTTCTCGTATGTGATGTTTATTTTAGCATATACACCATGAGATGTATCAAAATTTTTATCATTCTGTAGCAGTGAATTTTATTTCATATTGTGATCCCACGCGTGATGTTACATATGTTAAATATATCTCATTTACAAATCTTCATCTTCGCATCGACCCACAACAACTCCTTATCGATCTATCCTATCTTGTGTATCTAATTTTGTGTTTGATTTAGTCAGACATGTTTGATAGAGTTGACCAACTTTTATTTTTTCGAATTTTATATTCCAACGGAGTTGACTATATTACGAATTAGCCTACTGAAATTGTGGGCATTTTATGAAATTCCATTCGGCCATGACAAAATAGCCAACTAAACGTGAGTATAGTTGACTATATTTTTGGGCCCCATATCGTCAAACCCATTGCCGTGCAATATAGCCAACTAAAAGTGGGTGTAGTTGGCTATTTTTTTTCTCCACATGAGATAACCCACTGCCTTGCAATATAGCCAACTAAAAGTGGGTGTAGTTGGCTATTTTTTTTTTTTTTTCACATGACAAAACCATCTGCTTTGCAATATAGCCAACCAAAATTGGGTGTAGTTGGCTATTTTTTTTTTCTTTTTGACATATGAAAACCATCTGCCTTGCAATATAGCCAAATAAAAGTGGGTGTAGTTAGCTATTTTAACATTTCACAGTGGATAACTCTCTGGCCTGCAAATATAGCCAACTACAACTGAGTGTAGTTGGCTATTTTTTTATTTTTTTCACATGAGATAACCCACTGCCTTGCAATATATCCAACTAAAAGTGGGTATAATTGGTTTTTTCTTTTTTTTTCACATGACATACCCACTGCCTTGCAATATAGCCAACTAAAAGTAGGTATAGTTGGCTATTTTCTTTTTTTTTTTCACATGAGATAACCCACTGCTTTGTAATATAGTCAACTAAAAGTGGGTGTAGTTGGCCTTTTTTTTTTTTTTTTTTTTCTTATGACAAAACCATCTGCCTTGCAATATAGCCAATCAAAATTGGGTGTAGTTGGCTATTTTTTTTTTCTTTTTGACATGCGAAAACCATTTGCCTTGCAATATAGCCAAATAAAAGTAGATGTAGTTAGCTATTCTAACATTTCACAGTGGACAACTCTCTGCCCTGCAAATATAGCCAACTAGAATTGAGTGTAGTGGACTATATTTTTGTTTTCTCCAGATCACAGTGGAAGTTGCCTTGGCATCTAATATAATATTGGCAACTTCCAACCAACTTAAAATTAATAAATAGGGTAGTGATGAAAAGAAAAAAAAAATCACAAATGTGATTTTTATTTTATTTTTAAACATGATATTCTAATTAATAAATAGAGTAGAAGAGGATTAATGATAGTAGCCACTATAGATATTCAAAGCACATGATTTTTAACATGATATTTAACATCATACTATATAAAAACATATGGAATATACTTCACATATGAGCAAAATTAGAGTAAAAAAATATATTTACATGATATTTGAGAAAAACATATGTAATAAACAACACATCTAACTAAATCAAACACAAAATTAGATATACAAGAGAGGATAGATCGATAAGGAGTTGTTGTGGGTCGATGCGAAGATGGAGATTTGTAAATGAGATATATTTGACATATGTAACATCACGCATGGGATCACAATATGAAATAAAATTCACTGCTACAAAATGATAAAAATTTTGATACATCTCATGGTGTAAATGCTAAAATAAACATCACATACGAGAAAATTCCTAGAAATCTTTTATAAAATACATGATATTTGGGAAAAACTTATGAAATAAACAACACGTCTGACACTGAGTAAATCAAACACAACAATGTAGATCTACAAAGAGAGGATAGATCGAGAAGGAGTTCTTATGGGTCGACGCGCAGATGGAGATATGGCGCCGGCAGATCTGGTTTACTGCCTCACCGGAGTTCAGGTCGCCGGCAGTGAGTGGGGTTGCTTTCCAGGCGAGGGTTTGCTGCGATGGGGGAGGGCATACGGGGTGAGTGTTTGGAGAAGAGAGGAAGAAAAAAAAATTCAGAAATCGAAAAAAATAGAAAACAAAGCTTACCAGTACGCCGGTGGTGAGGGTCACATGGTGGAGAGCTTCGGCGGCAGTGAGACGATGGTGTTCTGAGATGGGGGAGGGTCACACGGTGTGAGGGTTTGAAGAGAAGAGAGGATGAAAAAAAAAAAAAATTCAGAGGATTGTTTATCTTACCAGTTCGCCGGCGGTGAGGATCGTGGAGAGGGAGCCGCCTCGCCGGCGATGCAAAGGTTTTCACTGCTGACAAATACGCCGGTGAGCCGAGTGGTGTGCGAGTGGTTGTGTATGCGAGCTTCACGGTGAAGAGAGAGGAGCGATGCGTGCGAGCTTCACGATGGCCATGGCTGTGTGTGCGAGCTTGCTGATGCAAAGGTCTTCACTTTTTTTGAATTGGTTTGAAATGTGTTTTGGTTTGAAAACACAGCTCTCCCTCGCCATTCGAGGCCAGCCATGACGTGATAGGACCTGCAACACCTGAAAAAGCAACCTGCAACGTACCAAATCATGGTCAAATGGAAGGAACAATCCCAGCCACTAGATTAGCCTTTAAAGCTATGGACGGTGAGGATTAGCTGAAGCTGATATATCCTATATCAGCTGAAGCTGATAGGAACAAACCTATATATATATATATATATATATATATATATATGTCAAGCAGGATATTTGATCTTCGCCAAAAGGCCGAAAAAGGTGTGTCAAGTGGGATACAATCATGGAGATAAAAAGGAAAAATAGTAGCACTACCATTATAAAATAAAGAAACTTTCCCTTTTTAGTAAGTATAGATAAATCCGACAACCGAGAACCGACACCCGTACCCGAGTCCGTATAATGTATTATAAAAAGGTTGTAACGCAGATCCAACAGGCATCTTAAGTAAAACCCTTTTATCACCACCTCTATCATTCCTACACTCCAATCACATATACACAATGCTTCATTCCATAATTTCCACACTCTTTCTCCTCCTTGCGGCCCTATGTTTATTCATCCACCTCCGACGGACCGTGTCGTCGCGCCTCAACCTGCCGCTGGGACCCCGATCCCTCCCCATCATCGGCCACCACCCCCACTGTAGCCTCTACCACTTATCCAAAAAGTACAGCGAAATCATGTCATTGTGTCTTGGCTACGTACCAACAATTGTGGTCTGATCACCTCAAGCCGCCAAGCTATTCCTCAAGACCCACGACACCATTTTTGCTAGCCGACCTAAAGTCCAATCTTCCGAGTACCTGACTTATGGGAGTAAGGGCGTGGTTTTTACTGAGTACGGTCCGTATTGGCGCAACGTACGAAAATTATGCACCGTTGAGCTTCTCACTACGGCGAAAATCAATTCTTTCGCGAATATGAGGGAGGAGGAGTTAGGGTTTTTGGTGCAATCGGTGAAGAAATCTGCGGCGGCGCGTGCGGTGGTGAATGTTAGTGTGAAGGTGGGTGAGGTTATCGAGGACATGACTCATAAGATGGTGTTTGGGCGTAGTAAGAATGAGGGATTTGACATGAACGCCATTCTTCAAGAAGCGACGAGGTTGGCAGGAGCTTTCAATATTGCCGATTTTGTGCCCTGGTTAGGTGTACTTGACCTTCAGGTATATTTTTTCATATTTTATTTATTTATTTATTTTTATATCAAGATGTTTAAGATGCTTTACACCTATCTAAGCACATGCAATCCCTTGTCTACATGCATTAGGCAATTATAGGATAAAGTCCATAGGAATGACTTTAAGAGGGAATGGTAAGAGTTGATCTCAAGACCTTTTGCTTGGCAAAAAACCCTTGGATTACTCATCCACATCTCAAGGTTAAATAACTTATAATATCTTAGATAAAGATCTAATCATTTATAACAAGTTGACCCTCTCAAGATGACTTACTTTGTATAATGCATGTTACTGTTATGTGTCCCCATCATCCATCCCATGCCTGCCATGTGGCCTTGTTTTAGTATGGATTAGCCTACTTTACCTTGTCATCATTCGTCCATTATTTATTTATTTTATTTTACAAAGTGTTTAATTTTTTTAAAAAATAAATAAATCAATTTTGGTAAATTTCATATTTGGATTAAATTAGTCAATTTAGTATAATTTAGGTTTTACATTGGAATTTTTTATTTTATTTTAAAGTTTAGGTACATTATTGGAACTAAATCAAAAGTATAGGATGTTAAATATGTTTGTTCAACTATTATGTTCTAACTACCTTGACATATAAGTTCTACGAAGCATAGTTATTAAACCCGGATCAAACATTGACCCGGTCTAGAGGTTAGGTCACTAGTTCAACTATCGGGTCACTGCTTAAACAAATCCTATAATTAAAAATAGGGTTAATTACATTTTTGTACTATCAACATTGAGGTAATCTCAATTTAGTCCATGAACTTGACATTGACTCAATTTTGGGACAATTTTTAACCTTGTGTTTCAATGTGGGACAAGGGGTGATGGACGTTAGAATTTTTAACGGAGCAATCATGTGCTTCACACGTGCTGCTGATATAGATCCTACGTGGTATCAAACAAAGGGGTGTATTACTTTTTTGTATCATCAACTTTGGGAGTAGTTTCAATTTAGTCTACAAACTTAACAGTGATTCAATTTTGGGACAATTTTTAATTTTGTATTTCATTGTGGGACAGGGGTAACGGACGTGATGGACATTAGGATTTTTAACGAGACAATCAAGTGATTATTTGAACAATTATTTCAAAATTTTAAAAATTTTATGCATTTAAAAAAAATAGAAAAATGATTATTTGAACAATTATTTCCCAAAAATCAATTTTTAAAATCAATTTCTAAATTTTAATAATTTTCTAAATTTTTTAAAATTAAAAATTAGGAAAATGATTATTTGAAAAATTATTTCCAAAATTTAAGAATTTTCTGCATTTTTTTTTTTAAAAAGGAAATTGATTATTCGAACAATAATTTCCCTAATTTTTGGTAATTTACTGATTTTTTTTTTGTCTTTTTTAATATAATTTAACATTTATTTGGAATTTTTAAAAATTAAAAACCCAAAATTATGCGTGTGTGACACGTGGCAAGGGAGCATCATCTCTTCCTTGCAACGGGTTGCAAACATATCCGAATTCTACATAGGTCTTTTTTGTTATCAAATCCTCAACTTTGAACTCTTATATCTTTTTCAATTCTTGCTCTTTTAAAAATCCTAACGTTTGTCACCTCTGTCCCATATTGAAACACAAAGTTAAAAATTATCTTAAAATTGAGTCAATATCAAGTTCGTAGACTAAATTGAGACTACCCCCAAAGTTGATGGTACAAAAAGGTAATTAACCTAGAAAGTTTGGTGCCACGTGGGATCCACATCAGCAGAACGTGCGGGGCACATGACTGCTTCATTAAAAATCCTAACGCCTGTCACCCCTTGTCCTACATTGAAACACAAATTTAAAAATTGTCCCAAAATTGAGTAAATGTCAAGTTCGTGGATTAAATTGAGATTACCCCCAAAGTTTATGGTATAAAAAAGTAACTAACCCTTAAAAATACTAATTAAAAAAATGAAATTTAGTTATAAAAAAGAAACGTGTATATTTAGACAATAAATGATATGTATTGTGAGCAGTAGCGGAACTAGGGGGGCCTTTGGGGACACTTGCCCCCACTGGCTCAAACCATTTTTTTTTTTTTTTTTTTGAAGAGATATTATCATTTGATGACCACTTCCCAATATAATGCGAAAAACAAGAAGCTGGTAGTCATTTTAAAGCATATGTTTAGTCCATTTGTAATAAATTGACAAAAATATCCTTTTTTGGGTATTACATTTGAAAATGATCAGCAAAACGTAATTATTTCAAAAAAAAAAAAAAAAAAAAAAAAAACTCTCTAAAGATTTCAGTTCCCACTTCACAGAATTAGTGCCCCCATTGGAGATAACTCTTGGCTCCACCCCTGATTGTGTGTTATTTCATAATAGCAACACATGGTTTAATGGTTAAGATTCTCTTCAGTCACTTTAACTTTGTTTCACATCCTTATTCAATTTAACTTAATTTGTTTCACCTCCTTATTTTGATTCCCAACAACAACAAAAATAGTTTAAGTCGATTCTTTCCCCATCACATGGTGTGTCTGTGAACTATTTGGATGACATTTGGGGTAAAGACCACATTTGGGCATAATAGTAAAGTTTAGGTATTGGATTGGGAGAAAAAATAATTTGATTACCACATTGGAATTTTTGAAAAAACTCAAGGTACTAAAATGATTTTTATCCTATATTATTTTTATCGTATTACCTTTACAAAGAAAAAAAAGAAGGAAATGAAGGAAAATGGTATGAGAATGGTATTTTTGTCACGATAAATAATACTCACCATTTCTGATGCAGCGGAAATACACGGTTGAGACTAGCTCACCAAAAAACAAACAAGCTTCCACCAATCTGTTGATTGTCGCAAGAACAATGCCAGATAGTAGGCAACCACAATCAATATTCTCTCAAGAACACGAAAGTAGGAAAATAGAGGAGAACCCTCTCTCTCAATATTATTAATCAAATAATCAAAGTCTGAACTATTTGCCATAAGGCTTACATCCCTTTATATAGAGAACTAATAAGAAAAACCTAGTTCTACTAGAACAAGACAACCTAGTTCTACTAAAACAAGAAAACCTAATTCTACTAGAACAAGTAAGAATTAACTCTCTAGGAAACTAATTAATTTAAAGCAATAATAAAAATGAAATAAATAAAGCCTTAAAATAACTAATAAATTAAACTAAGCTAAATTAATAAAAATCCCGAAAATATCCCATTCACTTGACCTCTCGACGATCCATCGCCTCTAAGAACTTCAAGGCTAAACACGCGATGCGGTCTGCATCATCCTCCCCGGGTTGGAGAGAATTCGCCCTTGAATTCGCAACCTCATCTTCTGAGCTATCTCCATTGTACGGGACCAAATGCTTGACGTTGAACACATTATGAGTGCGAATATGACTTGGAAGCTTCAAACGATAAGCATTAGGGTTAATCTTCTCAATGATCTCCAATGGTCCAATTTTCCTCGCAGCCAACTTGTTGTACTCTCCCACAGAATATCTATCTTTTGTCAAAATGGCATAGACAAAATCTCCTACATCAAACTCCACCAAACGCCTCTTCTTGTCAGCAGCTTGCTTGTACTTCAAAGTAGCCTCTTGCAAATTCTTCAAAGTAGCTTTGTGAATTTCTTGAATTTGAGCAATCAAATCTTCGGCCTTTGCATTCACACGCTTCAAGTTAGGAACAGGCGCAAGGTCAAGCGGCGATATCGGATTAATATAAAAAGGACTAAACTAAGTGCTACGACTGATAGAACGATTGAAAGCAAACTCAGCTTGGTACAATCTTTGATCCCAATTCTTCCCATGGTCTCCAGCTAAGCATCTCAAGAGATTTCCCAACGAACGATTAACAACTTCTGTCTGACCGTCCGTTTGCGGATGATAGGCACTACTAAAATCAAGCTTTGTATTGGCAAGCCTCCACAAGCATCTCCAAAAATGACTAAGGAACTTAGAATCCTTGTCAGAAACTATAGTCATTGGCAAACCATGCAAACGATACACCACTTGAAAATATAGTTGAGCCACATGCAATGCATCACTAGTCTTCTTGCAAGGAATAAAATGCGCTATCTTAGAAAATCGGTCCACCACTACAAAAATAGAATCCACACCCCTTTGTGTACGTGGTAACCCCAAGACAAAATCCATACTCACATCAGTCCACGGTTGTGTAGGTATAGGTAAAGGCATATACAACCCAGCATTAGTCGCAGTGCCTTTAGAAATTTGACATACCCTACAACGATCCACGAACTTAGCAATCTCCTTTCGCATAGATGGCCAAAAATAAGTACGCATTACTAACTGCAGCGTCTTATCCCTCCCCATGTGACCTTCATTATGTAGCTCCATTATAATTTTCAGGCGCAAGCTACACTCAGGTATACACAACAAATTTCCTTTGAAAAGAAAACCATCATGCACAATGAAATCCACGCGTCTACCTTCCCTTACATCATCCATAATAGAAGAAAAATATGGATCAGTAGACAATAATTCATTAAAAGTATCAAAACCAAGTACCTTTGTCTTCATGGTAGTAAGCAAAGAAGTACGCCTACTAAGCGCGTTTGCCACTTTATTCAATGCCCCAGATTGATGCTTGATAACAAATGTAAATTGTTGCAAATAAGCTGCCCAACCAGCATGTCTAGAATTCAGCTTGGCTTGATTATTGAGGTGCTTCAAAGCATCATGATCTGAATACAAAATAAATTTGTTGTAGACTAGATAAGAACTCCAACGCTTCAATGCTTGAACAATGGCATAGAACTCCACATCATAGGTACTATAGTTCAGTTTAGACCCATTTAAATTCTCACTGTAGTACGCCACAGGTCTCCCATCTTGACTCAAAACCCCTCCAATACCTACTTTAGATGCATCACAATGAAGCTCAAACGGTATTGAGAAATTCGGTAGCACTAGCACAGGAGCTGTAGTGAGCTTGTGCTTTATCACATGAAAAGCCCTTGTAGCAGCTTCAGTCTAAGTAAGCTTTCCCATCTTTATGCAGTCTGTAATAGGAGCCATAATAGTGCTGAAATTTGGAATAAAACGCCTATAGAATGACACCAACCCATGAAAACTACGCACTTCAGTCACAGTGGTAGGTATGGGCCATTGCTTGACTGCCTCCATTTTGGATTCATCAACAGAAATTCCATCCTTTGAAACAATATACCCAAGGAATAGAACTTTGTCAGTCATGAAGTAGCACTTTTGCAATGCAGCAAAGAAGTTCTCTTTCCTCAAAACTGACAAAACCTGTCTCAAGTGCTCAAGATGCAAAATAGGATTAGCACTATAAATAAGAATATCATCAAAATAAACTACCACAAACTTTCCAATGAATGGCCGAAATATTTGATTCATCACACGCATGAAAGTACTCGGAGCATTAGAAAGTCCGAATAGCATCACCAACCACTCGTATAACCCCTCACGAATCTTGAAAGCAGTCTTCCATTCATCACCCTCTCGGATACGAATCTGATGATATCCACTTTTCAAATCCAATTTACTGAACACAGTAGCTCCACCCAATTGGTCTAACAAATCATCTAACCGAGGAATAGGAAATCTATAACACACAGTTATTTTATTTATTGCTCGGCTATCAACACACATACGCCAAGACCCATCCTTCTTTGGTGTAAGCAACGCAGGTACAGCACAAGGACTCAAGCTTTCCCTAACGTGTCCTTTAACCAACAACTCCTCTACTTGACGCCTCAACTCCTCATGCTCTTTAGGACTCATACGATAGTGAGGTCGATTAGGCAGATTGGATCCTGGCACAAGATCAATTTGATGCTGAATGTCCCTAAGAGGTGGTAACCCCATAGGTAACTCACTAGGAAAAAGATCCTTGTACTCACCAATAATTTTTTTAACAGGCTTAGGAATTTTCTCACCATTCCCTTCAATAGTTTCTTTACCCATCAGCACATAAACCATCCCAGTTTCAATTGCTTCCTTGACAAATTTGTGCATAGACAATAAATTTGTATTTTTTTCTCCACTAGATCTAGGTGCCAATTCTTTATTTGGGAGTAAAACAATTTTAACATTGTTAAACAAAAAGCTATATGTATTTTTCCTCCCATCATGTGCAACACTCCTATCAAATTGCCAAGGTCTACCTAATAATAAATGGCATGCATCCATACGAACTACATCACACCATGCTTTATCTTTATAAGTAGAACCAATAGAGAAAGTAACTAAGCAACATTTGAAACGGTTACCTCTGTACCCTTCTTTAGCCACGAAAGCTTATAGGGATTAGGATGTTGCTCAGTAGCCAACTCCAATTTTCTGATAGCTTCCTCAGCAATTACATTCTCGCAGCTCCCAGAGTCAATAACAAATTTGCATACTTTTCTGCCAATAGTGCATGTTGACGGAAAAATATTACTACGAAGCCACGCATCTCCATTGACTTCTCTAGGAGTGAAACAAGCTCTACACACCACAAGTAATTGCCCTTGGTTACCCTCAACTTGCTCTTCAGGCGAATAGTCAGCCTCAGTCATATCAAAGTGCGGCTCACCCTCAATTTCATAATCATGATCACCCACAAATTCTTCATTCTCTACGAATAGCCCTTTACTATAACGCCCACTTTTCTTGCATTCTGCCATGCGATGCCCGGACTCACCACACGTGAAACAACGAACACCACTAGTGCTAGGTCCAGCTGTCATAGGGGGTTGACCTCCAATAGGTGGTCTAGCCGCCAGTGCTGACTGTGTCGGATTCCTCACAGGCGTCGGTCTACTTTGGGTTGGCGGGATGCGAACACTTTTACTACCACCATTCCATGGTGATACTCCATGCTTGCGATTGAATTGTTTCTCCAATTGAATAGCCCTTTGGTGCGCCTCTGATACAGAATAAGGGTCAAATAAATTTAAAGTATCTTAAAATTGATCACGCAAACCTCCAATATAACGAGACACCAACTGATCCTCTGTTTCAGCCAAATCATTGTGAGACACCAATTTATAAAATTCCGTATTATACTCATCAACCATTCGAGTTCCTTGCTGCAAATTCTGCAATCTCTGGTACATCGTTCTTGTATAATTATACAATAAGAACTCTTCACGCAAATGCTTCTTTAATTTCTCCCACGAATTAATTTTTGACTTTCCTTGTCGACTACGGGTTGTTTTCAATTTTTGCCACCAAGAAGCAGCCCTCATACGAAATCTCGTAGCCACCAACGGAACCCTTTGATTATCAGGAACCTCCTTAAAATCTAAAATTTCCTCCACAGTAAAAATCCATTCCGAAAATTCATCAGGTTGTAACGTACCTGAAAATTCTGGAATATCAACCCTTATACCACTCTCCCATCGTCGAGTATCATCCACAACCCTAGGTTCCTTGTCCCTTTGCCTCATTCTCCCTTACGGGACATAGTCAGCGTAAGGATTGTCAAAATCATGATAATCACGATTATTACCTCTAGGTTTGCGCCTCCCTCACGGAACGGGTTCGGTGTCAGAATCCTCGTTTGCACCCCCAACACTCTCTACTTCTACAGAATGTAGAGACGGAGATCGACGACCACGTCTGCCTTCAAGATGTTGTCATTTGAGTTCAGTTCGTAGCTCATCTAAAATTTCTTGTCGCATTCGGGCCATGTCCTCGCGATAATGCATATCCTGCAGATTGGCTTCACGGCCTCCGGCACGTCCTCCTCCTCGTCTTAGCATGACGGCAAGAACGAACTGGTCTCTGATACCAACTGATGCAGCGGAAATACGTGGTTGAGACTAGCTCACCAAAAAACAAACAAGCTTCCACCAATCTGTTGATTGTCGCAAGAACAATGCCAGATAGTAGGCAACCACAATCAATATTCTCTCAAGAACACGAAAGTAGGAAAATAAAGGAGAACTCTCTCTCTCTCAATATTATTAATCAAATAATCAAAGTCTGAACTATTTGCCATAAGGCTTACATCCCTTTATATAGAGAACTAATAAGAAAAACCTAGTTCTACTAGAACAAGACAACCTAGTTCTACTAAAACAAGAAAACCTAATTCTACTAGAACAAGTAAGAATTAACTCTCTAGGAAACTAATTAATTTAAAGCAATAATAAAAATGAAATAAATAAAGCCTTAAAATAACTAATAAATTAAACTAAGCTAAATTAATAAAAATCCCGAAAATATCCCATTCGCTTGACCTCTCGACGATCCATCGCCTCTAAGAACTTCAAGGCTAAACACGCGATGCGGTCTGCATCAATTTCCTTCCACTTTTTCTCCCACTTCTGGGAAGAAAGATTTTGGTGGGCTTAAATGAAGTTAAAAGTTTAAAACTCACCCTTGTAGCTTTCCCTTCCTCTCATTTTTCTATCTTAATTAACCAAACAAAGGAAATGTCTCATTGGACTTGATGGCAATCTTCCTATTTTATTTGTTTTTCCTTGGTTAATAATATTTTAAATATTGAGCACATGATTTAGAGGCCATTTGATGCCAACGTAGTTGGGATTCAATGTCCTAGTTGATGTTTCTACTACTCATTAAAAAAAAGAAAAAGAAAAGGAAATGTCTCATTCCTTCAAGTACTTTTCCTCATTCCTTCTCTTCCCCTCACTTTCCTTATCAACCAAACGGGCTCTTAAAAGCATGCTAATTGTTTTAAAAATAACGTAGAAATTAAAACAAATGTAACATAGTTGGTGCTTGAACATAATTTTCAAAATGCGAAGATGGTTTTGAATTATTTCATGATCTCCCCATTTAATCTGATAGTTATTGCTTTAAACTTCAACTTTTAATCATTCACTGTCCAGAGTCCCATGTCTTCAACTATTGTCCTCTTCCACTTCAAAAATATCTTTTAATCGAAGTACTTCGTCAATATTCTTAGCCCTGCCAATACCACATTTCAATAACCATTCTTCCTCAACATCTTCTACCAATAACATTTCTAGTAGCTGCAATCCTATATTTTCCTTGGGCATTTCAGAATCTCCATCCAGAGGCTCAACAACTTCTTTCAATTGTTTCTGTTGTTCAGCATTTACATACACTTTCTTTACCCATCTCTTCACTACTGGACCTCTGTTATAATTTTCCTTTTTTCCTTGATTCAAACTCCTTTCATTGTCTGCATATTTTGCCATCCCAACATAAATCTTATGTTTGCCTAGAAAAAATACCATTACACCTTATTGTTCTAATAGCATCAATTCTTCTTTCAACCCTTGCAAACCCAAATCTAGTGTTAACCTTCACCCTTGTTTTTCTTGGAACAAAGACATCCACTACTCTTCCATGCCAACTGAAGATATTTCGAAGCCATCTGTAATTTATCTGAATTGGGAGATTGTCCACAAAGAGAGTAACACATAAGCCCCAATTGACAAACTACATTCTTCTCTGATGCATCATTTCAGTTCCAACTCCTTTCTCAAAACAATTGATACCCCAAAACACCACATATATAATCCACTTTTGCAAAAACGAAACCCTAGAAATCACAAAATGTAGCTCTCAACTTTCAATCACAGCCCTCATCTATACATCAAATCCCAAAATTGAACCCCACTTACATAGATCAAATCCCTATTCTGACGATCAAACTCCTGTTAGAAGAGGGATTTGATCTGTTTAAGTGGCATGGGGTTCGATTTTGGGATTTGATGTATAGATGAGGGTTGTGATTGAAAGTTGAGAGCTGCATTTTGTGATTTCTAGGGTTTAATTTTTGTAAGAGTGTGGATTATACACGTGGTGTTTTGGGGTATCAATTGTTCTGAGAAAGGGCTTAGAATTGCAATGATGGATCAGAGAAGGAAGCAGTTTGTCAGTAGGGGCTCATGTGTTACTCTCTTTGTGAACAATCTTCCAATTCAGATGAATTACAGATGGCTTCGAAATATCTTCAGTTGGCATGGAAGAGTTGTGGATGTCTTTGTTCCGAGAAAAACTAGGGTGAAGGTTAACACCAGATTTGGGTTTGTAAGGTTTGAAAGAACTGATGCTATAATAATAGAGTATAATAATAATAATAAATATGCTCATACTTGCGGAAACCATTGAATCCAATCAACTAACCTCTGCAAAAGAGACACCCGATTAAGAAGTCGGTCTTCCTCTACTTGCTCTCTTACTTTACACAGTCACTGATGGGATAGGCTACTAGAGTTTTCTAACTTATGGAGTATGGAGGGACCTAGCCTGACCTATTTATAAAGAAACCTTGTGAAGTTTTTCCCGTCATGGACTCCTTAACCTATCAGGAATAGGCCCATAATTTATAATCTCATATCACATACTAAAGTGCACTAGAACCCAATTACTTTATTGATTAGACCATATATTGGGTTATACCGTACATTATTATAGGCTAGACATTCAACCCATTTTTAGCAATTCAGAAAACTCAATCAATTTAAAGCCAACATATACTAAATTCAAACATGTTTCTCAAACACATTAAAACTCAAAACCTAGTGGTAAACCCTCCACGTATAGTTGTCCGAATTTTGTTGCTTCTTCAACAGCCTCAAAGGAACAAACCTAGTTGATCCTATTTGTCAATATTAGCACGCTCAACAAAGAGAAAGGAAACCCACAAAGGTAGTGTAGATGGTAAAGAATCATGACTACGAATCGAAGGTGGTAGTATAGATGGTCATAATCTTCACTCCTTCACTATTGAATGCATGAAATTACAAGTAAACTGTGCATAACAGGGATTAGTCTGGACCCTAAAGCCTAGAATACTGTTTCATATGTCCAAAATAAAAAAAAAAAGAAGAAGAAAGGAAAACTAGAAGATAGGGCACAAAGAAAGTGAGAAGTTAAATGTGAACGAATACTCTACTCTATGCTCACCACGCGTTTTGCAGACATCACTCTGAATCTAGAAATCGTTTATATTTTGCCTACTCCTTCACTTCTGAATTATGGGGAAAAGTTCTTGAGCTATATAATATCAATAGAACCTCAAGGAATTAGCAAAATGAATTTCTTAGGGCTACACATTCCTTGGGAGGCAACTCATTTGGGATTCCCATAAAAAACAACTGGCCTGGTCAATGACTATCTATCACATATGGAGAAAAAGAAATCATAGATTGCATGAAAATTTGTTCCAAAGCCCAGCTACCAGTATGCAGCACATTGTTGATGATGTAAGATAAAGCATTTGGCCTTAAAAGGATCACTGACAGTGCTAGGAACCGGGATTTGTGCACTAAATTGAAGCACAAACTTTAGCTTGAGATATATATTGTTTACGTGTTTTCTGATAGCTTAAGCTTTTGGGATCAAATGATGTTTTAACATGCATGGTATCAGAGTTGGTTTCTAAGAGATCCTGGTTTCAAGTCTTCTCATCTCCGTGTAAACTTGATAGCATCAGCTTTTCGGATGAAGTGGTGTCCTTACAAAACTATGAACCGCCCCCCCCCCCCCTCCCCCCAAAAAAACGAAAGAAAAAAAGGAAAAAAAGAAGAGAAGTGAGAAGTAGAGATAAATTATCTGATCTTTTTTTTTTTTTTTTTTTGATCAGCAAAAGAAAATCAATTTTATTAATCAAAACACAAACTATTACAATCTCAAACAAGAACCACCACCCAAATACAACACCAAACTAAGCCTAGGGAAAGTATCCAAATTTAGCAAGACACTAAAAGGAAACCACCCCCGGCAGACCTCCCACCCAATAAATTATCTGATCTTGGAATAAAGAAGTCAACAAGAATTAAAGAAGAGCCTATCCCTTTTTTTAAAAAATTTATTTTTAGGTTTCATGTTCCAGTGGCATACCAATCCTTGAACCTCTAACCTTAAGAATGGTTTGATAACTACCTAACCACAATGGCTACAAGGGGATGGTAGAAGAGCCCATCCCTCATAATTAGCAGAACCAAGAGATTTCACAAGAGCTGAGGTAACTAAAAAGGTTTAAAAACAAAACTGTTGGAAATATATCACATCCCATATTGCCCAAATATTGGATTTGACATAGCTTTATATACCTATTTGGGCCCTCTACTTATAAGCTTAGGCTTTTAAATTGGAAACTTAAAAAACAAAAACAACACCCTTTCCTCATTATTACCCAAATTAAAGAACTAAAAATAACTAATAAATAAATTAACCCAAATTGGCCTCTTTTTTTTCCTCAAAATAGTTTATAAAATTCTCAAGTTTACTTAAAATCAGGCTAGAGCGAACGCACATGTTATGTTCATTCAACTTTAGTTATTTCAAAAAACAGTTGTTGCAGAGCGATGGCACATGTTTTTGTTTTTGGGTTGTTTCCTGCAGTGGTGGGTTTGGTTGTTTGAGCTAGCAGTTTTCTTCATTTTGGTGGCTTTTGTGGAGCAGCTAATTTTTCATGCTTTTTATACTTTTCATGGTGGTGTCCTCTGCTGGGGTGGGGTTGTACTTGCTAGGGTTTTTGGGTTTGTTTTGAGGCTGTTTCTCTATGTAATTTTCTCTTCTTAGATCCTGAGAAGTGATCATTTAATTAATATATAGTTTCTTTTTACCGATGAAAAAAAAAAAGAAAAAAAAAAAACGAAAGAGTTATTGAAGAGAATCTCATAGGTAGTGACTTTCACGCAAAAGGGTGATGGATGATTTAATTTACTAATATATCCTTTTCTTTTTCAAATTTTATTTTTATTTTAAAGAAATAGGGATTTTATTTTTTATTTTTTTATTTTAAAGAAATAGGGATTTTTTTTTTATTTTTTTTGAAAAGTTTCTTATTTGTGGAACTAATGAAACTGGGAGAGCCATCTTTGTGGAACTAATGAAACTGGGCAACTTAAACATACGCTTTTAAGGTGGGAGTCTATTGCGGCAACGGAGACTTTTCCAGCGGCCATGACCAAAACCTGCGACTGAAGAGATTCTACGACTCCTTCAACGTTTGAACAGTTCACGACTTCACGTGCTTTGGGAGTTTGCAATATTCAATCTGAACGTGACTGAAAAAAAGGGGCGGCTATTTTTTCACCCATCGATTTTATTTTCATCCTCTATTTATTTTAATTTCTCTAAGTTTTAACAAAAATATAGAAGATTTTTATGAAAATGGGTCACACGGTACGCTAAAAAAGACATCATTTCGAACACTTTTGGAGAAGATAGTTTTTACAAAATCTGTTATTTAAGTGAATTTTTAGGTGATTTACAGTTTTTGTTTTGGTTTTATAGAATGTTCCACGAAAAATGGTCAAAAAATCTATTTAAATGATAGATTTCGAAAATACAGCTTTCTGCAAAGTCGTTCAAAATGATGTTTTTAAGTAAACAACGTAATCGGTTTTCCTAATACCCTTTTATATTTTTTATAAAATTTTGACAAGTCTAAAATAAATGAGGTCATGATGAAGTTGAGGAGTGGCAATAACCGACCTCACAAAAAAATTGAGGCTTTGTTGATCTCATTCGATAAAATTGACCACACAGGCACACAGTAATTTTGAGATAACGCCATTGATGCCTATCACATGCAGGAGACACACCAATCAGAGATACTGCGGGTGACTCTGCACTTTTTTCTTCTTTTATTTAGGTCCTCGATCTAGATCTCCAACTAATTGGACCATAATGAAAGTTTGGAGCTAGCTAGCACAAGCAAGCCACCACACATCTTTTTTTCTTTCTCTTCTCATTTTTTCCACACATCTCTCCAAAAACATGGTGTTGTGTTTGAATAGCCCACTTGAGGGGAGCAATCACCATTGCAGCCTTTCAAACTTCTGCTTCGTCGTATTTAATTTCAAGTCACACACCTAATAGTTATTCGGTTTGCCTAGTCTTCCTTTTCTAGAAAGGAGATTAATGTCTTGGATCAGTTTCACCACTTGCCATGGAATATTACTAATATTCTTTTGAGAAATCCGAATAATTAACTATTAATCACCTTTTATATGGACTTTATTAAAACCTTTCTTCCAAGTATAAAGAAGACCATTTTAGAGCCATACACTCATCTACCAGAACAGAAACATTATGAAGATTGAAAGTAAAAGTTGCAATCAGATGACCCCAATGATTCCTTATATAACAAATCTACCAATACTCAATTTCTTCAAATGAATACATGAGCCGTCAAAATTGATTTTTACCCACATTGAAGGAGGAGGAATCCAATAAATGAATCCAAATACTTGCAAACAAGTTGTTAGTATAATACCATCTAAAAATGTCACTAAAATAAGACGAAACTATATAAAGAAAATAGGTGGGACTGGGGACTTGACCATTAAAGAATACCTTATTTTGATGATTCCAAATACGCCATAATAGAATAGCAATTTTTTCAAAATAGTGATCAAATTTATCATTATAATTAAAATTCACAATTAACCCCAATCTAACCAATCAATCAACCTGGGATAGAGCAATAACTTGTAACCAAGTTCCGAATAGTGATTCGATTTTTTACCACCACCAAACTTAACTCAATTAGGCATTAATACCATTACTAAGGTTGCAGTCGAGTGGTAAAGGTATAAGATGTTAGGTAGTTAAGGGTTGAGTCTCGAAAGCAGTGGTGTGACATGTATTTATCATTTGATGTATAGTTTCACTCATATAACTAGTGGTGCTACTAACCCTTGGTGGGGTTAAGGTAAGGTTATGACTCAACCGACTAAAAGGAGCACTTAGGGACTCCCCATTAATTGTAGGTATGTCTAGCCCCTCTTGTCATTAGTTTCTTATTGATATGAGAATATTATGGTCACACCTAAGTAGAGTTATCACGATTGGTTATCCTTTTTCAACCACTCTTTTTATTATAAATAAAAAATAAAAAAATTAAGCATTGATACCAACCACATTTTATTTTATTTTATTTTATGGGCAAATACCAACCACTTTCCTTTGTAAAGTCAAATCACTAGTCACATGTATTAGAGCCGAAAGCGAAAAGCTAAGACCCCAAAACACATACTTTTGAAAACGAGCGATAGGGAGAGAGGAGTCAAATAACTAGTCAAATGCAGTACGTAGGGCTGAAAACCAAAAGCTAAAAGCCCGAAACACCTACTTTTGAAGCAGTTTCCATAGATTTCACCTATATCGGCAGGACGAAATCAAAATTATAAGGCAAAAATACTAACTATTAAATTAATATGGGTAAGATTACATTTAGATGTTAAGTTTTCCACAAAAAAGACTAAACTTATAAGTGGAGGGCCAAAAGTAGTTGATTAGTTTTTTTTGTTTTTGTTTTTTCTTTTTCAGATTAAAATTGGAACAAAGTCAGGGTGATCGATTTATCCAAAGGCATCATAGCATGAAAAAAAAAAAAAAAAAAAAAGGGGGTGGGTGGGGCAGTTGTAACGATGGAATGTTATTCTAGGTTTAATTCTCTTTGGTGATCAAAAAATGAAAAGAAGAGAAGTCATTTTAGATTTGAAAATTTAAAAGAAAATTTTTATTCTTTCCAACCGTTTGATCCCCCTCCGCCCCCCACCAAAAATTAATTGAAAAATATATAATATATATATATCTACTCAATGGGATGAGATTCACAACCATAATCCTACAATTCCTACCTTATGTAAGTGTGTTGGAAAATTTTTTTCCCACCAATAATTCTAAAGTGATCGAGTTAATATTAGATTCTTTTTCATTAGTGGGAAGAATACCAAACAGTTCAAATCATACAGTATGTTAGGAAAGATTGTTCATAGCAATGGCTTCACCGAAGAAGCAAAAAGGAGAAAAAAATGGTAAATTACAAAAAAAATACCCTCTAATGTTTAACCCTTTTTCTCGTAGCCCTTTAAAGAAAAAAATGGTTATAATGTGTTTCTAAATAACTAACAAATTTAACAATTAGTGCTATTGTTAATCGTTATTCGTGGAATTAATAATTGTAAGATGACGTTTTTCCATATAATTCCATGAATGACGATTAATAGAAACTATAATTATTAAATTTGTAAATTGTTTAAGAGGCTTATTGCAACCATTATTCTTTTTCACATTAAAATAAATAAAAATATCTATCATGTACGTGTATTTTTCGAAAACCAGCAAGGCTACGCCAAGTTGTTACACTCACCCTTTTTGATAGAGGGAGTATGATAGAGGAATTAATCTTCTTGTTCTAAAAAAAAGTGTCAAATTCTAGTGGTGAGAATGGGTCAGGTGAAGATGGGAATAAAAGAGATTAAGGATTTGATCTTCTTGTACTAAAAAAAAAAAAATATTTGTCGGATATTTGATGTTCGCCAAAAGGCCGAAAAAGGTATGTTAAAAGGTATGTCAAGTGGGATACAATCATGGAGATAAAAAAGAAAAGTACGCAGTAGCCCCACCATTATATATGAATATGAATACTAGGTTACACATATACTTCAAAATGTGGATATTCTTGTTGACATCCGTACCCGAGTCCGTACAATGTATTATAAATAGATTGTAACGCAGATCCAACAGGCATCTTAAGTAAAACCCTTTTACCACCACCTCTATCATTCCTACGCTCCAATCACATGTACACAATGCTTCATTCCATAATTTCCACACTCTTCCTCCTCCTTGCACCCCTATGTTTATTCATCCACCTCCGACGGACCGCGTCGTCGCGGCTCAACCTGCCGCCGGGTCCCCAATCCCTCCCCATCATCGGCCACCTTCACATGTTGGGAAACCACCCCCACCGTAGCCTCCACCACTTATCCAACAAGTACGGCGAAATCATGTCGTTGTGGCTTGGCTACGTACCAACAATTGTGGTCTCATCACCTCAAGCCGCCAAGCTATTCCTCAAGACCCACGACAACATTTTTGCTAGCCGACCTAAAGTCCAATCCTCCGAGTACCTGACTTACGGGAGTAAGGGCGTGGTTTTTACTGAGTACGGTCCGTATTGGCGCAACGTACGAAAATTATGCACCGTTGAGCTTCTTACTACGGCGAAAATCAATTCTTTCGCGAATATAAGGGAGGAGGAGTTAGGGTTTTTGGTGCAATCGGTGAAGAAATCTGCGGCGGCGCGTGCGGTGGTGAATGTTAGTGTGAAGGTAGGTGAGGTTATTGAGGACATGACTCATAAGATGGTGTTTGGGCGTAGTAAGAATGAGGGATTTGACATGAACGCCATTCTTCAAGAAGCGACGAGGTTGGCAGGAGCTTTCAATATTGCTGATTTTGTGCCCTGGTTAGGTGTACTTGACCTTCAGGTATATTTTTTTCATATTTTATTTATTTTTATGTCAAGATGTTTCAATGCTTTACACCGAACTTAGCACATGCAATCCCTCGTCTACATGCGTCAGACAATCAAAGTTCATATAAATGACTTTGAGAGGGAATGGTGAGAGTTAATCCCAAGACCTTTTGCTTGGCAAGAGGTTTTTGGATGACTCGGTCCACATCTCAAGGTTAAATAACTTACGATATCTTAGGTAAAGATCTAATCATTTATAACAAATTGACCCTCTCAAGATGACTTACTTTGTATAATGTCACTGTTATGTGTCCCCATCATCCATCCCGTGCCTGCCATGTGGCCTCGTTTCGGTATGGATTAGCCTACTTTACCTTAGCCATCATTCGTCCATTATTTATTTATTTTATTTCACAAAGTGTTTAATTTTTTTTTAAAAAAAATAAATCAATTTTGGTAAATTTCATATTCGGATTAAATTAGTCAATTTAGTATAATTTAGGTTTTACATTAGAATTTTTTAAAAAATTTTTTTTTAAAAATTTTAAAGTTTAGGTACATTATTGGAACTAAATCAAAAGTATAGGATGTTAAATATGTTTGTTCAACTATTATGTTCTAACTATCTTGACATGTAAGTTGTACGGAGCATAGTTATTAAACCCGGATTAGACATTGACCTGGTCTAGAGGTTAGGTCACTGGTTCAACTATCGGGTCACTTGTTAAATTCCTATAATTAAAAATACTAATAAAAAAAAATGAAACGTGTATGTTTAGACATTAAATGATATGTATTGTGAGCGCGCAATGGCGGAGCCAGGGGGGGCCTTTGGGGGCACTTGCCCCCACTGGCTCAAACCATTTTTTTTTTTTTTTTTTGAAGAAATATTATCATTTGATGACCACTTCCCAATATAGTGCGAAAAGCAGGAAGCTAGTAGTCATTTTAAAGCATATGTACAGTCCATTTGTAAAAAGTTGACAAAAATATCCTTTTTTTGGTATTACATTTGAAAATGATCACCAAAACATAATTGTTTCCAAAAAAAGAAAAAAAAAAAACCTCTCCAAAGCTTTCAGTTCCCACTTCACAGAATTAGTGCCCCCATTGGAGATAAGTCCTAGCTCCGCCCCTGATTGTGTGTTATTTCACAATAGCAATACATGGTTTAATGGTTAACATTCTCTTCAATCACTTTAACTTTGTTTCACATCCTTATTTCGATTCCCAACAACAACCAAAACAGTTTAAGTCAATTCTTTGCCCATCACATAGCGTGTCTATGAACTATTTGGATGACATTTGGGGTAAAGACCACATTTGGGCATAGTAGTAAAGTTTAGGTATTGGATTGGGAGAAAAAATAATCCGATTACCACATTGGAATTTTTGAAAACACTCGAGGAACTAAAATGATTTTTATCCTATATTCTTTTTATCGTATTACCTTTACAAAGAAAAAAAAGAAGGAAATGAAGGAAAATGGTATGAAAATGGCATTTTTGTCACGACAAATAATACTCATCATTTCCTTCCACTTTTTCTCTACTCATCCTTGTAGTTTTCCCTACCTTTCACTTTTCTGTCTTAATTAACTAAACAAAGGAAATGTCTCATTGGACTTGATGCCAATCTTCCTATTTTATTTGTTTTTCCTTGATTAATAATATTTTGAACAGTGAACACATGATTTAGAGGCCATTTGGTGCCAACCTAGTTGGGATTCAATGTCCTTGTTGATGCTTCTACTCTTTATTAAAAAAATGAAAAAGAAAAGGAAATGTCTCATTCCTTCAACTTTTACTCATTCCTTTTCTTCCTCTCACTTTCCTTATCAACCAAACAGACTCTTAAACACATGCTAATTGTTTTAAAAATGACGTAGAAATTACAACAAATGCAACGTAGTTGGTGCTTGAACATAATTTTCAAAATGCCAAGATGGTTTTGAATTATTTCATGATCTCCCCATTTAATCTGATGGTTATTGCTTTAAACTTCAACTTTTAATCATTCACTGTCCAGAGTCCCATGTCTTCAACTATTGTTCACCATTTCATGTTTGATTCTAGGGACTGACTCGGCGCTTCAAGGCAATTAGTGTGGTCATGGACAAGAAATTGGAGAAGATAATTGATGAGCACGAACAATTATATGCTAGTGGGCATCAAAAGCATCACAGGGATTTTATCGACGTGATGTTGTCGCTGATGAACAAGCCCATAACTTCCGGCGATGAGATGCCCTACATGATTGATCGAACAAATATCAAAGCTATCATATTGGACATGCTAGTGGCCGCCATCGACACTTCGGCCACTGCAATTGAATGGGCCTTCTCAGAACTCTTAAAACATCCGAGGGTAATGATACGGCTTCAAGAAGAGTTGGAGAGTGTCGTGGGAGTAAATCGAATGGTAGAAGAAACAGACTTGGCAAAGTTGATTTACTTGGATATGGTGGTGAAGGAAAGCTTAAGACTGCATCCGCCTGCACCATTGCTAGGACCACATGAGTCCATGGAGGACATTGTAATCAATGAATATTTCATCCCTAAGAAGTCACGAATCATAGTGAATGCTTGGGCGATCGGACGAGATCCTAATGTGTGGTCAGATAACGCTGGTGAGTTTTTCCCTGAGAGGTTCGCAGGCGGCGATGTTGATTTTCGGGTACATGATTTCCAGCTTATTCCATTTGGATATGGCCGTAGGGGTTGCCCTGGGATGCAGTTGGGCTTAGCAACAGTTCGACTAGTTTTGGCTCGCTTGATACATTGCTTTGACTGGGAGCTGCCTGATGGCATGTCGCCTAATGACTTGGACATGAGTGAGAAATTTGGGCTATTAACGCCAAGAGCAAATCACTTGTTTGCCATGCCAACATACCGGTTGCTTGTGGAAAACTTATAGACGGTCCCCATATATATATATATATAGAGAGAGAGAGAGAGAGATCGAATGATGATTAGGCAAGCACGCGCGTGCTGACATTATTTATCTCTACACTTGTAATGAGGATTATATTTCATGCATTAGTAGGTTATGACATACATTTAAAATCAACCCTTTATTTTTTATTTGACGGCCGAAGCATTAGATACCCAATAACACTTTTTAAATCCGATTATATTTTGACCGTCAGATCAAAAATAAGGGTTGAGATAAAAAGACGTCCTTATGCAACGTCTATCAAAGATCCCTTATATGATTGAGGCTATATATATATATATATATATTCTATTAGATTGTATTGTCATGTTTGTCTCTAGCCAACGGACCACTTATCCAATGGCCTTTAAAATGCTACTGCATGTGGAATTAATAAATATAATGTTGCCAGTTATTGCTCAAAGAAATTTATAAACTATATATGGTTGGTATTTACTTTCAACATTTTATTCATCATCTTCGATAATCCTTTAGTCATTTTCCCCAAGTAATTCTTCAATTCCATACATTTTAAAGTAGTTTCATTATCTTTCTGAACAATAACTTCTAAATATTAAACCGTTTGATCGGTTCAAGTCGGCCGTTGATTGATTTTTATTTATGGATTCTTTCTCATGCCTCAATGAAGAATGTTTTAAGTTCCACCAAAGTGCTTAATCAAGAAAGAACAGACAAGGAAATGAAGAGAGATATTGCTAAAGTTTAGAAAAAGATTGCAAATTTCTCATTCAATTGGTCCATGTAAGTCAAACAGCACTGACAGTACTTTATAAAAACGGTTATAACTTCCTCTAGAAAATTCTCATCGATGTAGACACTAGATTCAAAGAGCTTTCAAGTGATGTATGGATCTCTTAATTAATTTAGTTATAAGAGCATGATCATCAATTTGAGTTTCTTTGAAGCATTGCAAGAATTCAATCCCAAATAAACTTGGACATAGTCAGAGACATTGTATTCTATTAGAAAACATTTTTGTTTTCTTTTTCGGGGGGCTAAACACACGAAGGAGACACACCACACAAGGAAACCACTTAAACTTTGGTTCATGAGGTTTTTAAGTCCTTTACCAACCTAATGTGTGAAATCATGAGCCTTTACCAAAATTTTCTTATATGAACCATGGTTGACACTCTCATGTCAATGCCGTACCACAAATATATATATATATATATATAGAGAGAGAGAGAGAGAGAGAGAGAGAGGATGATGATGAAGTAAGCTGGTGCTGATATAACTTATACTAACATCTGCATCAGAAGTTATACCTTGTGCATTATTGGGATATGAAGTATATTAGACCAATGCAAGGGATGCAACTCCCACTAATTCATAAGGTACAACTTCCAATGTGGGTGTTGATATAACTATATATATATATATATAGAGAGAGAGAGAGAGAGAGAGAAAGAGAGAGAGAGAGAGAGAGAGAGAGGATGATGATGAAGTAAGCTGGTGCTGATATAACTTATACCAACACCTGCATTGGAAGTTATACCTTGTGCATTATTGGGATATAAAGTATATTAGACCAATGCAAGGGATGTAACTCTTACTAATTCATAAGGTACGACTTCCAATGTGGGTGTTGATATAAGTTATATCAACACGTGCTTACTTGATCATTATCATATCTATATATACACCAAGAGAAAACCAACTGAATGTTGGTCTCAAAATCAAGCAAAGATGCCTAAGTTTTAGCAAGATCATAACCTCGCTTTGATACCACTTGTAAGAACAATATATTAAGTCCATACTAGAGAACTAGAACACATGGACTATAATGAATATTTTTTTTTTGATCAGCAAAAGATAAAATTTTATTAGAGGAGTAAAATATAAAGATACAAGAAACACTCGCTACACCCATAATAGCTGAAACAGACCACCCCAACAAGACCACCCAAAACAAACAAATCAAGCTAGCCCATAAAACCAACCTCCAAATCAATCCTCAGCAAGATGCTGAGAAGAAATTTTAAACTTTCTGTCTCTCAACCAGGCCTCGAACCCTTGATCTTGGGCTTTGCAAATCATATTCAAAGCCAGCAAGCTACAAGAAGAAATTTTAAACTTACACTTGTAGAAACCCAAAACCACACCAAAAAGGAAAGGAAAGCCGTCCACAGATAACAACTCAAAACCCAGCTAAACAAAATCACCATTATCTCCCAACAAATATATCACAACCCCAATGAAAAAATCAAATCCAAACTTCCAAAAGATAACACCACCATAAAACTCCAAGACATCACAAACCCTCTAATTATACCCAAACTCGTTTAACCTCGACAAATCTACCTTGAGACAGTTGAACGAAATGCAAAAATTTTGGTCCTCCCCGGTAAGAATGAAAACATATACCCAGGGGCGGACCTACATGTAAGCTTGGGGGGCTGTGGCACCCCCAAAATTTTTTTGAATCCTTTGAAATGTGATCAATTCCATGAAGTGGCACCCTTAAATTTGATAAAGTAGCACCCCCAAATTTGATTATTTACATCCAAATAATACATTTTTATGTTTGGACACAATGTAACACCCCTTTAAAATGTGTCTAATTTGATAAAGTAGCACCCTGAATTTAATTACCTACCTACAAATAATTCATTTTTATATTTGCACACATACATTGTATGTAAGTATGTGTTTGTATATGTACTAGTGCATTACTGGCAACCCCAAACCAAAAATTCTAGTTCCGCCCCTGCATATACCAGCAACGCAAGCCTCCTAAAACAGAAAAATCCCCTAAGAAAATCTATCCTTGCAAGATGATTACTCCTATTAAGAAAGAACTCACTTTTCTCTACCTCCCACTGCTTCTTTAAGCTGTTTTTCTTTATCGCCTCTTGTCTTCTCTTTGCTTTGCCTCACCTAGAGTGCTTTGCCTTTAAGAATTCATGTAACTCTTCCTCATCTGCCATTCCTTCAAAAAAAGCGCTCGAGTGAGCATACCAATCTGAAATATGTGTATGACCCTTTTTCGGAACTGATTTCAAATGAGACCCACTTGTCCCATTCTCTTCATGTTGAGATTCCGAACAACAAACCACCCCATCTCCTTGGGTCCTAGCAAAATCTGGATTCACATTACACCTAAAGCCATTTAAAGAAGTCTCTTTGCTATACACACCAACATCTCCAACAACTACCTCCACAAGATCATTATTAATTCCCACCCCACTAACAATACCTACACATGTATCCAGGAACCTCTTCACCTTCTCACCCCCTCCTAGATCTTCTGAAGTTCCTAGATGATTAATGTAATTAACCTTCTTTATACTGCGAGTTAAGACAACTCTTTCCACATCATCATCAGGGGAAGCCACATCTTCACCTAAATGCTCAACATTCACTATATCCTCACCCTTCGTCACACCATCCATCTGCACTCCATACTCCACCTCATCAGTAACAAAATCCACATCATCACTCTCTCTTTGAACCATTCTGTCCGCCATCTATGGTTAATCGAATGGAAACAATACCTTTCCCCAAATTCTTCTCTAACTGTGATTGAATATAACTGACAGAATTAACAATCAACAACAGATCCTTAAAGATGACCTCCGATAGCTTCGTAGATACAAGGATCCTCCCTACATCAAGTATCTTTGTCAATAACCAACACTTCACCAAAGTGCTCGCCAATTTTCTCAAAATTAGTAGCACTCCAACCCTGTAAAGGAACTCCCACTATACTCAACCATGTGAATCTTTCATTGATTCTCAATGAAGCCTTCTAATGTGTAAGGTCAGTAAACCTTTTAGATATCCATGAAGCACCATACTTCATGTATCTCTCCTTGAGATCTACTGATTGAAAATCCAATAAAAACATTGTTAGAGATATTGGCCATTTATTAATGTGGGTCCCATGTATAATTTGAGGTGGGTCCATGTTGAAATTAGTTAATCTTTATGTGGAGATTTAATTCGAATATTTAATTGGCCAAAATCATTAATGGGTGAATGAGAAATTGTTCTCTAAAGTCACCTTTGAATAGTTGGTTGAAGAATGGTAATAAGGCTTGTCCCACATTGAATAACTATGAAATTCTTAGTGAATTCATATACACATACTTTGGACCTATGGTTTGGGCCCAAAGGGCACCCAAGTTTTGTGAGGAGGGAGGACCTAGCCAACATTGGGTTTGGACCCAAAAACACATGCGCGCCCGTCCGCACCGCACCGGGTCAAGTCTGGTGGGGTCAAGAAGACTGACCCATGTGTGTTATCTTTTAAGCAAAATTTATTTTGCTAATTAATTAATTACCGTTTAAGAGTTGTGTCTGTTTACCCAGAACAGTCATGACCATAAGATGCGTCTGATCAACGTGCCTTATGACTGTTCTGGAGAGTCTTTATATACTGCATTTTTGCAGTCAATAAGAGAATAATAATCAGATTATAATTTCGTATTATTGAGTCGTCGTTAGAGAGAGAGTAAAGACACAGTGGGGTTCGCCAGACGCAGAGATTACAGTGCTTCTTCTGTGCGTGCAGATCATTGTATCCTGGGAGGCAGACATCTAAGAGACTCAAAGCACCAAGTGAGGGGCGATATCTATCTTAAGGACATAGAGTCAAACGCTAGCCTTGATCAATTTGGTTCTGTTTTATTATCTTCTGTATTCTGTAAGTTTGTGAATTTCCAAAATTTATTTCGGTTTCTTTTATATATTCTGTATTCTGTATGTTTGAGTAATCCAGAATAATTCGTATATTATATACATACTGTTTTCACATAATTATACATAAGTAAAACAATATTTTCCAACAATCTTAAGACAGATTTCGTTTCTATTTACTTTGTAAATTCTGTTAATTATAGTTTGTACATATCAGTTTAAATACTGTTTGATAATCTGTGTAATATAGAATATATTCTGTATTATATATTTTGTATTACAAATTCTGTGTTATATTATAAAATTCTGTGTTATTTATTATATTCATTCTGGGTTGCGTTTTCGTATAACAGAAATGGCAAGTGAGGGTACCAATGTTGTGCCGCCCGTTGTGGCTGTGGCCCCTGCTCCTGCACATGGAGAGAAACTAGAGAAATTCAATGGTTCTGATTTTAAGAGATGGCAACAGAAAATGCTGTTTTATCTGACTACATTGAATTTGGCTAAGTTTCTGTATGAAATTGCTCCAATTCTCAAAGTGGGTGAGACCGATAGGATTACTATCGCGGCGGTGGAGGCATGGAAACACTCCGATTTCTTGTGCAAGAATTATATCCTCAATGCGTTGGATAACATATTATACAATGTGTATAGTCCAATAAAGACTACAAAGGAATTATGGGACTCCTTGGACAAAAAGTACAAAACGGAAGATGCCGGAATGAAGAAATTCATTGTGGGCAGATTCCTAGACTATAAAATGATAGACTCCAAGACTGTTATAAGTCAAGTGCAAGAGCTTCAATTAATTTTACATGAAATACATGCCGAAGGTATGTCGGTTAGTGAATCCTTTCAAGTGGCTGCAATTATTGAGAAATTACCATTTTCATGGAAGGATTTTAAAAATTATTTGAAGCATAAGCGCAAAGAGATGAGCCTTGATGACTTAATCGTAAGGTTAAGGATTGAAGAAAACAATCGAAATCCCGAAAAGAATAATGGTAAAAATCCCATGGAGTCTAAAGCTAATATAGTGGAAGTGCAGAAAAATAACAATAAAAAGAGGAAGCACTCAAGCCAAGGATCATCCCAAAATTCCAAGGGTGGTGACTCAAAGAGGTTCAAGGGCAATTGCTATGTGTGTGACAAACCAGGACATCGTGCAAAGGATTGTCGCAAGTGAAAGAACCAAGGAACCAACAAGAAGGCTCAAGCAAATATGACCGAAATGGACAATATTTTGGATTCGATCAATGATATACAACTTTTTGCGGTCATTTCTGAAGTGAATTTGGTGGGCAGCAATCCCAAAG
Organism: Liquidambar formosana; assembly: GCA_039720395.1. Lineage (NCBI taxonomy): Eukaryota > Viridiplantae > Streptophyta > Magnoliopsida > Saxifragales > Altingiaceae > Liquidambar > Liquidambar formosana. The sequence continues at coordinate 18,261,756 of CM077828.1, read as the reverse complement.
AATGGTGGGTGGATACCGGTGCAACTCGCCATGTTTGTTCGGACAAGAAGATGTTCTCTACTTATCAACCGGTAGGTAATGAAGAACAACTTTTCATGGGAAACTCTTCGATTTCTAAAATTGAAGGGACATAGAAAGGTGATCTTGAAGATGACTTCGGGGAAAGAGCTTACTCTTAATGATGTGCTGCATGTGCCTGATATTCGCAAGAATCTTGTTTCGGGGTCATTGTTGAGTAAAAATGGTTTCAGATTAGTCTTTGAGTCGGATAAGTTTGTACTTAGTAAGAATGGGATGTATGTGGGGAAAGGGTACATGAGCAATGGGCTTTTTAAGATGAATGTAATGACTATTGTTTCTAAGATTAATAAAAACACAGATTCTGTTTATATTGTTGAGTTATTTAATGTATGGCATGGTAGGCTAGGACATGTAAATTATGCTTCTTTGCGTAGATTAATGAATTTGGAATATTTGCCTAAGTTTAATATTGATCCTAATCATAAATGTGAAGTATATGTGGAATCAAAATTAATTAGGACATCCTTTCATTCTATTGAAAGAAGTACTGAACCTCTAGAATTAATCGATACGGATCTTTGTGATTTGAAATTTGTTCAAACTAGAGGAGGCAAAAAGTATTTTATTACTTTTATTGATGATTGCACGAGATATTGTTATGTGTACTTGCTAAGAAGCAAGGATGAAGCCTTGGAAATGTTTATACATTACAAAAATGAGGTTGAGAATCAACTTAGTAAAAATATTAAGGTTCTAAGAAATGATAGAGGTGGTGAATATGAATCCGATCCATTTGGTGAATTTTGTTCAAACTATAGCATTATACACCAAACCACTACACCTTATTCACCACAACAAAACGGAATTGCCGAACGCAAAAATAGAACCTTAAAAGAAATGATGAAAGCTATGTTGATAAGTTCGGGTTTACCTTAGAACTTGTGGGGGGATGCAGTGCTTTCTGCGAATTATATACTTAATAAAATACCTCACAAAATTATAAACAAAACACCCTATGAATTATGGAAAGGTCGAGAACCTTCATATAAATTCATGAAAGTGTGGGGGTGTTTGGCCAAGGTAGCGGTTCCTATTCCTAAACGAGTTAAGATAGGACCAAAAACAATTGATTGTGTATTTATTGGTTATGCTAATAATAGTAGTGCATATCGATTCCTTGTTCATAAATCTGAAATTTCTGATATACATGTGAATACCATAATTGAATCTAGGAATACATCATTTTTTGAAAATATATTTCCATGCAATCCTACACATGAGACAAGTTCTCTCAAAAGAACTTATGAGACTAAGACTAGTCACGATCAATACCAAAAGTCTATAGACAAAGATCATGAAGATGAGCCTAGACGTAGTAAAAGGGCTAGGACTTCAAAATCCTATGGCTCGGATTTTCTAACTTATTTGTTAGAAAATGAACCTCAAAGCTTCAAGGAAGCTATGTCCACTCCAGAAGCACCCCTTTGGAAAGAAGCTGTAAATAGCGAAATTGAATCCATTATGCAAAATCATACATGGGAATTGGTGGACCTTCCACCAGGGAATAAACCTCTTGGATATAAATGGATATTCAAGAGAAAGATGAAAGCAGATGGATCAATTGATAAATACAAGGCGAGACTTGTAGCCAAAGGATTTAGACAAAGAGAAGGAGTAGACTATTTTGATACATATTCACCAGTTTCAAGAATAACGTCTATTAGGATGTTATTAGCTCTTGCAGCTGTGCATAAGCTTGAAATACATAAAATGGATGTTAAAACGGCATTCTTAAATGGTGAATTAAATGAGGAAATCTATATGGAATAACCAGAAGGGTTCATTGTTCTAGGACAAAAAAAGAAAGTTTGCAGGCTTGTTAAATCATTATATGGTTTAAAGCAAGCACCTAAGCAATGACACGAAAAATTTGACAAAGTGATAATGTCAAATGGATTTAGAATCAATGAATGTGATAAGTGTGTGTATGTCAAAGAGACTACAAATGGCTATGTCATAATTTGTCTATACGTGGATGATATTCTAATTATGGGTAGCAATAATGATATCATTAAAGCTACTAAGAAAATGTTGACTAGCAAGTTCGACATGAAAGATATGGGTATTGCGGATGTCATATTAGGAATTAAGATTTCTAGAATGTCCGATGGATTAGTGTTATCTCAATCATATTATATTGAGAAAATTCTGAGGAAATTTAATCAATTTGATTGTAATCCAGCGAGAACACCCGTGGACATAAATCTTCATTTAACTAAAAATGGGGGTCAAGGCATATCTTAATTAGAGTATTCTCAAATTATTGGGAGTCTAATGTACGTTATGAACTGTACACGACCTGACATAGCATACTCAGTTAGTAAATTGAGTAGATACACTTATAACCCAGGGCTAGACCACTAGAAGGCAATAGTTAGAGTACTCAGATATTTGAAATATACTATAAATTATGGATTACATTACATAGGATATCCAATTGTACTAGAAGGGTATAGTGATGCACACTGGATATCTGATACAAAAGACTCTAAATCAACAAATGGATATGTCTTCACACTCGGAGGGGGAGCAGTGTCTTGGAAATCATCCAAACAAACGTGCATTGCAAAATCCACAATGGAATCAGAATTTATAGCTTTAGATAAAGCTGGCGAAGAAGCTGAGTGGCTTCGTCATTTCCTAGAAGATATTCCAATGTGGTCAAAACCTGTGCCAGCAATTTGTATACATTGTGATAGCCAATCGGCCATTGGAAGGGCACAGAATAATATGTATAATGGTAAGTCTCGACACATTCGTCGAAGACACAATACCGTTAGACAATTGCTCTCAAGTGGAGTTATATCCATTGACTATATAAAGTCAAATGATAATATTGCGGATCCGTTAACGAAAGGTTTGACTAGAGAGCAAGTATATAGTTCATCAAGGGGAATGGGCTTAAAGCCTACTATATTTTAAAAGTTACCATAATGGCAACCCAACCTAGCTGAATAGAGATCCCAAGAACTAGGTTCAAAGGGACAACCGAATTGTGTGTGACTTAGTGGAATCACTTAGGAGAAAACTCTTCTACCTATTCCTATGATAAAAAAGTGATGCCTGTAGCGTGTACCAGGATAAGCTAAGCTTTTAATGGTTCTTATATTTTGGAAATCCAAGTGGGGTATAGCAGGATACTCTTAATAAGAATCATCTATATGAGTGTAGAAGGGGCCACTTCTATGAGAATTATAAGGCTATATTCTCTAAAGCACTCATAGAAACCAAGAATTGTTCAGGGCCAAAATGAACACAATCATGAGAACCAAACTGTGTTCGGGAAGGAACTGTGTGAATTCTATTGTCTTGGTTTGCACAAATAGCTGAATAGTTCAAGACATCACGTTCACTAATCAGCCAGCAAATCCGATAGTCTTTCACAAGGGAAGGTTCAAAGCCACAAGCCACCTATCCTATGCAGGGACTTTCCATACTTACTCTCTTTCGTGTCAGCATTTTCATTTGCATAGATATCCAACCAATTTCCATTCATGTGGGGGATTGTTAAAGATATTGGTCATTTATTAATGTGGGTCCCATGTATAATTTGAGGTGGGTCCATGTTGAAATTAGTTAATCTATATGTGGAAATTTAATTCGAATATTTAATTGGCCAAAATCATTATGGGTGAATGAGAAATTGTTCTCTAAAGTCACCTTTGAATAGTTGATTGAAGAATGGTAATAAGGCTTGTCCCACATTGAATAACTATGAAATTCTGAGTGAATTCATATACACATACTTTGGACCTATGGTTTGGGCCCAAAGGGCACCCAAGTTTTGTGAGGAGGGAGGACCTAGGCAACATTGGGTTTGGACCCAAAAACACACGCGCAATCCTGGGAGGCAGACGTCTAAGAGACTCAAAGCACCAAGTGAGGGGCGAAATCTGTCTTAAGGACATAGCGTCAAATGCTAGCCTTAATCAATTTGGTTCTGTTTTATTATCTTCTGTATTCTGTAAGTTTGTGAATTTCCAGAATTTATTTCGGTTTCTTTTATATATTCTGTATTCTATATGTTTGAGTAATCCAGAATAATTCGTATATTATATACATACTGTTTTCACATAATTATACATAAGTAAGACAATATTTTCCAACAAACATTAAACAATCTGAATGCCTGAAAATAATATATTGTCCCCTTCCACTTCAAAATATCTTTTAATCGAAATACTTCGTCAATATTCTTAGCCCTGCCAATACCACATTTCAACAATCATTCTTCCTTAACATCTTCTGCCAATGACATTTCTAGTGGCTGCAATTCTATATTTTCCTTTGGCATTTCAGAATCTCCATCCAGAGGCTCAACAACTTCTTTCAGTTGTTTCTGTTGTTCAGCATTTACATCCACTTTCTTTACCCATCTCTTCACTATCGGACCTCTGTTATAATTTTCCTTTTTTCCTTGATTCAAACTTCTTTCATTGTCTGCATATTTTGCCATCCCAACATAAATCTTATGTTTGCCTATAAAAAACACCATTACACCTTCTTATTGTTCTAATAGCATCAATTCTCCTCTCAAACATTACAAACCCAAATCTAGTGTTAACCTTTACCCTTGTTTTTCTTGGAACAAAGACATCCACTACTCTTCCATGCCAACTGAAGATATTTTGAAGCCATCTGTAATTTATCTGAATTGGAAGATTGTCCACAAAGAGAGTAACATATGAGCCCTTACCGACGAACTACATCCTTCTCTGATGCATCATTTCAGTTCTAACCCCTTTCTCAGAACAATTGATACTCCAAAACACCACATATATAATCTACTCTTGCAAAAATAAAACCCTAGAAATCACAAAACGTATGCAGCTCTCAACTTTCAATCACAGCCCTCATCTATACATCAAATCCCAAAATTGAACCCCACTTACATAGATCAAATCCCTCTTTTGACGATCAAACTCCTGTTAGAAGAGGGATTTGATCTGTTTAGGTGGCATGGGGTTCGATTTTGGGATTTAATGTATAGATGAGGGTTGTGATTGAAAGTTGAGAGCTGCATTTTGTGATTTCTAGGGTTTAATTTTTGTAAGAGTGTGGATTATATACATGGTGTTTTGGGGTATCAATTGTTCTAAGAAAGGGGTTAGAATTGCAATGATGGATCAGAGAAGGAAGCAGTTCGTCAGTAGGAGCTCATGTGTTACTCTCTTTGTGAACAATCTTCCAATTCAGATGAATTACAGATGGCTTCGAAATATCTTCAGTTGGCATGGAAGAGTAGTGGATGTCTTTGTTCCGAGAAAAACAAGGGTGAAGGTTAACACTAGATTTGGGTTTGTAAGGTTTGAAAGGAGAACTGATGCTATAATAACAGATTATAATAATAATAAATAATATGCTCGTATTTGCGAAAACCATTGAATCCAATCAATTAACCTCTGCAAAAGAGACACCCGATTAAGAAGTCAGTCTTCCTCTACTTGCTCTCTTACTTTATACAGCCACTGATGAGACAGGCTACTAGAGTTTTCAACTTATGGAGTATGGAAGGACTTACCTTGACTTATTTATAAAGAAACTTTGTGAAGTCTTTCCCATCTTGGACTCCTTAACCTATAAGGAATAGGCCCATAATTTATAATCTCATATCACATACTAAAGTGCATAAGAACCCAATTACTTTATTGATTACACCATATATTGGGTTATACCGTACATTATTACAGGCTAGACATTCAACCCATATTTAGCAATCTAGAAAACTCAATCAATTTAAAGCCAACATATACTAAATTCTAACATGTTTCTCAAACACATTAAAACTCAAAACCTAGTGGTAAACCCTCCACATATTGACCGAATTTTGTTGCTTCTTCAACAGCCTCAAAGGAACTAACCTAGTTGATCCTATTTGTCAATATTAGCCCGCTCAACAAAGAGAAAGGAAACCCGCAAAGATAGTGTAGATGGTAAAGAATCATGACTATGAATCGAAGGTGGTAGTATAGATGGTCATAATCTTCACTCCTTCACTATTGAATGCATGAAATTACAATTAATCTGTGCATAACAGGGATTAGTCTGGACCCTAAAGCCTAGAATACCCTTTCATATGTCCAAAAAAAAAAAAAAAAAAGAAGAAAAGGAAAACTAGAAGATAGGGCACAAAGAAAGTGAGAAGTTAAATGTGAACGAATACTTTACTCTATGCTCACCACGCATTTTGCAGACATCCCTCTGAATCTAGAAATCGTTTATATTTTGCCTACTCCTTCACTTCTGAATTATGGGGAAAAGTTCTTGAGCTCTATAATATCAATAGAACCTCAAGGTATTAGCAAAATGAATTTCTTAGGGCTACACATTCCTTGGGAGGCAACTCATTTGGGATTCTCATAAAAAAAACTGGCCTGGTCAATGACTATCTATCACATATGGAGAAAAAGAAATCATAGATTGCATGAAAATTTGTTCCAAAGCCCAGCTACCAGTATGCAGCACATTGTTGATGATATAAGATAAAGCATTTGGCCTTAAAAGGATCACTGACAGTGCTAGGAACCGGGATTTGTGCACTAAATTGAAGCACAAACTTTAGCTTGAGATATATATTGTTTACCTGTTTTCTGATAGCTTAAGCTTTTGGGATCAAGTGATGTTTTAACATGCATGGTATCAGAGTTCTGGTCACTATGTAGTCTTGGTTTCAAGTCTTCTCACCTCTGTATAAACTTGATAGCATCAGCTTTTTGGATGAAGTGGTGTCCTTACAAAAATATGACACCCCCCCCCCCCCCCTCCCCCTCCCCCTCCCCCCCAAAAAAAAGAAAGAAAAAAAAAGAAAAAAAAAGAAGAGAAGTGAGAAGTAGAGATAAATTATCTGATCTTGGAATAAAGAAGTCAACAAGAATTAAAGAAGAGCCCATCCCTTTTTAAAAAAATTTATTTTTAGCTTTCATTTTCCAGTGACATACCAATCCTTGAACCTCTAACCTTAAGAATGGTTTGATAACTACCTAACCACAATGGCTACAAGGGGATGGTAGAAGAGCCCATCCCTCATAATTAGCAAAACCAAGAGATTTCACAAGAGCTGAGATAACTAAAAAGGTTTAAAAACAAAACTATTGGAAATATACCGCATCCCACATCGCCCAAATATTGGATTTGACATAAGTTTGTATACCTATTTGAACCCTCTACTTATAAGCTTAAGCTTTTAAGTTGGAAACTTAACAAAAACAACACCCTTTCCTCGTTATTACCCAAATTAAAGAACTAAAAATAACTAATAAATAAATTAACCCAAATTGGCCTCTTTTTTTTCCTCAAAATAGTTTATAAAATTCTCAAGTTTACTTAAAATCAGGCTAGAGCGAACGCACATGTTATGTTCATTCAACTTTAGTTATTTCAAAAAACAGTTGTTGCAGAGCGATGGCACATGTTTTTGTTTTTGGGTTGTTTACTGCAGTGGTGGGTTTGGTTGTTTGAGCTAGCAGTTTTCTTCATTTTGGTGGCTTTTGTGGAGCAGCTAATTTTTCATGCTTTTATACTTTTCATGGTAGTGTCCTCTCCTGGGGTGGGGTTGTACTTGCCAGGGTTTTTGGGTTTGTTTTGAGGCTGTTTCTCTATGTAATTTTCTCTTCTTAGATCCTGAGAAGTGATCATTTAATTAATATATAGTTTCTTTTCACCCATGAAAAAAAAAAAGAAAAAAAAAAAAAAGAAAGAGTTATTGAAGAGAATCTCATAGGTAGTGACTTTCACGCAGAAGGGAAATGGATGATTTAATTTACTAATATATCCTTTTCTTTTTCAAATTTTATTTTTATTTTAAAGAAATAGGGATTTTTTTTTTTTTTTTTTTTATAGAAAAGTTTCTTATTTGACTCGAGGTTTTTGGAAGTGAGAATTTTTCAATAAAAATAGGTGGTGAGTGGTGAGTATAGTGATGTTGGATAATGATGGTAGTGAAGTTAGAAGACAATATATTGAGTGCGTGATGGGAGAGTTGGCGCTAGGTAGTGGACTAGTACTAGCTATAGGCAGAAGTGGCCGGTGATGGTAGTAGTAGTGGTCTAAGTTTTATTAATTTCCCTTTCATTAATATTTTACAAATTCCACTATCTTTAAATGGAATTTACAGGGCATCATTTGAACCCTCCAAATTTTGAGTTTAAATTTTGATTTTAACTACAGAAATTCTAGGCTTTACTAGCTCAACAAAAAATTTCACTCTTTTAGAATTTGAAAAATTTTACTTTAAAAAAAACACAAACTAAGTCTCTTCTATGACAACTACTTCCCTTTGAAGCGTCACATGAGCCGTAACCTATCATGTATCTGTCACCTTTGATTTGTACCATGCAATTATATTCAATGAAATAATAATAATTTTTAGGTGTAAACATAGAACCAAGAAATTCATGTTTCGAACCAACAACATGGGAAATCATAGTGACAGGGATAGTTTTATGCCTGCTTGTGGCTGATGATATATAAATGATCGTCGCAGCCATTAATTACTTGATTTTTTTTCCCCATGCACTAGGGTCCACCATGGTAGTTAAGGATACACAAACATGTGCACATCTCAATCGTTGGATTGTGCACAGCATCAAAAAATTAAAAAAAATTAAAACTTACCTTTTAATGAAAACAATACTTTTTTACTTTCCTAGTTAGGTTGTCACCCTCTTTCAACTAGAAACCAAAAAATAAAAAAAATAAAAACAAATAAGATTATATATATTTAACTTAGGTTACATAGCGCTTTGTCATCACCTCATTGTTTCATACACTCGCAAGTCACAACAACATCATGCTTCCTTCCACAATTGCCATCCTCTTGGTCTTCCTTGGAGTCCTATGGTCATTCATCCACCTTCGACGATGGCCCAATCTGCCACCCAGTCCTCCGGCCTTACCGATCATTGGAAACCTCCACGTGTTGGGCAACGTACCCCACCGTAGCCTCCACCGGTTAGCCAAGAAATATGGTCACATTATGTCCATCAGGCTAGGTAGCGTGCCAATCATAGTGGTCTCATCACCAAAAGCAGCCGAGCTATTCCTCAAAACACATGACACCATTTTTGCTAGCGGGCCTAGAGTTCAAGCCTCTAAATACCTTGCCTATGATACTAAGGCCATGGCTTTTACCGAGTACGGCCCCAATTAGGGCAACGTACAAAGATTGTATACAGTTAAGTTTCTTAGAGCATCTCTAAGGGAATTAGTAAATTTGAGATAATAAACTCAAATTTTCTACCTCTTCTAAAAACAAAAAAGCCAAATTAAACAAAATAAAAGATTTTAAAATTATCTACACTTCTTAAACGTGTCTGACACATGTGAGAGCTCCAAACACTTCATTTTTAGATTTTTTTGAAGTGTCACTGGCAAAGTATATATAATTAATGGACGTGGGGACCAATAACTGGGAATTGGTGTACGTGTATCTTTTGTCATGGTGGACCCAGTATGGACAAAACCAAGTTTGCTACCTCCTCTGAAAACAAAAAACCAAGTTGCACAAAATAAAAAAATTAAAAATTATCAACACTTTTTAAACGTGTCTGACACATGTGATAGTTCCAACACTTCATTCCTAGATTTTTTGAAGTAGCCCTAACTATTTGTGGTTGCTTCTTTCTGATGCAGAATGATCATAGCAACTACCACTTCATTTTGTCCATACTGGGTCCACCATGACTAAAGATACACGAACACCAATTCCCAATTATTGGTCCGCACATCCATTAATTATATATACTTAGTAAGTGACACTTCAAAAAATCTAGAAATGAAGTGTTGGAACTCTCACATGTGTCAGACACGTTTAAAAAGTGTTTGATAATTTTAAAATTTTTTATTTCGTTCAACGTGGTTTTTTGTTTTTTTTTTTTTTTTTATTTTGATTGTTGAAATTAGATAATTGATGATAAATTTGTTTTTTTTTTTTAATTTAATGTTTTTTGTGAAAAATAAAACTATGCTTAAAATTAATTGGTTAAATATCATCATTTTAACTTATAACTTCTAACCCGTTATGACTTATAGAGATATCGATGTTTTGCTTGTTTATGTAATTATGTTTTTTTATATCTTTCATATAATTTAGTTTTGATATGTAGAACTATCAATTATTTATATATATGGCCCTGGTCTTAATTATAAGGACGTGTTGGTATAAGTTATGCATTAGAGGTTATACCCCATGCATGTGTAGATTAAATGGTATAACTTAGTTATGCACAAAGTAAAACCCTACAATGTATGATAGTGATATAAGAAAATCATCACACGCATGTATATATATACTCACACACATATTATAATTGTATATTTACTTATTGCCATATCCTTGCAATATTATGTCTTAATTTTTTTTAGAATTTATTGTATATATTGGTATATTGATGTCATGTCATGTCATGTCCATATTATATATCAATGTCAGTGTTTCTTAGTGTATGTATATATAAATATATGTGTGTGTATATATATATATATATATGTTTGATTCAAAGTATTTGCACATTTGCGGTTGTTAATTATAAAAACACAGTCTCTTCTTTTGGGTGGGTGGGGAAAAAAAAAATTGGTATTTTCTACGTCTCACAAAAATAAACCTTTTTTTTAACAAAAGCAAACAGGCAAATTGAGAAAAAGCATAGATGCATTAACTTTTCATCAATGAGAATGTTTCTTTCCAAAAGAACTTTTCTCCTATGATAAGAAAAGCCATTAATGCATTAAATTGTGTGTTAAAAAAAAAAATTTGATATAACAAAGAGTATTAGGTGAAAGTTAAAAAATAAAAAAAAAAATAAAAATTTACAACTTGACTCTTAAAGTGGACAAACAATTTAAAATAAAAAAATAAATAATTAAAAATGACCTATCTTTATAATACCTAGATAATAGGAAGTACTTATTAAATCTTCACTCGGAATATGAGTTTTATATTTATCAAATTCACCTAGTTTTGGCTTTGAAAAATGAGACATTGACATATCCGCGAAAGCTTTCTATACTCCTGCCATCAATTTCTCACTTTAAGAAATGTGAATCAATTTCTCACTTTTAAAATAAAAAAAGTGAGCCTTTCACTATAGTATAAGTATCGACAGTATTTCTCTCAATTAAAAATAATTATTAAAAAAAAAAAAAAAGTCTTATTATAAAACACTTTACCATCAAGTTATTGCTCAAACACTCCCAACACAATGCCTCCTTCCGCAATTGCCATCCTCTTGGTCCTCTTTGGAGTCCTATGGTCATTCATCTACCTTCGCCGATGGGCCACCTCATCGCGGCCCAAACTGCCACCTGGTCCTCTGGCCTTACCGATCATTGGAAACCTCCACATGTTGGGAAAGCTCCCCCACCGTAGCCTCCACCGGTTAGCCAAGAAATATGGTCATATCATGTCCATCCGGCTAGGCAGCGTGCCAACCATAGTGGTCTCTTCACCTAAAGCAGCCGAGCTATTCCTCAAAACACATGATACCTTTTTTGCTAGCCGGCCTAGAGTTCAAGCCTCCCAGTACTTTACCCATGGTACTAAGGCCATGGCTTTTACCGAGTACGGCCCCTATTGGCGTAACGTACGAAGACTGTGTACGGTTGAGCTTCTTAGTATGGCGAAAATCGAGTCGTTCGCGACTATGAGGAGGGAGGAGATCGGGTTGGTGGTGCAATCATTGAAGAAATCTGCGGCGGCGTGTGAGGTGGTGGATTTGAGTGCTAAGGTGGGTGAGCTTATTGAGGACATGACGTACCGAATGGTTTTTGGGCGTTGCAAGGACAAGAGATTTCAGTTGAAGGGCCTTATTCAAGAGGGATTGAGGTTGGGAGGAGCTTTCAATATAGCGGACTTTGTGCCATGGCTAGGGATACTCGACCTCCAGGTATGTGCTTTCTCGTGCTTGTTCCCCTGCGTGGAAAAAGAAAACACTAGCATCCAAAACCACCTCCTTATTTCCACTCTTATTCTACTACTATAGTTAAGAATGATTAATTTTGAGCATGCATAATTATTTATTTATTGTATTTCAAAGAAAATGATTACGGGGTGCAGGCTCATATGCCTAGCTATATGAAATACTCTATATTTAATTGGTGTGAAATTTTCCAAACACTCTTTTTGTATGTATGCCAAGAACGAGCATGTCACGTGAACCTTTTACCTTATAAAAATTGGAAAACTTAATTACCATATTCCTCTCTATTTTGTTAAGTAAAAATAAAATTACGAAAAATAAAAAGTGGAAGGATGAAGTGAAAGGAAAAAGAATAGATCTTAGGTGACTTATAAGTGTCACATCCTAATTTACACGAATCTATACACACCACCACATCTTTTTATGAACTTATGTGCGTATATATTTATGTATTCATAATTACATATATGTTTGTTCACATCATTAAGTAAATTGACTCTTTTTTTTTCTAAATTATTTATGAAATATTCTTTTCGTCGTACAAAGATCAATCATTTTTATTTTTTGTGTATTAAAATATTTTTCATTTTAAAAAGTCAAATCATAATTTTTTTAAACTTTCCTACATTACCTTTTATTATTTCAATAATTACTCTCAACACAAAATCCAATACCAAATAAGATAAAATATTTTTTAAAAAAAATAGAGTTTAATAAATGATAAAGTCAAAATAAGACTCTCTTCGTCCCATAGAGATAGATTATATTTGTTATTTTTTGTGTTTCAAAATATTTATTTATTTTGAAAAGTCAAATCATAATTTTTTTTAATTTTTCTATATTACCTTTTATTATTTCAATGCTTATTTTCAATATAAAAAAAACCCAATATCATGTAAAAGAAGATATTTTTGAAAAAATAGAGTTTAATAAATAAAAAATCAAAATAGTGATAATTTTTTTTTAATTGCTTGTTTGGTCAAATTAATATATTTTTATAGTACAGAGGGAGTGATAACCTTTCTTAAAGGTGTTTCGCGAAACTCAACTTATATTTATTGGATTGTGGGAAAGAAGTACTCGTATGACAAAAAGAATAATAATAATAATAATAATTCAAATGAAAGCCAAGACCATTCACACGTACGAAAATAGGTGAGGCCCATGAATGAATTAAACCCAATAAAGTAAGCTCACCAAAAAAATCCCCAATAAAGTAAAGTAGTGAAATGATAATGTGCAACATGTGATACCTGGCTTCGCGAGGTGCGCAATATGATTAGTCGGTGCCTAGCTGGATAGCCTGCCATCATGTCATGTCAAGTCCCGCGGTTGTCCTGCCAGGTAGAACTTACCGCACCTTATCTCGTGTCGGCAACGAAGAGAAACTTGTATGCAATTTGACACAGTTGATATAAGTCACAAGATAGAATGAAATTGTCATAATCTTATTTTATTTTATTTTATTTTATTCTTATTAATTTATGACATCATAAAATCTTGTCATAATTGTGTACAAGGTTTTTTTTTTTGTTAGTAATGATGGATATGGTGCAACAAAAGATAGAACGTGATTTCAATCAATAATACTAACCAACTTTAATGGTTTGCTATAAAGAAATGAGTCTTTCGTGTAATTGTGACACGGTTATATGGTGTCATAAATCAATGAAAATCAAGTAAAATGAGATTATGTGACCAAAAATAATATAATAATCTTACTTTATTTTATTTTCATTGGCTTATCCACATCAGTGATAACACAATTACATATAAGTTTTTCTTGCTAAGGCGTGTTTTATTATTATAGTTTAATAATAGCATGTTTTGTTATTATTTCAATAATGTGCTAAAAAATAATAGTACTCCCTTTGTTCCATAAAGATAGACCATTTTTGTAACCTTTTTTTGTCTTAAAATGTTTGTCTATTTTGAAAAGTAAATTATCATTTTTTTTATTTTAACTTCCTATAATACCCATTGTTACTTCGTTAATTACTTTCAAACACAAACCCAAGAAAAAATAGGAGGGGGTATTTTTGAAATTTAATAAATAAAAAGTCAATGCAATGATGATTTTTCTTAAATTGCATGTTTTGCCAAACATGGCCTATTTTTGTAAGACAGTGGGAGTAACACATTTTTGTATCATATTTGGTACACCCTTGTATTATATTATTATATTTGATACGAAGATGGTTAGGTAAAAAGAAAAGAGTTATGCTAAAACATTTTAGGGGAAATTAGCAATAACCCCTATTAAGGCACTGCTGTTAACAAAAAACCCACCGTAAGAAGTTTTAACTCTAAAACCCCTTTTTTTTAAGATTCTTTAACCAAAAGGAAATATTTTTTGAAAAATACCCATTTTAACCTTTTATATTTTACAAACCGAATAATGGGTTCTGTATTTACGAACTGATTTGAGAGAGAGAGAGAGAGAGAGGGGGAGGGAGGGAGAGGAGCGGCGATCAAGCTCATCGTCTCCAGTGGTCGAGGCTCAACGGTGATCGTCTCCGGTGGTCATGGCTCGATGGTCGAGGATCCGGTAGTGAGGAATCGACGGCGGAGAGGAACGGGATCAAGTTCCAACCACCAGATCGGACTGGTTGTTGATGGCGACGGGGATGCGGCGGGGCTAGTGGTGAATCGCCGTTGTCGTTGTCGGCGGCAACCAGAAAAACCCGGTGGTCGAGGCTGAACGAGGATCTGGTAGTGAGGAATCGACGGCGGAGAGGAGCGGGATCAAGCTCCGACCACCAGATCGGACTGGTTGTTGATGGCGACGGGGATGCGGCGGGGTTGGTGGTGAGTCGCCGTTGTCATTGTCGGCTGCAACCGGAAAAACCAGATCTGGTTTTTTTTTTTTTTTTTTTGGTTTGACAGTGGGTTTGAAGGGAAAAGGATTGTGTTTTTTATTTGGGTTTTTATTTTGTTGCATGATGATGGAGATATTACGGTGAGGATGGTGTGGGTTTGCTAGAGTTTGATGATGGTGTTTTGGTGGTTATCAGCAGGTTTGGGGGTTTATGGCAGGGTTCACAGTGGTTGGTTTGGTGTGGTAAATGGACGGTGGTGGGTGGTGGATTGAGGGTTGTAATGTTATTAGGTGGTATAGGCACACAATAGTAAATTGATACTATTGAATGTGTAATTTTTTCAAATCACACGACAGTAAATTGATACTATTGTATGTGTAATTTTTTCAAATGATACAACAGTAAATTGTTACTATTGTATGTGAAAATTTTTCAAAGCACACAACAGTAAACTCTTACTATTGTCTGTGTAAATTTTTTAAAGCATACAACGGGAAACTGTTTTCTATTTGTCTGTGTAATTTTTTCAAAGTAGACAACAGTAAATTGCTACTATTGTTTGTGTAAATTTTACAAAGCACACACCGATAAACTGTTTACCTTCACCATGGGTGTCAATGGCGGGATAGAGAAGGTAGATCGAGCAGAAGGGAGAAGGAGAAGATGATTTGTTGCAAATCTGGTGATAGCACAATAAAAGGTAGATTAAGACCTTTTTTTCTCTTCTCCTAGCCTGTTCGTTGCAAATCTGAAACCAACAAATATTGTGGTGTTTTGGACAGCCACTTCATAGTTGCTGGAATCACATATGTAGCTTGATCGGTGATGGCTAAAAGTGGGAGGCGATGAAACCACGGGAGAGAGGGAGAGAACGTGGGGGAAAAATGGCCCGGTTTGTAATTTGATTTAAATTGTAAAGCAGGGGTATTTTTGTCACTATGGGGTCAAAAGGGGTTTTTACAAAACTGTTTTTCATTTAGGGTCTATTGTAAAAGTACTCTTATACTTGGGGGCTATGGCCAAAAATCCCAACATTTTATAGTGTTTTTACACTGTCAGGCACAATGTATCAAATTATAATATTTAGCATTGTAATAGATACTAAAATAGTAATAGCATAGATAAAGTAAAATAGCATAAACCATTAGAGATGCTCTAATAATGGTCTCTTACACCTCCGATCATTTTTCCTTTTTCCTAAACATGCATAGATAACATACACCTAAACACAATGAAAAAGCCTACATGCATGACGTAGCTAACCCAAAAATTTATAAAGTTAACCCATACTCTCAACTTCCAAACAATTAGCCTTAAATGTAGGTCTCGTCATTGGGTTAGGCTTAGTTGGGTCTTTCGAGCTTTTAATATTCATCAGACCGAGGCATGAAAGAAAGGGGGCCTCTATTGGCACCCAAAAACTTGCTTTTCATCTCCCACTTATTTTACACTTTAAGATTTTATAGAAAATATAAAAGGTTTTCATAAAAACTAATTGCGCATTCTATTAAAAAACATCATTTTGAATAATTTTTAAGGAAAATGTTTTTCCAAAATTTTTCGTTTAAGTAGACTTTTATGCCATTTATAGTCTTCATTTCATAAATAACTAAAAAGTCCACCTAAATAATAGATTTTGGAAAAACTTTCTTCCAAAAAGTTGTTCAAAATGATGTTTTCTAAGAGACAGTGCAATAAGTTTTTATGAAAATCTTATATATTTTTCATAAAATCTTAAAATATAAAATAAGTGGGGGGCGAAGAGCAAGTATTTGGGTGCCAATAGAGGCCTTCTGAAAGAAAATGTGAAGCCCAGATTCAACCCACAAGCCTAGGCTTTTTCGGGCTTTAGGCTTGGGCTTGGGCTTGGGCTTATTCTTTTAGGGTGTAAAATTAAGTGCAAAATCAAATAGTTATTAAATGCAAATATGTAATAATCATATGTATAAGTGTAACTTATATATATTTATTTAGCAAGAAAAAAGTTAGTTTATTGAATGAAATATAAATATTGTTTCATTAAAGGGATCTGAACTTGCTCATTGAAACTCAATAATATTCCGTTATGCTTTTTATAATTTTAAATGGTCTTAAATCCTTAAGGTCCTAAACTCCTAAGTCCTAATGTTTAACTGGTCGGGCTTGTCTCGAGCTTTTCGAGTTGGGCCTCGGCTCCCAACTAAGGGAAGGGCTATTGCAACCCCCCATTCTTATCACTCCACCCCTTTCTTTTTGGTTTTTAAGATTTCATGAAAAATATAAAAGGTTTTTACAAAAATCGGCTTGCTTGGTCCTCTAGAAAATATCATTTTGAAACAACTTTGTAGAAGAAAGTTTTTCCAATATCTATCGTTTACGCAGACTTTTTGGCAAAAAATGAAATAAAGGTTATAAATGGCTAAAAAGTATATTTAAATGATAGATTTAGGAAAAACTTTCTTCTACAAAATTGTTCAAAATGATGTTTTCTAATGGACATAATGGCCGGTTTTCATAAAAACCTTTTATATTTTGCATAAAACCTTAAAAACCTAAAGGATGGGGAGTGGGGTGATAAGAATGGGGGATTGCAATAACCGTTCCCCCCAACCAAAGGTCCAAACCTAGCCCAAGGGTATTCGGGTTGGGCTTGGGCTTAGGTTTTTTTGGGATTGGACCGAGCTTTTTCTTTCGTGTTTCGAGCTAACCATGGGCGTTGGGCTTTTTGATAGGTTTATTTAAAAGTATATAAGGTGTCTACTGTTCCAAATCTCTTTCAAGCTAGAGTTAGATTTTTTATTATCACAGTCTAATTAATCGCTTGCTCAACGTGTTAAAAATGTATAAAGGAAATGCTATTCTTTTCGTACATGAATACAATTATTAAATATGCTTATCAATAATTGTCTCCTTTGCTCAATCATTTAAGATTCCAGTGCTTATTATCAACTTACTATTTTTAATCATTCATTTTCTAGTTGATACCCAATGTTCATATTGTTTTTGAACATTTCTTATCTTTCAGGGATTGACTCGGCGCATGAAGGAGACTAGTAGTGTTATTGACAAGATCCTGGAAACTATTATTGATGAGCATGAGCAAAATGCTAGTGGGCATCAAACGCATCAAAAGGATTTCATCGATGTAATGCTCTCTTTAATGAACAAGTCGATAGATACAGCAATGATTGATCGAACAAATATCAAGGCGATAATGTGGGACATTTTAGCGGGGGCGATTGACACTTCGGCTACTGCAATTGAATGGACCCTCTCGGAACTCTTGAAACATCCCAAGGTAATGAGACAGCTTCAAGAAGAGCTAAAGAGTGTTGTTGGAGTAAATCGAATGGTGGAAGAGGCAGACTTGGCAAAGTTTACTTACTTGGACATGGTGGTGAAGGAAAGCTTGAGACTTCACCCTGTTGCACCTTTGCTACTACCACATGAATCCATGGAGGATGCCATAATCAATGGGTTTTACATACCGAAGAAGTCAAGAATCATCGTAAACTCTTGGGCAATCGGACAAGATCCTAATGTATGGTCCGATAACGCCAAAGATTTCTTCCCTGAGAGGTTCGTAGGTAGCAATATAGACCTTCTAGGACGTGATTTCCAGCTTATTCCATTTGGGTCTGGGCGTAGAGGGTGTCCTGGAATGCAGTTGGGGCTAATAACGGTTCGAATAGTTTTAGCTCAGTTAGTCCATTGCTTTGATTGGGAACTACCAAATGGCATGTCGCCAAACGACTTAGACATGAGTGAGAAATTTGGCCTAGCCATGTCAAGAGCAAATCACTTGCCTGCCATCCCATCGTATCGCCTACTTCTCAAAAACTTACAAGATACGTAGTCCCTATAGCCTGTGTTTTTTTTGTTTTTTTCCACCCTCAAGTAAGGCAATCCACATCTAGTTACACTTTCTCCTCCCCTTGAGCTTTTCCATTATGGATCACTCATCCAATGGCCTTTAAAGTGTTATTATGGCATTAGAAGAACTCAGTATATGATATAATATGTACCTACAAAATTTTATGCATCCACTTTGATAATTAAATGAACTCATTTTCTTTGCTGAAGGTGATTCGACTTAATATATAATGTATGCATTTTGTTCAGTAAGGATGCATGAGGTTGGAACAGTTTTGATTACGATTGTCACTCCTTGAACGAAAGCGCTGTCATGCTTTTGTTTTTCACAAGGAAAACAAATTGTGAAACGATAAAACCGTAGGTCATGAAACATAAAATCAAGGATGGATGTGTAGTTTCATTGGTGACAACAGAGGGGTTTCATCGGAGACAACAAAGGGTTTTAACCGACGCTAAAAGGGGATTTCATCGGCCATAGAATGTATACAGAGGGAACAAGCTGTCCATCTTGGAAAGTATAGGAAAAAAATAAAATAAAATGGCTAAACACAAATTGAAATCCATTTAGATTTAACAACAAACAACAGAATCCCATTAAAAGCCTTAGAAATAGACACCCAAAAAGGAGCCAAAAAATGTACTTGATCCCACAATCCTACTAATGAGTCTTCTCTATCATAAAAAATTCTTGAATTCCTTTCCAACCAAATAACCCAAAAAAACCGCAAGGACTCCAAAGTGGAATAGCCTTCTTCCCATACCCAAATCCCTCAAAATGAATCTCCATCATCTTATCAAAAGAAATGAAAATCTTCCTAAGGATGTGGTAGCTCACACACAGAGTAACTGAAAGAGAAGAAAATTAGATCAAAATGAGTAATGAAGGAGAAAATGGCATACGACAAAGATATAGAACTTGCGTTGGAGTGGCACGGGGACGTAAGAAAATTGTTGAAGGACAGTAGCTGAACAATTTTAGAAGGTAGAGGGGATACAATCAATGTCAAGCTTGCAGAACACCTTTATGGTGCAAGGGGTATGGGCTGGAATCAAGGGAATCAGAATGAAATGAAATTTCAATAGTGAGCGGCTGTGTTCACCATTGCCGCTCACTATTAAAATCTCATTCCATCCCGATTTCTTCCAGACTCTAGACAAACAAACATGTCATTTAAAGATCTTTTGGGGGGAATGCATATATTCTTGGAGTTTGATTTGGTTGTAGTAAAATACGCCAAAGAATAAATAAACAAACAGTTAACAACAAAAATCTGAACAAAAACAACTAAAACTACGAATGCAAAATCAAAAAACAAACAAAGGTGAACATCAATTAACAACTGTAACTACCAAAAAAAAAAAACTAGAAGAAATTTATAAATTTCTTATTTATAAGAAAAGAGTGAAAGCGGAAAAACAAAACCGACCCACTACACTGCTAGCAGAACTTCTGCTCCAGACCAGCAACAATGACCATTGTTGTCTCTGAATGCATCCCAAGTACTTTTTATTTTATATTTTGTTTTCTTTTATTTTTTGGTCAGCAAATGAAAGTTTTCATATAGATTTGAAAGACTACAAGCCAAAACAACTAAATTATATATCCACCCCACCAAGGAATCCTTAAAACGCGAAGGTTAAGGTTGTTAAACCCCAAGTAATACCCAGCCTCACACAAAAAACACAACCCCCACTACTAGAAGCACCATTTAACCCCAACTCTATATCAACAACAACCAAAAGGAGAACAACAACAACATAAGGGAAAACCATAAACCCCAAAAAGAGAAACTGGAAAAAGCATAGACTTACAAATAGAGAAACACCCAGAGTCAATATACACCATCTAGTTGAGAAAGAGCATTATAGAGAAGGAGTAGCACCCAAACATAACAGCACAATCTACCCTTAGTCCAGAAATTAGAGAAGCCCCAAAAACCCTCATTGTCAAAAACCTCATTATTTGTTAATTCACCCCGGAGAGAACTTACTGCCTACAAAATTGAAGTTGTAAACTGTAAACTGTAAAAGGAAACAGCATTATGGCCATGCTTGTTTAGTTGGAATGGAATTACATTCCAATTCATTCCAAACAGTATGTTTGGATGAGGTAATTTAAATGGAAATGTTATCAAACAACGTATTTGGACAGCCATGTCAAATCCCTTTCCATTCTAACCTACATCAAGTATGAAATTAGATTTTATTCCCATCCATTTCATTCCAATTAAACAAACATGGCCTAACTTCCTAATAAGATTAGAGATATTCCATAGAAATAACGTTATAAATCTTTTTGCTGCCAACAATATTTCTGCAGAAAACTTCGAACACCAGCCACAAGCTCGTCTATAATTACCATTTTGCTTCACCTTTTAGTTTATTCTCCGTGCTTCTAGCTACCTTGATTTCAATATGTGAGGTCATCAACTTCTATTTGATTAATTGACCCAACAACAGATGGAAACAAGGTCGGACCCGGCATGGGCCTGGGGGGCACGGCCCCTGCAATTTATTTTATTTTATTTATATTTATCAAAATTTTGTATACTTGGCCCTTTCAATGCGTTTGTCTTGACATCAAAACTATAGACATCACCTCATTAATTTTACTTAAAAATTCTTCAACTCTAGTAAATAATAAAAGAAGTTAGTTTTTGTGAATACTTCTATAAGTTTATATCCAAGTAGGAGAAAACTTATCATTTTTACTATATAAACAAAAGAAAATGCTAAATCACTCTCTCTTTTTTTTTTTTTTAGCTCAGATGACATGGAAACTAGGCTAACCAATTAAAAAAATTTATTGCAAAGATAAAGGAAAATATTAAAGTATCTAAAATTTTTGCCCAAACTTACTTGTTCAAATGACATGACAATCCATCATGTGAGCTCACAATGGATAGAGTTATTCTTTGAATGAAATTTTGAATTGGCCATCTCAACAACCATGTCATTTGGGTGAAAAATTTAGGCTATGTAGTATTGCTCAAAAGATTAATATTCATAGTAAGCCGACATGGTGGCTGCCAAATCAAATACACTAATTATATATATGGGGGGTGGGCAAAGAACTTAGATATCTTAACATAATGTATAAAACATGTCTACTTAAAAATTAAATTAAATTCTAGCTATCAACATAACAAACATTCAAATATGCAACAAATAAGGTATTGTGTACAAAAAAGAAAAGAAAAGAGAAAAAGTACTTAATATGAGAACAGAAAAAATGACAGAGAAGAATAGGAGATAGACAGATAGATCAATCCATACCTAGTTTTCAATTGATTTAATCGTCCTCCCTTCAATAGTAATCTCTGGGACATGAGCAATCTTACAACAATCCTTGCCAGAACGACCTCGAGTTATCTGTTCTCCTGGTGCATGGCGGTGATGCATCACCTCTGGAAAAAATGACAATTCATGGCATTCTTCAATCATTAATCTCTGAAGCGAAGTCAGATTTTTGAACCACTCCGGCAAATTTGCAAGGTTGCGGCAATCTATAATAGATATGAATTGTAGAGTGTCTGCGGCCCCTTGAAGCCACTGGGGCAAAGCCACTAACAATGGTAATCCTGTAATCCACAATGATCGAAGGCTCATCTTGAGGCCTTGATTGTCTCCATCCCACTTCGTCAAATTAAGCTTTTCACAATCCAAAATGACCAGAGTTTCTAACGCGGTCAGGTATTTCATACTACGGGGCAAAGACTCCAGACTTTCACAATTTTCAATTATTAATGTTCGAAGTGCAGTGAGACGTTGCATCCCTTCACCTAAAGATATAAGATATTCACATCCTGTTACGAGAAAATATCTTAGAGAGATTAAGCTTCCAATTCCTTCCTTTGGTAAACACATCTGATTTGTGGTTAAATAGAAACATCTGAGACTAATCAAGTTTCCTATGTCTCTAGGCAACTCCTCAAGTGCAGAACATCCGCCAAGATCTAAAGTTTGCAAATTATGCAGTTTGCAAATAGAGTCAGGGAGCCTTTGTATTCTACGATTATGAGATTGGATGAGACATCTCAAATGCTTCAAATCACCAATGGAGCTGGGCAACACCTCAAAACATGAAAAACTCAAATGTAGTACCCGCATGGACTTGAATCTTGAGATGCATGTTTCCACAAAGGATTGAGTGCCAGTGGGCTCCACTCCTTCACCTGAAAAGAAAATGGTCTGCACATTTTTTAGTTCGAGTAGGAAGCTTGGAAGTTCTTCCCGAAACGAATCCTCTCCAAGGAATGATAGATGTCGAATGCTTTTAGCAATGTCGTGGTATGAAGATGCACGCTTAAGCACTCGGTTTGTGCCATTGATAATGCAAGATCATGGACGAGGTTATACATTTTAAATGTTAGAAAGGTATCATGGTCTTCTACATCTTGAAAGAAAGAATTAGACCATAACTCCTTGAAATATCGATGGCCAATATCTTCCAACTCTCGGTTTTCATCAAATGACTGAAGGAGTCCTTGGGCTATCCAAAATTGAGTCAATTCGTGCTCAATAAAATCATAATCCTTTGGGAAGATTGAACAATAAATAAAACATTGTTTTAAATAAGACGGCATTTGATCATAGCTCAATTTCAACTCCGGTAAAATATTGTTTCTCTTTTGTTCAAATTTTCATATTTCATTATCTTTATAAATAGCCAATCACGTTCGTCAGTTTTCAAATAGAGTAGGCTCCCTAGAGTCCTCACTGCTTGGGGAACTCCTCTGCACTTTTTCACAAATTTTTCCCAATTTTCATTAGGTTTGGATACCGCCTTTCTTCTCTTTCCCTAAATGCCCATTTAACAACAAAGGCAAACAATCCTTTTCGGAAAGCCCCTTTAAGTTGTACGCATGAATAGTGCCCATGATGGACGCAACCAATTGACTCCATGTAGTCACAACGATTTTACTTCCATTAGCACCGCCCAACAACAAATCTCTCAACTCAATGCATTTACCGCGATCATCATTCCACACGTCATCCAAAATCAGTAAGAATTTCTTATCTTCCAAAGTGCTCCGCAACAAAGTTTGCAATTGATCATTTGTTAACCCATCATTAGATCCAACAAGTGCAGATTTAGAAATCTTTTTTTATCAACTTTGTAACATCAAAGACCTCCGAGAAACATACCCACATTTTCAACTCAAAATTTCTACTTATCCTTTCATCATTGTACGCCAGTTTAGCAAGGGTTGTCTTTCCGAGACCACCAATCCCAACTATAGGAAAAATGGAGACATTTTCGCCGTCAACTGGATGCATTTAAAGCCGTACAATTCTTTCTTTATCAACGTCTCTTCCAATAACATCCAAAGTACGCACAAAGGAGTGGGTCATCTCCCTCTCCCCGTGTGCGACCTGTTTATCTACAAATCGTTCCGTAAGATGAAACTTAGCTTTTTCAGCTGCAATTTTATCCAACTTTTGTGTAATATATTTGATTTTGTGACCCATCTTCAAACGGAATGCAAGGGGATTTGAATGCGAAAAGAATTTTCGTACCTTTCCACGGTTCACGACTTGGCTCCGCAAAGCTTCATACTCAAATTCATCTAGCACATCATCGGCATCATACAAAGAATCTTTGATCTTACCCAACCAATCAGTCAGCTGACGGTTCTTTGTCTGCTGGTCCTCTGCGTCTAAGAGCACGGCTCGGATGGTGGATATGGTGCTCTTAAGCTTATCCAGCTCACCCTCTAGACCATATGCCAAGCTAACTTCTTGCAGAGCAAGGAAGCCTAACTTCCCCAAGACTTTGCCTGCAATGTTAAAGAGATATGTCTCCGCCATGGAAAGCTGGTGGTAGGAGGAATGGTGAAGATGTCGAAGGAAATGGTCTGAGATCAGCTGAGACGAGTTTCGCTAGTCGGGTTGGATGCTCTGCCGCGTTTGGTACGTAGAAGTATTAATGCTAAGCTACCAAAATTGACTAGTTGTCCGCCTCTCGTGTTTTGGCCTTTTTACCTGGAGAGTTATAACATGTGTTGGCCCCCATAGTAAAATAATGCACTCCCAATAGATAAATAATAAGAAAATAAAATTTTAATAATAAAAAACCTTTTTTTTTTTTTTTTGAAAAAGATATAACATTAATAATTAAAATAACTTTTACATTTCAAAGTATGAACATTATGATGATCTTCCTGAATTACTAACCATAACTTTTTAAGAAACATATTTTCTCAAATACATATTTCATCACAGTTGTATCCCAAATTAGCAATACAATCTATCACTTTGTTAGCTTGCCTAACTACATGTCTGATAGTCACCTAATCAAACCTTAATAATAAGTTTCGAATATCCTGGACAAGGTTGGTGGTGATGCTCCAGTGATATTGGTTAGTTCCACATATCACATTAATTATTAGTTGAGAATCACCTTCAATTTGAAGTTGTCTAATTCATTTTTGTGCAGCCATAACTAAACCATTTCTAATAGCAATGCATTCTACTACTAGAATTGAAGCATTACGTAAATTCACTGATGTGGCCACACTTACTCAGCCACATTCATCCTGAATTACAACTCTTTTAGTAGATTTTTTCTTATCGTGCTTTCTTGATCCATCAAAGTTAAGTTTCATCGACGACGGGAGAGGACTATCCCAAGCACCTACAAAACAAATTAGAAGTTTGCAAAGTGTTCTGGTTATAAGAATTGTTAGGGAAAAGGTAGTCATTCCTCTTGCAATTTATCTCCTTAAAAACTTTAGTCACAGTCTCCAAAACAACAACCGGATTAGGGTTTTGACTTTGAAAAGTCACTTTATTTCTTTGATTCCAAATGACTCAATACATTATAACAATTTTTTCTAGAAACATTAGATATTTCTGTTGATAGTAGCTTTCATTTTGAAACACTATATCTAACCAGCCATTGAATGGTCTTTAGAATTTTTTTAGAATAGGATGCGATTGTGAGGCGTGATGCCAAATAGCCATAATAAATGGACAATCACAAAAAATGTGATTTACATCTTCTACATTG
Source organism: Liquidambar formosana (assembly GCA_039720395.1). Classification (NCBI taxonomy): domain Eukaryota; kingdom Viridiplantae; phylum Streptophyta; class Magnoliopsida; order Saxifragales; family Altingiaceae; genus Liquidambar; species Liquidambar formosana. The sequence continues at coordinate 18,236,074 of CM077828.1, read as the reverse complement.
TTTTTGAAAAAAGACAGTTCATATTCAAATTTATCCTTCTCTTAGATAAGAAGCTTTTTATTGGAAGATCGACTTTCTAATTAGTAACTACATAAAAATTTACATACGAGGTAAAATATTAAGTTTCCAAACCTTACTAAGTAATTAGCTTTAAGATGATCCAAATGATCTTTACCATTATGAAGCCATGCGTGTGACTAATTTCACGAAATGCTAGAAGAGCTAGAGAGTATTGAAAGCCAAAGCTCCAATATATAGGATGACCTTCAATTTAATAAATAAATTAAATTGAAGCATTGTGCGTATTGAAAGCCGAAACTCTAATAGGACGAACTTCATAATTTTTAATGACAAAGCTACCAACACTAGATTTTCTGGAATGAATCTTTGATCATCCCTCATTATTACCCAAATCAAGATAGAGCACTAAAAATAACTAATAAATAATTTAACCCAAATTGGTCTGTTTTTTTTTTTTTCCTCAAAATATTTTATAAATTTCTCAAGTAAATTCCTCCCATAAATTCTTTACCCAATCACAAACTAAGTGTTCTTCTATGACAACAACCTCTACTTGATTTTAATGATTTTGTTAATGATTTGGAACTTGTAGATTTACCCTTAGTAGGCAGGAAGTTCACATGGTCCAATAATCAAGCTATTGCTAGTATCAATAGACTAGACAAATTTTGCTCTCGCATTCTTGGATTGATGCTTACCCTTTGGTCCAGCAATGGGGCCTTGCTAGAGGGGTGTTTGATCAGTCTCCAATCCTGTTAGCATATAAAGAGGTTGACTGGGGGCCCAAACCTTTCCGTTCGCTAGATTGCTGGCTTTCTCATCTTAGTTTTTACCCGTTAGTAGAATTAGTTTGGTCCTCTGTTCAGGTTAATGGGTGGGCTGGTTTTAGAATTCTCTCTAAGTTTAAAGTTCTCAGGAAAAGGCTTGTGTCTTGGAAGAAAATTGTTTTTGGTTCAGTGGACTTGAAGATCAAATCTCTATCCTTATCTATTGATGATCTTGGTAAGCTACAAGAGCAAAGAGATCTTTCTCCTTAGGAAAGGGAGCTCAAACTCAAATTGATTCAGGATTTTTGGATTGCTAACAAGAGTTTAGAAAATCTTTTCAGGCAAAAGTCAAGAGTTCAGTGGCTTAAGGAAGGGGATAAGAACACTAAGTTTTTTCATGCCATTGCTAAGGGCAGAAGGAATTCCAATATCATTAGCAGCCTTGAAATTAATGGAGTTCAATCTGAAGACCCATATGCTATCAAGCAAGAGATTATTAGTTACTTTTCCTCCATTTTCTCATCTTCTCAATGGTTTAGGCCATTGCTTGAGGACCTTCCGTTTAAAAGCCTGGATGTTGAGGATAGCTGTTGGCTTTCATAGCCTTTTTCAAAAGCTGAGGTTTATCATAGTGTCTCTAATATTGGTTGTAGCAAGGCGCCTGGCCCTGATGGTTTTAATTTCAACTTTATTAAAGTTTGCTAGCCCATTCCTAAGTTAGATTTCTTGGCTTTCATAGCAGATTTTCACAAGCATGGGAAACTTGTTAAGGGCCTTAATTCCACATACATTACGCTTGTTCCTAAATGTAACTCTCCTATATGTTTGAAGGATTTTCGGTCCATCAACCTTATTAGTAGTGTGTATAAAGTTCTCGCCAAAACTCTTGCTGAAAGATTAAGATTGGTTGCTGGGAAGATTATCAGTGATTCTCAAAGTGCTTTTATTAGAGGCAGACAGGTTTTAGATGGTGTCCTGATTGCCAATAAGGTGGTTGATCTTGTTAATAAAAATAACGCGAGTTGTTGCATCTTTAAGGTGGATTTTGAAAAAGCTTTTCATTGTGTGGAATGGAGTAATTTCCTATTTGTTCTACAAAAGATGGGATTTGACTCAATTTGGTGTAACTGGATTTTTGAATGCCTATCTACAGCCTCCATCTCTGAACTCACTAATAGTTCTTCGTCGTCAAAATTCAAGATGGGAAGAGGTTTTAGACCCTCTTTCTCCTTTTCTTTTTGACGTTGCCATGGAAAGCCTCCATGGAATCTTTGTTAAAGCTGCTGAGGAAGGTCTTATCAAAGGAATTCAAGTTGGCTCGGGTATCCCCTGTCTATCTCATCTCCAATTTGCTGATGACACTCTCATCTTCTATGAGGTTATTATTTCTAACTTGTTGAATATTAAGAGATTGCTTAGAGGGTTTGAACTTGCCTCAGACCTTAAGATTAATTCCTCGAAGAGTTGTCTTATGGGTGTTAATGTTCCAGATGATACACTTCTTTCTTTTGCTTAAACTTTAAAATGCAAGCTAGCCAATCTGCCTATTAAGTATCTTGGTCTTCCTCTTGGCGCTAATCCAAGAAAGTTGAGCACTTGGAGTCCTGTTGTTGAGAGCTTTAAAAGGAAAATATATGGCAGGCAAAAGAAGTTTTTGTCGATGGGGGGTAGATTGGCTCTTATTAAGTCTACCCTGCATAATTTACCTATTTATTATATGTCTCTTTTCAAAATGCCTAAAGGAGTTATTTATGAACTGGAGAAACTTATGCGAGCTTTTTTATGGGAAGGGAGCAACTTTAAGAAGAAAGTTCACTGGGTTTGCTGGGAAAACATTATTGCTAGCAAAAAGCAAGGTGGCTTGGGCCTCTGCTCTCTTCGAATAAAAAATGAAGCACTTCTATTCAAGTGGTGGTGGAGGTTTTTCTCAGAAGATTTCTTTTTGTGGAAATCAATTATTAATGGTAAATATGGTATTTCTGAGGGTTTCTCACTCCTTGGTGCTGGCTCTAATAGGAAAGTCTCTGTGCTTTGGAATGATATTATTAAGATTTGATCTACTAACTCTTTTTTGGGTGCTAATTTGCATGATGGAGTTTGGGTTCTGCTTGGGGATGGTGGAAGGGCTAGATTTTGGTTAGATTGCTAAGCTAGCAATCTCTCTTTTAAAGAGATCTTCCCAAGACTATTTATTTTGGCTGTCAATAGGAATGCTAATGTACGTGATATGGGTATCTGGATTGAAGGCGTTTGGGCATGAGATATCAAGTTTAGAAGGAGTTTATACATCTGGGAATCTGACCTGCTCTAATCATTTCTTTCAAGCTTTGATGAAGTCAGGTTGTGCGAATGTCTTCCTGACAAATTCGTCTGGAAATTCTCTCCATTTGGGTCATACTCTGTTAAGTCTTGCTATTATGCTGCTGTAGACAGATCTTCTCCTTCTCTTGATGATTTTTGGAGCTTGATCTGGAAGGGTTTAGTCCCCCTAAGGTGGAGATTTTTTGTTGGATGGCTATTAAGGGGAGAATTCCTTCGAAATGCCAGCTTCGTGTAAAAAATGTTCTTCCTTCTTTTGCAAGTATTCTTTACTCTTTCTGTGGCATCTCGGAAGAAGAGGTTAACCATCTTTTTTTGCATTGTTGCTGGTCTTGGAAGGTTTGGTTTGCTTGCCTTCATTAGTGGGAACTTGACTGGTGTTGTCCTTGCACCATGAAGGAATTATTTGTTAGCTGGATAATTTTTGGAAAGGGTGGTGTTTATAAAATCATCTGGGACTCCCTCTTTTATGCGATTGTGATGCAGACTGCATCGCGTGTTTAGCCTCGAAGTTCTTAGAGGCGATGGATCGTCGAGACGTCAAGCAAATGGGCTATTTTTGGGATTTTTATTAATTTAGCTTAGTTTAATTTATTAGTTATTTTAAGGTTTTATTTATTTCATTGTTACTATTGCTTTAAATTAATTAGTTTCCTAGAGAGTTCATATTTGCTTGTTCTAGTAGAACTAGGTTTTCTTGTTCTAATAAAACTAGGTTTTCTTATTAGTTCTCTATATAAGGAGATGTAAGCCTTATGGCAAACAGTTTAGTGAAGACTTTGGTTATTTTGATTAATAATATTGAGAGAGAGTTTCTCCTTTATTTTTCTACTTTCATGTTCTTGAGAGAATATTGATCGTGGTTGCTTACTATTTGGCATTGTTCTTGCGACAATTAACAGATTAGTGGAAGCTTGTTGATTAATTTGGTAAGCTAATCTCGATCGCGTAATTTTCGCTGCATTAGATTGTTTGGTCTATTTGGTTGGCAAGAAATGATGTGGTATTTAATAATGTGATGTGGTCATATTCAGAGAATGTTGCAGAGCTAATGAAAAGAAGAACTGCATTTTGGGTAAAAGCTCTCAGATTTGAGTTAGGCTACTCCATTAATGATTTCTTGAATTGCACTAATGGTGTTAGAATGTTTCACAGCAGAAAAAAGAAGTCTAGGAATCCCACTCTTTGGCAACCCCCTGCCCCTGGTTTTTAAAAATTTAATGTGGATGGCTCAGCTAAAGGAAAACCCAGGCCAGACGGTATTGGAGGAGTTCTTTGTGATGATTATGCCTATGTTTTCTGCTTATTCTCTATCCCCATTGGATCAGTGGACTCTAATTTTGCTGAACTTCTTGCAGTAAGGCACACTACAACAAAACACCTCAATTGGGAAGTTTAATTTGGGACGGATATGATATGGATCCCCATTTGTAAAGATTTGGTAATTTTTGGGACGGATATATCCGTCCCAACCGTTAAAACCCAGTTTCAATTTATTTACCCAATTTTCAAGTCGAAAAAAAATAAAAATTAAAAAAAATAAACACCTTTGGGACAAATATATCCGTCTTTAGCTATTTTATTTATTAAATATTCGATTGTGGGGAACTTATCAACATATATATCCGTCCCAAAGGATTTTTTAATACATTGAGACGGATATATCCATCCCAATAACAATCCTTCTAGAAGGATCTGATTTTGGCTTTACGCTCAAAACCCCATTGAAACTTTCTCATTCCCGCTCTGTTATCGTCTCCATCAATCATATGCCTCTCTCTCTCTCTCTCTCTCTCTCTCTCTCTCTCTCTCTCTCTCTCTCTCCATTTTCGAAGCATTTTCTTCTCACCGTCGATGAATTCAACGGAGACCGTGGTTTTGGGTCGGGATATAGCTTTGCATTTGACGACCTGAGCCATCTATATGCTGTAGACGACCACCTCCGCCTCTTCGCCGGTGATTGTTTGACGGACATCGTCGCGCGCCCTAGTGTAAGATCTCGTTCCTAGCAGTTGCAGTAGAAGGTCGTTCTTCCTCGCCATTGCCGTGGTCCGCCGTTGATTCGAGTTCTCCTAAGCCCGCTGTGCATTGGCAGTTGCCAAAACCCCCATCTTTGCCCCATAACCAGACCCCACGAAGTATATCTCGAGGTGTGTTTGTCGTTATATATCACGATCTTTGTTCTCATTCATTCTTTATATTGAATCTATGTCCCTCTATCCTTTGAAATTTAGGGTTTTTTTTTTTTTTTTTTTTTTTTTAAAGATTATTGTTGGTCATAGTGTCATACATTGGAATCTATGATACTCACACTCTAGATTTTCTTCTTATAATTACAAAACTTGTGATTGATGGTAAGATATATGTTAAAAGACTCGAGAAGCATCTATGAGCTTCATAATGGCAAATGGACTAGGAAAAAGACTTGGGGAGTCCATTAGGGAAGTGGGTCTAGTGAAAACAACAATTAGTACAATCATGAAATTCTCCTCAAACCCTACTTATTACAGACTACCTTTAAACTCTTTAGAAAATAAAGGATACAAAATTAAAGCAATAAGAAAAATGTTGCGACATTTACAATACCCCAACCCACTTCAATTCCTTTCCTTATGCAGCTCAAGGAGAGGCTTTCGATTCACTTAATGAGATAATTCTATCAGCTTTTCGGAAATTGCTAGAGTTGCAGAGTTATCCCATTAATTAATGGTGCTTTCAACATGAAAAAAAGTGCATTTTCTGATAACATATGGTAGTTGTCTTGGACAGGTGAAATTTGTGACAGCTATAGAGTAGACAACACGGGAGCTGGTTTTCCAAATGAATAGGAATTCATCGACAGAAGTGAATTGCTTTTTAAAATTTGTAACACTTTCTATTTTTCTTGGGCATATATGGTGATTTTTTTTTTATACCATCTCGTGTGTTGAACAAGACAGACTCTGTCAATTTTCACTGGACATCTAAACACTGTTGTAGCTGGTAAATGCTCTATACGAAAAAATGTCAGTGTGTAATTACCTCCTCCCATCTTCTTCTTCTCCAAGTGATTTTGTTCACAAGATTTAATGTGTTGCAAGAGTTGAGGCAGCAACATTTCTGATCATGACACATTTATATGCACGTTCTGTGGCGAGCAGTGATCTAGGAGTATGGATATGAAAGGAATAAGTAATTGTTGGTTCAATTCTGTTTCTGGTTTGATAACTGTGGTCTCTTCTTTTGTTATATGATGTGGCTACTGATTGTCACTACCTACTTTATCAGGCTGTTAGGTACTGTTTTTCTTTTAACAAATACTGTTTCCATTTCAATTCTTTTAGAACATTTCACACACACACGTATATATATGAAGATGTGACAAGGACATGTGTTGGAACATGACTAGCTTGAGAACAATTGAAGGTGAGAATGGTGAATTTCCAATCACTATAGGCCTACAAAGGTAGGCATTGGGACCCTGCATTTTTTTTTTTCCATTAAAATGGTTGAGTTAACTGGGAACATTGTCTAAGATATCCTATGGGATATGTTCGAATGTTCGATGACAAATTAGTTTTGGTAAATGCTAAGTTACAACAATGTAGAGATGCTTAAAAATGAAGAGGCTTTTTTGGGTAAGCAAGAATAGAACATTATATTGGAATATAATTCTGATAAATAGGAGTAAAATCAAGGAAATAATGAAAAATGTTGATGGGGGAGGAGATTCCCAAAAGTGATGCGACTTGTTATAATGAATTATGGAATGGAGGATTTAAGAATATGGTACCCATGTGATGTAAAGCTACTACCTTTTACCTGGCTTTTTTTTTTTTTTTTTTTTGGGCTTGTTTAGCTTCCTAGAAAATGTTAAGGTGCAATTACCCGCAGTCTTTGCATCCATGCCTAATTGGTGAGCTTTTCTTTTTCCCCTCTTGCATTTATTTCTTGCTTAACTAGTGCTATTATTGTTATTGGTTTTTATTAAGCCCTTATTTGGTTGCCTAGATAAATAAAATATCTTCAGGGTTTTTGGGTTTTTTTGGGACTTCTGTACTTGTTTCGCTTTCGAGAAAATGTGATTATAGGTTTTTTTTTTTTCTTTTTCCTCTTGCTGATATAGTTTCCCCCCCCCCCCCCTTATTTGGGATTTCCATTTCATTCTTTGCTTCCAGGACCAACTATTGAGTTTTCCCTCCCCTCCCCCTTTTCTTTTTCTCGATGAGAAGGATGGAAGTGTCATTTGATTGGTTGTCTTCTGATTTTGCACTAATTGCTTTTTTCCATCTCAGGTGAGCTATTTACCTCTTTTGCTTGTTCTTCATTTGCTCCTTTTATTTTCCCTCCTGTAATTTAGGTTTATATTTGGTGAAAAGGGTGTATATAACCCTAACCGCATATGGATCATGTACTTACCAAGGAGGCTTAAGAAGATCAAGAAGAGTAATGGGCAAGTGCTTACTATCAATGAGGTATATGGGTTTATTTTCTATGTTTTTTCCACTGAAATGATATTTGGTTCTTTGAAAGTATTGTTAAACGTTGGCTAAATCTTTTTTTATTTTAGTCTAAATATATAAGATTTATTTGTGATGATGACATGATGATTACGGTCTGTTTGTTTGAGTTTGGAATTTTCTGAAAATGTAAATTTTAAGATTTCAAAAATATTAAGTGATGATAAACTGACTGTTTTCGCAAAGAATTTCATAATGTAGTTTTGAGAATGCTCTGCTAAATGTGTGTTTCTGCATTGTTATCATTTTTTTAGTGTTTTAAAAAGTGGAAACTCGATTTCAAAACTTGCCTTTATATATATATATATATATATATATATATATATATAGATATATATATATAGATTTTTTTTTTTCTATGCTTCTAAAGTTTTTGCGTATTAGGAAATAAATTTTATTTTAGAGGAAGTGAATTTACTGGGACTTATTTCACATCTTACTTTAGAGCCTTCATGATGGAGAGATGTCCTTGCATGATTTGTTCATCACCACCAAAAATTATAGGTATGTTATATTCAGTTTCATTGTGTTCGGGCATTGTTCTTGGGATTCAATTTTTCAAGAAGTTCAAGCTAGATGGCATGGAATAGTGAATGTCATTGTTTGATATTTCTTCAGCCTTTGTCCGGGTCTGTGAAAAGGAAATCATTGAATGATATTAGACTTATACTTCGTTGATTTTCCTGGGGATTTTAGGACAGGTGGTAACGATTGAATATTGAAGGGCGTGGTTTTTCTTTTATGTTCTTCTTTTATGGGTGCTTTGTTTTTCTTTATTCCTGGTTTCAAAAGTTGGGAATTGAATTTGCCGTCTTACTCGGACTAACTCAGACTAATGCTAACTGGTTGGGAATAAACTGCTGTTCAATTTATGCTCGAGCCTTTTTTTTTTTTGGCTGCGCCCTGGGGTGTGCAATGGCCTGTGCAAATTTGGGGAGAATAGAATTATGTCTTGTCTGGGGGTACTTTGTTTTTTGTTTTTGTTTAGTATTTTCTTTTTTGGTGGTTTCAGGAGTTGAGGTTCTTCCATCTCACTTGGACTAGCGCGCTAGCCTTTTGTTCCATTGTGATTTGTTCAACTGTTCTTGTCCCTTTCACTAGGCCCTGCAACGAATTAAAAAATAATAGGAGTCCTCATTGCATTGTCTTACAATTGAATATTAGAGAATTTTTATTTGTGTGTTGTTACTTATGCTAGCTTCCCTTTTATTTTAGGCTTTTTGTAAATGTTTCCTCTAGTATTAGAAACTGAAAGTGGCTGAATTTTTGTAAATGTTAATTTTTCGGATTCACATTCCAAGTGAATTTTTTGTCATCATCTTCCACTTGGGGCTTTGCTTTTGTCTTTATTTAATTAAATTTGCTTTGAATATATAATGGCAGGGGTTTTTTCTTCAGCTTCATCAATGACATTAAAAGTTTCACTCTTAGTTTCATGGCTTCGCCCTCATCGTAGTAGCAGAAATTGAGCATTTGGAGAATAGCATCAAACTGATCTATACAATCAGGTAGTCCCCTTTCCTCTTTCAAATATCACAATCGTTTGTCAAGCTAAAATGATGGCAACATATATATAGAATCAAGTTTTGTATTGCGAACACGTTAATGAGTTAGAACCAAGTATTCTGATTAACTTTTGTATGCTCCAGGATTGAGTCCCAGTTGAGAAGTGCAACGTGTTCTATTGGTAACGAAGAGATCAAGAGTTCAAAGATATTTTCATCTTTTGTCTGATGTTATCAACTTATTGACTCTCAAACAAATTTGTTTATTACTTAATGTATCAAAAACCATTCTAGAATATATTCATATGATTATATTAAATTATGTCAATCGTTTATCTCTAGGGAACTTTTTTTCTTATTGTGTGGTGATTTTGTTTTTATATAGGTTCATATAGATTCTCTTATTGCTAAATGGAACCAATTTTTTTTTTTTTAATCATGCGATGGATATAACCGTTCTAATGTAATTTATTTGAACGATGGAAGCTCAATATTAAAAATAAAATAAAAAAATTTAATAATGCGATGGATATAACTGTCCTAATGTTATTTAAATGTTCCAAATGCTCAGAATTGACCTCATTGAGATGGATATAACCGTCCCTAGGACTCATTGAGACGGATATAACCATCCCAATGTTATTTAAACATTCCAAATGCTCAGAATTGACGTCATTGAGACGGATATAGCCGTCCTATTGACTCATTGAGACGGATATAACCGTCCCTAGGACTCATTGAGACGGATATATCTGTCATAATGTCATTTACTTGAGTTGGAAATTCTCAACATTGGGATGGATATAACCGTCCCAAAGGCCCATTTTTGAGACGGATATAACCGTCTTAAACGTAAATAATAATATTAAAATGAGATTGGGACGGCTATATATATCCATCCCAAACACTTTACCACGGTTGTGTTTTCCGTCCCACTTTTTTATGCGACGGGAGCAATTGAAACGCCCATTGGGACGGATATATCCGTCCCAATACTGGTTTTGGGACCCTTTTCTATTAGTGGTTGGGACGGATTTTAAACGTGGCAATTGAGGTATTTTGTTGTAGTGGCAAGCTCTTCGACTCTTCTCCTCTTCTGTTTGGTCCTCTTCAAATCATCTTCTTATTGAATCTGATTCGTCTTTAGTGGTTTCCTAGATTAATGGGCGTTCTAGAATCTGAAAGTTTAATTATGTGCTCAATGAAATCTTCTCTCTTATTGATCGCCTGCAGAATTTGGCTATTAGTCATGAGCTAAGGGTAGCAAACAGTATGGCTGATTGGTTGGCTAAGAGTGGGGTGGATAGAGTTGCCGCATTCATTGCTTGGCTGTAATTTTCTTCTATCAGGGGTTTATTTCTCTTTTACATTTTGTTAGTTTCTTTTTGGTTGAAGCTGACTTCTTCACCTCTGCATATTTTCCCAGTTGCTGATCTCTTCCGCTTGGTGTATTGGGCGTGTTTTTATTCTCATCTTTAGTTCTCAGTTGAGTGTATTGGGTGTATTGGGCGTGTTGTTTAATCAGTTGGTAGGGTGTGAAGTCGTAGTCTCATTTATATTTCCCCCATCTCATTAATAATATTACCTTTTTCTGGATCAAAAAAAAAAAAAAAAAAAAAAAAAAGGGTGCATACGTATCCACACGTTTTTCATGCCTTGGTTGCCCCTATATAACCCTCAATCATCACCCATTGCCCTTACACAAACTTCACATAGCTGCTTGCTCCCACATAACCCTAATTTATCATCTAACACTCCAATCACAAGATGCTTCTTTCCACCGTTGCCATTCTCCTCCTTCTAATTTACCTATTGTCATTCATCGTCTTCTGGCGTGCCACCTCATCTCGGCCCAAACTGCCACCTGGCCCCCGGCCGTTTCCGATCATCGGCAACCTCCACATGTTGGAGAACCACCCCCACCGTAGCCTTCGCCGATTATCGAAAAAATACGGCGACATAATGTACATGCGGCTCGGCAGCGTGCCAACCATAGTGGTCTCATCACCTCAGGCAGCCGAGCTATTCCTGAAAACCCATGATGCCATTTTTGCTAACCGGCCTAAGTTCCAAGCCTACGATTACTTGAGCTATGGTGCTCAGGCCGTAGCTTTCACCGAGTATGGTCCGTATTGGCGCAACATACGGAAACTCTGCACGGTTGAGCTTCTTTGTTCGGCGAAAGTAGAGTCTCTGGCGAGTATGAGGAGGGAGGAGATTGGGCTGTTGGTGCAATCGCTGAAGAAATCTGCAGCTGTAGGTGAGGTAATAGATGTTAGTGCGAAGGTGAGTGAGCTTGTTGAGGACGTGACTTATGGGATGGTGCTTGGGCGGAGTAAGGAGGAGAGATTTGAGTTGAGGGCTGTTCTTCAAGAGGCTACGAGGTTGGCAGGAACTTTCAATATTGCAGACTATGTGCCCTGGCTTGGGATATTTGACCTCCAGGTGTGTTGTCACGTACCCCCACCACCAAGAATACAAAAAAAAAAAAAAAAAAAAAAAAAAAAAAAAGCATGTTGCAGATCAATTTGACCTGTGGCCTTTAACCAATTTTTTCTTCTGGTAGATAGCTCACAGGGTTGGTTCTAAGTTTTTAAAGCCTTTGGCGAACTTCTAAAATAGAATTTTCTATACATATTGCAAAAGGCAAAAAATGTTTTAAGTATTTTTTTTTTTTTTTTTCTTCGTAGTACCAAGTACTAACATAAAGTTTGTTTACATGTAAAATTACTAAAATTTGCTTTTATAAATTAAGATGACAAGAAATCATTACAAAAACATAAAAAGATATAATGCATACTTCTTGCTTCATAATTGGACAAAATCCACTTTTACAATAAAAATTAAAAAAAAAAACAAATATCAAATAAAATTTAAAGCTATAATACCGAAAATAAATGAATCAATTATAATAAAGTATTATTTAAACATTACTCTTCTTATATTTTTTTGTTTTTGTTTTGGGCCTGAGTTGAGTACTTGACTGAATTGGGTCGTGGGCTATAAACTATACGTAGAACCTAGGATGGGGTCTTTGAATTTTGTTTGAGGCCCTCAACAATTAGGGTATTTTGAAAAAGAAAACGGCTATTGTAACCTCTAACTTTATTTGCACATCCCACTAATTTTAATTTCTTAAGATTTAAGAAAAATATAAATAGTTTTTATGAAAAATAGTTGCATTGTCTATTAGAAAACATCATTTTAAATAACCTTGCAGAATAAAGTTTTCTTAAAATCATTCATTTAAGTGGACTTTTTGACCAAAAAGGAAACAACGACAACAACAACAACAACAAAAATGTTCAAAAAATCCATTTAAATAATATATTTTAGAAAAACTTTCTTCTTCAAAGTTGTTCAAAATGATGTATTCTAATAGATAACACGATCAGTTTTTATAAAAAAAATTTATATTTTACTAAAACCTTAAGAAATTAAAATTAGTAGGATGTACATACAAATAAAATTAAGATGTTGCAATAACCACCCTCTTCGAAAAAAATATTTTTTTTTCAAGCCTACTATAAGGGTTGGTCTAAGAATGAGGCCCTTATTTTTGGCTCAAAATATGGAGCCTTAGCTGATCGCCTTGGTCACCTAGGCTCATAACCGCCTTGATAGCTCATAAAGCTAGTTGATTTGTTGACTAGGATTAAAATGCCAACATGGTTTTGAATTATCTTATGATGTTTATGGAATAATTAAAGGCCATAGGTTAATCGATCTGATATGTTTGATTGCCGATGACATGATGCTGTATTGGCATTCTCCTTACTTATTGAAAGAGCGAACTCAGATATATGCAAGTTTATGAAGAAAGTGTTGATACCCATTTGTTAAATCTAACTAAAAGAACCAAATATATTTGATTTCGAATTATCAATGTGCTAGCTAGTTGATATGTAATTTGAGTGTTTGACTTAGGTTGTTTTTAACAATTTCCATCTAATCATTCAGGGACTCGGCCGGCGCATGAAGGCAAACAGTAGGATCACGGACAAAATCTTGGAGAGCATTCTTGACAAGCATGAACAAGATGCTAGTGTTCACCAACAACATGAGAGGAATTTTGTTGACGTGATGATATCCTTAATGAACAAATCCATAAAATACAACAATGAGCAATCATTCACGATTGGTCGAACAAATATCAAAGCCATCATACTCGACTTGCTAGTGGGTTCAATCGAAAGTACGAGTACCATGATCGAATGGGCCTTCTCAGAAGTCTTAAAACATCCAAGGGTAATGAGACGACTTCAAGAAGAGTTAAAGAGTGTGGTTGGGATGAATCGAATGGTAGAAGAGACAGATCTACCAAATTTAGTTTACTTGGATATGGTGGTGAAGGAAAGCATGAGAGTACATGTTTCGCCATTTCTAGTACCGCATGAGTCCATGGAGGACATCGTGATCAATGGGTATCACATACCCAAGAAGTCGACAATCATAATAAACGCTTGGGCGATTGCACGAGATCCTGATGTGTGGTCGGATAATGCTGAAGAGTTCTTCCCAGAGAGATTCATGGGTAGTAGTATAGACCTGCGGGGTCGTGATTTCCAACTTCTTCCCTTTGGATCAGGTCGGAGAGGGTGCCCTGGAACTCAATTAAGCTTGATACATATTCAATTGGCTGTAGCTCAGTTGGTACATTGCTTTGATTGGGAGCTGCCTGATGGCATGTCACTTAATGACTTGGATATGAAGGAGAGATTTGGCCAAACCATGCCCAAAGCCACACCCTTGCTTGCTGTGCCAACATATCGCCTGCTTGTCAACAACTAGTTAGATTATATATATTGATGCCTAGCTAGCTATGTTGTGCTGCTATGTTTGCTTTGAATAATGGCTCATTGATCTAATGGCCTTCAAAATGTTACTATGGTACTGTGAGGTTTGATATTTACTTGCAACATTAATAAATTAATCGACTTTGATAATCTTTCTACTTTAGTCATCATCACCTACTAATTCTTTAATTTTGCAAATGTCAGAAAAATAACTTCATAAAACTTGGAACTTGGAACCAAACATGCAACTGGAAAAATAAGGCTTTGTTTGCTGTAGTGAAACTTCATTTGACAAAAATATGTAATTCCGCCAACATAGAAAGACCTTCTTTAGAATACTATGGGCTTGTTTGGGAACGTTGTGGCTTTTAGAGCTTTTGCTGTAGCAGAAGAGAAGTGGAAGCTTGTATTGCGTTTGGGAATTGTATTTCAAAAGTGCTGTTGGATGTTGAAAGTGCTTTTCTACTTGTTTGGCAAGTAAAGTCCTGAAGTGACTTGTAGTCCTGTGAAATGACACTATTACCCTTACCATAAGTGCTTATTTAGCCTGTTTGGCAATAAAAGTGCTTTTACTCTAATTTTATTAAAGTGCATAACTTTAAAAGATGATCATGCCAAAACTACAAGTCAAATATTTTGTTGAAAATTACCATAATTTGGAGTTCTTTTCATAATAAATAAATATATATATATATATATATATATATATATATATATATATATATATAGATATATATATATAATAATTAAAATAATAATACTAATAATAAAATGCTAATACAATAATATGACATTTCTCTATAACTTAAAAAGACAATCATGCCAAAATTATAAGTCAACCGTTTTTTTCAAAGTGCCTATAGTATGGAATTGTCTTTCTACCCGAAAAACAAAAAGAAAACCCATGGTTAATACAAGAATTTGGCATCTACATACCCGTAAGCTCTCTAGTAATATTATCACGAATAATTCCCATCACACTATCATCCATTGTTACACGAAAATTTGACTCATCACCACCTTCAGCAGGCAAGTAATCTTCATTATCCTCAAATGCTTGAAATGCCATATCAGTAATGGTCTCATTTCTTATGAAGTTATGGAGCACCATTGATGCACCAATAATGGCTGTTTGTGTGCCTATCTTATAATTAGGCATGCTATCCAAGATTGCCCACTGTGCCTTCCACACACCAAATGTGCGCTCTATCACACTTCGTAAGGATGAATGAGCTTTGTTAAATATTTCTTAGGACCTCGAGGTTGACTACCACCCCGAAATTCGGGAAGGTAATATCTTTCTCCCTTATATGGGGCTAAGAAACCCTTCATATTAGGATAGCCAGCATCAACTAAATAGTATTTATCTGCAATTAAATTAGGAACCATAAATCATTGCAATTCATCATATACATATAAAAGAAAATATATATAAATATAAACCCAATACGAACCACCAGGAGGCTTTTGAAATTTTAATTTCGGATCCCGTAATGCATCAAAGAATATGCGTGTATCATGCGCACTTCCCTCCCATCCCGGCCACACAAATGTGAATTTCATGTCAAACCCACATGCAGCCATAATATTCGTAGTGGGGTGGCCTTTCCTACCAATGTAGGGGGCTTGCTCCTCCACTGGAAGTTTTACTCGAACATGAGTCCCATCAATTGCGCCAATGCAATCCTACCAATAGCAAAAATAGACATATTATATATATAGGTAAATAAAAACATAAGTTCATAATAAGAATGTGTGCAAAAGTTACCCTAAAGTATGGCCAGTACTTTGGATTCCTTCGAATATGTGATGGGACTTCATCATAATTGTCAATTGGCTTTATCACCTCATTGCTTAGACATGACACATAATGTAACACATTAGCAAATTGCCTACTAACTGTTTCACCAGAATGTTGAAACCGTTCTTGAATCATTCGGTTTCCAATACCATGCCCTAACGTCATCAAGAACATACCAACTGCCTCCTCCAACATTACCCCCCGAGTTGCACGTAGTCCTAAACCTTTAAGCTTGTCATATAATTTAATAAATACATGTTTCTCCATACGAAACATTTCATGACAACGTGTGCCATTCCCACGAAGTATCTCCATCATAAATTTCACTCCTGTGTGAGGAGAGTCCCTACAAGGTTCCTTGACTAGGAAATTGTTATGATAAGATACTACTTTACTTACAGCCCCAAGAACAAGTGAATAAAAAGTGTCGTCATCCATTTCTTCATCGTCCATATTCCTAATTTCCAAAGGAACAAAATTTAGTAAATGCATATACCAGAAATAGCATCCACATTCCTAAGAAATAAGAAATAAATTCCATAAGAAATAAATTCCAGTACGTTAAGCATTTCTAAAATAAATAAGCATATGATTAGCATCCATAATAAGCATAAGTTCATAAATCCCATAAAACATAAGTTCTACCTAGACGGCAACAAAAAAGCATTGGTTCTGTGTAGCCAACATGTGGCAATAACAATACATAACCATAAATTCAAATATAATAACCAAGAGACTTCCCTAAGTTCCACAACAATTCGAACAAGCTGCTTTTCTATCCCTTTGCTCTTGTTTCAACCACTCAAGTCGTGTGTCATCAACCCCCAAGCCAACAAACATCTCCCTATTCTCTTTTTTTATGAATAATTTGGTTCCCAACATGAAAAGCTCACTCTTTCTTGGGCATTCAGGCATTGTAGCCATGTGATTGAGGACCTCTTGAATGCTACACCCAAGTATATCTGATCGCATTGAGTTAACCGAGGTTCGACTTTCAACCGCATCACAAATCCTATCAAGTTGTTTAGACAACTTTGTAGCTGCAGACAGCTTTTTTCCTTTTTTGCCTTGCTTGAGCACTCTTTTTTGTCCAACACCACTACCAAAATTTGTAGTGATGTTGTCCAATGCTGAGACACCCCTGAAGATCATCTCCCTCAGATTCATCACTCCCTGCATCACCATCATTTTCTGTAGGGCAACTTTCATACATAGGCGGTAGTTCCCCAGAGGTAGGTGCCCAAGCCCTGGCAAATTTCAACTTTCTTTTAGTTATTCACCCAATAATAATCAATACAACCATAAAATGGCCCCAGTTCCCCTCCAGAAATCTTCTAACTGAATAACTTATAAGCTCATTGAAATCAACTCAAATATCCCCATTACAAACTACAATACAACTACTATATAAGCTCTCCAAGCTTATTTTTCCTTTCATGACCACTATACAAGCCCAAAACGTTCAAAAGGTTGAACCTTAACCTCTATGCCTACAAGGAGTCCAAGGGTAGTACGTAAGCTGATTATGCATTTTCTTCTACCTACATATGAGGCATTTCCTAAGCTGTAATCTTATTAATTATAGATTGACTATTGTGTCTAGAACTCATACAATTACAAATGCAACTTAGAATACAACAAATTCTGTACCCACCTCTCACCAGTTCCAACATAAAGATCCGATTCATATTATTTATAAGGAAACTCATTATAAGCATCCAATCCTTAGCATTCTTGATCAAAGTTAAAGAAAACAATAATATGAATGGCTAAAAGAAAATATGATTATATTAACCCTAATCAATTGAATATAAGTGTGTTCATGAGATTAGCTTCTTGGGCCTTTGAGAGAATCATCCAACGGATTCCTCCAGATGGCAATAAGTCTCACGAATTTGAGAAATCAAATTACCAAAAGTGACGATTCCAAGATTTTACCAATTTTTTAAAATAGGTGACTTTCTTAGAAAACCGATAGGCTCTAGAGCCAGGAACAAGACAATCACTACAATGCTAGTAGGAATTATACGGATTATCTAAACATCAAGAAATGAAGCCATCTTTCAACTTCAACATCCTACACTCCTCTTTTAACGCTTGAAAAAGTAGCAAAAGCAAAAGCAGAAAGCTAACGTCTAAACCTCAGATTTTTTCTAGTATTATTTAAAACCCCAGATATCAAAAACCCTCCACCCAACTCAGCCTAGTACAACTATTCAACTAATTGGAGCTGAATTTTTCAAATTTTTTTTTCTCAAAAGCAAAAAAAAAAAAACAAAACAAAACCCATAAAATTATATTACCCTAATCAATTGAATATAGACAAAGCCTAACCCCAAATTTTATACTTTTTTCATTAGTTTCTCTCGATTTGAATATATGCCTAATCTTTAACCCTAGAATATCAAAAAGAAAAAACCCTAGAAGATTAGGAAGAAGAAAACCTATAGAACGTAGAACAAAAGAATGAGAGAGAAGATTTTTACCTGGTACAAGCCGCTAGAGCACCGACCGATGAATCTTCAAAGCCGTCGGAGAGATGGGAGAGGTGGGAGAGAGAATGGTTTCCTCAAAGAATGACGGTGGGAATAGGAGGAGAGGGGAGGTCGAAGATGAACATGAGTCTTCAGGATGTAAAGGGTATTTCTTTTCTTTCAATGTGTAATGTGAGGGTATATTTGGAATTTGAAAAGTTTCATTAAACAAAAATGAGCTTCCTGCATCACGGTCCGGCATCAGTTTTGGAGAAGCAACAAAAATCAGCTTCTGGCCCAACGTGCGTTTGGGCTTGAAAGCTCTTTTGATTTTTTTACTCAAACAGGCCCGCAACGTGCTTTTGGGTCCTAGAAGTGCGTTTGGGCCGCCCAGAAGTGTTCCCAAACAGGCACTATAATGTGTTTGGATCAACATTTATAGAGATGATTGAGGTTCTATTTTTATATATTATATCTTGTAGCATCACATATGTCATGTAAAATGCATCCTTTTTTTTTTTTTAATATCATTTTTGGAAATCCTAGTTGGATTGTTTAGTACGTAAAAATATGGGACAAAAAATGAAAAAGAAAAAAAGAAAAAGGCAGAAAAGAGAGATGTCATGCCAGAGGAGTGTCGTGTCTAGCACTTTCATGACACTTCTAATTGAGGAAGTGTCCTATGCTTCTTAGATCATATTCCATGTTCATATGAATGACTATTTCTTTTGTATTCTTGCAAAAGTTGTTTCCAAAGACTTATATTTTTCTCTTATCATTCTTTAGATAGGTTCGACTACAAGCAAAAAATTACCTGTTCACTACAAATAATTATTACTATTTTAACTTCCGTGTAAATTACTACATACTAACTTAAGTAAGAATAACTACTAACTATAATTATTTGCCATGGTCGGACATATCTGTAATTATCCTTGAATGTTGCCGGTAGTAATTGAGAGTTGTAGAGTTCAAACTTTTATACCATCTATTTATCTTCCAGCAAACTAGGATTGGGGAAACATTTTTGTCGAAAAAAAAAAAAAAAGCAATCAATTCTTATACAATTAATATATTTTTCTCCCATCCAACTATAAGACATAAAGTAAAATGGAATTTGCGTATTTGATATTAAATATATTTATATATAAGTATTTTATTAAATAACATTGTTCATACAAGTATCATTGGTGCAATGCATAGGTCCGTAGCTAGTTCATGTCCTACAACCCAGATCATCAACTTCCATTAGGAACCATTTGACAATGTGCCATCTCGATGGGACTAAGTGAGTACGTGTTGTACATAACATTTCCCACAATCCCACTGCATGAGATAGAGTCGCATGACCATTGGCCAGTGGTGGATGCTTATAGAGAAATTATATAAAGAAGCCCCAAACGTGGTTTCATTTCATGTGATGGTCTTGGTGCTTTTTGCTTTCTTCTGCTGTAGTTTTGGGTGTTTATGTGTAGAATCTCTTCTCAGCACCCTACTGGGAGTGGATTGTTGTGTTTAATGGTTTCAAGTGATTCTTGTACAATGAAAAGGAATTAGAAGTACTTATTTAGAAGGGGATGTTAGTATTATCAATAAAAGTATTAGTAAGTCACAACAGCACGTACACCTCGTACCTCATGTAGCACCAAAATTAAGACAGCAAAAATTTATTATTAAATAAATTGAGAGAGCTTTGGTCCATACACATAGTGCCACATAAGGTGTTGTATTTTGCTGCTGACACATAAGGTGTTGTACATATATAACATTTTCCTTAGATTTGGGATCCTAATTTTCTAAGAGAAATTTTAGATATTCTTTGAGAAAATGATCTTGGTTGATCTAGTCCATATTGGTTTTGACATTTTATCCTAGACCAAAAAAAAAAAACCATACTCCCTCCGGTATAAGTGTCTTACTTTCCATTTTGGGATGTTTCAAAATAAGTGTCCCATTCTAAAAGTCAAAGATTCTTTTTTAATCATTTTCTAAAATACCCTTAAAAAGGTATTCTCTCTTTTTCTAATACTCTGTATTTTGCAGTACTTGAGGGCAAAATTGAAATTTCAAAATAAAGATATTGATGTGAAAGCATTTAAAAATGTTTTCTTAAAAAGCGTGTTTTTTTTCAAAAGAGGACACTTATTATGAAATGGAGGGAGTATATATATATATATATATATATATATAATAAAATAAAAGGTTTCGAGTATTGCTCTTGTAACCTTTATCTTTGTACACCGGTTAGGTAAAGGGCATTTTTGTAAAATGCAATGGAAATACATTGCTTGGGATTTTATTTTATTTTTGCCAAATGAGGGGTATCCCAAGTCATTAAGCCCATACTAACCTTTATCTTTTTGTACACCAATTGGGTAAAGGGCATTTTTGTGAAAAGCAATGGAAATACAACGCTTGGGATTTTATTTTATTTTTGCCAAACAAGGGATATCCCAAGTCATTAAGGCCATACTAATATTGTCACACCCCAAACCCAAAAGATTGGATTTGGCGACATGATTGTTAAGTGGGATGTAATCCTATGTGGGTTATGACAATCATGTCGCCAAATCCAATCTTTGGGTTTGGGGTGTAACAAATATCCCCATGATGCATAAACCATCTACAAGCCTATGCATTCGATAGTAAGAGAGCAAATACTTGAACTCGAAACCTACGATTCCTGAACCGTGGTTTTTTGATGTCTAAGCTACCTTGCAGGTTGATCACTTAGGATTTTAGGGCATGGATTTCTTGTTTTTAGATTTAGTACGTACATTACAAATTTACAACAATAAATTAATGGCCTTTCGGGAAGTTTCTTGTGGGTTAATTTTATGGGTTCTTAGGCCCCTTTTGGGCTATATATGTTGCCTATACAGGTTTTCTGGTTTATGTGTTGAGTGTGTGTTCCTTATTTGTGTTTAACAGTAAATAATAAAATAATGAGTCTTTTAGATACACAAATTCTTTCTAAAAACATGTTAAAAATTTATCCAATTTTATTTTTGGTTTTTGGTAACATGGCATGTGACTACATTCTTACAACGGTCTCTCTTTTTTTGTCTCCATTTACATAGTCAATGATTCATGGGTCTAGTGATATATTTTGTTCAAATAAGAGTATAGTGTTTGCAGAAATCTTGGTTTCAATTCTAAATAAGTCGGATTCTCCTATCAAAAATTTTTTTTTTTTCTAAAGTCTCCATTTACATGAATTTTTAAAATCTTTAAATTGAAAGGCTATGCGAGGCACGTTTCTTGAATGTTGACTCTATAAGAGATGGGTTTTTTTTTTTTTCTTGTCACCAAATCCTTGTACCCTAAATCCTTAACCTAGATTTTACCGTGCTAAGGTAAAATGGACTGTTGAATGGGGATTTAGACGATTCAGGATTTATAAATTAAAATATTATTTATTGAAATCATTTTAGTCATTTCAATAGTAATTTTTAATCTCTAAATTTGATCCGTTTAAATTCTCATCCAACGAGCCCACTTTACCTCAGCAGTGGTGCAGTTTAACTTTCAAAATCATAATCTTTTCCAACTTAAAAGGAGAAAAAATATCAGCCATTAAAGGTGGGTGAGAAAGTCACCGAATAAAGCTAAGTGAGAAAGGCACGTCTTTTTGGATGTCTACATTATAAAATAAAAGGAGAAAAAATATCAACCATTAATGTACATTACGAGACAACAGCAGCTAGCTCAAGGTTTTAGGTAGGCTAGGCGTGAATTCATCACCCTTGAATAGGACGCCCATGAGAAAAACATTATATTTTCTCACATTTACGGGCGGTTCACAATTTCTAACTATTGAATAAATAAAAAAATTGAATGTAACAGTGTGACATCCATCATCAATATCATTAGTCAACATATATATATATATATATATATATATATATATACTAGTATGAACTCGCGCGATATGTGGGAATCGCAAATAAATATGAAAACAACAAATAGTTTAGTGATCCAAAACTTGCAGCCTGCCCAAGACATGATATTTTTTCGCCCCTGTGGGGCTTGAACTCAGCCACGTTACCCTGCTCTCTCTCTCTCTCTCTCTCTTTTCTATTTTTCCTTTCTTTTTGCCTGGGATGTCCACCCCCTCCTGTGCATGCCCCATTCCCTGCTGATGCATATACCCACTCCCTACCTACTGCTGCATACCCACTTCATACGGAGCCTATGGCTGTCATCCCTCTCACTTTCATATGTTTGCATCAAGGCTATGACTTGGGCAGCAGGACAAGCTTCTCTTGGAAGCCTCAACCATTATTTTCTCCCATATCTTTCAATTTCTATTTTCCAAGATTTTTTGGTTTAGATTCTGCTTTTTTAAGGTTTGTAGTACCCTCTTCTCTCTCTCTCTCATGACTTAATTAGGATGATAGATCATCAAACTGCACTTCCGTGTCGATGACATAGCTCTCAATTTCAATTCCCACATCTTCTCTGAGTTTCCTTTGGTTTCTCAACAACCAAACACAGCATATAAACCAAAAAACAAACCCCTCAAAATCTGAAGATAATACCCTTCTCCTTTTCCAAAATCTAAAGATAAAATCAACAAAGAGAGAGACAGAGAGACTAGAGAGAGAGAGAGAAAATGCATTACGAAGAAGAAAAGAGTGGGA
This sequence comes from Liquidambar formosana, assembly GCA_039720395.1. Taxonomy (NCBI): domain Eukaryota; kingdom Viridiplantae; phylum Streptophyta; class Magnoliopsida; order Saxifragales; family Altingiaceae; genus Liquidambar; species Liquidambar formosana. Next base: position 18,213,249 of record CM077828.1, on the reverse strand, counting down.
AAATAGTGCGAGCAAAAAAGGATCTAGCACAAAGTAACAGTACCAAAAACCAAAACAAAACCAGAAATGCTGGAAAACGTTTCAGTTTTCTCAAAGCAAAAATGAAATCCCAAAAACATAAGGAGAAGAGATCAATATTACCTATCGAGATGAGTTGATTTCTAACGTTTCGAAAGCCAAAAGAGTGAAGCGTTGAGTGTAGAAGGGCAGGGCAGTAGAACTCTTCTTCAGAAAGTCATCTCAAGGTTCGAAAAAATGCTCACAAAAACTGATATTGGCCGAATTATTCGACCCAAATGTATCCCAAAGTTGTGATTTCTAGCTTTTCTTTTCCTAAACTGAGTTTTATGATCCAAAAACTAAGGTTTATGTAAAGAAAATTTCAAAAAATTCACAAAAAGTTCAACAAAACCCTAACCTTATTCATCCTCTGAAAAATCATGTGCTTTGAAGACCTTCAATCCTCTCTCCATGGATGTAGGAACGAAAATTGGAGGGTTAGAGAGTGGCGTGAGGTTTAGAGAGTGGTGTGAGTGTGAGAGAAATGGGAGTTGGAGAGATCGAGAGAGAGAAAAAGAGGTTGAGATTGAAATTTGAAAGGGAGAGGGAGTACTGTACGGGGAAGGGAAGAGGAAAGGGGTTTGAAATTTGAAATGGAGAGAGTGTGAGGTGTTTGGAGAGAGAAAGGGGGAGGGAGTGTATCTGATAAGAAAGGGAGGGGAGGGGAGAGGAGAAGAGGAACGTATGGGAGGGGAAAAAAAAAAAAAAAAAAAAGAGACGCTGACATCATCAGTGTGGGCCCAAAGTGAATGAGAGAAGGGGATTTTGGAGGGAATGACTATAAGCTCGCCACGTCATATATCGATGATGTCAGCAAAACTCTTAATTATAATATAGTATAGATAGCTCAAGGTTTTAGATAGGATAGGTGTGAATTCAACAATTCATCACCCTTGAATGGGACACGCGCCCATGAGAAAAACATCATATTTTCTCACATTTAAGGGTGGTTCACAATTTCTAGCTTTTGAGGAAAAAAAAAAAAAATTGAATGTAACGTATGACATCCGTCATCAATATCAAAAAAAATTGAATGTAACGTATGACATCCAGTCTCAATATCATTAGTCAACAAATATATATATAGATAAAATGCTAAATTTCAGAAAAACTTTTGAACGACTAATATATTCTTATTTTTTTTTAAAAAAATACATATCTACCTTTCCTTTAATTAAAATACATAATAAACATTCTTATCATTTAGTAACAAATGAAAGTTAGATTTTAACTCAAACTTTTAACAAATTGAAGTTAGATTCTTATTCAAATTTTTTTTTCCCAAAGCAACAATCAAGTTGCATGATAATATATATGAAAATAAACTCTTTAAATATTTCGTTTTATGAAGGAAAAAAAATTCTAAATGTATATTTAAAGAGTTTTTAATCTTTCGTTGACAATTTTGATTTAAAAAAAAATGTACTTTTGAATTTTAAACTTTATCTTTTATGAAAGAATATAAAATCTTTACGTATTTATTGTTTTGTATAACTAATATTATTTAAAAATATTCACGTGCAACGCACGTGTGCTATATATATATATATATATATATATATAGAGAGAGAGAGAGAGAGAGAGAGAGAGAGAGAAGAAAGAAAGAAAGAAGAAAGTAAGTAAGGGCTTGTTTGGGGGTTTAATTTGAAAATAAATAATTTAAAAAATTTTACATGGTATATTAAAGGAATAAATCCACCATGAATTAAAATATTTTAAAAAGTAAGAGTCATTGTTATAGTTAATGTTATAAGATAAATTCTTAGAAATTCATGAAATACCACTACTTTGAATTTTCACTCATCTTTGTGAGAATACAATCTCTTTTTTTTTTTTTCTTTTTTTTTTTCTTTTTGAATTTGTTAATTTAAGATTATGTGGGGGTATTTCGCCTCTGAGCTCGCCCAACTGAGGGTTAGTTGCTCGCTAGCATTCCCCCCCCACTCAAACGAATTGTTTGTTTGTCCCACATCGGAATGTGGGCGCCTTCCACCCCCCCCCCCATATTAGCCTGAGCGTAGGCGAAGGGTGTACCACTACTTCTAGAAACTAGTAGTAGTGGTACACCCTTCGCCTACGCTCAGGCTAATATGGGGGGGGGGGGTGGAAGGCGCCCACATTCCGATGTGGGACAAACAAACAATTCCTTCGAGTGGGGGGGGAATGCTAGCGAGCAACTAACCCTCAGTTGGGCGAGCTCAGAGGCGAAATACCCCCACACAAAAAGGCGCCTTTTTGTGTGGGGGTATTTCGCCTCTGAGCTCGCCCAACTGAGGGTTAGTTGCTCGCTAGCTATTCCCCCCCCCCACTCGAAGGAATTGTTTGTTTGTCCCACATCAGAATGTGGGCGCCTTCCACCCCCCCCCCCCCCCCATATTAGCCTGAGCGTAAGGCGAAGGGTGTACCACTACTTGAAGAGCCAAACTCCAGACATGGTATCAGTTGACGCCAAAGCCTTGGTGAAGAGCCACACTAAATTTCTTTGGTAAAGAGCCAGCCAACCCCAGACCTGGTATCATCCCCTATAAAAACATGGCGTCTCCAAAGAAACTCCAGGGCATCTCTAGAGGCAAGTCATGCCCTCATTTAGTTTGGTGCATTAATTACAAGAACAACTCAATTAGACTACTCCCTTTACCCAAGCCAATGAGCTTGGCCTTGGGAGTGGGGGGCTACTGATGTGGGGGAAAAATACCACCCAATATAGGGATGACACGTGAATTCTAAATAAATCAGTATTTAATTGTGCAATTATCCATTCCTAAATCAAGGATTGATGTTATCAATTTGAGTTCAACTCTGTTTCAAATATCAAGTCCCACTAGGACTCTACCTTCCTAATCTGGTTAGGAGTAAGACATCTACTACAAATAGGGAGCTCCATTCCACACAAGGTACATTCAATTCACGTTCTCCATTCTATGCTTATTTTCATATCACTGACTTAAGCATCGGAGGGGCTCCCACTGGCAACCCACCGGTCGCCTGAGCCTTATTTTGCAGGTATAATCGAAGAGGACGTGAGGACACGCAAATCTTGATTGTTAGTGATTTTTTGTCATCAACAGTTTGGCGCCGTCTGTAGGAAAAGATCAAAAGGCCTCTTCCCTTCTTTCTAAGTCCTAATCACGGTGAATGCTCACACAGGCAATGGCCACCCATTTGCAGTGATGCCTACTGTGCATCCCCCCAAGGATTCCCTTTGCGTATCGCCTTTAATCATGCCATCAATGCCACCAAAGCACGGCTCTCTCATTACCATTGCCTAATACCAGTCTAATGAAGCATCTGGTCATAGTTCTCCCACAAAAAAAAAAAATTCAGACTACTCTTCCCGAGACGTAGTAGAAATTTGCCCAAAAGTTGTGCCTCGGCATAGAAGGTGCAGACTGATCTTCAAGGCGTTCAGAGAATCACCATATGAGCATCTATGTAGAGCTGTATTTATAAACCTGGAGAACTCACCATGTGAGATTGATGGGGCATTTATTCCATGGTCCCACGTTGGCACCACAAAGATCTATCACTCCATGTCTCACATCCAACAAAGCGTTCTCATGGCAACCCACAGGATACTACAATTGCTCCATCCCCTACCTGACATGCTGTTTCTCATGAGTTTCAAGCACAAGGAGCTGTATTCTATATTCCAAGTGCAAACAGAATAATAGATGCACACACAACTTGGTTGTACTCAACCAAAATAATATTCGGATGGACTGCATCACATCCAACTCCTACATCAAGAGCTTTTTGAAGCTACACAGAAGCAAATGCACATGTAAGATGATGATTATTACCCAGATCTGCAGCCATCCAATTGTCACCTTCATACGTGACTATATGTTGCCTGACACTCATTCCGGGTACACTCGTTCCTTCCCTATTTGATAAATTAGAATATTTCATGATTCACATGATCAATTCAATGCACGGATGAATTAGGATATCTATCTACTGCCTCAACATTCCATTTATCAGATTTTGATTACTTGTACACCCCTTCGCTCTCCATCTCTTTATAAATATACTGTATTTAATGCAAATATGTTTATCATTTATACACTTCATGAAAATTTCAATGTCCAATTTTTCATGATGTATTGCTTTGATTACAACCCACTCCAAGCAATTATTGGGTTACACTCTAGATTTAAGTTTTAATTTTACCATTAAAAAATAAAAAATAAAAAATAGACTGTTTGATGTGCTCTAATCCACGGACAGTTCTGGCCACATTTTCAGCTCTAGCCTGGTTTTGGTGCCTGTTTCCTTCTTCATTCCATCCATGATAAAATTAGAGTATATTGCAGGTCCATGGTAATCCCTGAACTCCTCTTCTATCATTTGTCCTATGGCTCACATGATATGGTGTGGACCATCACGTTACATCTTAACAAACCTTACTATTCACATTGGCCACCCTGGCGGTGTCACACATCTCATACATACATTCAAGTATAAATGGCTTTAATCTGGCCATTGAATCGTTAGCCCAGCCACCTTTCACACGTCAAATGCCTCAACTACTAATGCATAAATTTCTTCCTTTCAAATTTAATTTGTTTTCACAAATTAAAAGCTTTGCTCAAATTGCATAAGGGCCCATCTGAAATTTGTCATTCCACTGGATTTAACAATTTTCTCATTCTCCAATCTCTATGTTTTCGACATAGACTAATCCTAGCACGTGTTTTACTCAATTCTTTGTTTTTGACTCAATGTCCAAATTTCAGCACTATCTAAATGTTACACTTTAATTGGCATATTCATGCCATAGATTTCACCGCATGTGCACTGCCCATCTTTGACGCAGTGTATAGACAAAGATCAGAATTCTTATGCATACTGTACACCGATCATTAACGCATTATCTTGTTACATGTCGCCCAACATTTGATTCGGGTTAGTATGAATACATATTTTTCATGCGATTTTTATGTGATAGATTTAAAAAAAAATTTCTACCCAATAAATATGTACACGTGTATAAGTAGTGCACCCATTGCCTATCACCAGGCCAGAACCCCATGGTTATTCATTGTAACCTCAAATCTCACATTAATTAGCTGAACTCTTTAGTTCATTTTATTGTTTGTTACACAAGTATCATCTTGCTCCCACAACCATGCAGCGTGGGTAGATTCTTTATAAGTCACCAGCTTCCTCTACAAAACTCGACTTGATATTCGTGAAGATCTATATATAATTAATTTCTTTCATATTTGGACATGTTACACCTGCTAAAATATGTTGCCCCCATGCTATTTCTAGCGATTTTCTACACTGCCTCTAGCAATCAACATATAAGGCAGGCCGTAGATGTTGCACAGTTGCAACGCCAAAAAAAAAAAAAAAAAAAAAGGGAATTCTGCAATTGTCCTGACGAGCTTAACACTCAACAAGGGTGCCACACCACACCAAGTCAACTATCACTATTATCACATTCAGCTTTTGACAATTATTGTCTCTTTAAAGACTACCGAAAATGTTTTCCTATACTCTAGCATATTGGAATTCGTCTCCATTTTATGTTGGCATTACGTTTCACAGACTTGAGCAGTAGGTGAAATCTTTATTTAACTCAACTTTTGGCATTTTTAGTTTGGTTGTTAATTAACTCCATTCAAAGTTGAGCAACCTTAATATGTAAGCCAACACTCAATGCGACCACTTCACCTATATATACTGTCGTTAATATATGTTCAATTCTCATGAGGCTACTTCATGAACTCCATGATAATTCATATGAATTGTTTTACATGTAAATGCTACATGCAACAATAAATTATATTACATGTCATTGGTTTATAATGCCCCACTGGTCTACTTAATATCTATGTAGCAGCTTGGCCTATATATCAATTGTCTTGCAGGGCTTATGGTCAACTCTTTCATTGACCAATTCTTTAGATTGGCTAAGTAGCTCAACTAAAGAGCTCAAACAACCCAGCAATAGCAAAGCTAGCATGCCTAGCAACTCTGCCAGTCGAAATTGCAGCTATTTAGCTCAACTATTAGTTAACACAAGCTATTCAGCTCAAGTATCAATCTATTGCAAGTCTCTAATTCAAGGCTAACTTCGCCTTTTTGGCTCAATTATCAACGGTCGCCAATCCATCTATTTGGATCTCCAAGCCCTCACCAATTGAGGCATAATCTCCAAGCTCTCACAAGTTGAGGCATCTCCACGCTCTCATGAGTTTATCAAGGCATCTCCAAAAGCCTTGGTGAAGAGCCAAGCCCCAAACCTAGTGTCGTTTGGGTTAAAGACTTGGTGAAGAGCCAAGCCTCAGACCTTGAGTTGTTTGGGACAAAGCTTAGGTGAAGAACCAAGCTAGAAAGACTTGGTGAAGAGCCAAGTCTCAGACCTGGAGTGTCTGGGATAAAGCTTAGGTGAAGAACCAAGGTAGAAAGACTTGGTGAAGAGCCAAGCCTCAGACCTAGAGTTGTCTAGGATAAAGTTTAGGTGAAGAGCCAAGCTAGAAAGACTTGGTGAAGAGCCAAGCCTCAAACCTAGAGTGTCTGGGATAAAGCTTAGGTGAAGAACCAAGCTAGAAAGACTTGGTGAAGAACCAAGCCTCAGACCTGGAGTGTCTGGGATAAAGCTTAGGTGAAGAACCAAGCTAGAAAGACTTGGTGAAGAGCCAAGCCTCAGACCTAGAGTTTTCTGGGATAAAGTTTAGGTGAAGAGCCAAGTTAGAAAGACTTGGTGAAGAGCCAAGCCTCAGACCTAGAGTGTCTGAGATAAAGCTTAGGTGAAGAGCCAAGCTAGAAAGACGTGGTGAAGAGCCAAGCCTCAGACTTGGAGTTGTCTGGGATAAAGCTTAGGTGAAAAACCAAGCTAGAGGGTTTGGTGAAGAGCCAAACTCCAAACATGGTATCGTTGACGCCAAAGCCTTGGTGAAGAGCCAAACTAAATTTCTTTGGTAAAGAGTCAGCCAACCCCAGACCTAGTATCATCCCCTATAAAAACATGGCGTCTCCAAAGAAACTCCAAGGCATCTCTAGAGGCAAGTCATGCCCTCATTTAGTTTGGTGCATTAATTACAAGAACAACTCAATTAGACTACTCCCTTTACCCAAGCCAATGAGCTTGGCCTTGGGAATGGGGGGCTACTGATGTGGGGGAAAAATACCACCCAATATAGGGATGACACGTGAATTCTAAATAAATCAGTATTTAATTGTGCAATTATCCATTCCTAAATCAAGGATTGATGTTATCAATTTGAGTTCAACTCTGTTTCAAATATCAAGTCCCACTAGGACTCTACCTTCCTAATCTGGTTAGGAGTAAGACATCTACTACAAATAGGGAGCTCCATTCCACACAAGGTACATTCAATTCACGTTCTCCATTCTATGCTTATTTTCATATCACTGACTTAAGCATCGGAGGGGCTCCCACTGGCAACCCACCAGTCGCCTGAGCCTTATTTTGCAGGTATAATCGAAGAGGACGTGAGGACACGCAAATCTTGATTGTTAGTGATTTTTTGTCATCAACAAAGATGATGGATTTGTGCCTTCAACACAATGTAAAATTTATTGAATTGTCTAATTTCGAGATATTGGACACCCAAACAAGCCCTAAATTTGTGGTATTAGTACGTGTTATATATGGCGGTGGATTCTTTCTTAATGGTCTTTGATAATAATTGAGCCTAGGGGAGAATGAAGAGTGAAAAAGGCCCCCCCTTTTTTTTTTTTTTTTTCTTGTTATTTTGAAGGTAATCATATAACTTTTTTTAAGACAAACTTAGAACCTCTCCTCACTCACATGGGGGAGAAGTGTCACTAGGCAACAAAGACATTGCCCCAAATTTTTTTTTTTCCCCTTAGCTTTAGAGGTTTATGGTCTGCTTTTGTGGAAGTAATGTGTAATTTCTTTTCACTCAAATAAAATATACATTTTTATGATGAAAGGCAAAAAAAAAAAAAAAATGCAATAATATAGAAATGTCAGTTTGATATATTCCCATTAAAATACCAAACAAAAATTTATTTATTTTTTGTTTATTTATTTATCGGCAAAAGGAAGTTAATTATATTAATGCAAAGGAAAAACACTACAACCCTAAAAAAGTCCATTTGTTGTTTTCTTATTGACTTGTTGACCACGTGGTGTTACCATCACAAACAAATTCATCTACGTACTACTCTGAAGCCATATTTGTTTGGTGGGAAAGGAATGGATGGAATGGAATCTCATTCCAATTCATTCCAAATAACATGTTTGGATAAGAAAATTAAATGGGAATGGAATCAAACAGTAATAGTGAATTATAATAATATTCATTCTGTAACGTTTATTTCAATTTCATTCCATTTCAAATTATTTTGAGCATGGAATCAAATTTCATTCTCACCCATTCTATTCCAACCAAACAAACATAGCCTAAAAATCTACTAGTTGGGTCATAGCTTGAAATGAAATCTTATTGGCCATTGTTTGTTGCTATGCATGTCGTCGTATGGCTATACAAAGAATCTTATGGACGTTCTTCTTGCTGTGTCATGTGTTCAAGCCAGCGCCTTTGAAAGCGGATCTTGCTAGAAGATGTTTCTGCTCACCCCACCCCCACACACCTTCTTTTTTTTCTTTTTCTTTTTTTTTTTTCTTTTGGATCTGTTGCTATTTTATTGGCCCATTTTTGTTTTTTGGAATGTTTCAAAATAATTGTTCCATTCAAAAAGTCAATAATTCTTTTCATTTTTTTTCCTAAATTAAAATACCCTCATGAGTTATATTGGAATGTAAAAATATATATGTTGATTTGAAAGAATTCAATAGGGTTTTTAAAAGAAAAACGTGTTTTCTCAAAATAGACAATAATTAGAAACAGAAAGAGTAGTTAATTGAGAAACTCTATAATAAGAGTCATAATGAAAGCACCCTTATGAGTGTAGTGATAAACTCTATCATTCTAGGAAATGTTACATGAATCTCAAGGCTGTATATTGGATATGTAGAGGCTCTTGTAGAGAATTAATTTCAACGTAAAACGTCACATAGTTTAATTAATCGTGTACTCAGATCAAAGTTTGATATTCTTTTATTCAAAGGTATTTAATAAAAATTATCCATTAATTTTGACCGGAGTGTATGTTCATGTTCATTTTAATATATCTTTGATTGAATTTATACTAGTAAAATGGATACAATTTGCTATAGTGGTATGCAAAATATAATAACACGGCGCGTGTCTTAACTTTTACGCCCTGAAAAATGATAAAGATAATGACAATAGCGAGTAGTGATTTGCAAATAGAAATGGTTACAATAACCTTAGCCCTATCATTGCGGTACATGTTAAATACAGGAGATTGATCAGGTCTAGAACATCTGGGTCATCACATTACGAATGAATAACTGTGTGATTTGTCCCATACCTGATTAGGATGTATATAAATTAGCAAAGACCCCTCATTATGCTCGAGACCTTCTAGATTTGATCTAATAGGTCAATCAAATTAAGAAAACCTGCAAATTAATTAACTTGCGACCATAGCCAATGAATGGATCATGGTGACTAAGAAGACCAAAGTCCAGTGAGCAAGGAGAATGAGCACTCTATGGATTCTTCCTTTTCTAGTAAGTTTGAGTCACTTGATGATACTTGTGAAACGTTGGCAAAACCCCAAGAGATGGGGCATACAATATGGCTATTACCAGGGCCGGTCCTAAGTATTTTTGGGCCCTAGGCGAGCTCCTAAAATGGGACCTTTTATACATATTCATACGCATAAAAAAATTTATACCCAACAATTTTTTTTCCCTAATACACACAAAATTTGCCTAAATATATGAGTACTAAAATTTGCTTATATAAATTAAGATAAAAAATAAATCTTTATAAGAACTATAAATAAATAAAATCTAATCTTCTTCTTTTATAATTTAGAAAAAATCACATATACAAGAAGAAGAAAAAAAACAAAATTTAAAACTATAATACCAAAATGAAATGAACCAACTATAGCAAAGTATCACTTAAATATTATTCTTCTCACATTTTTAGCTGCAAAATCACTTACTAAGTTAGCATAATTACACTTTTTTACTATATCATGTTCAATGGATAATATAGTTAATCCAGCTAATCTTTCCTATAACATAGTAGAATGAAGGTAAAATTTGATCAACTTCAACTTCGAAAAACTTATTTTTACAAATGTAACTGTAACTAGTATGATCAACAATATTCTATAAGGAATCCAAACATTTGGAAAACAACTATCCATTTCTTTGAAATAATTCAATACTTCAATTGCCTTTTTTAGATATGTTGGTAGAATTTCTTTCAAAACCTTTAATTTTAAAAATAAATCTCCCCTAATAATATCAGAGTGCCCCTTATCTGTGTGTGTGTGTGTGTATATATACAGGAAAGAAAAAGTGAAGAAATTAATTAATTAAAGAGAATGGTTTGGACGTTTGGTGTACCTGACTTGTTTTATATATCTGAGAGGTAATCAAATACTTTTAATATTTGAAATAGAATTATGATCTGATCTATTAGGATGGAGGCTGTGAGAGATTGAGAACACTAAGAGAGGAAGAGAAGAGGAGGTTGGAGTTTAGAGGCTCGAGGCAAATTGATAAAAGCGTTAGATCTGATATGATTTAAGGTTAAATGTTATTTTTTTTTTTTTTTGGCTTGAGTTGAGTAGATTATTTGGCCTATTTGAGTTATTGTATATGGACTTGGGTTAGAAACTTAGGAATTATTTGAGGCCCTTAAACTTGGATTAGGGCATTTTTCTCATCTAGTTATAATAAAAAAAAAAAAGATGTTTTTTTCTTTTGGACTTATTACAAAGGTAACAACTAAGTTGGGCTCTTATTTTTTGTCAAAATTTTGGGGCCTTAGGCGGCTGCCTGAGTGGCCTTACCTCAAGGCTCGCCCTGGCTATTACCAACCTGAGTCCATCTAGTCATACTAACACCATGTGACAGGACTTTCTAGAGTTTCTAGTACTCCTAGAAGCTTAGGGGGTGTTTGGCAAAGCCCTAAACCCAGTTAGGAAAGGATAAAACTGCGTGGATGTAGACTTTTAGTTTTGTGTTTTGTCGCCGTACGAGGGTTCACATTAAGTTATATATGGTGCCAAATGCGGCCAAAACTTAAACCAACTAAAAGCTAGTTTTGTGGTAGAACTAAATATCAAAATGCAAGTGGGGCCTGACTTGAACTATTTTGGAGGATTCCTAAACAGCCCGAGTGTGTCAAATTCATTGATTGTGCTCTAGCTATTTTTAAACTTAAGCCAAGCACATTGTGCATTAGAGATTTTGGTATCAAATTGCCTATAAAATCTAGGGTGGATTTTCCCTCCAAATCTCCTATTGTGAAGGGCTCTAATTTTTTTTTTTTTAATTTTTAATTTTAATTTTAATTTTATTTTAGCAAAAGAGATTATATTAAATAAAATGAATTTCAGTACACCCAATATCACCGACCTACACCAGATAGCACCTTAGAACAAACACCTAGAGTGCAACAGGGAGGGAACATTACAAAGGGACCAATTGGAACACACCCAAGCCTCCTAAATTCACATGACATGCATATAAACCAAGATACACAGAAGATAAACTAATCCTGACCTCACATGTCCATGTTAATTTTTTTATTAGACAAGGTTTAATTTTAACTCTCTTTCTTGGCCTTTCTCCGGGTTGTGAGGGTTGTTTTTGTTGTTTGTGTTGCACCTCTTAAAGGGCTTGATTTGAGTTTTAGGCTTTATTTTTTGGAATATGTTTATTATTTGTCTAAAAGATAAAATAAAAAGATTAAGCAAACCTAAATTAATTTGATTATTTTGACTATTTATAGTATGAGAGAGATACTATCCACACAATCGTGTGATAATCTAACCATGGCATTGTGATTGGACCCTAGCGATTGTTGTTGGCATTTCCTCTGACGTCAACCAAAACTGATTGACATGACAAAATTCTAGTGGACATGACAAAAATTGAAACAGAGACAAAATAGATGAAACCCACGTGGGGGCCAGTATCTTGACAAGTAGAATGGGTCACTGCGCTGCAGCGTGTGAAGGCTGTCGTCTAACGCGTGTTAGAGAGAGAGAGAGTGAGGCGTGTGGCATGTAACAGGAGATAGATAGAGAGATAGAGAGAGAGTGGGTCGGTCCACTTTTAATTATGTTCGATTGCAACCAAATTTTAATTAACCTTCAAGTTCTTTAAAGAGTATATATATTGAAAAAAAAAACATAAATCGCCTGATATGATTAAAACTTTTTTTTTTTTTTGATAATTTTGATGTATTATGCTCAAATTTGGTCGGAGAGAAAAAAAATAATAGAAAAGAAAGATAAGAGAGAGATCGACTTTTCATTCCCCAAAGAAAGAAAACTTTTTTTTCTTCCTTTTTTTTATTTGGTAAGTATTAAAGATGAAAACAAAACAAAACAAACAATTATATTATTTTACTATATTAAGCTCACAAAATGAGAAAGAAGAAAGTAAAGAAAATAAATATTTTTTTTGTTATGACATGTAACAATCATCTTTCCTCCCCTTTTTGGGAGGAAAGATTTTGGTGGGTTAGGATGGACATCTCTCTACTTTTTCTTCTTAACCAAATAAAGAAAAATCTCTCGATCTTTTCTTTCCATTTTTTCCTTTCTTCATTTTCCAATTTTTTGATAGTAAAAAGGTCGCCTTCAAGTTCATTGCTTTCAGCCCATTTACGCAACATGAAATTTTTTTTGTCAAAAATCAAGACTCACCATATAATATGGTCCAATTTGAGGGAGCAACTATCGAAAATCAATTCAGCTTGATTCAACGGATTTTATTACCTTAATTAGCTTGGTTCCTCTTTTTAATATATACACATCTAAAAGAAGAAAAACATTATTGAAAGCTTTTCAGCTGCTCGATCACATGATTCAATTTATTTGAAACAAATCAAATGGTTAAATTATCCAATCGCACTTGATATATATATATATATATATTGATAAAACATTTGTTTTTTGTAATACGGCCTAATAAGATTCCAACATGTTAAGATCGAGCAATCCTGAAAGTAGCGCAAATGATAAATGATGACGGCTCATAAGTCATAGATTCTACATTTAAGTCTTCTCTCCTTTACTATCAGATGCAAGGGTTTACTATAGAAATTATTCTGGAACCAATGACCTAGGATACCTTTCATTGGACCAGGAAAAACCACACACACATGCACACATTAAGAGGGAGCCATGCGGATCAATCTTGACTTTAACAAACACGTACATTTTAAGATGGCCAACTTTAGGAAAACCCCCAACCATGCTACCATGTATCAACTCTTACGAAATATCTTTTCCTTTGATAGGAATTTGATATGACTTTTATCTGCATTGTGGTCCACCTTGATTGTATATAAATTGATGAATTACATTGATCTCCCTTTATTATTTTTTTAAAAAAAAATTAATTAAAAATTACACTATGGTCTTTTTTTTTTCTTTTTTTTCTGAAAGGAATGAAATCTCATTTGTTATTATTGACAAGAATGGAATTTGATGCTATCACGGACCAAAATTGTCCAAATACTAATTTTATCCTTCCTTTGGATACTATATATAATCCTGAAAAGCTAATTAGCAAAGTGAAAAAGGGAATTAAAAGAGAAAAATCCATCATGATCACGACCTTCACCCACCATTATGAGGTCATTCTTCATTCAATTTTTATGTGCACGTGAATAATATTCAAATAATAAAAGATATATGAAAATTTATAAATTCTCATATATATATATATATATATATATATATAACATGGAAATTTAATTATTTGTTACAATTTGTTAAAAACATAAATCTTATTTGAGAAACATGTGCATATATAATGTTCTTAACATGTATCCCATTTATATCATTAGAAAGGACACTTAACAGGATAGGTCAAACTTCTTTTCATGGCTAAAAGTCATGGTAGGAATAGAAAATTGGCTAGGAGATATATAATAGTGAAGGTTGTATAGAATTCATGAAGTGGATGTCATTATCTTTCTTTCTCTTCTTCTTCTTATTTTTTTTTTCTTTTTGCTGGAAAATAAACATTCGTAATTGTTTAAATATGAGAGGCAAATAGTATTTAAAATTTAAAATAAGAGTATAATAGTCAATTAAAAGTTTTTCTGAGATACAAACTTTTATAAGTAATATAGATACATTTTTTTTTATGTTAAACTTGATACAAATAATTAAAGGGTAAACTAATAAACTCTATTATTTCCATTAATATACAACATTAAAGTGTACAAGATGCTCTGATACCATGTTAATTGAGTTTCTAACCTAAAAGTTTAAGCATGTAAATGGAGGGCCCAAATAGATATATAAAGTCATGTCAATGATTATAATTAACTAATGTGGGATGTGGTATATTTATAACATTAGAAAATTAAAATAAAAATAAGATGATCATGTAAACATTCACATTGAAGTTGTATCCCGTGTATTAGTAGGTTATGAAATATATTGGGCCAACCCAAGAAGTACAATTCTCAATGCAAGGTGCTAATATAACTTATACCAACACGTCCTGACTTGATCAAGACTTTATAAATATATTTTAAGTGAAGAGAGTTGGTTGCTGGCCCACTTCAACCCTCTCTTTCTCTCTCTCTCTCTCTCTCTAAGTGTGGCTCAAAAGTAGTTGATTAGTCTTTTTGTTTTTGTTTTGGTTTTTTCTTTTTCAGATTAAAAGTGGAACAAAGTCAGGGGTGATCGATTTATCCAAAGGCATCATAGCATGAAGAAAAAAAAAAGAAAATTTTTTTTTTTGGGGGGGGGGGGGGGGGGGGGGGGGGGGGTGGGCAGTTGTAACAATGGAATGTTATTCTAGGTTTAATTCTCTTTGGTGATCAAAAAATGAAAATAAGAGAAGGCATTTTAGATTTGAAAATCCAAAAGAAATTTTTATCCTTTCCAACCGTTTGATCCCCCTCCGCCCCATACCAAAAATTAATTAAAAAAAAATCTACTCAATGGGATGAGATTCACAACCATAATCCTACAATTCCGACCTTATGCAACTGTGTTGGAAAATTTTTTTCCTACCAATAATTCCAAAGTGATCGAGTTAATATTAGATTTTTTTTCATTAGTGGGAAGAATACCAAACAGTTCAAATCATACAGTATGTTAGGAAAGATTGTTCATAGCAATGGCTTCACCCAAAAAGCAAGAAGGAGAAAAAAATGGTAAATTACACCCAAAAAAAAAACCCCTTTAATGTTTAACCATTTTTCTCGTAACCCTTTAAAGAAAAAATTGTTGTAATGTGTTTCTAAACAACTAACAAATTTAACAATTAGCGATATTGTTAATCGTTATTCGTGGAATTAATAATTGTTAGATGACGTTTTTTCATATAATTTCATAAATAATGATTAATAGTAACTATAATTACTAAATTTGTAAACTATCTAAGAGGCTCATTGCAACTATTGTTCTTTTTCACATTAAAATGAGTAAAAAAATCAGGAATCAATTTCTTGTAATTTACCAAAAATTAAAAAAATTAAATAAAAAAAATCTATCATGTACGTGTATTTTTCCGAAACCAGCAAGGCTACGCCAAGTTGTTACACTCACCCTTTTTAGCTTAGCAAGATTTCCAACTATGTCTGTTTTTATTTATTTATTTTTATTTTTCATTATCTTGATAAGGTCCCTCGTTGGTTTTCTGTAAAGTGTAAAACTAATGTAGGCTGGCACTTGGAAATGACTACAGCCAAGCCTAGTTACTAGAATGCTTTAGTTCCAAACTTGTCAATGCCATCAAGCATGTAACGCATGTTGGAGAGAGGGTGGGTGTGGAACGTACTGATGCCTTATCTCTATTTAGATGCTCCCTTTGTCCTACAAAGATAGGCGATATTTGATAGAACACATAGTTTAAGAAAAAATATCATTAATTTTTTTGGCAACAGGTACTTACACCTATGGGGAACCTCCTTATTTTCTGGAAGTAACGCTATAGGCTTATAGCGTGAAAGAAGAAAGAGTGGAGTTCTGTGATTCTATGAACTATAAAAAGATAAGTAACCCTAAAACAAAACAAAAAAAAAAGTAGAAATCTTATTGCCGGACACCAGTTGAATGTCGCCGGCGTTGTCATGGCGAGAGAGAATTGATAGATCTGTGAAAGAGGAGATTTTGTTTATTGTATTAGAGAAGCTTCCACCAATCCCACCGCTAACCCGTCTATATGTATTGGTCGTTCGGTGCGTTAGATCGAGAAGCTTGCTTGGTTCCCTCTTCCCCCCCCCCCCACCCCCACCCCCACCCCTACCCCTTTTTTTGAACTTGGAGAAGAGCAACTATTGCAAGTCGCAACCCCTCAATGTTATTTGCACGTCTCACTTGTTTTATGTTTTCAATGTCTTATAAAAAATATAAAAGTTTTCATGAAAAACTTTTATCTTTTTTTATAAAATCTTAAAAATTAAAATAAGTGGGATGTGCAAATAACATTGAGGGATTTTAATAACTACTCTCAACTTGGAAATGCTCTTCTGGGCTAAGGCTTCTTTCAATTTTGTTTCACCTAAGCTAAGACTAAAGCCACAATATTTAAAGAAGTGAAAATAAAAATAAAAATTGGGCTAGACTACCTAGGCTACCTCCGCATGATACAAACCTATAATATGAGTGTCATATTCCAGTTCACATGAATCCATGACTTGGTAAGTTATAAATGTCCTAGCAAACTAGCTAGAGAACAAATAACTTGAGCTTGCACACACCACGATTTTTGAATTTATAATTACATGTATGTATTTTCACGTTTGCATAATTATGACCATGTGTTTACATTTTGATGTCCGTGTTGCGGGATATTCATGCGAACCATAATTGTGTATCAATTTGTTAAATCGTTAAATTCACTTTAAAAAAAAGTTATTTATGAAACAGAAAAAATGCTATTGGACTCACCTTCACCTTTATAGTCCCATACCATATTGTATCGTGAAAACAAATAAAGATAAGTGTTATTAAGCCCTGTTGGTCCACTTTTATTTTCATGACACATCATATATGGGTGTGTATGAAACGTGAAGAAAAAAAAAAAAAAAAGAAGAAGAAGAAGATGAGGAAGGTCAAGACCTTCTGCACAATACAAACCCTTAGATAGAATTTATTTTTGAAAACTAACTCATAAGAAAAGAACATCAGAGAGGAAGGTCAAGACCTTCTGCACAATATAAACCCTTAGATAGAATTCATTTTTGAAAACTAACTCATAAGAAAAGAACATCTGAGAACTAATATACATATGATCAAATCTATGTTTAATCAACTTGGGACATCAAGATTGTAAGAGTGTAAACCCAAATAGGGGGGATTTAATATTGATTAGACTATGAAAAAATAATTACAATTTAGTTCAAATTCCTACTAACTTTCTAATAAATAACTTCTAACATAATTAAGAAAAACTCCTCACTGTAATTATTTTCCCGTAACCCAGCGCCTCACCCAAACTAAAATTGCCCCCCCAAACAAATATTGTAATGAATGAACTAAACCCAATAACGTGAAGTAGGTGAAATGATAATTTTCTTCAATTAATTCGTGGTTTTTGGAGGTGCAATTGATATTATTAGTGGGCGCATTGAAATCCCTGAGCATGCTTAATGTCATGTCACATCAATCTTGACCGATAGAATTTTTTGCTCCTTATCACCTATCGTCAACAATGGGAATAATGGTCTTTTACATGCCCATAAAGAGTTTTTTGCCCTTTTTGCTAAAAATACATACATAATACATATACACCTAAAATACACAATGTAACCTAAAAGGGGATCTAAGAGTTCATAAAATTAATTCATACTTAACATATAAAAAATTAGCCTTAAACACTTTGTGAGATAGGAATTTGATACAGGAAGACCAAGCTTCAGTTAACTTTTAGCAAGGGCTGAGCTACATTGAGAGTTAGACTGGGTTATAGTTGCACCAAGTATTTTCATTTTTTTTTTTTTTTTTTCCTTTCATATATGTAATAGGAATGGGTTTTATTCTTTAGTCTAGGAAAGATTTTGCCTAAACACATGGCCTCAGCCCTCAAGCCAAGACCATTTAAGCTCAAAGCACTCTTTAAAAATAAAAAAAAAATAAAAAAAAAGATGTTTATTGGCATTTTAAGACTTGCTTTTAATCTCTCACTTATTTTAAGCTTTTCAAGGTTTTATGAAAAATATAAAATCTTTTCATGAAAACTAACTACACTGTCTACCAAAAAAATATGATTTTTAATAACTTTGTTAAAGAAAAATTTTCTAAAATTTATTATTTGAGTAGACTTTTTGGTTATTTACTGTTTTTGTTTCATTAAATGACCAAAAAGTCCATTTAAACCATAGAGTTTAGCTAAAAAATCATTTAAACGATAGATTTTGAAAAACTCGTTTTTCTTTTTAATTTTATAAATTTGATCAAAATGATGTTTTTTAGTATATAATACAGTCAATTTTTATGAAAACCTCTTTTACTTAACCTTTAATTACTGATATAACTTACATCAACATGTTTTTATAGGATAAGACTCAAATATGTAAAACTATCACATGTAATAGATGGATTATTGTTTTGTCTCCTTTGGTTAATCATTTAAATCTAATTACAAGAACTATTTTAATTTTCCTTTCTCTTTTCGTAGGTTTTGTCACAGGGACTGCTTTGCTTGGACTTCAACTCACTATTGTTAGTCATTCATTTGCTAGTTGATACTTAATAATTATAATTTTCATTGGAAAATATATTTCTTGTCTTTCAGGGATTGACTCGTCGCATGAAGGAGACTCGTAGTGTTATTGACAAAATCCTAGAAACGATTATCGATGAGCATGAACAAAATGCTAGTGAGCATGAAACTCATCAAAAGGATTTCATCGATGTCATGCTATCATTAATGAAAAAGTCCATAGAAACAGAGACGATCGATCGATCGAGCAAATATCAAGGCCATAATATTGGACATGCTAACGGGTGCCATTGACACTTCGGCTACTGGAATTGAATGGACCCTCTCGGAACTCTTGAAACGTCCAAGGGTAATGAGACGGCTTCAAGAAGAGCTAGAGAGGGTCGTCGGAGCAAATTGAATGGTGGAAGAGGCGGACTTGGCAAAGCTTACTTACTTGGACATGGTAGTGAAGGAAAGCTTAAGACTTCTCCCTGTTGCACCTTTGCTAGTGCCACATGAATCCATGGAGGATGCCATAATCAATGGATTTCACATACCAAAGAATTCAAGAATCATAGGGAACTCTTGGGTGATTGGACGAGATCCTGATGTATGGTCAGATAATGCCAAAGGGTTCTTCCCCGAGAGGTTCATGGGTAGCAATATAGACCTTCTAGGACGTGATTTTCAGCTTATTCCATTTGAGTCTGGGCGTAGAGGGTGTCCTGGAATGCAACTGGGGTTAATAACGGTTCGAATAGTTTTAGCTCAGTTGGTCCATTGCTTTGATTGGGCACTACCAAATGGCATGTCGCCAAACGACTTAGACATGAGTGAGAAATTTGGCCCAGCCATGCCGAGAGCAAATCACTTACTTGTCGTCCCATCATATCGCTTTCTTGTCAAAAACTTACAAGATGTAGGGCCAATTCTATGGCACCCTGCCCTAGCAAAAAATCAAGTACCATACTTATAAACTAGATCACTTTGAATCGTAAGTCAGGCCCAGTTACACTTTTTCTTTGTTTTTTTTTTTAATTTTTTTTTATGGATCACTCATCCGATGGTACTTAAAGTGTTGCTATGGCATTAGTAACTTTATCACCAGTTATGCGTCAAATAACTCAGTATATGATATGGAATTTACTTATTATACAAGTATACAGTATATGGTGTTGTTGGAGTTTCTCTGCTGGGGTGTTCTATCTTGTATCCTCATCTTTCGTATTTAATCAAACTAATTGTGTTTCCTACCAAATGATAATAATAAAAATAAATAGTGATTGTGGTGATGGTGATGGTCTAAGTTGCTCTAATTCTCCTTTCATTAGAAATTGACACATTCAACCTCTTTAAATGGAATTTTTAGGGAACTTTCGAACTCTCTAAATTTTGAGTTTAAATTTTGATTTAAACGATAAAAATTTTAGGCCTTAATTATTAACTAAACACAATTTTTTTATTATTATTAGACACTCGATAGACTTAATCCTTAGCTAACCTAAACACCTCAATTATATTAACAATTGATCTCAATATTAATGCTTTTTCATAAGGTTAAATTTGAAATCACTCACTCAACAAGTAAAAAGAATATCACTAAACATAAAATTCGCATCTTAGAATTTGAGAAATTTTATTTCAAATGTACAATATTCCAATAGAGAAAAACTTATATGTAACTATGATACAACCAACATGGTATCACAATCCCAATGAGAATGAAGCAAAGTAGGGACTATCAAAATAATTTTTAATCTCATAATTTCACTTTACTTTAATATAATTCATAATACTACGTGGCAATATCACAAGTACACTTTACTTTATTCTCATTAGTCCATGATATTAATTAGTGATCATATCAAAATGGGATTATCAAAGTAATTATTGACTCCATAATTCCATTATACTTTATTCTCACTAGCTTATGATACTACATGACGTACAGCATCACAATTACACTTTATTCTCATTAACTCGTATTATCTAACCGTATCACATTTACACTTAAAAGTTACTTGTATTATAAATTATTTACCCAAACAGTGTCTTTTAAGACAATTACCCCCACTTGAAGTGTCACATAGTCACGGGAGCTCTGACCTACCACGTCACGTATGACCTTTTGTATGTATCATCTAAAATATATTCAATGAAATAATAATATTCTCTCTGTCCCATAAAGATGGGTATTTTTGCCACTTTTTGTATCTCAAAATGTTTGTCCATTTTGAAAAGTCTCTCATAATTTTTTGAACTTTCCTACACTCTCTTTTATAATTTCAACAATTACTCTTGACACAAAACCTAATACCAAATTAGTAAGGATATTTTCGAAAAGATGAAATCTAATAAGTGACAAGTCAAAATAATGATAATTTTTCTTAAATTATGTGTTTTTGTCAAAATTTGTCTATTTTTGTATGACGTAGAGGGTAATACCATATAAGAATATTTTTATGGCAGCTTCTTTCTGATGATGAATTATCATAGAGCTAAAGACTTGGTTTTATCCACGCTAGGGTCCACCATGACTAAAGATACACAAACACCAATTCCCAATTATTGGTCCCCACGTCCATTAATTATATATACGTGTAAGTGACACTTCAAAAAATCTAGAAATGAAGTGTTGGCACGACACCTATCTCACATGTGTCAAACATGTTTAAAAAGTGTCAATAATTTTTAAATTTTTTATTTTGTTCAACGTGGTTTTTTGTTTTTCACATGTGTCAAACATGTTTAAATTTTTTTAGGAAATCTTTTATGTATTTTGATTGTTGGAATTAGATAATTGATAATAATTTTTTTTTAATTTTTTTTGTGGAAATTAAAATTATGCTCAAAATTAATTGGTTAATTAAATATCATCATTTTAACTTATAACTTCTAACCCATTATGACTTATAAAGACACCGATGTTTTACTTGTTTATGTAATTTTATGTCTTTTTATGTCTTTCATATAATTTAATTTTGATATGTGGAACTATCAATTATTTATATATATGGCCTGCTTTTAATTATAAGGACATATTTGGTATAAGTTATACATTAGAGGTTGTACCCCATGCATGTGTAGGTTATATGATACAACTTAACTATACACAAAGTATGACCCTATAATGCATGATACTGATATAAGAAAATCATCACAAGTGTGTATATATATACTCACACACATAGTATAAATATGTATTTAATTACTTATTGCCATATCCTTTCAATATTATGTCTTAATTTTTTTTAGGATTTATTATATTGGTGTATTGATGTTGTGTCGTGTCCATAATGTATGTCAATGCCAATGTTTCTTAGTGTGTGTATATATAGATATATGTGTGTAGATAGATATATATATGTTTGGTTCAAAGTATTTGCACATTTGCGGTTTTTGTTAATTATAAAAACACCTCTCTTCTTTTGGGCGGGTGGGGAAAAAAAATTGGTATTTTCTCCATCTCACAAAAATAAACCTTTTTTTTAACAAAAGTAAACAAGCAAATTGAGAAAAAGCATAGATGCATTAACTTTTCATCAATGAGAAATTTTCTTTCCAAAAGTACTTTTCTCCTATGATAAGAAAAGCCATTAATGCATTAAATTGTGTGTTAGAAAGAAAATTTTGATATAACAAAGAGTATTAGATGAAAGTTTAAAAAGAAAAAAAAAAAATTATAATTTGACTCTTAGAGTGGACAAACAATTTAAGATAAAATAAATAATAATTAAAAATGACCTATCTTTATAATATGGGGAAGTACTTATTAAATCTTCTCTCGGAATATGAGTTTTCTATTTGTCAAATTCACCTAGTTTTGGCTTTGAAAAACGAGACATTGACATATCCACGAAAGCTTTCTATACTTCTGCCATCAATTTCTCACTTTAAGAAATGTGAATCAATTTCTCACTTTTAAAATAAAAAAAGTGAAAACCTTTCACGATATTATAGACATCGATGGTATTTCTCTAAATAAATAAATAAATAAAAGTCTTATTATATAACGGATAATATTTGGCTCTTCATAGTGGAAGAGCAACTCCTCCTTTTTACTCATATTATGCCACTTGTTTAATATAACAAATGAAAATTGATTGTATACATGTATTCTTATATTATCTTATTATAAACATGCGTTCATAGGATCTATGTTTATATATTCATGTGTCTAAATAAATATGAATATGTGTTCATGTATTTGAATTCACATGTCCACATATCTGTATCCACATATCTATATTTTTAAAAATAATTATGACACGTGACATAATATGAGTGAGAGAGAATAAGAATTGCTCCTCTACTGTGAGAGCCAAATATTGTCCCTATATAACCCTTTACCATCAAGTTATTGTTCAATTAAACACTCCCAACACAATGCCTCCTTCCGCCATTGCCATCCTCTTGGTCCTCTTTGGAGTCCTATGGTCATTCATGTACCTTCGCCGATGGGCCACCTCATCGCCGCCCAAACTGCCACCTGGTCCTCTGGCCTTACCGATCATTGGAAACCTCCACATGTTGGGAAACCTTCCCCACCGTAGCCTCCACCGGTTAGCCAAGAAATATGGTCATATCATGTCCATCCGGCTAGGCAGCGTGCCAACCATAGTGGTCTCTTCACCTAAAGCAGCCGAGCTATTCCTCAAAACACATGACACCATTTTTGCTAGCCGGCCTAGAGTTCAATTAGCCTCCCAGTACCTTTCCTATGGTAGTAAGGCCATGGCTTTTACCGAGTACGGCCCCTATTGGCGTAACATACGAAGACTGTGTACGGTTGAGCTTCTTAGTATGGCGAAAATCGAGTCGTTCGCGACTATGAGGAGGGAGGAGATTGGGTTGGTGGTGCAATCATTGAAGAAATCGGCGGCGGCGCGTGAGGTGGTGGATGTGAGTGCTAAGGTGGGTGAGCTTATTGAGGACATGACGTATCGAATGGTTTTTGGGCGTATCAAGGACAAGAGATTTGAGTTGAAGGCCCTTATTCAAGAGGGACTGAGGTTGGCAGGAGCTTTCAATGTAGCGGACTTTGTGCCATGGCTAGGGATACTCGACCTCCAGGTATGTGCTTTCTCGTGCTTGTTCCCCTGTGGAAAAAGAAAACACTAGCATCCAAAACCACCTCCTTATTTCCACTCTTATTCTACTACTACAGAGTCTACAGTTAAGAATGATTAATTTTGAGCATGCATAATTATTTATTTATTATATTTCAAAGAAAATGATTACTGCGTGGAGGCTCATATACCTATATGAAATACTCTATATTTAATTGGTGTGAAATTTTCCAACACTCCTTTCGTATATATGCTAAGAAGGAGCACGCAGGGGCAGAGCCAGAATTTATCTCCAAAGGGACACTGTGCTATGATTCTATGACGTGGGAACTGAGAACTACAAGTCTTAGAAAGCAATTTTTTTAAAAAAAATTACTTTTTAGTTATCATTTTTCAATTTAATACCAAAAAAAGGATCTTGTTTGTCAACTTATTACAAATTGACTGTAAATATACTTTAAAATGACTACTAACGTTTTCTTTTGGCATTATGTTGAGAAATAGTCATCAAATGGTAATATCTCTCCCAAAAAAAATTTGGTTTAGGCAAGGGGCACATGCCCCCAAGGCCTCCCTGGCTCCGCCCATATGAGCACGTCGCGTGAACCTTACCTTATAAAAATTAGAAAACTTAATTAACAGATTCTTTTTCATTTTGTTAAGTAAAAATAAAATTACGAAAAATAAAAAAAGGGAATGATGGGAGTGAAATGAGAAAGAACCGATCTTAGGTGACTTATGAGTATCACATCCCAATTTGCATGAATCTATACACACCACCACATCTTTTTATGTACTTACGTCCTTATATATTTATGTGTTCATAATTGCATATATGCTTGTTCACATCATTAAGTAAATTCACCTCTTGTTTTTTTCCTAAATTATTTGTGAAATATTCTTTTCGTCCCACAAAAATTAATTATTTTTACTTTATGTGTACTAAAATATTTTTTATTTTAAAAAGTCAAATCATAATTTTTTTGAACTTTCCTGCATTACTTTTTAAATAATTACTCTCAACACAAAACCCAATACCAAATAAGATAAAGTATTGTTTTAAAACATAGATTTTAATAAATGATAAAATCAAAATAATACTCTCTCTGTCCCATAAAGAATGACTATATTTGTTACTTTTTGTGTCTCAAAATATTTGTCTATTTTGAAAAATCAAGTCACAATTTTTTTAATTTTTCTATATTACCTTTTATTATTTCAATGATTACTTTCAATACAAAACCCAATATTATGTAAGAAGGATATTTTTGGAAAGATGAAGGGCTTTTTTTTTTTTTTTTTTTTTTTTGAATGATCTAGAATTTTATAAAGAGATTAAAAATTCAAATCAACATGGAATTGATCCCTAATAAAGTCTAGAACTTTTTCAATCCAAATACAGAGATCTGCAATGTCCTTATCATGCGGTGTAAGGCCATGAGCTACCATATTGTAAAATAGAGTTTAATAAATGAAAAATCAAAATAATAATAACTTTTTTTAAATTACGTATTTTGTTAAACTTGATTTATTTTCGTAGGATAAAAAAGTAATGAATTTTCAGTGTTTTGCCGAACTTAACTTATATTTATTGGATAGACAAAAGGAAGTACACGTATGGCAAAAAAAAAAACATAAATAATAAATAATAATAATAATAATAATAATTCAAATGAATGCCAAGGCCATTCACACGTGCGGAAATAAGTATTGCCTATGAATGAATTAAACCCAATAAAGTAAGCTCGCCAAAAAATTCCCCAATTAAGGAAGGTGGGTGAAAGGATAATGTCCTACATGTAATACGTGGCTTCGCGAGGTGCACGATATACTTATCCACAAAAAAAACAAAAAAAAAAAACAAGAGGTGCACGATATGATTAGTCCGTGCCTAGCTAGATAGCCTGCCATCATGTCATGTCAAGTCACGCCGTTGTCCTGCCAGGTAATACTTTCTGCACCTTATCTCGTGTCGATAATGAAGAGGGGCTTGTATGCAATTTGGCACAAGACGATGAAGGTGGAGTGAGTGGAGTGAGTAGAATGAAATCGTCAAAATCTTATTTTGTTCCCATTAATTCATGACATCATAAAGTCTTGTCTCAATTGTATATAAGTCTTTCTCATCAACAATGATGGATATGGGGCTACAAAAGTTAGATTGTGACTTCAATCAATAATACTAATTAACTTTAATGATTTGCTATTGAGAAATGAGTCTTCCACATAATTGTGATACATTTATGTGGTGTTATATATTAATAAGAATCAAGTAAAGTGAGATTATGTGATCAAAAGTAATCTAATAATCTCATTTTATTTTATTCTCATTGACTTGTGATACCACATCAGTAATAACACAGTTACATATAGGTTTTTTTTTATAAGAAGTGTTTTATTATTATAGTTTAATAATAGCATATTTTATTGTTATTTCAGCAATGTGCTAAAAAATAATAGTACTCCCTTCATTCCACAAAAATAGACCATTTTTGTAACTTTTTTTTTTATACTAAAATGTTTGTCCATTTTGAAAAGCTAATTTATCATTTTTTTTTTTTTTAACTTCTTATAATACCTATTGTTACTTCAATAATTACTTTCAAACACAAACCCAAGAAAAAGTAGGAGGGGTATTTTTGGAATTTAATAAATAAAAAGTCAATTCACTGATGATTTTTCTTAAATTGCGTGTTTTATCAAACATAACCTATTTTCGTGAGACAGAGGGTGTAATACATTTTTGTGTAATAGTTGGCACACTCTTGTATTATATTATTATATTTGATATGAAGATGGTTAGAAAAAAAGAAGAGAGTTATGCTAAAAAATTGTATAGTGTCTTTACACCATCAAGGTACATTGTGTCAAATTATAATATTTAGCGCTGTAATAGATACTAAAATAATAATAGCACAGACAAATTAAATTAGCATAAACCATTAGAGATGCTCTAATAATGGTCTCTTACACCTCTGATCATTTTTCCTTTTTTCTAAACATCCATAAATAACATACTCCTAAACACAATGAAAAAGCCTATATGCACGACGTAGCTAACCTAAAAACTTATAAAATTAATCCATATTCAACTTCCGAACAATTAGCCTTAAGAGTGGGTCTCGTCATTGGGTTAGGCTCAGCTAGGCCTTTCGGGCTTTCACTATTAATCAGACCGAGGCATGAAAGAAAATGTGAAGCCCAAATTCAACCCACAAGCCTAGGCTTTTTCGGGCTTGGGCTTGGGCTTATTCTTTTAGGGTGTAAAATTAAATACAAAATCAAATAGTTATTAAATGCAAATATGTAGTAATCATATGTGTAAGTGTAACTTATATATATTTATGAACATTTTGAAATTAATATATTAATAAATTAACTATTAATATATAGTTATACAATTATAAGTTTTATAACTAATATGTTAATAATGTTATTAAAATATAACTTTAGTAGTTTTTTAGATATGATTTAATTTTATAAACATAATTAGCAAGAAAAAACCTAGTTTATTGAATGAAATATAAATATTGTTTCATTAAAGGGTATGAACTTGCTCATTGAAACTCAATAATATTCCATTACGCTTTTTATAATTTTAAATGGTCTTAAACCCTTTAGGTCCTAAACTCCTAAGTCCTAATGTTTAAATGGTTGGGCTTGTCTCGAGCTTTTCAAGTCGGGCCTAGGCTCCTAACTAAAGGTCCAAACCTAGCCCAAGGGTATTCGGGTTGGGCTCGGGCCCAGGTTTTTTTGGGATTGAACCGGTCTTTTTCTTTCGTGTTTCAAGCTAACCATGGGCGTTGGGCATTTTGATAAGGTTTATTTAAGAGTGTAAGGTGTCTATTGTTCCAAATCTCTTTCAAGAGTTAGATTTTTTTATTATCACAGTCTAATTAATCGCTTGCTCAGCGTGTTAAAAATGTATAAAGGAAATGTAATTCTTTTTGTACACGAATACAATTATTAAATATGCTTATCAATAATTGTCTCCTTTGCTCAATCATTTAAATCTTGCATGAACTGTTTTGATTTTCTTATTTCTATTGTAGGTTATGTTACAAGGACTGCTTTGCTTGGACTTCAACTTACTATTTTTAATCATTCATTTTCTAGTTGATACCTAATATTCATATTGTTTTTGAACGTTTCTTATCTTTCAGGGATTGACTCGGCGCATGAAGAAGACTAGTAGTGTCATTGACAAAATCCTGGAAACTATTATTGATGAGCATGAGCAAAATGCTAGTGGGCATCAAACGCATCAAAAGGATTTCATCGATGTAATGCTCTCCTTAATGAACAAGTCGATGGATACAGAAATGATTGATCGAACAAATATCAAGGCGATAATATTTGACATGTTAGCGGGTTCGATTGACACTTCGACTACTGCAATTGTATGGACCCTCTCGGAACTCTTGAAACATCCCAGGGTAATGAGGCAGCTTCAAGAAGAGCTAGAGAGTGTCGTTGGAGAAAATCGAATGGTGGAAGAGGCAGACTTGGCAAAGTTTACTTACTTGGACATGGTGGTGAAGGAAAGCTTGAGACTTCACCCTGTTGCACCTTTGCTACTACCACATGAATCCATGGAGGATGCCACAATCAATGGGTTTTACATACCGAAGAAGTCAAGAATCATCGTAAACTCTTGGGCAATCGGACAAGATCCTAATGTATGGTCCGATAATGCCAAAGATTTCTTCCCCGAGAGGTTTGTAGGTAGCAATATAGACCTTCTAGGACGTGATTTCCAGCTTATTCCATTTGGGTCTGGGCGTAGAGGGTGTCCTGGAATGCAGTTGGGGCTGATAACGGTTCGAATGGTTTTAGCTCGGTTAGTCCATTGCTTTGATTGGGAACTACCAAATGGCATGTCGCCAAACGACTTAGACATGAGTGAGAAATTTGGCCTAGCCATGTCAAGAGCAAATCACTTGCTTGCCATCCCATCGTATCGCCTACTTCTCAAAAACTTACAAGATATGTAGACCCTAGCCTGTGTTTTTTTGTTTTTTTCCACCCACAAGTAAGGCAATCCCCATCTAGTTACACTTTTTCCTCCCTTGTGCTTTTCTATTATGGATCACTCATCCAATGGAATTTAAAGTGTTATTATGGCATTAAAAGAAGTCAGTATTGGGCTATTAGGCATTACCTCTTTTTTTTTTTTCTTTTTTGTTTTTTTTTTTCGGTGCATGACTTGTAAGGGACGTCAAGCCACTATTACTGGTTGAAAAATAATAGTGAATTAGTTTTATTTTGATCATAGTGTCTTAATGTTCAAACAAAACAAAATTTTCTCTGGGGAAAATGTTAAATTTTATAGATAACTATCTATATAAGTTACAACCGGTTGCATCGTTTTCATGTACCTAGACAGCCTCTTTTCAAAGGTTGACCAAAGAGTTTCTAAACTGCAGAATGAATTAGAAAAACCCACCCAAGGTGCTAAATACATGCATGTTTTCAAAATCTAATTAAAAATCAAAATAATTCCTGAAGTTAATAATCTCCTTCCCACGACGGTTTGACTTAATTATCAAAACTCTAAAATGTTCTTTAGCGAATACTTTTCAATTGCTTTCACCTTGACTTATAAGACTGTTTTAGGCTATTAGGGGATGGATATATCGTGCAAGTTTCTAATATTGTTGCCTTGCATTTTCAAAGTTGGAGAAATGGAATATGCATGCAGCTAGACGACGCATGAACTCCAAAGCCCTTTTGTACGAAAATTTATTTCATCATGTTTGCTAGACGTATTTTTTCCGATATTGCTACTTTTCATTTAAGGTAGGGATATGCTGAAAGCACCCTACATATATTCAGAATAGTAGCTCATGCATTGGTCTCATGTACTTGTATCCTACAAATGTATGGTATACAACCGCCTGCTTTTAGTATCTGACATTTATAGATGCACTCTCACTTGTTTTTGAAATTACACTATCACCCCCTCTCAATCATGTTGGATAATGGGTGTTAACATAATGAATAGATGACACAAATGCCCTTGAATCAAAACTTACCCTTTGACTTGTGTCCCTAATTTTTAAACATTTTTTAAACATAAGCTCACCATCACACATTATAAAATATATACATACATACATTTATATATATATATATATATATATATATACACACACACATAAGATGATGATTAGGTGAGCATGTATTGATATAATTGATATCAAAAACCGTATTGGGATTTGTACCTTATGTATTAATGGGTTACGGGATACGTAAAGAAAATTTTGATCATAGTGTAATTTTCATGTAACTATAAAAGCCTCTCTTGGAAGTTTAACCAAAGAAAATTTCTATTCCCTGGGATGTAAAAAATCCAATAAAGAAATCCGCAATTGCGTGCTAAATGCCTGTTTGCAACTCCAAAAATTTCTTTATCACGGAGCTAACAAAATATCTCGTCCTATCCCTTTCATCTTGACCTTAAGATTAATCAATTGTGCCTCTCCAACAAAATATCTCGTCCTATCCATTTCATCTCGACCTTAAGATTAATCAATTGTGGCCCTATCCCTTTCATCTTGACCTTAAGATTAATCAATTGTTTAAGATTAATCAATTGTGCCCCTATCCCTTTCATCTTGACCCTAAGATTAATCAATTGTTTAATTAAGATTAATCAATTGTGCGCCTATCCCTTTCAATTGTGCCTCTCCTTCGGGGATGCATCACGCAGGTTTCCACTCCTATTTCTCATTTTCAAAGTAGAAAAATCAAAAGCTAAGTGGATTAATATGTGGACCATGAAATTCAAAAAATAAAACAAAAATAAAGGGCATGCACGAGTATAAAGAGGATTCATGTATTAGTTAGTTGAAGGGTATTACTTGCCTAGATCTACATTCTCGATCATCCCACTCCCAAATAACTCGGTGAAGAAAAAAACCAAAAACAATGGTTGTGGAGTTGGTGCTTGTGTTCGTCTCCTCACTATGGCTAATGCAACCATCAGCAGCTGCTCCACCTATGGCGAAGCTTGGTTGTAATGCTTCCTGCGGCGGTCTTCCTATTCCCTACCGGTTTGGTTACGGGGCAGAGCACTGTTAACATGAAAAAGGGTTCGAACCGTACTAGTGCTCGAACCGTGGCAGCTATGTAGTAATTTAGATAAGCTTCAAGTAAAATGACAAAGAAATATGAAATGTCGCTCTCCAGAATCCAGATCTTATATAAGTATGCCACAATTGTCTTCCACAACGGGGCCTACGATATTTGGCCACATCTTAAACCATGAGCCAGGTTATTCCAAGCCATGCCAACATGCTGTGCAAGGCCATGCTGTGCAATTCCCAGCCGTTGGACGTCTACAACACCAAATCCAGCTTTGGGCATTTTATTAACGATGTTTGCTTATTAGACATTCCATTTGAGAGGAGGAAAACTCACTTAATTGGTCCGAAGTACAGTTCTAGATTGGATAAGTCGGTTTTTGATCTCTCATAGCATCTCTAACTCATGTGAGTCATTTTGGTGAACTAAAAGCTATTTTTAGCTCATAAAATGCAAAAATAATTCTCTTGATTTGAAATAGCTGCTCATTGCATAAAAGAGACTATTCGAATGCAGAGCTATTTTTTAACTCACCTGATGTTCCTCTTTCTAATTATATCAACTACCATTTCACACTTCCAAACCCAACCCTCCACTTCCAACTACCATTCATTTGTGCACCATCAAGGACTAGCAATCATTCATTCCTATATATATATATATAAACCAAACGGGCGACTTGGGCTGTTTAATATATTTTAAAAACCAAACATATGTAACGAATAGGGCCCAAAAGCAAAGAAATAATAATAATAATAATAATAATAAATGGATGGAAACATCCAGAAGCAAAGACGTCCTGCCAAGACGAGGAATTGGCTCTCCCCACGCCGACCCCCCTCTGTATCCATCTCTCTTATTGGCTTCCATCGTGTCTTCCACCCACCCACTCTCTCTCTTTGTCTTATCTCTCCCACACAACCCTCTCTCTCTCTCTCTCTCTCTCTCTCTCTCTCGCGGTGAATAGAGTCCTCTGTGCGTCTGTATGTACAGCACACACTCCATCTCTCTCCGCTGATCCTCATCCACGAAGAGGCATATCCACTTTTCAGATCCGGTGTTATTCGAAATACCAGATTTCAGAAATATGTGCGTAGATTTGACATCTAAGTTTCAGATTATATATTACAAATTTTTTCAGATTTTTTTGCATTTTATTTTGAAATCTTTATGAACAATGGGTTGTTTGTTCTTGGGTTCCAACTGATTTGGGGGGAACCATCTCTTCCAACCAACATTTGCTATCACGGAGAAATAGCTCTGAGCTAAACTCAAAGCCAAATTGGGCAATTTTTGGCTCCCCCGTTGGAGATTTACCTTTTGAGCTAATTTGCCCATCTGAGCTATTTTTTGGCTTTTGGCTCTCCTGTTGGAGATGCTCTCAGGAATGGTTGGTTGAGTTTCCTACGCTGAGTCAATGGGGATTGGCTAAAGGATTGTCTAATCATGCATGCTCCAATTTTGTTGGCAGTGGATAAAGTGGATTGGGGGCCGAAACCATTTAGATTCTTGAATTGCTGGTTGGGTCATCCTAATCTTGTGGAAATTGTAAAGAGAAAGAAGGGGGGGGGGGGGGGGATTTGTGGGGTTCAGAATTATTAAAATGTTTCCGATGTTGTCTTGGTGGTTTTCTTTGGTGGGTAGTTTTGCTTTGCGGTGAAATTTGTTTTAGTTTAAAATGTTGCAGAGTTTGTATTGACTTGTATTGCTATTTAACAAGATTGCTTGCATCTACTTACGGATATTTTATGAGAGGTAAGTTTTGACTTGTGTCCGGCAATTCTCCATGAGCTGGAGTCAAGTGAGGCCCTATGATTGTGCTGACGTTTTCAGTTTGTGAAGATTGTGAAGAATTATGATTCTCTATAGGTTCAAATTGCATTGTCTAGTTTTTGGATTAATAAAATTATATTCTTTTTGCCGATCAAAAAAAATAAAATTATCTATATATATATATCTATACTACCTATAAAAAGATGAATGTAAGAAAAACTTTTAATTGACTAATATATCCTTATTTTAATTTTTAAATACACAACTACCTTTCTGCATATATAGGAAATATAGCAATATAAAACATATACCTTAATAAAAATTCTAAGGAAACTATAAAATACATACCTTAATAAAAATTCTAAGGAAACTATAAAACACATACCTTAATTTGTATTTAATAAATAAACAGCCGGGTTAAATTAAACCAAACCCAAATACACATACCTTAATAAGAATTCTAAGGAAACTATAAAACGCATACCTTAATTCGTATATATATAATATCAAATTCTTATTCTCTTATTTTTTTTCAAGTTTGATACCATGAGTTCTCACAATGCTAGGAATCACACATAAACACCATTTGGCCCAACTTAAATCATATATACAACAGGTAACTTCAACCGGACAGAAGGTTGATTTAATTAGGGCATAGTTTGCCTTTGCTTTGTCTTTTGTGCTTTTTGCTCTTTCAATTTCAAGTTTTGTTTTCTTTTGCAAGGTCATTTTTACCAAGTATGTAGAACCATCGTTTAGGATTTTTTTTTTCAACAAGGTCTATTGTACCTATGTTATGTTTGTTTAATTGCTTACCAAACTTTATCAGAGAGGTGAGTATTAGTGACACTAAACAAATATATGATTTTTTATTGATTATTCTTCTTTAAAATAAAATACAATAAAATAAATATAAATATCCAATTGTTATATATATATATCGAATGATGATCAAGTAAGCACGTTAGTTTATTGTATCAAAATCAAACTCTTTCAGCATCCATATACAATTCAATATCAAATCAATTCTCATAACCAATAAATTTATAAAAAAACATATTCTAAAAGTGTAATTCAGGCCTTCCAATTTCAAAGGTACTCTTTCATTTTCCTCAATTTCGATCAACTTTCTTTATATTGTTATTAATATTTTTGAAATTATCATTCTTATATTGGTTAAAAGTGTTCATGTGCAACGCACGTGTGCTATAAATATCTATAAAAGGTTGAATCTCAGAAAAACTTTTGAACGACTAATATACTCTTATTTTTTAAAAAAAAAAATACATATCTACCCTTTCTTTAATTATAATACATAGTAAACATTCCTATCATTTTGTAACAAATGAAAGTTAGATTTTAACTCAAACTCTCAACAAATTAGAGTTAAATTCGTTCTCAAATTCTTTTTCCTACAGCAACTATCAAGTTGCATGATAATATATATGAATATAAACTCTTTAAGTATTCCCTTTTATGAAGAAAAAAAAAATCTGAATATATATCTAAAGATTTCTTAATCTTTCGTTGACAATTATGATTATAAAAAAAAAAAAACCGAACTTTAGAATTTTAAACTTTATCTTTTATGAAAAAAACTTTTGAACAACCAATATACCTTTATTTTTAAAATAAAAATACATATCTATCCTTCCTTTAATTAAAATACATAGTAAACATTCTTATCATATGAAAGTTAGATTTTAACTCAAACTCTTAACAAATTGAAGTTAGATTCTTCTTAAATTCTTTTTCCTATAGCAACTATCAAGTTACATGATAATATATATGAATATAAATCCTTTAAATATTCCGTTTTATGAAGAAAAAAAATATGAATATATATCTAAAGAGTTTTTTAATTTTTCATTGACAATTATGATTATAAAAAAAAAAAATGTACTTTTGAATTTTAAACTTTATCTTTTATGAAAAAAACTTTTGAACGACCAATATACCCTTATTTAAATAAATAAAAAAAAATACATATCTACTATTTCTTTAATTAAAATACATAGTAAACATTCTTATCATTTTGTAACAAATGAAAGTTAGATTTTCACACAAACTCTTAACAAATTAAAGTTAGATTCTTACTCAAATTATTTTTCCTACAGCAACTATCAAGTTGCATGATAATATATATGAATATAAATTCTTTAAATATTCCATTTTTTGAAGAAAAAAAATTCTGAATATATATTTAAAGAGTTTTTAATCTTTCGTTGACAATTTTGATTATAAAAAAAAAATGTACTTTTGGATTTTAAACTTTATCTTTTATGAAAAAATATAAAACCTTTATGTATTTATTATTTTGTATAACTAATATTATTTAAAAATATTCACGTGCAACGCACGTGTGCTATATCTATCTATACTACCTATAAAAAGATGAATGTAAGAAAAACTTTTGATTGACTAATATACCCTTATTTTAATTTTTAAATACACAACTACCCTTCTGCATATATAGAAAATATAGCAATATAAAACATATACCTTAATAAAAATTCTAAGGAAACTATAAAATACATACCTTAATAAAAATTCTAAGGAAACTATAAAACACATACCTTAATTCGTATTTAATAAATAAACAGCCGGGTTAAATTAAACCAAACCCAAATACACATACCTTAATAAGAATTCTAAGGAAACTATAAAACGCATACCTTAATTCGTATATATATAATATCAAATTCTTATTCTCTTATTTTTTTTCAAGTTTGATACCATGAGTTCTCACAATGCTAGGAATCACACATAAACACCATTTGGCTCAACTTAAATCATATATACAACAGGTAACTTCAACCGGACAGAAGGTTGATTTAATTAGGGCATAGTTTGCTTTTGCTTTGTCTTTTGTGCTTTTTGCTCTTTCAATTTCAAGTTTTGTTTTCTTTTGCAAGGTCATTTTTACCAGGTATGTAGAACCATCGTTTAGGATTTTTTTTTTCAACAAGGTCTATTGTACCTATGTTATGTTTGTTTAATTGCTTACCAAACTTTATCAGAGAGGTGAGTATTAGTGACACTAAACAAATATATGATTTTTTATTGATTATTCTTCTTTAAAATAAAATACAATAAAATAAATATAAATATCCAATTGTTATATATATATATCGAATGATGATCAAGTAAGCACGTTAGTTTATTGTATCAAAATCAAACTCTTTCAGCATCCATATACAATTCAATATCAAATCAATTCTCATAACCAATAAATTTATAAAAAAACATATTCTGAAAGTGTAATTCAGGCCTTCCAATTTCAAAGGTACTCTTTCATTTTCCTCAATTTCGATCAACTTTCTTTATATTGTTATTAATATTTTTGAAATTATCATTCTTATATTGGTTAAAAGTGTTCATGTGCAACGCACGTGTGCTATAAATATCTATAAAAGGTTGAATCTCAGAAAAACTTTTGAACGACTAATATACTCTTATTTTTTTAAAAAAAAAATACATATCTACCCTTTCTTTAATTATAATACATAGTAAACATTCCTATCATTTTGTAACAAATGAAAGTTAGATTTTAACTCAAACTCTCAACAAATTAGAGTTAAATTCTTTCTCAAATTCTTTTTCCTACAGCAACTATCAAGTTGCATGATAATATATATGAATATAAACTCTTTAAGTATTCCCTTTTATGAAGAAAAAAAAAATCTGAATATATATCTAAAGATTTCTTAATCTTTCGTTGACAATTATGATTATAAAAAAAAAAAAAAAAAAACGAACTTTAGAATTTTAAACTTTATCTTTTATGAAAAAAACTTTTGAACAACCAATATACCCTTATTTTTAAAATAAAAATACATATCTATCCTTCCTTTAATTAAAATACATAGTAAACATTCTTATCATTTTGTAACAAATGAAAGTTAGATTTTAACTCAAATTCTTAACAAATTGAAGTTAGATTCTTCTTAAATTCTTTTTCCTATAGCAACTATCAAGTTGCATGATAATATATATGAATATAAACCCTTTAAATATTCCGTTTTATGAAGAAAAAAAATATGAATATATATCTAAAGAGTTTTTTAATTTTTCATTGACAATTATGATTATAAAAAAAAAAATGTACTTTTAAATTTTAAACTTTATCTTTTATGAAAAAAACTTTTGAACGACCAATATACCCTTATTTAAATAAATAAAAAAAATACATATCTACCATTTCTTTAATTAAAATACATAGTAAACATTCTTATCATTTTGTAACAAATGAAAGTTAGATTTTCACTCAAACTCTTAACAAATTAAAGTTAGATTCTTACTCAAATTATTTTTCCTACAGCAACTATCAAGTTGCATGATAATATATATGAATATAAACTCTTTAAATATTCCATTTTTTGAAGAAAAAAAATTCTGAATATATATTTAAAGAGTTTTTAATCTTTCGTTGACAATTTTGATTATAAAAAAAAAATGTACTTTTGGATTTTAAACTTTATCTTTTATGAAAAAATATAAAACCTTTATGTATTTATTATTTTGTATAACTAATATTATTTAAAAATATTCACGTGCAACGCACGTGTGCTATATCTAGTATATATATATATATATATATAGATAGATAGGTTTTAAGTGAGTTAGCCAGGGGTGAAGATGCCTCGTTGGGTGGTAACCTCGTTGGATGTTAGTTTTTTATTTGATGCTTCTATTCTTACAAAAAGAAAAAAGAAAAATGAAAAAGGGGAGAAAAATGAAAGAAAGAAAGATGCCCCGGATAAATCTTATCATGGTAGTAATTAGTGAGTTATGGGTGCTAATTCAACCCGTTTTGGCTTTTTTTGACTAGTGGTTAGACCCTGAACCTCCTTTAATAAAAAATATTAAAAAAA
The DNA here is from genome assembly GCA_039720395.1 of Liquidambar formosana. Lineage (NCBI taxonomy): Eukaryota > Viridiplantae > Streptophyta > Magnoliopsida > Saxifragales > Altingiaceae > Liquidambar > Liquidambar formosana. The sequence continues at coordinate 18,175,654 of CM077828.1, read as the reverse complement.
TAAAATAAAAGAAAATCTTAATGTATTTAAGCTTACATGATCCTTTATCATCAATTCTGTTCATACTTTCCAACAGGATGCTTCCTTCCGCAATTGCCATCCTCTTGGTCTTCCTTGGAGTCCTATGGTCATTCATCCACCTTCGCCGATGGGCTGCCTCATCGCAGCCCAAACTGCCACCCGGTCCTCCGACCCTTCCAATCATCGGTAACCTCCACATGTTGGGCACCCTCCCCCACCGTAGCCTCCACCGGTTAGCCAAGAAATATGGTCACATCATGTCGATGCGGCTAGGCAGCGTGCCAACTATAGTGGCCTCATCACCACAAGCAGCCGAGCTATTCCTCAAAACACATGACACCATTTTTGCTAGCCGACCTAAAGTGCAAGCCTCAGAGTACATGTCCTATGGTACCAGGGCCATGGCTTTTACCGAGTATGGTCCGTATTGGCGCAACATACGAAGACTGTGTACGGTTGAGCTTCTTAGTATGGCGAAAATCGAGTCATTCGCAACTATGAGGAAAGAAGAGCTTGAGCTGTTTGTGCAATCACTTAAAAAATCCGCGGCGGCGCGTGAGGTGGTGGATGTGAGTGCCAAGGTGGGCGAGCTTATTGAGGACATGACATATCGAATGGTGTTTGGGCGTAGCAAGGACGAGAGATTTGACTTGAAGGCCGTTACTCAAGAGGCGCAGAGGCTGGCTGGAGCTTTCAATATAGCGGACTATGTGCCATGGCTAGGGATACTTGACCTTCAGGTATATTCTCTTGCTTGTTCCTCCTATAGTCCGATAACGCTAGTTTTCCTGCTTTTTTTTTTTTCCTTCCTTTTTTTTTTTTTTTTTTTTTTTTTTTTTGAATAATATTATCTTTGCTGTTTTTAAAAAAAAAAAAAGAAAAAAAGAAAAAACTGGCCGACAAGAAAAAAATAAAGTGGTGAATGGCTCCTTTTCAAGCTGTCAAGCTGACACAATGATAAAGTGGGTATGGGTTTTTTTTGGATTCACTTCAACCGTATTTGAGTTTTTTAGATAAGAATATATTTTATTTTTTTGGATGGAATTCTTACTTTAAGGGATATTTTTTGCATTCACCCTATATCGGGAGTTTGGATTTATGGCATGTCTCATGACTGGTAACACGCCAATCCGACGATCGTGTGCAGTATGCTGTTATTATGGCACCAAATTCCAATCCCTTAAGAGGTTAACCTGAACTCGTTCATTGGATTTATCCCCCTTCCATATGTACGCTATGACTGCATCACTTTTTAACATAATAGCTTCAGCATATGTTGACATTTAAATGTTGTGATTTTTTGAAACTTGACACCAAAAAAATAAAAATAAAATAAGGGTGGAAAAAATCTGTAGGAATGAGCTCAAATAAGATATTGGAATCCACATAAACCATATGGTAGAATAATATAAATTATCATGAAAACATAATTCTACTAGTTAAAGTTGCTCTTACGTGGAGAATAGGCTGAGGGGATTCATCTTCGTATCCAAAAAAAAAAAAAAAAAAAGGTTTCTATTACTGTGAGATTTCGCCTCCTATAGAAAAGATGGTTAATTTCAGATCCACACTTTCTAGCTCTCAAACTTAGAGAAAAAAAAAAAAAAAAACATTTAGAAATTTCAAACGCACAATATGGACTCATTAAATTACAATCTTGAAATTAATTATGTAATAAGTAATAATGTCACTTATAGTATGATAATCTCACTTAATTTCATTCCAGAAATCAAGTTAGGTACTTGATCCCTCCGTCCCATAAAGATATATAAGCCATTTTTTATACTTTTTTTGTTGTTCTAAAATAATTTTCCACTTTGAAAAGTTAAATCATAATTTTTTTGAACTTTCCTATATGATATCTACATCAACGTATGCATGCTCACATTGAGCGTACGCATTCTTTGTATATGCATATGCACCACAAGCTGTTCTGGTTGATTATTACTGCTAATTCGAGACTTTAGTTTATTTTAGCTATTTTAGGAATTTTAATTATTTTGTTTTATTTAATTATTGTTTTACTAGTTTCCTAGTTATTTTTTAATTGTTCTACAAAACTAGCTTTTCTAATTACTTCGATCTCTATATAAAAGGAAGCCTTATGGCCAAAAGTTTTAAATGATTGATTATTTTGAAATTAATAATATCGAGAGAAAGAATTTTTCCTTTATTTTCTGTTTTTGTGTTCTTGAGTGAATATCAATTGTGATTACCTATTGTACGGGATAAAAACTGTTTCCCGAACTAGATGTTGATGAAGGAGCTTGCCCTCGCAACTGGACCTGCAATCACAAGCTTGGAAAAAAGGTCAGAGGGTAGGCCAAGGTGGGTTTTGGCCAAGCCCTCTCCAAAGCTTAAGTCAGAAGCTATTTAGGGAGAATGAGGTAAGGAAGAAGATGAATTTCAGAGAATTAAGGTACTGTAGCTTACCACATTTGGTTGTATCGTATTCTTTTTATACCCACATGTACGGACTGATAATGTGAGGTCAGGTAACTGCCTTGGTTAGGTCAGATCTGACCATGGTTTGCCAATAATCGTCTGACCATGGTTTGTTGATCTTGGTTAGGCAAGGAACCATAGTTTCTAGTAACCGCTGCGTCAAGAATTACAGCTGTTGTAACAGTTTTGGACTGTAGTAGGATTTAGATTGTAGTGTGAGTCATAGGACAGATGTCCCGAGCTGAAGGCAAGGCCCCGAATTGGGAGATTACGTGGTTTGCAACGAGCTTGGTTAAATCGCCTTTGCCACATGTCAATGTTTCTGGTTTGAGCTCTTTATCCCGAGCTGGATCCTCGATTCAGAGATATTCCCACACACCTACTATTTGGCATTGTTTTTGCGACAATCAATAAATTGGTGGACACTTGATTGTTCTTTGGCCAGATTCGTCTTGACCATGTATTTTCTGTTCCATCAGTTGGTATCAGAGCCAAGTTCGTTCTTGCCATCATGCTAAGACGAGGATGAGGACGTGCCGAAGGCTGTGAAACCAATTTGGAGGACGTGTGTAATCACAAGGACAAAGCCTGAATGCAACAAGATATAGACGAGCCACAAACCCAATTCGAGAAATTTGTCTTGAGCAAAAAAGTGGTTGTCGATCTATGTTTCCATGTTTTGTGAAGGAGTTTGAATGTGCATGAAGAACACAACAGCTTGACGTGATATATCAAAAACTTAATGCACTTAAGGTTCATTTAAATTCAATTTTTGTGAAGGATGAAATTTTGGATGTAGACGAAGCAGGTAAGAATTTTGAATTCATAAAAAAAATTTCTTTTAATAATTTTGGTAATGCTGAAGCTGAAAATTTAGCGGATTTTAATTCTTCGCATATTTTTTATAAATATGATGATGATGATATTGAGATAAATATTATTGAAAATTTGGAAGGGCAAAAAGAGGTTATAATCTGTGAGATACGTAATAAAAATTATTCAAGTAATAATTTTTGTTGCCGTGATAATCTACTTGGTGATTTTCTTGAGGATGAAGTTTTTGTCGTTGAGAAATTTAAACATTATGATTTTATTGGAGTTGACAATATTTGTTGTGTTGTTAATGCATTTATTGCTGAAAATTTTAAATGAGATGAGGGGTGCAGAGAAAAAAAATTTTGTTATGAAATTTTAAAAAATAAATTGGGGAGACAGTTGAAACAAAAAAAGTCGTCAAAGTATTTATTCAAATGGAGTGGTCGGCATCAATACTTCTGTGAAGCCAACTCGCCGAATTTGGGGCCAAACTCTCTCCAAACAAGGGAGAATGGGGAGGATGATGCAAAGTATAAAACGATCACTTTTGGGCAATCGAACCTTTGGAGATCAAGCAATGGATCCGCAACATTAGCAGTTGCACATGTGATGGTAGTATTCATACTCATGGTGTGTTCCCTATCAAACACTTGGTTCTTTATCATGAAGATAGTTCCAAGAACGAGGTTGCAAATTCGAGGGCGAATTCTCTCCAAATGGGGGAGAATGATGCAGATTGCATCGGCGTACACATGCTCACAATGAGCATGCGCATTCTTTGGATATGCATATGCACCGTGAGCTGTTTTAGCTAATTATTTTTGCTGATTCGAGACTTTAGTTTATTTTAGCTATTTTAGGAGTTTTAATTATTTTGTTTTATTTAATTATTACTTTACTAGTTTCCTAGTTATTTTTTACTTGTTCTAGTAGAACTAGGTTTTCTTGTTCTAATATAACTGAGTTTTCTTATTAGTTCTCTATATAAAAGGAAGCTTTATGGCAAAGAGTTTTAGATGATTGATTATTTTGAGATTAATAATATCTAGAGAAAGAGTTTCTCTTTTATTTCCTGCTTTCGTATTCTTGAGTGAATATCAATTGTAGTTGTGCCTATTATCTGGCATTATTCTTGCAACAATCAACAGATTGGTGGACGCTTGATTGTTCTTTGATAAACTTCGTCTCGATCGCGTATTTTCCGCTGCATCACTATACTACGTACCCCTTGTCATTTCAATAATTACTTTCAAAACAAAACCCCGTACCAGGTAAGGGAGGGTACTTTTGAAAATATATAATGTAGAAAATGACAAGTCAATGCAATTACAGTTTTTCTGATGTAGAACAAGTTGCACATAAGTTCATGGAGGACCTGGATCATCACAAAGTTTCACACAAAGCAGAGGGCAAAGCAGAGGGTACTTAACTAGAAAGCAGAGGGCATCTAACTAGATTTGATTTGCCAGACATACCAAATCTAGTTAGTTTCTTAACTAGATTTCCTTAATTCCCTGGGTGTTTATTTTGTTTATTCCTTTCCTATTTTATTGCCTTCTCCTATTTTATTGCTTTCCTAAGTGTAGTAGAATTCTTTTTCCTAGTTTAGTAGACTTTCCTTTTTCCTAGTTTACTTAGAGTTCAAGTATTAGTTCTCTTTAAATAGGCTTGTAGCCCTATGGGCAGATTAACTTTTATCAATAATATTTCTTTGAGAGTTTTCTCTGTGGTTTGTGTTATTTCTCGTGGATTCGAGTTCTTTCTCGTGGATTCGAGAACCCTAGGCTATTGACGTTTGTCATAGTCATATCCTTCCAGTTTTCCGCTGCGTCAGTTGGTATCAGAGCAAGGATCGCCTGGCTTCGATGGCTAACCAAGGAGTTGGAGAACACACCCCTACTGGTGGTGATCGTGGGGAGGTTGCTTTGTGGGAAGCATTGGATACACTTCGCGTCAACCAACAATTGAAGATGGATGAGTTACGGCAAGAAATAAATGGGCAATTTGTTGACTTGCGTGACATGATCGCTGGGTTGAATCTCAATGCTGACAACAGACAACCAAACGTTAACAGGAGACGTGCCGACGAATTTCTCAGAGGCCAACCCGTTAACCAAAACACTTTTGGGCATCATGTTCGTTATCAAACAGATAGCGAAGGTGATTCAGATGAGGAGTTTGATGCCGATTATATTCCAAATCAGTTGGGGAGGCGGCAGAGAAATTTCGATGATGGAAACGGTGTGAATCAACCAATAGGGAGACAACGAAATTTCGATGAGTATCGATTAAAGGCAGACATACCACCCTTCAATGGAAATCTTCACATCGATGATTTCCTTGATTGGTTATCGGAGGTAGAGCGCTTCTTCAGCATGATGGAGATTCCTGAGGTTCGTATGGTGAAATTGGTGGCTTATAAACTGAAGAGTGGTGCCGCAATTTGGTGGGATCAACTTCAGATTAATCGACATCGACAAGGGAAAACGCCTGTGAGGACTTGGAGGCGAATGCGACAACTCCTTAGAGGTAAATATTTACCACCTGATTATGAGCAATATTTGTTCCAAGCCTACCAAAATTGTACTCAGGGATCCAAATCTGTATTTGATTACTATGCTGAATTTTCTAAATTATCTGCGAGAAATAATTTGAATGAGACAGATGGTCAAAGAGTTGCGCGGTATTTTAACGGGTTGAAGCCGTCAATTCGTGATAAAATTGGGTTGCAAGTATTATGGACGGTGGAGGAAGCCCATAATTTAGCATTGAAGGCTGAACTTATGGAATATAGACCGACATACTCAGGGTATCGTAGGAACACTGGGGAAGCTTCTAATACTGGTGTAGACAAAGGCAAAAGTCCTCAAACCCCTATGCCTACAACTCAAGGGAGGTCACAAGGAGAATCAGCCCGAAGCAGTGGTAGTACCGAACGACAGCAGGGTACTCAAGCTCACCGCAATATCCCAATTAGTCCTGATCCTTATGCTAAGCCTGTGCCAGATAAGTGTTATAGGTGTGGTAAGCCTGGGCATCGTTCCAATACCTGTCCTAATCGTAGACCTGTGAATTTTGTGGAGGAGGGTAATGAAGAGATATATGAAGATCAAATTGAAGGTGAGGATGAATTATATGATGGTGTCAATGAAGTTGAGGGGGTTGAGCAAGTTAATTGTGTAGTACAGCGTGTGCTCTACGCGCCAAAGCAAGAGGACCTTACCCAACGTCACAATATTTTTCGTTCTTATTGTATTATCAATCAAAAACTGTGTGACTTGATCATTGATAGTGGGAGTTGCGAGAACTTCGTGGCTAGAAGGCTGGTGGACTGTTTGAAACTTCCGACAGAGTTGCACCCATTCCCATATACCATTGGTTGGATTCAGAAAGGACCTACTGTGAAGGTAACTCAAATTTGTCGCGTTCCAATTTCTATAGACAAGCATTATAAATCTGAAATTGTATGTGATGTAGTTGATATGGATGCTAGCCATATTTTATTGGGTCGACCGTGGCAATTTGATGTTGATGCTACTCATAGAGGTAGAGATAATAAGTATTCTTTTGTATGGGAATCAAAGAAAATTGCTATGGTTCCAGCAAAACAGAATTCAATTATAAATAAGCCTCTTAAAACAGAGGGGCAATCTTTTCTAACCATGATCAGGTCCGAAGCTGAGTTCATGGCTGACACTAAAGAGTTGAATAATGTGTACGTCGTGATGGTAAAAGAAGTGGTAGAAGAGAAGAAATCCCAGCAATCAATTATTTCAAGCAAAATTCAACCATTGTTGGAGGAATTCAAGGAGTTGATTTCGGAGGATTTGCCTAATAAATTGCCACCTATGCGAGATATTCAACATCATATTGATTTGATACCTAGGGCAAGTCTACCGAATTTGCCACATTATCGAATGAGTCCAAAGGAGAATGAGATCTTGAGGGAGAAAATTGAAGATTTGTTGCAAAAAGGTTTTATCCGAGAAAGCATGAGTCCATGTGCGGTTCCAGCATTGTTGACACCAAAGAAGGACGAGAGCTGGCGGATGTGCATTGACAGTAGGGCCATCAACAAGATTACTGTAAAGTACAGATTTCCTATTCCGCGGCTTGATGACATGCTAGACATGCTCGAGGGGTCCAAGTTGTTCACAAAAATCGACTTGCGTAGTGGGTACCATCAAGTTCGCATTCGTCCTGGAGATGAGTGGAAAACTGCATTCAAGAGCAAGGATGGATTGTACGAGTGGTTAGTCATGCCATTTGGGCTATCCAACGCACCAAGTACCTTTATGCGAGTCATGAATCAAGTCTTGAGGCCTTTTGTGGGAAAGTTTGTTGTTGTTTATTTTGATGACATTCTTATCTATAGTAAGACTGAAGCAGAGCATATTGGGTAATTAAAAGAGGTGTTGATTGTGCTGCGAGAAAATCAATTATTTGTTAACTTCAAGAAGTGCACTTTTATGACGAATAGCCTATTATTCCTGGGCTATGTGGTGAGTGCAGATGGAATTCATGTAGATGAAGACAAAGTTCGCGCAATTAGAGAGTGGCCTACACCAAAGACCGTGACTGAGGTGAGGAGTTTTCATGGTCTTGCTACTTTCTATCGTCGCTTCATAAGGAATTTTAGTACTATTACTGCACCAATTACTGAGTGCTTGAAGAAAGGAAAATTCCTATGGGGTGAGGAAGCTAAACAGAGTTTTGCTTTAATCAAAGAAAAATTGTGTACAGCACCTGTGCTAGCATTACCAAGTTTTGAGAAAATTTTTGAAGTAGAGTGTGATGCTAGTGAAGTTGGCATTGGAGCTGTTCTATCACAAGAGAATCGTCCTGTGGCGTTCTTTAGTGAAAAGTTGAATGAAGCGAGACAGAAATGGAGCACCTATGATCAAGAATTCTATGCTATAGTTCGAGCTTTGAAGCATTGGGAACATTATCTTATACAAAGGGAGTTTGTGCTGTATTTAGATCACCAAGCATTAAAATTCATTAATAGTCAGAAGAAGCTTGACAGTATGCATGTGAGATGGACTACTTTTCTACAAAAATTTCCTTTTGTTATTAAGCATAAATCTGGGGTTATGAATCGTGTTGCTGATGCTTTGAGTCATCGTGCTACTTTGCTTGTTGCATTGGCACATGAAATTGTTGGGTTTGACTATCTGAAAGAGATTTATGAGGATGATGAAGATTTTAGAGAAATTTGGGCTAAATGCATTGACAAACAACCTGTCAGTGACTTCAGCTTGAATGATGGATTTTTGTTTAAAGGAAATAGTTTATGCATCCCAAAGACTTCGTTGAGGGAAAAATTGATCCAAGACTTTCATGGTGGAGGATTAAGTGGGCACCTTGGAAGAGACAAAACTGTGGCAGCTTTAGAAGAGAGGTATTTTTGGCCTAGATTGAAGAGAGATGTGGGGAATTTTGTGCAAAGGTGTTACATTTGTCTGACATCCAAAGGGCAATCGCAGAACACTGGTCTTTATATGCCTTTACCTGTGCCACAAGCTATTTGGGAAGATCTATCTATGGATTTTGTGTTGGGACTACCTCGTACTCAACGAGGAGTGGATTCCGTGTTTGTAGTGGTTGATAGATTTTCTAAAATGGCCCATTTCATTCCTTGTAGAAAGACCTCTGATGCGTCCCATATTGCAAGATTATTCTTTCGCGAGGTGGTTCATCTACATGTGGTACCTCAGACTATTACTTCTGATAGGGACATCAAGTTCCTTAGCCATTTTTGGGTGACTTTGTGGAGAATGTTTGATACTTTATTGAATCGTAGTACTACTGCACATCCTCAGACTGATGGGCAAACAGAGGTAACTAATCGTACCTTGGGGAATTTAATTCGAAGTGTTTGTGGTGACAAGCCTAAGCAATGGGATCATGCCCTACCGCAATGTGAGTTTGCTTATAATAGTGCTGTGCATAGCGCTACTGGGAGATCACCTTTTGCATTAGTTTATGTGACACCACCGAAACAAGTTATGGATTTAGTGAAATTGCCTAGAGGGCCGGGTGTTAGTATTGCTGCTGAAGCCATGGCTAAGCAGGCGCAAGAGATTCAAGAAGAAGTTAGACAAAAGCTTCAGGAAACTAATGCAAAATACAAAGCAGTTGCTGATAAGCATAGGCGAACCAAAGTGTTCAAGGAAGGAGATTTTGTGATGGTCTTTTTGCGCAGAGAACGCTTTCCTGTAGGGACATACAACAAGCTCAAGCCGAAAAAATATGGGCCTTACAAAGTGCTGCACAAGATCAATGATAATGCTTATGTCATTGATTTACCAGAGAGCATGAAGATCTCAAGGACTTTTAATGTTGCTGATTTGTTCGAGTTTCATCAGGCAGAGCCACTTTATCCAGACTTTAACTCGAAGTCGAGTTCTTTTCAAGTGAGGGGACTGATGTAGAACAAGTTGCACATAAGTTCATGGAGGACCTGGAGCATCACAAAGTTTCACACAAAGCAGAGGGCAAAGCAGAGGGTACTTAACTAGAAAGCAGAGGGCATCTAACTAGATTTGATTTGCCAGACATACCAAATCTAGTTAGTTTCTTAACTAGATTTCCTTAATTCCCTGGGTGTTTATTTTGTTTATTCATTTCCTATTTTATTGCTTTCTCCTATTTTATTGCTTTCCTAAGTATAGTAGAATTCTTTTTCCTAGTTTAGTAGACTTTCCTTTTTCCTAGTTTACTTAGAGTTCAAGTATTAGTTCTCTTTAAATAGGCTTGTAGCCCTATGGGCAGATTAACTTTTATCAATAATATTTCTTTGAGAGTTTTCTCTGTGGTTTGTGTTATTTCTCGTGGATTCGAGTTCTTTCTCGTGGATTCGAGAACCCTAGGCTATTGACGTTTGTCATAGTCATATCCTTCCAGTTTTCCGCTGCGTCATTTTCTTAAATTGCGTCTTTTGTCAAACTTGACATATCTTTGTGGGACGAAGGAGTACATGATTTTTAATAAGTATATTGGGTTGATGATCAAACAAACTTTAGTCTAAGAATTTCTATAGATATATATTTGTCAACGAAATTTGTAATATATCATCATACTAACTAGGCTATAGCCAACTAGCCAAGTGTTAACTCGTAAAACCATTTGTAGCCGTTCGAGCCCTTGATTTAATCTTAAGCATTGATTGTTTTGAGGTTATACTACAGTATAAATTGGGTTTGCTTTGCTTTCACACCAATTAACTTATTATCTATGATCATCCACTTGGTTGATACCTAATACTTGTCTGGTTTTTGAGCATTAATTTCTTGCCTTGCAGGGATTGACTCGGCGCATGAAGGAAACTAGTAGTGTTATTGACGAAATCTTCGAGACAATTATTGATGAACATGAACAAGATTCTAGGAGGCATCAACCAAATCATAGGGATTTTATCGATGTGATGCTATCATTAATCAACAAGTCCATAGAGACAGAAACGATTGATCGAAGAAATATCAAGGCGATAATATTGGATATGCTAGTAGGTGCAATCGATACTTCGACTACTGCAATTGAGTGGATCCTCTCAGAACTCTTAAAACATCCAAGGGTAATGAGACGGCTTCAAGAAGAGCTAGAGAGTGTTGTGGGACTTAATCGAATGGTAGAAGAGACGGAATTAGCAAAGTTTATGTACTTGGACATGGTGGTGAAGGAAAGCTTAAGACTGCATCCAGTTGCACCTTTGCTAGTACCTCATGAATCCATGGAGGATGCCATGATCAATGGATTTTACATACCTAAGAAGTCAAGAATCATTGTAAACGCTTGGGCGATTGGACGAGATCCTGATGTATGGTCAGATAATGTCGAAGAATTTTTCCCCGAGAGGTTTATGGGTAGTAATATAGATCTTCAGGGACGTGATTTCCAGCTTATACCATTTGGGTCTGGGCGTAGAGGGTGTCCCGGAATGCAGTTAGGCCTAACGACGGTTCGAATAGTTTTGGCTCAGTTGGTCCATTGCTTTGATTGGGACCTACCAAATGGCATGTCAACGGATGATTTGGACATGAATGAGAAATTTGGCCTAGCCGCGCCTAGGGCCAATCACTTGCTTGCCGTGCCATCATGTCGTCTGCTTGTCAAGAATTTATAGGATATTTATAGTACCCATCCTTTTTTTTCTTTCTTTTTTTTTTTTTTTCCTTATAATCCACCCCCAGATAAGGCAATCCCCCATCTAGTTACACTTTTTCCTCCCCTATATTGTTCTATTATGGACCGCTCATGTAATGGCTTTTGAAGTGGTTACTATGGTACGAGTAATGTGTCACCCGTTAAGCCTCAAAAGTAATTTCATTATAATTTCAATCCTTAAACCAAATGATAGGAAATTAAATATGGCTTAATTTGTTGAATGAAAATGAAATTGTCAAGAAAAAAATGAAAACAAAATATTACAGTGGCTTGGAATAATAATAATGATAAGATAGACGTCTCCTTATCTTCAAGCTATAGATATAGGTGGCTGGTAATAACTTCCATAATAATTTCTAGGAAAATTAAAGTTCCACTTAGATAGAGCAAAGAATATGACATTAGTCAATAGCATGATAGTCTAGTAGTGTTCTCCTCACTTATCGTATCTCCTTTCCAACTTGAGTCCCTCCTAAAGTATTTTATATATATATATTTAAATATATATATATATATATATATATATATAGATAAATAATTGGAGAAATTTGAATTCTTACCCTATTTTAGTCATTCCTTTTACCCACACTCTCACTTTTAGGCTAGCCTCAGTAGTGACGCTCTTAAATAATAAGACCTTCTTTTGGGCACAAAGATGGGTCTTAATCCTCTCGAAGTAAAAACCCAATAAATAAATAAATGGAGTAACTGATTATATATACTTTACATTTCCTTTAACCTGTATTGTTCATCCACTCCAACACAATGCTTCCTTCCACAATTGCCATCTGCCCATCCTCTTGGTCCTCGTCGGAGTCCTATGGTCCTTCATCCACCTCCGATGCGCTGCCTCATCACGGCCCAAACTGCCACCCGGTCCTTGGGCCCTACCAATCATCGGTAACCTCCACATGTTGGGAAACCTCCCCCACCGTAGCCTCCATCGGCTAGCCAAGAAATATGGTCACATCATGTTGATGCGGCTAGGCAGCGTGCCAACCATCCTGGTCTCATCCCCTCAGGCAGCCGAGCTAGTCCTCAAGACACATGACACAATTTCTGCTAGCCGGCCTCACAGTCCGAGCCTCCCAGTACCTATCTTATGGCAGTAAAGCCTTGGCTTTCACCAAGTATATATGGTCCCTATGGGCGCAACGTGAGAAGATTGTGTACGGTTGAGCTTTTTAGTACGGCAAAAATCGACTCGTTCGCAAGTATGAGGAGGGAGGAGCTTGAGTTGTTGGTGCAATCACTGAAGAAATCGGCAGCGGCGCGTGAGTTAGTGGATTTGAATGCAAAGATGGGCGAGGTTGTGGAGGACATGACGTTCCGAATGGTGTTTGGGCGTAGCAAGAATGGGAGATTTGACTTGAAGGCCGTCATTGAAGAGGCCCTGACGTTCAGGGCCGGCCCTAACTTTTTGAAGGCCCAAGCAAACTTAAAAAATGAGGTCCCTTATACTTATTTACACACCAAAAAAATAAAAAAAAAAGCATTTCTACGTACTCAAAAAAATTTTTTTTTTTTCTAGTATCAAATCAAAGTTTTCTTAACTATATAGTTACTAATATTTGCTTATATAAATGAAGGTAACAAAAAATCATTATAAGAACTTCAAAAGCCATAATTCATACTTCTTGTTTCATAACTTAACAAAATTCATTGTTACAATAAAAAAAATACACAAAACAAAATCTAAAGTTATAATACCAAAAAACGAAAAACCCAATGCATCGAAGTATCACTTAAATATTTGTTTGGATTTTAAATTTATTCTTTGGGATGGACTTGGGCCCTTAGATTTTATTTTGGAGCCTTCTTCACAATCATTACATTTTGGGAACAACTATTGCAACCCCCCATTCCTATAAGCCCACCCCCCATCTTTTAGGTTTTTAAGGTTTTATGCAAAATATAAAAAGTTTTTATGAAAACCGGCTGTGACGTCCACTAGAAAATATCATTTTGAACAACTTTGCAGAAGAAAGTTTTTCCAAAATCTATCGTTTAAATATACTTTTTAACCATTTATAGCTTTTATTTCATTTTTTGCCAAAAAGTCTACCTAAACGATAAATTTTGGAAAAACTTTCTTCTGTAAAGTTTTTCAAAATGATGTTTTCTAGTGGATATTTCGACCGATTTTCATAAAAACTTTTTATATTTTGCATAAAACCTTAAAAACCTAAAGGATGGGGGGTGGGCTTATAGGAATGAGGGGTTGCAATAGCCGTTCTCTTACATTTTGGAGGCCTCTATTAGCACCCAAAGACTTGCTTTTCATCCCCCATTTATTTTACACTTTAAGATTTTATGAAAAACATATAACGTTTTCATAAAAACTCATCACTCTATCTATTAGAAAACATCATTTTGAACAACTTTTTGGAATTTTTTTTTTCCAAAATCTATCATTTAAATGAACTTTTTAGTCATTTATGAAGCGAATACTATAAATGACAAAAAAATCTACTTAAATGATCGATTTTGAAAAAACTTTTTTTAAAAAAGTTATTCAAAATAATGTTTTCTAATAGAATACACAATAATTTTTTATGAAGACCTTCTATATTTTTTTCCATAGAAACTTAAAGTGTAAAATAAGTGGGGATGAAAAATAAGTCATGGGGTGCCAATAGAGGCCCCCTTACATTTTTTTTTTTTCTCTTGAGCTAACCTAATCACAGTTATTACATTTGGTGTTGGGGCCCCTTTTTTCATCCAAAAAAGTAGTGCCCTAAGCAACCACATTGGAAAATTATAGTCAGGGCCGGCCCTGCTGACGTTGATAGGAGCTTTCAATATTGCAGACTATGTGCCATGGCTAGAGGTACTCGACCTTCAGGTATGTTCTCATGCTTGTTCTTCTACCAAGCGACTTGTTACTATATTTGCAAGGCAACCCTTGTCAACTGGGATGATTTGAAAATAAAAATAAAAATAAAAAAAGTGGGTAAATTACCAATTGCAAGGCAATATGGTGAAAAGAAATTGATATTTGTCACCCCAAATTATTTTCCTGAAATCGACATCCTAACCGATATGGCAACATAACAATGCACAAATTTGAATTTTAAAATTTTAAATGTGATAGTTTGCTATAAGATGTAGCTTCATGAGGTGCAATATGACTAGCAATTGGTAAATGCCTCTAGATAGATGCTGCAATGTCATGTCCAATGATCTTTACAATCCCATGTGGAGATAGGGGTGGGTGCACCAAAGCCTCACCCGCAATCTCTATACGGGATAATCCACATAGGTGCACCTTATCTTGTGTTTGCGACTCCGGGGTGCATGTGTAGGGGAAGGGGTTTGGGAAGGAGAATGGGTTACTCTAATTGTGTAGCCCAGGTATCCATTGGGCTTTCCTTCAATTGAACCAAACCAAAAAAAAAAAAAAAAATCCTTCATCTACTAGCAATACATTTCATATTTCACTTCTAACCTTTGTTATGGTCGATGATTTTATCCACTAGCCGTTGATGCGAAGAGGAGCCAAACTCGGTTGTAACTATTGTATGTAGTTGCCCTATAGCATGGGTCTCCTCCGCTTGATCGTTTAAATCTTTTAAGGACTGTTTCGATGGGCAACTTATTATTTTTAATCATCCAGGCTGCTAGTTGATACCTAATACTTCTATTGTTTTTTAACATTATTCTTGCCTCACAGGGATTGACTCGGAGCTTGAAGGCGACTAGTAGTACTATTGACAAAATCTTGGGGTTAACTTGGACATGGTAGTGAAGGAAAGCTTGAGACTACATCCTGTTGTGCCATTGCTAGTACCACATGAATCCATGGAAGATGCCATAATCAATGGATTTTACATACCAAAGAGGTCAAGAATCATCGTAAATGCTTGGGCAATTGAACGAGATCCTGATGCGTGGTCAAATAATGCCGAAGAATTTTTCCCAGAGAGGTTCATAGGTAGCAATGTAGACCTTCAGGGACGTGATTTCCAGTTTATACCCTTTGGGCCTGGGCGTAGAGGATGCCCTGGAATGCATTTGGGCCTAACGACAATTCAACTAGTTTTGGCTCAGCTTGTGCATTGCTTTGATTGGGAACTACCCAATGGCATGTCATCGTATGACATAGACATGAGGGAGAAATTTGGCCTGACAATGCCTAGAGCAAATCACTTGCTTGGCATGCCGTCACATCGCCTACTTGCACGTCAAGAATTTATTTGAGATATAGTCCCCCGTCTAAAATTTGCTCTCTTTTTTTCCCACCCAAATAACCCTTGATATTTTAATGGCATTCTCTTTCCTTATTAAGTTAACGATTTCTAACTCAAATTTATAATAAAAAAAAAACATTTATATCCATTTGTTGATATTGTGAGATTAAAGTATGGGTAAATTCTATCATTTGTATTAAAAAAAAAATAATAATATTGTGATCCCCATCTCATAACATTTTGCCCCCTTAATTATATTTTCACTACTATATTATGGATCACTCATCCAATGGCTTTTAGAATGTTACTATGATTTTTTTTATTTTTTCCTTATCAAGAAGTTCCAGATATTCTGTATCTCACTAATCTTCTGAACACATGTAGTCCCCTCATCTCTCATGCACCAAAAAATTACAGGACAAAGTTTATGAAGATGATCTTAAGGGGGGAGTAGTAAGAATTGAGCCTAAGAAGCCTTAAGGCATACGTAAAAGAAACTTTGTAAAATATGTATATGACATGGTATTTACTTGACATTAGTTAGAAAAAAAAAAAAAAAAAAAAAAAACTTAGTCAATTAAATTTGACATACTTACGGGTGCAATTGACCCTTCAGCTACAGCAATTGAATTGGGCTTCTTGGCATCCAAAGGTTATGAGTCTACTTCAAGAAGAATTAGAGTGCCACGGGAATGGACCGAATGGTTAAGGAGAGAGATCTGGGAAAATTAGTTGGAGATTTTTTTTCCCCCATACTTAAGTAGTTGCAGAGTCCATGGAGGACATTGCAATCAATGGCGACTCCATACCCAAAATAAATAAATAAATAAATAAAATTATTATTTTTTATTTAAAGGAAAGCCAAATGTGTCATTGAGCTACACAACAGGGGTCGCCCATCGGTCATCGCCTCTGATAATCCTCCTCTGAAAGGAAGAGACATATCTACGGACCTATAAGTCATTGGTTAGGAAGTAAATTATTATGAATGGGCGATCAAAAGAGATCTAATAATGCTATTAAGAGCTCTTCTCGAGGTTTTTTTGGATAGCAATATAAACCTAGAGAGGAGAGACGCCCTTTCAGCCTATTCCTTTTGGATCAGGTCGTAGAGGCTGCCCTGAAATGCACTTGGGCTTAATTGTCCATCGTTGGACTTGTTGTAGGGAACGGCTATTGCCCCCCATTTTGATCAGTCCCGCATGTTTTAGGTTTTTAAGGTTTTATACAAAATATAAAAGAATTTTACGAAAACCAACTGCATTTTTTTTTTCTTTGGATAAGTAAAACTGGCTACATTGTTTATTAGAAAATATCATTAAAAGAAAGTTTTTTCAAAATCTATCGTTTAAATAGACTTTTTAACCATTTATAGTCTGTTTTTTATTTTATTTTTTTCTCCAAAAAAACCTACATAAACAATAGATTTCGAAAAAAATTTCTTTTTTAAAAATTTTAAAAATAATGTTTTCTAGTAAATAGTATAGCCAATTCTCGTAAAAGCCTTCTATACTTCACATATAATTTTAAAAATCTAAACTAAGAGGGCTAATCAAAATGGAGGGCTAGCGGGGCCCCTTGTTGTATAGCTCAGTTTGCGCATGCTTTGACTCGGAGATGCCCAGTGGGCCATTGGCATGTTCATTAGTGGATTGGTCATCAGAAATTCACCTAACAATGCCGACAGCCGAAACCACTTGCTGCCCATGCCAACGTACTGGCTGACCTTTTTTTTTTTTTTTTTTGGTGGCTTTTTCTGTTGATATGAGAATGTTACAAGATTGAGTAGATAGTTTTTGCGTGTACGCAATTTATGTCAAAAATCAAATTGATTGAAATTGATTTCTATATAATTCAAAACATACATTTTTTAGTCAACAATAATCACTCATTTATGGACATTTTAGATGAAGTAATTCTCAATTTCGGATCAATTTGATTTTTGACATGAATTGTTCAAAAAATTATTGACAAGCGTCTACATGTCGTCCACGGACGACCGTGTATAATAATAATTGTTCAAGTGCAGCGTATTCTAAACTATCTATATGTATCTACACTAATGTAATATAATTGTATAATAATCCTCCGTATTATACGATCACCGCTCATAAGTCTATACATCTATGTGCACCTATAAATTTCCATTTCCATGTGCATATATATATATATCAGTCCCGGTCCTATACGCTGCAGCTGATACAGCCGTATATCAGCATGGGCAATCCTGAGCGTTGGTTCAAAAGAGCTGCAAATCGATGGCTGGGGTAAAGTCAAGAGAAGCTGACAGCCTAGTCACATCGCTTCTCTCTCCCACGTTCTCCAGTCCTCTCTCAGCTGCTCCAGATCAAAAGCACATTGATGTTGTTCTCTCACACCAAATCAGAAGCTTACTCTCTCTCTCTCTCTCTCTCTCTCAGCTTACGAACCTCACCTCACACGACCCTCACTGCCGGCCATGGCAGCTCCTCTCTTCAACCACGAACCTCACTGTTAGCAGCACACGACCCTCATCGCTGCCACATTGCTCTCCACGAACCTCGCCGCTGCTCTCCACAACCCTTAAAGGCGAGCCAATGAGTGTTTGGGCTACATGATTCAGGTAGCCAATCCCCCTTCCCAAAATCCATTCCCTCCCTACACATGTATCTGGAAAGAGTTGAAACTACAAATTCTCGAAATCCATCGAATGAAACTTACTGTGCGTGTGAACCCCACGGAGACCAAGATACACAGTATAGAAAAATACCCATTCACCCATGGTGTTGACCCATATTGGTAACTTGACTCACAGGATCAACTTGCTGGCCACTCAAATATTGCCAAATCTATATGCTTTATTTCATGACCCAATTGTTGCTATAAAACCTTCCATCTTTGTTGCCTCCATAAAATTTGAATCAATGTCATATCAAGTCAGTAAACTGGCTAATAGATGTACACCTTCGACTAGTAACTGTACAATACATCTATGGGGCTAGAATCGGTGAGAACTGCCTACATGAAGAGAACGAAATGGACTAGCTGGAAGTGAACTCTCAGAACTTGGAAAGCATGGACCTGGAGATATTTACAATTTTAGGCTAAATTGCTTTTATTGAAGCCAATTTTGAGCTAATCTTATTGATTAAGGGGATTGGCCTAATGAATTATGTGCAACCGTTGTGACGTTTTCTGAGGCATGTTGGATTGGTACCTAAGTAGACATTTCAAATCAAAATTCAACCCATGTTATGCTTCTTTTTTTATCATCCAACTTATGGTCTATTCTCTTCCTGAATATTGAACTTGCCTACTGGAAAACTATAGCAGCCAACATGACAAATGAAACAGTGATAAGGGACTTCTAGCTTTACAATATTCAACGAGTCATCAACACAAAAAAAAATTTTCCCAGAGTTCTATAATGCTTTTCTCAATCGGGCTAAATAAAATCCCAAAAAGCATTACATAATAAAAAACAATACATACATCCTATATTTGATTGCCAAGAAGTCATTGGTAAAGAAAAGATAAATTCAAATCTTACAACCGTCACCCCAATCCCGACTAGTTGTAAAATTTTAAGTGCTCATTTTTTATTCTCTGTGTATTTTTGGCAATGAAGCAGAGCATTAATGATTTGTATATCATTTACAATGACGGTATGCAACCATATCTCCAAAAATATTTTATACCTAGACGTGAAGTAAAGATGGATAATATAGGGTCATGTGTTAGCAGGTGGTCTCTCCACTTGGTTATGTCTGGCAGCGTGAAGAATTCAATTGTTGCCATGTATGACAACCCACACTGAAACTTGCTCAAGCGAGAGATCCATAGTACAAATTTCTCTCCTTCAAAGCTGATTGCGGTCAGTCTTAAGTTTCAAATTGCAGCTTATGGCATTGAACCCACTGGAACTTTTCCAAATTAGACTTTATCTAATGCGAGGATTTTGACTTCTTTGCGTGGATGAATTGAGGGTCAGAGCAGCCATTTAAATCACTACAAGGTTCTATTTGTTCTCTCGGTTCACATGTCGCACACCAACTGTTCTTACACGGAACCGGTACTGGGCTGTGACTCTTCTTCATCTTCATCATCATCATCATCTTCGCTGGAATTGTCTTCTACCCTGTCCCACCGCGAGTAGTCCAGATTAGAGTGTCCTTTTGGCTTTGGGATTGCTTGCCATCTTTTGGAATGTTGATCAGGGTCGTGGAGAGCAGCAGCGATGGTGAGGGTCATGGAGAGCAGTGTGGCAGCGATGAGAGTCGTGTGCTGCTAACAATGAGGTTCGTGGTTGAAGAGAGGAGCTGCCATGGCTGGCCGTGAGGGTCGTGTGAGGTGAGGTTCGTAAGCCATGAGAGAGAGAGAGAGAGTAAGCTTCTGATCTGGTGTGAGAGAACAACATTGATGTGCTTCTGATTTGGAGCAGCTGAGAGAGGATGGGAGAACGTGGGAGAGAGAAGCGATGTGACTAGGCTGTCAGCATCTCTTGACTTCACCCTAGCCATTGATTTGCAGCTCTTTTGAACCAATGCTCAGGATTGCCCACGCTGATATACGGCTGTATCAGCTGCAGCGTATAGGACCGGGATTGTATATATATATATATATACACGATTATGTTCCCATCAGCACGTATTGATCTAAGTTATATCTGCACCATGTATTAAGGGTTATACCCTTTGCATTGGTTTAATATACCTTATATCCCACTAATGCACAAAGTATAACTTCCAATGTAGGTGTTGATTATATCAGCATGTGCTCACCTGATCATTATCCCATACATATATATATCTATACTACCTATAAAAAGCTCAATGTGAGAAAAACTATTGATTGACTAATATACTCTTACTTTAAATTTTAAATATACAACTACCCTTCTGTACCCTTTTAATCTTATTATAGTTGAATAGATTAGAACTATTATTGTAGTAAAGTTTATATAGGAGACATCTATACTCTTGTAATTAACTTATATAAGAAACATTTCTCTTTGTATTTTATTAGAGTTCTATACAGAGTCATTCTTTAACTTTTTCATTGTGAATGGATGTTTCTTCATCAAAACTTTAAAGGAAATAATAAGATTTATTGGTTTTCAATCATTAGAGGTTAGAATTTGATAAACTTGAATTCATTGTTTTTCTCAATAACATGTATGATAATCATTTTATGATTATGATATAGTTAAGTGAGAAAAACTTTTGATTGACTAATATACCCTTACTTTAAATTTTAAATACACAACTACCCTTCTGCACCCTTTTAATCTTATTGTAGTTAAATAGATGACAACTACTATTATAGTAAAATTTATATAGGGAACATCTATACTCTTGTAATTAACTTATATAGGAAACATTTCTTTATATTTCATTAGAGTTCTATGCAAGGTCATTCTTTAGTTTTTTTCATTATGAATGGATGTTTCTCCATCAAAACTTTAAAGGAAATAACAAGATTTATTGGTTTTCAATCATTAGAGGTTAGAATTTGATAAGCTTGAATTCATTGTTTTTCTCTATAACATGTATGATGATCATTTCATGATTGTGATATACTTATGAAATTCATCAATGTTACTTTGATTTGTGCAAATAGTTTACTTATTTTATTTTATTTTACTCAAACTCATCTATTACCAAAATATAATGCCTTCAACGTATTAAGTAACGACATTTTTGTAAATTGGTGACAACACATATCTTTTTATTTAAATTTTCATTTCAAATTGTTGAAGTTTTGTGGTTAATCAATATAATATTATGTTACCATATATTATTGGGAATTATTATAGGGGAAATTGGCGATTAGTCTACTTTTTGGTAAAATATTGGCAATTAATCAAGGAAGAGTTTTTCTAAGTCAATTAATCAAGGAAACTGAACTTATTTATCAATTAGTCACACTTTTTTGGAAAATGCCAGGTTTACCATTATTATTACTAAGGGCACTCCCCTTTTTGTTATTAAGGGCACCCTATGTAACTAACTTAACCTTTTAGTATTATAATTTTTAAAAGCTTATAACTTATAATATACATATCCATTTTTTTAAAAAAAATCATACTTTTGGAACCTACTCGTCGGCATCTTCGAAAAAAGATCCATATTGATTAGGTAATTATTAAAAAAATTAAAACCATAAAATTTTACTACTTGACGAATTAATAAATTTTATAGTGAATTAGTAAAATTTTACTACTTTACAAAGTAGTAAAATTTTAGAGTGAAATAATAAAATTTTACTACTTTACGAAGTAAATTTTACAATGAAGTAGTAAAATTTTACTACTTTACCAAGTCTTTTACAACCAGTGGATTGGATGAGACGGGATGAGTCTATTAACTCTCAGTTCATCATCGATGTTAATGCCTACTTGTTCTACACCACCCATGTTGTCTTCCACAACCGCTTCATTGCCTAAGGGTGGAACCATGTGCCAATCAATTGAACATTTTGAAGAGAGATGACTTCACATGTGTTGGATTTCCTAACCAATGTTGCATATAAACTCCAATGGCATCCAAGTACAAGCTGCTCCTCCAATGGAAACCAACCACCTTGCCTTCTGTTGTAGTTGAAGTGAAAAAAGTTCCGATTTCCTCATCGAATGGACCATACTTCCCCCGACAATAATAAAACGTTAGAGACTTTATAACTTTTGATCCCTCGTCTCTATTGATGGAGCCATAATAACCATATATACAAACGAGAACTTCATGTGGGCAATCCAATCTTATCTGCGAAAAAAATACGACATGAAATATGTGATGTTGGACAAGAAATATATAAAGGCAAAACTAATTTATGATTTTTTTTTTCCTAACTAGAAAAGTAATAAAAACGTTTTTTTACCCTAGTTGTGGTACTTCCGCCATCACCTCTATATTTTATAGACCAAACATATTGTCATCATACTCTATCTGGATTGAGCAAATTGCTTCGACTCTTGTCAAATAGATTTGCTTTATTCCAGAAAACACTCCATTATCCCATAGTCTCCCTCCATCACTTTACTGTTGGATAGGTAGTCTGGTTCTCTTATGGTTGTTGGATAGGTAGAGAAGAAGGGAAAAAGAAATAAAGGTGAGGGTATTTTGGTCAGTAATGACTTAAATGGACTAAATAAGTTGAAAAAACAGTTGGACTATTTGCTAATTAAGTATTATTTGGTAAATTGATGGCCAAATCCCCAATTATTATATTCTAAATTTATTTATAACTAACTTAAAATTTTTCAAATTAGTTGTACTACTCACTATAAGTTTCATTAGAAATAAAAATCTAACCAAACCGATATTAATATCTAATTCTTTAAAAATTATTCTTTCATTTATATTTCATATTATTGAAAAATAACCACGTGCAACGTACGTGTGCCTACATCTAGTATATATATATATGGGATGATGATCAGGTAAGCACGTGCTGATATAACTTATATTAACACCCGCATTGGATGGTGTACCTTGTGCATTTGTGGGATATGAAGTACATTGGATCAATGTAAGGGGTACAACCCCCTATGCATGGTTGTGATATAACTTATATCAACACATACTGATGAAATATAACCGTATATATCTATATCTATACTCCTTACAAAAAGCTGAATCTTAAAAAGACTTTTGAACGACCAATATACCCTTATTTTTAAAATTTAAAAAATACATATCTACCATTTCTTTAATTGAAAAACATAGTAAACGTTCTTATCATTTGGTAACAAATGAAAATTAGATTTTAACTCAAACTCTTAACAAATTAAAGTTAAATTCTTACTCAAATTCTTTAAAAAAAAAATATTTACTTTTAAATTTTAAACTTTATCTTTTATGGAAAAAAAATATAAAATCTTTATGTATTTATTATTTTGTATAACTAATATTATTTAAAAATATTCACGTGTGACGCAGGCGTGCTATATCTAGGATATATATATATACAGTTATATTCCCATCAGCACGTGTTGATGTAAATTACATTAGTACCATGCATTGGGGATTTGGAGTTACACCCCTTGCATTGGTCCAATATACTTCATATCTCACAAATGCACAAGGTATAACTCTCAATGCAAGCGTTGATATAAGTTATATCAGCACGTACTTATCTGATCATCATCTTATATATATATATACTACCTATGAAAGGGTGAATGTCAGAAAAACTTTTGATTAACCTTTATACCCTCATTTTTAAACTTAATTACCTTTTTAACCTTATCCTTAATAAAATCCATAAAGACAAAAGTCCTATTATTTAGCTATTTTCTTATTAAATTCTAATTAGGTTTTTAAACTTTTATGGTCCTTTATATTTTTCTTCTACTCCAACTCTCTTCCTTTTTTCATTCCTATACATTTCTTCCCTATTTTTACATTCCAAGTTTTGATTAGCTTTTTAATATATATTGTTTATAAACTCTAATGATCATTAACTACTTCTTAAAATTATAATATATCATTAATATTTAAATAAACCACTACAAAAAAAAAATGATATTTTATAAAAAAATCACTTACCATAATCTTATATTCCTTATGAGTTTACATTTGTCACAATTATACAAGATAGATGAATAGTTGTTGATATTATTTTCAAACTATTTTCCTTTAATTTTACAAAGTGTTCATCTGTCATAGTAAATCATAGTTATTATGAGGTATAGTTGAGGAGAAGATAAATGAGATATAATAATAGGTGGCGTTCAAATTTTGAATAGTAAAAGAAAAAGTGAGAATGGGAGAAGATAAATGAGAGAGATAGAGAGTATAAAAGGAAATAATATCATGTGGAGCAAAACAATAGAAAACAAAAAACAAAATAAAAAATTAAGTATTAATTTAAAAATACTACTTTTCATTACACGTTTAATATAACTTTTTATTTTAATTAATATTAATCTCTATCAATTTCTAATTGTTGTAGTGTTTTCCAAAATTTTACTTGTTTACGACTTATTTCTTTTTCTCTCTCTTTTTATTTATTTATTTTGTGTGATTTTTTCTTGAGAAATTATATTTTCTTAAATTATTTTACATTCTATGAAGTGAGCTATAAAAATTATTATCATTTATGAAAACAACTACAAATCAAGATGGTCTACGTGCAACGCATATGTACACTAACTAGTATATATATATATATATATATATATATATATATATATATGTTCCAATTAGCACGTGTTGATATAAGTTATATTAGCACCATGCATTAGAGATTGTACTCCTTGCATTAATCCAATGTACCTTATATCCCATTAATGTATAAGGTACAACTCTCAATGCGGGTGTTTGTATAGGTTATATTAGCACGTGCTTTCCTGATCATCCTCTATATATATATATATATATATATATTAAATTATCTATATAAAAAGAAGAAAATAAAATAATGATTAAATAAGTACATATTGAAAAAATTAATATCAATAGCCATATTAAAAATTATACGTATTAATAAATTACGAGATATATTATACCAATATATGAAATATAACTGTTAATGCATGATGCTGTCAAAGAAGGGATGGATTCCTCCTCTTCATCCACCGGAAGGAGCGAAGCATTTTCCATGGCTTATCCTAAATCTTTGGCATCCGTCATCCCGTCCCATCCACGACCATGCAACACCTTCCTCTTCTAGAAAGTCAAATTTGCGTGGAAGACTAAGCAAAATTATGCATTGGATTTCCAAAAAGACCCCCCGTAGAATTTTATTTTCCATCAAGTTTCAGCAGGATCCTGTTATACTCTCTGCTTAATTGGTTGGGCCTTCCCAGTTCTCCTCATCCACATGGAAAGTTCGAGGTATCCTTACCTTGCACCTTTTTCTCTTCCCCCCAGTGGGAAACAAACATAGCTGTTTGCCTGATTGGATTTTAGATTGACCATAAGGACATATAGTCTCGTGGAGAGAGAAACAGAGAGTCCTCTAGCAAATACAGACTATGGGGAAGGAGAGTTGATACACAAAACTCTTCATCTCTTCCTTGGCCTCTCTCTGATTGATCTCCAATTTTCCTTGTCTGATCAATATTGAGAGAGAGAGAAAGTGAGAGAGAGGGAGAAATGGATTCTGAACAGTCACCCCAACTAAAAGGGGTAGTGATAATCACTCTGCCGCCACCCGACAACCCTTCTTTAGGCAAAACCATTACTGTTCTCACACTTTCTGATTCTCAGCTATCACCACTTCAACAACAACAACAACAACAACACCACCAACACCACGACCAACAACAACAACAGCAGCAGCAGCAGCCTCCTAATGACCACCTTCCAATTCAATCATCACCACAACCTGAACGCCAATTCTCATTTCGATCATCCTTCCTTTTTAGACCAAAAGCCCTTTTGGGATTTCTCGGTATCGCCCTTTTTGCTTGTATCTGGTGGAGTTCTGTATTTTCAGAAACCCACACCGAATTACGCAGCTCTGAAGATGATCGGAAACCCAATTCCTTCATTTTTCCGTTGTATCCTAAATTGGGTATTCGCGAGATGTCGCAAAAAGGTATTGAGCTTAAATTGGGGAGGTTTGTGGAAGTTGATTCACCGACTGTTGTAGCAACTATTGATGATGGGTTCAAATTCCCCAAGATGAACAAATTGGTTTCTTCCGTGGTCGCCGCCGATTCGTCCACCCTTTTACCTGTCAGGGGTGATATATATCCAAATGGGTATGTGTGAATTTTGTTGCCTTATTCCATTACTGTCTTTCTAATGATAGAATCTTAGTGCTCCTTTTTTTTTGGTTTTTTTCTGAGCTAGAATCTTAGTACATAGAACTACTAATTTGGGTATATTGTCAATTTTTTGAATGAAATTGCATTACAACAATACACTCTAGTGAATTATTTGTATCTGATAGGCTTATGTGAAATTTCAATGGAATTCAAGAAGTGCTTTTATTGTTGATTGGCCAACTATTGGGACTGTTTGTTTAGGTATACTATATAGTTATGCTATTTTAAGATACTTTTGAGAAGCAAGAAAAGCAATATATAGTTGGCCCATTAACTCCACCATGTTTTCTTCACTGTTTAACTTCACCAATTACATTGCAAGATCTTATTAACCTAAATTTTGTTCCTAAGATAAGGAAGTCATCATTACCGTTCATTTACCCAGTGATAAAGAGCATTAAACTTTTATATATAGCAAATTCAAAAGTATCAGTCCATATCTTTTTTAATAGCACTCTAATCAACTCAACAAAGCCTTAATCCCAAATTCCCAACTATTTGGATATTAGTCTTGCTATATGGAAATAATGATGATGATTGATGTAATCACATTAATACTTCTAGTACATCAAAGTTTGCTTTTCAAATTTGTGATTTGCGCAAAGCTTGATTCTGAAAAATCCTAACCTAGCTTAAATGCATTCTCAAACATTGTAGATAAAACGATGTGGAAGGTAAAAGTAAACATGAAGCATGAAGAGCTACATTCTTATGAATTGGTTTCATAAGGATTGTTATAAATGAAAACATTATGCCTTAAAGGTTAATATGTGTGTGTGTGTGTGTGTGTGTATGGAGAGAGAGTCCTTTTTATGTCAAGAGCACTTGATGCAACTATGAATTAAGTGCAATCCAAAAATCTTTCCCACGACTCGTATTTTTTGAAACCAACCAATAGACTAGATAGCCTTCTCATGTAGGTGATCCATGTCAAAAATCAAGTTGATCCGAGATTTTCTGCTATTCAATTTAAAACTTACATTTTTTAATCAATAAAAATCACTCATTTATGGACATTTATGGATGAAGCAACTCTTAATCTCGAATCAACTTGTTTTTTGGTATGCCTGGCCTACATATGAATCAATTTAATCCAATGGTTGGTTTCGCAAAATACAAGTTGCAGGTAAAATTTTGGAGTGCACTTGATGCAAAGTTATATCAAGTGCACTTGATATTAAAAAGACCTCTCTCTATATATATATGAGGATGGGGAGGTAGAAGAAAGCATGATAATACAACAATACAATCCTTATCAAAATACAACAATACAAGACTCAACAAAAGTGTGTATTCTGGTTTCTTTACTCTATAAACTAATAGTTTGATGAATATCTGTGCATACTTAATAATATCTGTACATGTTTTATCACTTCTACTGCATTCATTTGTAAAAGACATACATTTTCATATGTAATAACAACAGAAAAAACAGGCAGTATTATTAATAACTATAAAAATATTAGTTATAATGGTTCCTTGGAAATGTATAAAAAACTAGAGGTTCTTAGTTTATAATATATTAATTAAAAGGTTGCCTTCTGTGATTTCATTTTTGCTTCATACCTATTTGCTGTGTGGATTGAACTTTAAGTACCTTATTGTCTATGATTGTCTGTAGCTCTGCATAAAACGTTGAATGCCCCTCCACTTTCCAACATTACAGAAATGCACCATGTAATTTGCATAAATACTACAAATACCCCTCAAGTTTTTAACAAATACTGCTTCACCTGTACTTTGATTTTGTATGCCTTAAACACTTCCTGATTTGGTTGTAGAATCCTTGGGGGGGGTTGTTTAAATAACATCATAGATTCATAGCGAACCATGTGGGTGCAGTATTCTGTCAAAATTTCAAGGAATGCATTTAGTTGTTATGCAACACTATATGGGGTGTCTAAAGTATATAAAGATTCTAAATGGGTTACTCTAAGAGTTTACACAAAATAAAGGCCATTGTTTACCTTTTTGCAATGATATAATGTTGGGAAGTCCCACATCCCACATCGATTAAATATCGAGTTAAACATGTTTTCATATACATGTTAAGGTCCTCTACTTATCAGCTTAGGCTTAAGCTTAGGTTATTAGCCTGGAAACTTAACATGGTATCAAAGCATGTAGTTCTTGGGCCTGTTACATTCGTGAGCCTGTCTTGCTATTCATGTGACAAGCTATTTTAATCTTGTTAGGCCTGCACGTGAGCCGTGAGGGGGAGTGTTGGGAAGTCTTACATCCTACATCGATTAAATGTTGAGCTAAGCATGTCTTCATATACTTGTTAAGGCCCTCCACTTGTCAACTTAGGCTTAAGCTTGGGCTATTGGGTTGGAAACTTAACAATATATTATTGTTGTATGTATATAGTTGCATGTTTATTGATATGGAAGGACTGTTGCTTTAGCTAGTTGTTTGCTTCCATGATATTTCAAGTTAAAAAGGAAACCAAATCAGCTCTAGAGTTAGCCCTTTCTTATTTATTTTGGAGGGAATAAAATTTAAAATTGAGTATGAATTATATTCAACACACAGACTAGTAGTCCAATGGTTGGTTGGCATTTGAAGTATTTAAACCTTAGTTGTGCATGATTTCAGTACTACAGTCTTGCACTCCATTAAGAAAGTTTTGAAGAAATAAAAAACGAGAAATCGATGAGTTAACCTATGGGAGTGCCAAGTGCCAACAATTTGAGGTCCCAATTTTTTTCTTTTTTTTCTGGTAAAAGAGAATATATTACCACAACCAGAACAAATAGAAACTATATGACCCCCAGAGCCTGGGAGAGAGAAGAAGGAAGAGAAGATACAGGCCAGGCTCCAGTCATATTAGAGTGCATAGCCCAGTGGGTAACCATTTGAGCAGCACCATTACAATCTCTAGATATCTTAGAGATGAGTTTTTTAAGTAACATAAGTCTTTCTTAAGAGCTACCCAAACAAAGGCCACAGGGTTATTAGTCACTGCAGCAAGCAACTGAGATGAGTCCAGGAACACCTTGCACCCGAACAAGCCATCTTATTATTGTTTAAAGAGTTATGATTAAAATCAGCCAGCTGGTCAATATTAAGTTTGCATTTTCGAAATACAATACTATTTCTTTGCAGACTGACATCACTGATGCATAGAAACAAAACTACCATCATCATTATTTGAGAACAACAACTTCTTAAGGCACAAAGAAAATTCTTCAAATGGAAAGAAAGGGGAAAAGCAAACCAAACCCTTCAAGAGAAAGGGAAGGTCAAGAAGAGATCACCAATCGATTCTTCATGAGATTTACATAGAGTGCACAAAAATTCCAAATCCTAACCCTTAGCACTCAGGTTAATTCCCACTGGGATGGCATAATAGACACTTCCAAACAAACACTTTAATTTTTGGATCCCAGGTATCTAGAACTTCTTCTACTAGTCTGATGGAATAGGAGCTGAGTAAGATGAAAGCTTGCTTGAACAGTTTTTGAAATGCTGTTTTGCTATTTGGCACCCAGAGTTAACAAAATAAACCCCACTCATACCAAAGTGCAAAATTAGCCGATCCTCTCCTGCCAAAAACCAAGAGGAAATTTTAATTTACTATTCACAATGGGATCTGGAAGCTAAATGCTCAAAAGAGCTGTATTCCATGATTGATTGTGAGCTAAGATTGCATCTTTAATTGTGACCAGCAGGCATCCATCATGCTTAGGGACCAAACCTTGAAATTTACTGAATTTGGGATCAAAGAATCAGTCCAAAGTTCAAAATTTACTGGATTTGGTGTACTTAATTCTTATTTAGTTCACGAGCCATAGCTTTGTTATCATTGTTATTGGCTTCAAAGGTATTATTATCTGTGTGATGCCATTTCTGATGCTAAATCTTTCCTTTTTCTTTTTGTACAGGCTGTATTTCACATACATGCTTGTTGGGACTCCTCCGAGACCTTATTTTCTAGACGTGGACACTGGGAGTGACTTAACATGGGTTCAGTGCAATGCTCCATGCAGTAGCTGTGCCAAGGTAATGCCTAATAGTTTCAAGTCCTTTTTTCTCTTTCATAACAGCACAGATGTTTTCTCCTTTTTTCCATTATCTTAGGAGGTTTTTGGGCATTTATTTTTTTCACATTACCACAATAATGCGTTTGTGTTTTTTGTGTCAACATACAAGCCTTTTTGTTTAATGATATTTGGTTCTTCAAAAGAAAAAGATTTAAGGGAAGCATATTTTGCATGTCTACAGGATTTATTGAGTGGAGGAACTGCATTTCCCACTGCTTTTAACTCTTTGAAAAATTTAGATTTTGTTATTTTTATTTGAACATTTTTTTCAGAAAGCATGTTTCATGAAAACCTGACATTAGACACTCTCATGAACCCCCATTTTATAGTTAATGTGTCATTCAAGCACTGCTAAGACTATGCACACATTCCTTAATTTTTGGTTAAATGATGTACCTAAACTAACAAGAAGATGCCCAACCCGACACCAGCCCAAAGAGGAAAAAACATGTGAAAGAAGTTCAAAATGGAAAGGAAGAGAATTTTTTTTTTTTTTTTGGGGGGGGGGGGGGGGGGGGGGTGAACTTTACCTTGCAAATGTGTGCCTTTAAACAAAGCAACCCCCCCATGCACAAAAAGGTAATGAAATCCCCTTCATGTTAACTGATTGAAACTATTTATGTAGGGATCTCACCCTTTATACGAGCCCACAAAAAGCAAAATTTTACCCTCCAAGCACTCATTGTGTGTAGAAGTTCAGAGAAATAATAGGATTGGATACTGTGAGACTTGCCAACAGTGCGACTATGAGATAAAATATGCAGATCGTAGCTCCTCGATGGGAGTTCTTGTAAGAGATGAGCTTCATCTAAAGCTTGTCAATGGATCACTGACCAAGTCTGATGTGGTTTTTGGGTAATGCTTTTCTCTTTTGCCTCCCCTTCCCTGCTCTAAATTTTTACTTTCTTTAGCTATCTAATTTATGCATCGAAAAGCTGACATCTGCATTTAAACGTCTGTAAGGTGTGCATATGATCAGCAAGGGTTACTTTTAAACTCTCTGGAAAAGACAGATGGAATCCTTGGACTTAGCAGGGCTAAAGTTAGCTTACCTTCTCAATTGGCAAGCCAAGGGATCATTAACAATGTGGTGGGTCATTGCCTTACCACTCGTACAGGTGGTGGTGGATACATGTTCTTAGGAGATGACTTCGTACCAAACTGGGGTATGGCATGGGTTCCCATGCTAAACAGCCCTTCCATGTAAGTGTAGAATTCTGAAGATTTCGTTTATTGTTGCTGTTGTTGTTGTCATCATCATCGTCGTCATTATCATCATCATCATTATTTCAAGGCTTGACCTTTTGTTGAAAAATCATTTGTTAGTTGCAAATTCTCATTTAAAAGGTTTAGCTGAAGTAATTGCATCTTTATCTAAAAAGGTCCAATTTTCAATGATTTGAGATATTAAAAAAAAATAATAATTCTTCAAATATTTGGTGGAAATTGATTTAGTGTTTTTGTCCAAACACTCCATAAACTAAGTAATGACTTGATCCCATCCCTTAGAAGTAGGGACCTTCTACTAAGGGTGCCGCTTCCACTTCGGAACCACGATTCTGCGCTGCTGAGTTGGAACCTTGTAAGAACTGTGATTCTCTCTTGAAAGATTTTCGATTCCTAAGAGGAAACCTGTGACGGAGGATGCAAGGCAGGGCAATGACCCCCCCCCCCCCCTCTCCTCAACTAAACCTCTTCTTAAATTAAACTATAAGATGTAAAAAGTTTCTAAAAATAATAGGATTCTCATAAAATCATACCAGATTAATGCTTAGTTAAATTCTCAAATCTTTCCTTTCAAATATTAAAAATGAGGTAAAAGCATAATCTCTCTTTCTTTACGTTAGTGTGGCTTCTCAAAAGAACTCTTTTGCAACCTTTTTTTTTTTTTTTTTTTTTTTTTTGTTTTTACTTGTAACGAGCTATGAAATTTTGCTTGATCTTTCTCTACAATTTCATCCCTATATATATATATATATAGATATTTTCTACAAACACTTCCTACACACTCCAAATCTTTGACTCTTCTATGTTCCCCATTTCCCCATGCTTGCTCTCGCCCCCAACCCAGCCCCCACTTCCACTTCATGCTTCTATGTGCCATCCTAAGTATGGAGGCAATCCAGAAGCAATGCTGACTTAGTCAAGCTAAATGAACTTTTTATTTTGCTGAAATGAAACCAACTAAAATTTTCTGGAACCCAATTCAAATGGGTCAACAACCCATTATAAAGTTATACACGCAAGGACACGTCATGGGTACTATACCCATAATTATTGGTGGGTCTTCTACCCATGTTTAGTGAACAATTCATGTGAGTTGACTTGTTACATTGAATCAACTCTTTAATTGGTTGTATGCTTCATGCTTTTTGGACCTGTATGAAACTAGTCCACTATGCCAGCCATCTGTTTGGACTCATTCAACTTGGTGTTATTTGGACCGTCTTTATAGTAATTATGGAATTCTATCAATTTATTGATTCGCTCTCATATAGTCTACTGATGTGCTTGGCCCTGCTGTGGGATGGTTCAACCGTTATCAGGGGAAAAAAAAAAAAAGGGGTCTACCGATATGTTTGGACATTAAGCATTTAGGTTCAATCTCAGTGATCACTGATCCCATTACAGCATGAGTAAAACATATACTTATAAACTAATAGGATCATTTTAAAATGAAAAACCCATGTTACCTATACAAGGCATGAGTAAGAGATGCAAAATTGTTTGTAGTTCTACCGAATCTTGTAGTTGTCACCTCACTGAGGAAAATCTTTTTGTCATATTTTCCTATGAAACAAATGCAGCTTAATTTGATGTCACTTCCTAGGTACATATGCATGTGTACAAGTGCTTATACACTTTGGTAGCTTGATCTCGCATTGACTCGATTTCTTGGAAACCTTCTGTAATTGCTGAAATGAATAATGCATGCTTATACCCTATACATGTTCCAATTAGTATTTTCGCTTTTTTCCAATCTTTCCATTTTGATTCACGTTCTTCTATTTTTGTTGTTTTGAAACACCTGAAGTTCATAATCCTGAAGTTTTATGCCCAACCTCATGTCTTTCTGTTGTTTTCCATCCAGAGACTTTTATCATACAGAACTTGTGAAAATGAGTTATGGAAGCAGACAGCTTAGTTTAGGCGGGTGGAATAGCAGACTAGGACGCGTAGTCTTTGACACTGGCAGTTCTTATACATACTTCACAAAACAAGCATATTCTGATTTAGTTGCTTCTGTAAGTATTATTACCTGCACCCACACTGCAATAGTATAAATTACAATTTTTTTGTAAAATGTTTATACTGGTTCTTCTGATTATTCAATATCCATTGGTGCAGCTTAAAGAAGTTTCTGGTAAAGGACTAATCCAAGATGCATCAGATCCTACACTGCCCATTTGTTGGCGACCTAAATTACCAATCAGGTATGACAGCAAAATAGAAAAATGGTTGTATGGGCTGCACTTAGGATCATCTTCAAGAAGAGGAGGTTTTGTCATTGCATATTTTTTTCTTTTATTGAGACTTGAGTCTTCTTTCAACAAATCTGTAGATCACTCTCATGTTTGGTAGCATCTTTCTATGAAGCCTCCAGAATGACTACTTGTAGCCTATTTCAGATGTCTTATTTAAAATATGAAAAGTTCACTCTTTAGAAATTCACCCAAAAAGTGAGTGGTACATGCTATATTAAAGAAATTACGTCAACATGAGTCCATTGTTTGGGTACCATTTTAGAACTAAATTTCTTGCTTTAAAAAAATAAAATGAAATGAAATAAATAAGAAAGCAGAAGAACTTCCATTTGGTAATGCACTTCAAATCATATTTTGCTAATAATTTCTCTCATTTTTCAAAAACGATATCTCTATCAGTATCGACGTGTTTTTGGACCCTCGATATTTCCATCAATATTGATATTTGAATCCTTGCATATATATATGGAAAACATATGGTTGGTAATTGTCTTGCCTTAATTTGACCTGATTTATAAATGCATCTATCACAATGGACCACAATATATTTAAAAGATGCATCTATGTACATGCAGATCTTTAATAGATGTTAAGCAGTTCTTCAAGACTTTAACCCTTCAGTTTGGGAGCAAATGGTGGATTTTCCCCATGAAGCTTCAGATTCCTCCAGAGGGCTACTTGATCATTAGCGTAAGGATCTTATAGTTCTTAAATATGGGTTTCTTATGCATGTGCTTGTTCCAAATTTTTAATATTTTAGAGCCATAATGTGATAAGACTCTCTGAACTACAGGACAAAGGCAATTTGTGCTTGGGTATTCTTGATGGAAGCAAAGTACATGATGGTTCCGCAACTATACTCGGAGGTATGTCTGTTTCTCAAATACATTTGAAAAACCATGTTTTTTTAGTGTTCTTTCCTTCAGTGTACCCGATTTTTCTCTTCACACATCATTGTCCATGTTGAGTTCTTCCCAAGCCTTAAGCCCAGAGCTAGTTTCGTGGTCAAATCTGTAATCCATCAGACTCTTGTTTATATTTTTGGATTCATTTCCTTACTAGATATTATAGCTACAAATGTTACCAAGTTTGAATTTTGCATAAGACTGGGATACCATCCTGATTTGTTTCTATAACAATTGAAACTATTGGATGAAGTTATTTACTTATTAATAGAGGCTAGAATGATGATAATATTAAAGAATACAAAATTTGTTATTTCTGTTTGGGTTTGGAATTTTGGTTTAAGTTCCAATCTGAACAAGCCTACAACCCAAAAGTCCAGAACCAAGAAACTTGGGATAGCATGTTCTTTCTTCTATTATAATGTCATGAATATCCATCTTTTGTTCCCCTCCAACTGCTCCACTTTGGATTGGCCTTTGCAGATATCTCATTGCGTGGACAATTGGTTGTATATGACAATGTGAACCAGAAAATTGGGTGGGCGCCATCGGATTGTGCCAAGCCACGGAGATTTAATAGCCTCACTTTCTTGTGAGGGATGGGTCTTCTTAGTTGAAATGGGAACAGAGCAGGATATGGTTGCTTCAGACATATCTCCTTTATCTGCTATTTTGAAAATCTTCTATACTTGACCTATGTTGTGTCTATATAAATGTCATCCAGGGGCAATCTATCAATGACGGGTATTGATGCAATTGTACTCGGATCATGTTATGTACAGTTCGTCTAGGTCTAGGTGAAAACAGTCATTAAATATTTATACCTCTTTTTTATTGCCCTTGGATATATATACATATATATGTGTGTGTGTGTGTGTGTACATATGCGAACGTAGACACTTGAGTATATAATGGAAACTTCAATAATTTTGTATTGTGTATGCAGTACAGCTTTGAATGTTGTGTGCCTTAATCATGATTTTAGTGTGCTATTAGATCATTTTCTCACATTTTCGAAGTCCTCGTTTGTACGTTGATGCTGTTGGATGAGTTTTTACTTTCATTATGACTTCAGTATACCATGTAATTTTAGGCTTCACTTGGCGTTTAAAAATAGGCCCTGGAAATTGTATAGGAAAAGCCTCAAATTAATGATCTTGTAGTACAACAGTATGGGTGCTTGGTTGATGGAAAAATAAAAAAATAAAAAAATAAAAGAAAGACAAAAAAAGCTTATGCACTTCTTCAACATAACGAAGAATGGTTCATTTTTTATTTTTCGGGACGCATCAGCCGGACCCACTAGCTTCATTCTGCTCATGTTATATTAATTCTTCAACAGTTGAACTTAGCAAAACCCGAGGGCTGAATGATGAGCACAGCTTTATCTAGCAGTGTGTACTAATTTCTTTTCTCTAGTCTTTTTCCACCATAACAACAGAGCCTACATATTCCCAGCAAAGCCCAAAAAATAATAATAATAATAATCATAATAAAATAAAAAAAATGAAAGAGACTACGTAATTGCATACTGTAAGATGAATTTGATGTGGACGATTATGCTCTTTCCTGGAAAGGATAGCCAAACTCATCTGAAATTTTTGCTTAGATTTTTTATCCGGACTCTCGGTTATTTTAGAAATATATGTTTTGAACATCATGGCAGTCATACTCTTATCAACTTTTGCCAAAGAGGTTGTAAAAGTGGGCACTTCATGTAACAATGCTTTATCTAAACCACAATGATTCTGTAGCCTTGTTGAAAAGCTCTTTTCTTTTCCATTTTTTCATTTTTTTTTTCTTGTTTTTGAAAAACAAAAAAATGCAACCCTTTATTTAGGCAATTTGTGCCCGCTCTCCTCGAAACACGCAAACAAAAAAGAGAGAAGGAAGAAAATAAATTAGTTTTTTTTTTAATATATATATTTTAAGGAAAGCTGAAAGAATACCTATAAGATAATAACCTAATTCCTTATGAAGGGATAATTATTATTATTATTATTATTTTTTTTTTTTTTTTTTGGGTTAAACATTTTGAAGAGATTCACAAACCAAGGCTACATATTGAATCAATTACAAGGATTAGGAATTATAAATGAGGAATAGGTTCCTTCCCGTTGAGAGCATTTCCTCTCGTCCAAGGAATTAAAACTCCAGAAAAGAATTTAAACTTATTTTGCAAACTACCTCAAAACCTAGGGGAAATCCCAGGATTTTTCCTCATAGTGATAACACCATTGCAACTTTATTTTTATTGTTGGGGTGATGCTACTTGGAGTGCTTCTCCTTAGTTCAAGGTATGCCAAAGGAACATGGTTCTAGAGACACGGTGGCAGATGGTGATTCATGCACTCTTGTTTCATGAGTAAGCATGGTACTACTACTAGGTGCAGCATAATACAAAATATCCAATGATTGTACAGGGTGTTTACACCCAACAACCCCCCCAAAAATAATAATAATAATAATAAATAAATAAATGAAGGCGAAGCACAGTGGTAAGATGGTACCAACAAAATGCTGATAAATGTCAAAGTCACAATGTTTGAAACGCAATCAAAAGCATAAAAAAAATACATCAAATTGTCCAACTGAGAAATTCTAACACCTCAGGTAAGACATTATACATATATCTGTAAATTAACTGAATTTCTGAACAGAGAAGGGAAGAAAGAAAAAATTTCCTAACAAAATCAATCTAGCTAGACATCATGACCTGATCACTTGACTGTAATGCTTGGCTGGCGAAAAACCTGACGTCAACATCTGGGTCTTCACTGAGCTCAACCAAACAGGGACGGATTGTCTTCTCCACCACCTGCATTGTTTAAGAAAATTTCCCAATATTAGAAAATGCACTTCAAGCCTTATGAAACCTTTTTTTTTAAATAAAGAAAACATTCTGCCCATAAAACTTTATCAGACAAGGAAAACAAGGCAAAACAATATCATTTTTGAAGGGGGCAACCTCCCACAAAAAGTTTTGGGAATCTTGCGCTCCTAAAGTCGCATTCTTTGGTGGCCAAGGAACTTTGGGATGTTCTTGCGTTACATGGTACCTATTGGGTAATGCTAAGGACTATGAGAAAACTTATTGAGTCATGGTGGTTTCCAACCAAGAGGAAGAATAGCAAGATTACTTGGAAAGCAACTTCGTTACATCTTCTTTGGAGTAATTGGAAAGAAAGAAAGACATAATTTCTGTAGCTGAGGAGCTAGTTGTTTGTAAACTAAAAAGAGTCTCTTCACTCGCTACTCCCTTTTTTTCAGTTGCGATCTTTTTTGGTCTTTTTAAATATGTGCAACTTGTGTAGCATACGTCAGACGTTTCTTATACTTCTTGTATATCCAGTTTTGTTCTCATTGCGGTTCTTTTTAATATAATTTTAACTTAATATAAAAAGTTAAAAATAAAAACATCATTTTTGAAGGACTGCCAAAGAAACGAAATCACTTTACCAAGGAAATATTCAAAAAACGAAGGTTTTCCCAGTCTTCGGAAAAAAATTGCTTAGCAAAAATGGCACCCTATCAATGTATATCCTGGATTCTTTCTAGCCTACTGATCAAGCATATTAACATGTGACTTTAGCCCACCCATATAGTTCAACATCTTGTGAATAATTTATAAGCACCACAACTGTTGGGAATAGTTCCCCTTATCAACATTTACTCCCATTTATATCATGCATAGGCTTTTCCTCTCACAGCATTGATTATTTTTCTGCTCGGAACTCAATATGCTTTCATGCACAGGTCATCCAGAAAAGAAAATGATTGAATTACTTACAGACTGGTCAACTATAGGAATAAGTGCCTGCAACACCTTAGCCACGTTGAACTTGATGTTGGGTACCCTGTGACATGCAACTCTCAGGCCAGCAGTCCAAGCTATAAGAATCCAAAAAGGTAATTTCATCAATGAGAAACCAGCAATTTCACCTGTCTTTTGATGCATTGACAACCACGGGCAGAAGTTTGGAACATGTAATTTCTGAGCCCATTACAGGGGCAAGTAGAGAAATTGCATGCAGAATGGTCATCCGATAAAGATAGTGTGGGTTGCTAATCATGTCCAAAACCTGTCAAGAGATTATGCAGTTGTTTTAAAGGATACCACACCAAAGGGAATACACAACAAGAGGTGAAAAAAAAAAAAAACAAACAAACAAACTAACACGATGATTCAGTTACAAATCAACAAGTGAGCCATAGCACAATATATTTCTGAAAAGAAAGGAGATTAAACTCGGTATCAACTTATAGGAAAAAATATAATCAGAAGAACCTGTGGAATTATGTGCTGCATTGCCCAATCTGGGCCGAATTCTTCTGCCAGGCGCTTTACATTATTAGCAGCTGCATCACGAATTGAGTAAACCTATAATTCATACCCAAGACTATTAGCAAAATGGACATTACATTGTCAATACTTGGAACAGAAATGACAGAAATCAATCATTTGCCAATAAAACTATACCAAGAAATGACTTATGAAAACTATAGCAATGACAGCTTATAAAAAGAAATCCTCTTCTAATATGCTGATATTTATTCCATTGAAGACAAAATAATGCTTATAATTTTTTCCCTTGTTAACACTGGATATAACAAAGTAACTTTGGTAATATCTGAACCAGCATCATGCAAAAGTCTTAGCATGATGAAGAAAAAATGATTTATTACCCAACAGAAGGAGAAATTTGCATTAGCAGATTGATTACATGCATGAGATTTGTCCCAGACACAGTCATAGGTGTTGAGTCTCAACATGAATATAAAGCATCCGAAACCACCACCACACATAATCAAGAATTCAAAATGCAAGGACGTGGCCATTCAAATAACATAAAAATTGCATAACAGTCTATGAAGATTCGATTTGATTTTTTTTTTTTTTTTTTTTTTTTGGGGCCAAGTTAATAACTCCATTTCATGGTCTTCTTAAAACACTTTCAATTTTCTATCCTGTGCAAGTTAGGAAAGGTCAGGTTTGTCATTTATGGATTTCAGAGCAGGAGTAGATTTGAGTGCTTTGATCCTTTGGGTCTTTTGTATCAAAAGTTCTATTTTTGGCTTTGGGACATATCTTGTCCTTCCGGGGTCAACTGTAAGAAGACGCTTTTAATTTTCTAGCCTGTGCAAGTTGGGTAAGGTCAAGTTTATTATTTAGGGATTTCAGAGCAGAAGTAGATTTGAGTGCTTTGATCCTTTGGGTCTTTTGTATCAAAAGTTCTATTTTTGGGCTTTGGGGCATATCTTGTCCTTTTGGGGTCAAACCGTAATCTTTGTTGTTAGCCTCTCCAAGAAGCTTTTTGGGGTTATAAAAGTGGGTTGGGCTGTCTTTGTAATAGATTTGTATGTTTTTAGACATAAGATTTCCTGGACTGAGCACAAGCTCTACCCCCACTAGGGTTTTAAGCACTGGAAGCCTTGGGTTTGAGGAATCAACCCCGTGGCGTCTTCCAATCCCTCTACAGCTGTGTTTCGAGCAAGAGGACAGCATTCTGCTACTATTTCATTTTGTACAGCAACAAGAGAAGTACAACATTAATTTCTAGACTTGGGAAGATATGATTTTTGCGTCCACTGAGTAAGTATTAGCTTCTCTTTGTTGAGTAACTGTACTATTGTTTGCTCTTCCAACTGCTGTTTTGGTGAAATATTTGTATTTTTGTAGCTGCCCTGAGAATTTCATCATAATTTATTGTCAGAAATATTTTTGTTGCTGTGGTTTTTTTCACGTCAAGATTTGACGGGAAGGAGAAATTACAGCAGGGAGCAGCATATACGGCAGCAACATCACATACCACAAAGGTCTCTCTCTCCATTGCAAATCACCATGGCTGTGTTCTCCTTTGTTAGATGGGAAGAGGGTCCGGATGAGGTTTTTCTGTGTACTTTACTTTTTTCTTGCACAATGGACATGGAGATGCCAGTCCCAGCCATACATTACAGGGCACATGTACACACATGCCTCTCTTATATGGCTGTGTCTTACATATCATAGTTCGATATCCTCCCACAACTATGACAACTAGGGGGAAAAACCCCTGTTAGAATGTGGAAAATCAAAGTCATCGAAAGTATGTTTGAATTTGAACTTAGTAGAAACGTTTGAATTTAAACTTAGAAGAAACTACATTTACTCAAAACAATTATCAGCACTTGTTTCGAGTAGTGGTAGAGCAGACTCAGATATATTTGATGTTCTTACCCATTACCCCACCCCCCCCCCCCCCCCCCCCCCAAAAAAAAAGAAAAAAAAAAAAAGGGTCTTAATGGCATCCTCCAGCAAAGCAATCTAATTGGGTCAATAAAACTTTTCGCCATAGAATCCCAGCTATGCCCATCTTAACATGTCTGAATCAAATCTTCATACAAACCTTTTGATGCCTAATAGCACTGATGGAACCCCCTTCAATCCCATTACTCCCTTACTAAATGCTTCTTCTCATTAAATGGTACACAATTCCTATGAAATAAAAATTTAAGGGCACAGTTCCTAAAATAAGGATGGTGCAACAAATGAATATATAAGATGACAAAATCAAGAAAACAAATCAAGGGCACAAGTAAATAAAGCTTTAGCAAACAAGAGGATGGTAATATGATAGCAGCAAAGAAAAAAGTGTAAAACAATTCACACAATTATTACTCATAATCTAGAACTCCACAAACCTTATCTTTCAACCATTGCATGCAAAGAGCACCAAGCTTGTCATCGAAAAACCCTACACCCAATTGACTTGCTAATAAAGGTATGTATTCTATTATTGCAAGTCGAACCCTCCAATGTCTATCCTCAGCAAGTTCCACAATAGCTGGCAATAGGGACTGGGACAATAGATCAATCCCAATCACCTGCATCAACAGGTAATATTAACAAACTGAAAGAGAAAGAAAAATAAAAGAAATAGAGTATATACACTCATGATAATCAATTCATTCAAATTATTCCACAGTGGATGCAGTTAAACCAAAAACAAGTTTATGTAACAAAAGTTCTGTTTCAAGGAGCAATATTCTCTAGAACAGATCACTGATGCAAGCCATCCTCTGGACTTCAATGGCCATTGGCTGAAAAAAGGTTGGTAGAATGGTAGTGTAGCAGAGATAAAAAGTGCCTGGGACACTTTTCTTAGATTAGAGTCCTAAGTGACTCAGCGCTTCAAAAACAAGAGTCATGCTCACAAAAGACAATAAGAAGTAGGCATGAGTCCTTGAGAAAAAAGACAGCATCAACGATAGGATCATCAGATAAAGAGTAGGAATGCAAACAGAAGTTTAAAGGATAACTGGAGGTAGGTAGCCACTTAAGGAATGGATGGATACAACCATCACTTTCAAAAGCATTGAGAGCTCTAATTTACCATATGATTTTGTTTTGGTTCTGCCGAACAATAGAAATATTCCATAATGTTTTTGCCAAAACAATCAGTAATTCGAACCATGAATCCAGGATCATGTGCCCATCAGCTAGACAACATGCATACTTCATTTTTTTTCAGAAATCAATTTTAAAAATAATAATAATAATGCTTGCGTGAAAAACTGGAACAAAAAAAAACAGTGGAATCTGGAAACTGACAAACCTGGTTCACTTGATCGAGCTTGCTGATAATATTCAGTCGGACATCAGGAAATTCATCTTTTAGAAGAGAGAGGAAAATTGGCAGTAGTTGTTCAATTGTTGCATCCTGCAACCACCAATAGAAAGATGGAATGTC
This sequence comes from Liquidambar formosana, assembly GCA_039720395.1. Taxonomy (NCBI): domain Eukaryota; kingdom Viridiplantae; phylum Streptophyta; class Magnoliopsida; order Saxifragales; family Altingiaceae; genus Liquidambar; species Liquidambar formosana. The sequence continues at coordinate 18,133,097 of CM077828.1, read as the reverse complement.
AAATGGACAATATTTTCTCTTCAAAATATAACTACATTGAAAGGTTAATTGAACTTCTGGGAAAAAGAAAAAAGAACAATCAACAAATCCCTGACTGCAGTTTACAATCCTTTAGAATAGCATGAAGGAAAATAATAACAATAATAATAATAATTCAGGTGCAGACAACCATTCTACAAAAAAAAAAAAAAAAAAAAAAAAAAAAAACACACAACCAAGGAAATTAAAAATAAAGCCGCAACAACATGATGAATGTAATTCGATGGGACTATATTGTGATTGAAAATACACAAGCTACCAGAGAATTCAAAATGTGCAAATTCCAGTGATGCATGACATAAAATGCAGCACTTTCATGGCATATGTATTTTCATTTTGGCATGTATCATATCATCTTCCTGGAAAGTGAAAAGCAATAATTCAATGCCCTTACGTTTGTTTGATAGTGAGAAGCCAAAGGAATGCCTAGCCCTCATCTCTCACATTTCCCATTCTAAAAAATTACCAGTTTACAAAAAATTAAAATAACACTATTCATTACCCAGTGCTGCTCCAACCAAGTGAGGCCTGGGATGGGTGAGCAAGCTACAGCCTTAACCTTCGACATTTTTTGCACGAAGTGGCTGCTCTTAAGATTCAAACCTGTGCAAGCATGCTTGCCAGCCACAGGATTTTGCCATTGCACCAAACAAAGGCTCATTAGCAAAACAAAATAGCTACCCTTAGTGAACAAGATATGGATTAGGTGGAGGTCGATACAGGTGAGAACAACATGAAATGAATTGTCAATGAGAATAGCAAGACCATATTAGAATAGAAGTATGAAGGGGAAGTGGGGCTGGGTCGAAGGCGGGAAAGCAGGGGCACATATAAGAGTCAAAGGTTTGGAACGTATATAAAGTGTTTGTATAAAATGTATGTATATATATATATGTTGAGCTATCTCAATAAAATATCATGTGGGGTGAAATTGTAAAGAAAATTCAAGCAAAAAAGTTCAACAAAGTTATAGAGGAATTAAAAAAAAAAAAAGAAGTAAAAAGAGCATGTTCTTATGAGAAGCCACAATAATGTAAAGAGAGAGAGAAAGAGAGATCTCATATCTTCTAACTTTCCTTTTAGGAAACTACTGAGATTATAATTAAGACTCTGATTTGATGGGGAAATCTATTACCTTTGGAAACATTTTTAGTTAAAGTTAAGAAGATGTTAATGAGAATAAAATAAGGAGAGATTTTCTCCTGAAACATATGTGCATAATTATGAATTAGAATAAATTTTTTGGGCCACTAACGTAACAATTTAAATCTTAGAAGAGTTGTAATGAGAATAAACATTAAGAGATAATATTTAGGAACATAGTTAGGAATTAGAATAAAGTTACAAGGGCATCATACAAAAAAAGACAAAAAATTAACCCGTTGAAATATATCTCATGCTTTATATTATGATTCTTAAAATTTTGGCGGGTCCCTTGCCTTTCCCTATCCCTTCTCCCTCACAACTCACAAGGTTCCGTCTTACTTAGAACTGTGATTCTCAAGAGAGAGAATCGCAATTCTTACAAGATTCTGACTAGGAAGCACAGAATCATGGTTCCAAAGCGGGATTGGCACCCTTAGTGGAAGGCTTCCTGCTTCTATGATATTAGACCACCATTATAGGTGCTAAGAGAGTGTGAAGCCACACCAAAACTTGTAAGATAAGACGAGGAACTTTAGATGAGCAATGCATAATAGAACAGTAGTCAACTAGATTCTTCATATTATATTTTTTTAATAACAGATGCTACAAAATATTATAACCTATATTAGATGCATTTCTACTTTTACACACATATTAATTAATGAATGAACTTCTTAATCTTCATTGGAGTTGAAATACAACATATATACCTAGATGGGATTCTTACCTTTCCTAAAACTGGAGCCATTCCCATTATAACTGAAGCCAAAGCAGAGCGAACATGCTGGGAAGAATCTGATGACAATTCCTAAAAAAGACAAATTTAATTATGAAGCTGTAGAATTTCAGACAGGCAAAAAAAAGGAGTACCAAAATTGGATCATAAAAATACATAAACCAACACCTTAACAACAGCCAAAAAAAAAAAACTGAAAAGATTTCATATGTATACCTTCACACAAGGAAGGATATGCTGAATTGCAAGTTCTGGATTCAAAATCCGGCAAAACTTAGTTACTTTCCCAGCAGCAGCTATACGTACTTCAGCCTCATTATCACGAAGGAGCCGAACATATGCTGGAACCAAGTCCGACCTAAACAATAATTGGAAATTTTTTTTTCATCAGCAACAAAACAGAATTTTATTAATGAAAAGGAAAAAACAATATATGAAAAATTCAACCAAGTCTTTGACGATCATTACCACATGGACACAAACCATAAAGAAAGAAATATGCAAATGAACTTTATATAAAAAAAGTTTTAAATTGATTAAAATATGATAAAGAAAAAACAAAAAAGGTTCCAAGGTTTCAGCTTCTACATTGAATTTCAAGTTAGGTTAGGGAGGAGGAAAAAAGAAAAAAAAAAAAAAAAAAAAAAAAAAAAAGAAAGAAAGAAAGAAAGAAAGAGGTAACGAAAGAATATGACAAAAACCAAATCTAAGCGTAAAACGGCACTTAAATGACAATAGTATACCGACAGGTGATAGCTAATCAAGAACATGGAAACCAGTACCTGGTAGGCTCAGGACCAACAGCTTCACATAGCTCGTATAATTGATTTGCAACCATGTAACGAACACGCCAAGACTTATCCTGTTCAGGAAAGAATTTGCATCATACAAAATGACCAAAGTATAAACCAAATTATAACACTTCCAACCATCATATTGCAGCCTCATGACTTGTATAAGTTGGCTAAAAGTGAAACAAGTCAAATCCAAAATCACCAAAATCAATGAGAAACATGCTTGAACAGTCCCCTGGAGAAACACAAGAAAGACCAACAGCCTGAAAAAACCTAAACCCCAAAATTCTCGCAACCAAACGATTAAGAAACAAATTATTCGCACTCTCTGCCTCCCTTTTACACATAACGCACCACCAAGGGGAAAGCAATAAGAGGGTCTCCTTTTCTATAAAAAAAATTCATTCATATTAATTTTTCCAAGAGCAACTATCCAAGCAAAAACTTGAACATTGAGAGGCACTTTAGATTTCCAAACCATCTTGAAGTAGGAAAAAGAAGGAACATTGGGATCATCAAGTAAGACCTGCAAAATATATTTACAAGAACAAATACCAGAGGAATGAGAGACCCAATATCTCCTATCCAGAGTTGAATGCCTCAAGAACACACTCTCAAGAACCAATAACAAAGAAGAAAGTTCCACTACCTCCCCATCATTAAGATTTCTAAAGATTTTAAAGTCCCAACTAATTGGATGAGAGAAAGAAGAAACTAGCTTCCAAATGGAAACCCCATGAGCAAGAGACAAGCTATATAGCTGGGGAAAATGAATAGAAAAAGGAATATCCCCTCTCCACACCTCCTCCCAAAACCAAATTTTTTCACCATCACCTACCACAAACACAGTATGAGACAAAAAAACAAGGCAAACCTAGAGAGATAAACTTCCAATGACAATGGGCAGTAGTCCTAAGCTTAATAGAGGAATCCCAACCATCATCTCCAATCCCATATTTACTCTTGATAGCCACATGCCATAAGAATTCACTTTCAGTTGGCTCCACAACCATTTCCCAATCAAACTATCAAAGCAATGTTTCTAGCAAAAATAATATTACCAAGCAAGACCCCCTTTTAACTTAGAATGGGACACAACATCCCAACTCAACAAATGATCCATTCTCCCTTCACCATTACCCTCCCATAGAAAATCCCTCATCATTTTCTTTATCCTATTTGCCACACTAACAAGAAACTTAAAAAGTGACATATAATAGATGAATATACTAGACAACACAGCTTGAATCAAAATAAGCCTATCCCCTTTAGATAACAAATCCCTCTTCCAACCATCCAATCTTCTCCCAATCCTTTCTACCACAGGATTTCAAAAAGAAACAACCTTGAGATCGCCCCCTAAAGGTAAACCTAAATATGTCAAAGGCCAACAGTCCAAAGAACAACCTAGCACATCTGCCAATCCATCCAGCTTATCAAGTGAACAATTGATACCTGCTAAAGAACACTTATTCATATTCACTCTTAGTCAGACACCAACTCAAATGTTTGAAGAATAGAATGTAGATTAATAAGATTCAACTCATCCCCAAAGCAAAAAAAAAAAGTATCATGAGCAAATTGTAGATGAGACAGAAACATACCAACCTCATTAGCTCTATCCACTAACCTACTCAACACATGAGCAACAATAGTAAACATGCTTGATGACCTCTAGAAGTCTTAAATGTGTTACCCGGCTTACTATTAACCACAACAGAAAAATTAGAAGAAGACGAGCAACCCCTAATCCAAGACCTTCCACTTAGATCCAAACCCTTTGTTTTGTAGCACAAAATCCAAAACATCCCAATCCACATGGTCATAAGCTTTTTCAAAATCAACTTTAAAAAGAAAAACCTCCCTACCACAAGACCTATATTCCTCCACAACTTCATAACAAAGCCAAATTCAGAATTTTCCGGCCCTCCAAAAAAGCACCTTGAGAATAGGAAATAGTATTGCTAAGAACAACTCTCAATCTTCTAGCCAACACCTTGGCCAAAATCTTATACAAAGATGTAACTAAGCTTATTGGCCTCAAATCTTTCAACTAGGAGATAACTCTGTTTTAGGAATAAGGCAAATGCAAGTTGCATTATTACAAGCATTAACAACCCCATTTTCATAAAACTCAAGAAAAACCTTTAGCAAATCATCTTTAACTGTCTCCCAACAATCTTGAAAGAGGGCCACAGAAAACCCATCCAAGCTAGGAACCTTATCCCTACAATGATCAAAAACAGCAACCTTAATTTCCTCAAGATCAAAAGGTCACTCTAGCCAAGCAACTCTCTCCTCTATAATCAGGTTCCACTCCAAACCTTGAATGCCAAGTCTCACTAACCCACTTGATGAATACAGGAAAGAGAAAAAGTTAAACACTTCACTAATAATCTAAGATTCCTTTTCCACTGTAACTCCCCCTCCTTCTACCATTTGCTATCCTATGAAAAAACTTGGAATTATTATCCCCTTCCTTAAGCCACATAACCTTAGCCTTTTGACACCATGAGATCTCTTCCTTAAACAGCACTTCCTAAAATTTATTACTAAGCTCGCAACTCTCTCCTCAAAGGTTCACTCAAAGATCCACTCATCTCCAATAGATCTTACTCGCTAATCCTTTTCAAAATTTAATCCTTAATAACCCTGATATCACCAAAAACTTCCTTATTCCAAAATTTAATTTATTTAACCAAATTCAATTTTCTTATAAACTTAAAACCTTCCCATCTTTGAAAAACACAATCGTTCCACTAAGACTCAAAATTATTCTTGAAAAGATAGTGCTCCAATCACATCTTCAAATCTAAAAGGAGGAGAACCCCATTTAAAGTGACAACTCTCAAGCACTACAAGAATATGATTAGACACAACCCTATCCACCATGATGTAGGCCTCAAAAGGCTTTCAACATTGGTTCAACATAAATTTACTATTTGGGTCATGGGCTATGCATGAATTTACTTCATACATACTTAGTCTTTGTATATGACTTATGTACATGGACTTTGCCCTTTTTTGTTCATCAATACATATTTACCTTATCAAAAAGAAAAAAAAAAATTATATATATATATAAAGCTTTGATCATGTGTAGGATATCCCGTACAATCACGGACGTCTGTCGACGACACACTGCGCGCACGTGAATGCACGCGTGTCGTCCACGGACAGCCGTGATCGAACGGGATAGTTCGGGATATCCGCACTTGAACATCACTCTATATATATATATATATATATATATAGATAGATATTTGGTTCAATTTCAAGATGGGGCTTGCTTGGGATCTTGCTCAATTGGGTTTAGTTAGAGTTGTCTTATTTTATCATTTATTTAAGATCATCTATTATTAGTTTAGTTTTATTTAGATCATGTACTTGGGCTAAGCCTTTCTTTATAATAAAATACTTACTTTATCAAAAAAAAAAAAAAAAAAGATCATATTAAGTTTTATGGAGTCAAGGGTATTTGGGGTAATTTTTTTGTTTTGGGCCAAATTCAGCTGGATCATGTATGGGCTTTATTTTTGGATTTTCTATTTGGGTCAGATTTGTTAGATCTTTTTTTTTTTTTTTTTTTTTTTAAATAAGAAACAAATTGTATTAATCAAAAGGAAAAATACAAATTGGACAGGAAGTCAAATAGAGAAACCAAAAGAGACAACAAAGTCCAGCCGCTACAAAACAAGGAAAACATGCCAGGAAGCACAGAAAAATAAAACAAGCAGCCTCAACAACCAATACAAAAGGTAGACCAAAAAAAATAAAAAACAGTTCAGGGAGGATAAAAGTGTGCTACAGTAGTTCTATACTTAACAGGTTTCGAAGCACAAATCTTTTTCCAGTTCATAACATGTTAGATCTTTTTTGGTGTAGTCCAAGTCCACTTGGTTCAAGTTCACTAACTTGTCTTGGAAGCTTATTTGCTCTCCATGTTGGCTTGTGTTGGAAGCGTTTTTGCCTTTAGGGGTCTATATAAGGTTACGTAATGAACGAATGAAGGGTATTTTCAGATTTCTTACTTTTTGTGAGTGATTAACAAATTTTGAGGGCATGAGGCCTTTTCTCCAACCCTAGGTGTGATGCCTACGGGACCTTAGGTATGATGCTTAAAGACTTCTAGGAGTGATTCCAAGATTTTCTTTTTCTTCTTCTTCTTCTTCTTCTTTAAGTTTTTTTTACGCTGCTGTGTTTTCTTTAAATTAACCAAAATCCTCCATTTCTAAACCGTTTTACAATCTCAACCCTATTTCTCTATAACCCCAACCAACCTCCCACCTTTAAGACCTTCATCCTACCACTCTAATCCCTCAAGAAGCTGCTGTTAGACCCAAAGATAGCAGCTGTCTAGAATTTCCAGCAACTATTTCTTGGATTTCTCCCCACCCCAAACTTTCTACAAAGCCTACCAACCATCAACCTTTGGTTTTCGTCCTACATCACACCACCCCTGCTAACCTGAGGAGAATGATCCTCCCATTTCCCAGAAAAAAGAAACCTATTAATCTTGGAACAGGCCAATCTTTGCTGAATATTTGACCAAGTAAAAGAAGCATTTGTTAATGGAGGATCACATAGATTGCAATCTCTAATAAAACTGCCAGAATCTCTCATACTCCTAGTGACTCTCAAACCACTCAACTTCTCCTAAGCCAACCTAATGACATTAAAATCACCTCCCAGATGCCAATGTGGACTACAAAGCCCAAATAAATTAGACAACTCCTCCCACAACTCAAATCTAAACCTAGGACTTATGCAGAAGCAGAAATAGGAAGGGTCGGGAAGTGTGGAGTATAGTTCCTCATGCTATTTTTGGTCCATTTGGCAGGAAAGAAACAATAGAACTTTTGAAGGCCTTGAGTCCACTATAGAACAACTTAAGAATAGTCACAGGGCTTGTTTTTTGTTGGAGCAATCCAGAGTTTTTAGAGGACCGGATGAACTTCCATGTCTTTTTAGAGTCCTTAGCTTTATAGCTTTCTCTTTTGGTTGCATTGGTATACTTTTGCTATACTTTTGTACATGGGTCTCGACCATTTTTTTGTGAATAAAATTACCTTTATCAAAAAAAAAAAATTGCAATTTAATTTATAAGAACTTTATCCTCCCCCACAAAGTAGGACTGTGAACCTATCCTTTTATTTCATAGCTGCATCAAAAAGAATTCTAAATTCAAGTTCCACCTACAGATTACAAAGACTTTAAGATGATATAATTTAACATGTAAATGGTACGAGAAAATATATTTTAAGCATTCTGAACTATAAACTTTGGCCTGGGACTCAGGAGAAAAATAGAAAATTGTTCTAATGAAAGGACATAACTTGCATAAGTTATCAGCCAATATTTTAACATAGTATATTCCTAGCATGTAACATGTTTTAAAAATGAAGACATATTTATGATAATAGCAATTATAATTAGAAAAATCTACAAGATCAATAATTCCACCACTCAGAATTTTCCATATCAAGGAACTGAACAAATATGATTAAGATTGAAGAAACATTAAAGCTGCATGATTAGGTTTATAAAAATAACATTTAATGGTATATGCAACTTGAAGGATGTACCTGGGAGAAACTAACTATGACAGGGAGAATATGCGTAACACAATCTTGGGGTTCCAACAGCTTCCCAAGAGCTGCACAACCCTCAACAGCCAATAACCGAACAGAATCTTGATCTGAAATGAAGAGAATTTTGACATAAACACATCCTTAGTGGCCCGTAGTAAATAATGGACTCAGTAACATGATAGTAATAAAAAAACACAAAATAAAAATCATAATCAGATATGAGACCAATAATCACAGGCATCCTACCCGCCAGCATTTGGTTATGCAAGTCTATTTTATTCATTTCAATTTTTCGCACTTTGAAATGTAGAAGTTCTAGGTAATCAATTAAAGCATACGTATGTTTAACCAAGTGCTTTATAGGGTTTCGACTTTTGATTATTTCTCACGAATTTAAATAAAGCTTCTTAGTTTTAGAAAGCAAAATGTTTCCATTGAGACATTTGAAAAGATTTCCTTCATGAAGAAACCAAAAATGGATTCAAAAAATAAAAACAAGCAACTGCACAAGAAAAACAGTGCAATTCTTTTTCTACGACTCATTATCTGTATTTATATTCTGCTATCGTCTAGTCCGAAGCGTATTAAGCCTCTGTTAAATCAAATATTGAATGCAATCATAGAACTTGGATAAAAAATTGTGCTTTAACATTCTGGAAGTTACATAGATATTCATCCTATAACATACCATCCTGTGTAAGATCCTCAAAAATTGACATGATATCAGCCTTCAAATGGGCGGATTCAACCGTAGCAGCAAACTTTCCCAGGTTTGATGCAGCAGACCTCCTCACCATAGGCATGTCATCTTGACACAATTGACTATATATTGTCCGCAGTTCAGTTTTTAATGTCTCTGGGGCGCTTGGGTAAGCTATATGAAACAATCCACATGAGGAAACCCGAGCTGTAAACCACTCGCCAGCAGCCAGTCGCTAGATGGTGGAGATCATAACAAGTGAAAAGAAAGGATAGTGTCATTGTAACAGTATCAAAATAAATACAATATCTTGGATTAAATAGAAGGAGCATGAGGGGAAAAAAAAAAAACTACATAAAGTCAACCAAAAATAATCAAAAATCAAAATAATTAGATCTCTTACAGATGAAAATTTACTACCCAGTTCTTTAAAGTTCACTCAAGGAAAATGCATTTTGCAGCAGAGAATATGACCACATGGCAAAAGTAAAAAGGTTCAAGTGCCCACATGTTTTTAGAAAGGGAGAAAAGAACAAGCATTAAGGTGGAAAAAATGGTAAGAACACTTTAACTCCACATATTAGAATTTAGAAGTATCGTAACAGCATAGCCAAAGCTTCCGCATCCAGTCTGCACTAGACCTTAGACAAGTACCGGTAGCCAGGCAATGATTAGGCAACGCCCAATCAACAATTCAAGTAGGCATCCAGTAGTCACCTAGATGTGTATTTGTTACAAGGGTCCTTAAGCACTCTAAATGAACATTAAAATGATTAACAGTAAGAATTGAAGTCAATATTGGTCCAACTAGCATTACCATTTCACCAACCAAATCAATTAAAGGATGATCATAACAACTAACATCTTCAAGGTCGTGCAGACCCATTGCCACAATCTCATGCTCCTCACCAATAAAATTGCGCAAGCATGGAACAAATTTCCAACGCAAGATGATGGGTTTTAAATCATCTAATTCATAGAGTTTCCTCTGCTTGGTTAAGTGTTTGAGCCTTGCAAGGCTTTCAACAATGGTGTCTGTCCAACCCCCGGAAGTTGGGAATAAGCCTTTGGACTGGATTTGTAATTCATAGAGCTTCAAAGCAATATTTGTTTTTTCACTTATTATTTGTCATCATACAAGCTTGAACACTGAAATTGAGTTCATATTGAATAATTTTCAATAAATGAGAGGTATTTGATCTGTCTACTCCCTCACATTTTACAGGTACCAAAAGTTAAAGATGCAATCAAAGTGATCCGCAAATTAAGATATATAATCTGATTGCTCCCTCACGTTTTATTTAATCTACCTCTTCTAAATGTGCCAAATCACCTAAGCATCATTTAGGTGATTAAAACCATAGCACGACAGTCTGAACAAGCAGTAACCAAAAATTAAACGACGAGAAAAAATAAATAAATAAATAAGTTATCTGACCTTCACTAGAGGAATAAACGACTCAACCAGATCAGACTCTCTCATCTGAGACCCAATTCTACACAATGACTCCACCGCTTTGTCCCTAACACAAGTTTCCTCAACGGTGCATAATGTCTCTAATGGGGGTAGCAGAACATTGGCATGCTCCACACCTCCAACATATGGAATAAAAACACCCAATTCTTCCGCCATTGCAAGAAGCACTTCATCATCATCATCATTGTTCTCACTAAGAAATGGGATTAACTCCTTTCGGGTTCTCTCCTCTCCAAGCGCACGAGCAATCGTGGAGAGACGGCGGATCGAATTCAAACGAAGCTGAATGTCCTCATTTTTAAGCTCATCGATCAACACGGCAATCGGGTAAAGTGGCTCGTCGATCATAGCCATCGTGTCTCACAAGATCTTACCAGCTGCAGAAACAAGAACCATAAACAATTTAATCCCAACTACAAGCTCTTTTTGGTAGCTGAGAAAATGCATGAAAATAAAAAACGAATAATTTTTTTTTTGAAAAGTTAGACTAAAAAATCAGACTCTGCTCCATTTTCTTTCCCTTTCCCTCTATTTTCCAAGTAACCAAACGAAGAGTAATTTGAAAAGTAATAACCAAATCAAAATCGTGCGTAGTTGCGAACAAAAACAGAAATCAAACGACTTTGTGATGAGATGATAAGCGCAAAATCATGGTGCTAATAGAAAATTGAAACTCTCAGATCCATGTGAGAAGAAACCCTAGAAACGAAATTTGTTCGAAATCATATGCTACAAAGCTTAAATTGCAAAAAAAAAAATATTAAAAAAAAAAAAAAAAAAAAAAACAGAGTGAGAGGCTTTGTAGAGAGAGAGAGAGAAGGGGGTTGCAAGGCAGTTCTACCTGGAGGATCTTCGGAATGGGAGTTGCAGGCAGTCGTCCAGCTATGATCTATGGGAGAAGTGGCGAAAAAGGTCAGATCCTTCGATACAGGGAGATAGAGAGACCTAGGTGATGGACTTGGGTTATTCAACCTGGGATTACCTCGACCAACAAAAAATTAAAATAAAAAGTAAATTACAATTAAGCCCTTTTACTTTTCCATCTTCTTTTTTTTTTTTTTTTTTTTTTTTTGAGGACAATTTAACCCCTTCAATTCTCATCCAAAACACTCTGTATTCGTTATTTTATTTTTTAAGGTAAATTATATTTGGAACCCCAGTTGTTTGTGTTAAATATAGGCAAACGCCCCTCATTTTCGCAAATTACGCTCTGCCCCCTGTTATGATCTGTACTCGCTTGGACCACCTCCCATGAAATGGTTGAGCTGTTAGCTAATTAATGGAATAGTGTGATGCCGTGCAAATAATCCCTGGGAAATATCAATTTTACCTTTGTGAAATGAAATTTTCTTTTGACAAATAATTATATAAGATAAATGTAAATTATAAAAAGATGAGATAATTTACATCGTCATATAAAACTCCAAAGTTTGCCTCCATAAAAATTTAACCCAAGAGTCCCATATCTGAGATAACAAATAATACGATTTGCTCTCTGCGATTCGAAAATTTTAGTAACCATACTTTGAATTTTTCTTAAAAAAAATTGTTTTAGGGTACCTAAGATAGTGCTACATTTAAATGTCAATTGTTTACTGAAACAAAATAAATACACATAAATTAAATCCATTTTTGCCAAATAACATTGTTACTTAGAAGCCTTATGCGAGTATTGATGGTTCGGAATTAGATGAGAGAATATAATTACGTTAGCATTAAAATGCTTCCAAATGATGAGCACTACCCTCCCCCCCCCCCCCCCCAAAAAAAAAAAAAAAAAAGAAAAAAAAAGGGCCCTATGCACCATGCATCATTTTGGTCCAAAATGAACCATTTCATATAAATAAGAGGTATTTTCAACATTTAACATATTCCATTAATAGAGTTAACCAATTGGGGTGGAGTATAATTTTTAAAGATGGGAGGGTCTACCTGTAATAGTGGCAAACAACAAAATGTCTGAATGCAATCTATCCTTTATTACACTATGATACCTTTAGTTGCCGCCCTTTCGATTTGCCTTTTTACGGTAAATGGTAAGTGGTTGTACATGACACACTCACTACATTTTGAGAACCAAAATGCCCCTTTATAACAAAAATATCATTGTCCTTGTTCAAATAAAAATTAAACATTTTGAGTATAAAAATGCCTTTTTATAACAAAAATATCATTGTCTTATTCAAATGAAAATTAAACAATCATACTGTATTTTACCATCTTTAACACACAAATACATCACCCAATCATCACTACAATTAATATTTTATGATCAATTTTTAAAAATTCATTCCCACTACGAGACACATGATATGGAAAGTAGAATTGCAAATGACTAGAAAGAAAAAATGGAGAGAGAGAAACTATGATAAATTGGATAGAAATCTGAAAGATGTGAACTTCAAGAGTTTACTTCTGATAGGAAATTTTGGTTTTTCAACTTGTTTTCATAATCACATTTGTGTTCAGCTATCTATAATAGGGTGTTAATGTATAAGGGTTTTCTTAATATAGTGCACATGTTAAACTGCAATTGATAGCCAATTAGCGCATGGAAAAATGCATTTTTACAGTTTTTCAAGCCACTTTCATCATTTACAATGCATTTTCGTCATTTTCAATGCAATAATTGAATCATTAATTCCAGCTTAACATGTGCCCTTAGGGCACACTTTAAGAAAACCCAATGTATAATTGAAGAATGCTACATTTAGCTTCAACAAATCAACATTCTCCTATCAACATGACACGCGTCATCTACAAAGATTTTTTTTTGTTTTATATATTTATTTTTATATTGGGGGATTTAGCCTTTAGTCAATAAAATAATACTTTTTTATCAATTAGTCAAATAACTTTCTTTTTAGGGGAAATTAGCCAGAAGTACACTATGTCAATAAAGTTAAAGTGTTAGGTCCTTTCACTTTTCTTTTCGTGCGTTAAGTCCTCTTCTTATAAAAACAACCACCTTTGTTATAGCTGTTGGCAATCACATTCTTTAGAATACCATACGTGCCCTTATTCACATATATGGTAAGAAAGTAATGAGATTTTAGCACGATCTCCAGATTCCCTTTATTTATTTATTTATTTTTTGGCCTTTCCCTTTCCCTAAAATCGCCATACATTAGGCCCATAGTTTTTCCAATGCTTTGCTCTCTCCGTCTTGCGAGTCCTGCGCACCACATCATGACGTTAACCTATTGTCCTACGCCCAAGGAAGCCACCTTTGAGCATCTCCTTCGGTGGACTACATGTCTACACTCACCGAATTAACCCTCAAAATCCCCTATATATATATATATATATATATATATATATATATATATATATATATATATACACACACACACAGAGAAATTGCTATGCATACACCCAAACATCTTAAATGAAAAAAAAAAATTCTTAAATCACACTCAAAGTAATCGTCTTCCTTTACAAAATAGTTACACAAAATACGATATCTTATAGAAACGAGAATCTGAAAATTTTGCTCTCTATAACAAACACATGCATACACATGGTTAACCATGTAACTGCATACACATGGTTAACCATCATGAACTTACGTAATTTCATGTCACTGTTTTATTTTATAAATGATTTGTTGACGTGTATTTGATTATTTTATTTCATGTCACTGTTTTTTCTTATTATGTTTTTTTTGTGGATGTAATTTATATTTGATGCTTGTAGTTTCAATGTAATTGAAGAGTAACAAGTTTTTGATAAAAAACAATAAGCATTGTATCATTTGTTCTAAATAGTTACTCAATGATATAGTTACTTTACATTTGGGTGAACGTTTAGGAATAGTTACACAAATATAATTTGTAAAAAAGTAGCAAAATCCGTTTGGGTGCAATAGAAAAAGGAAGTGCTTATTTACATCATAAAATATTGGGAGGAAGAAAAGGAGCAATAAATGTGAGGTAAAATCCGTTTGGGTGCTATGGAAAAGGAAGTTGTTATTTATGTTAGAAAATATAAGGAAAAAATGGAGCAATCAATGTGGGGGCATTTTGGTCTTGTCATCTCTTAATGGGACTTGAGGCTTTATCATTTTTTTAAGAGGGACTTCAACCCATAAAAGTTTGCTAAAATAGACTTCTCGCCAAATGCCCCTTCTTTTTAAGTCATTTAGTCCATTTTTATCATTACTGACTAAAATACCCTCACATTTATTTTTTTCTCCCTCATTCTCCACCTATCCTTTTCCATCCTCAACCCTAAAACTAAGACCCCCTCACCGTCTCTCTTTTCTCAAACCCTAACCCAAGCAACAAACTCCGGTGACGGCAGAAACCAGCCACCACCACTGCCACCCTACACCCACAGCCTTTGTCGGCATCCTCCTCGCCAACTAGCTCTTCATCATTTGGCTGGCAGATCCACTATGGAAGTTTATTCATTGTCATCGTTTGTCCCTCACCAGAAAAAAATGTCGTTTCTTTGAAATTTGGATGGTAGATCTAAACTCACCATGGAAAGTTTATTCATCTGAAGCCACTATGGAGTATTTCTTCTTCTTAGCACCTCCCTCAACGGAAAAAATGGGTTTTTTTTTTTTTCTTTTTTTGGGTAGAAAAGTTGCAAAAATTTTGGATGGCATATCTGAAGTAACTATGAAGGTCTCTTATTCATAATAATTTTTTTAGGGTGTTGAGTCATAGAATTTTCTTTTCTTTTTTTCCTTTTAAAAGAAAATATATTCGTGCTGGGATTTTTATATCTATTATCGGAAAAAATGGAGACACCGGAAAAAATAACTTAATTGAATGGGTTATAGGGAGGTTAGTGTTGTTGTGGCCGGAAGATTTATTTCATATCTGAAATTGGGTCGAGAGTCGTGGCGCGCTAATGATGGTGGGAGGGTGATTATGGGGAGTGAATGAACGGTGGAAGCATAACTAGTGGCGATGAGGTGGTGGTTTGGGTAACTGCAACCACAACGTTAAGACTTTGCAATGAAGGAACCTCCCCTTCTTCCTTTGGTCCATGTCGTGAAGCCAAAGATTTGCCCCCAGAGATTTTACTGGAAGTGATCCCATGTTAAAGTGAAAGCTTGGAAACTATAGGGGACTTATTGGGCAAAATCTAGAAGACTGGGTTTGGGGTTTCAAAAATAGAATATACAAAAGGATTTGGTACCATAATTGTGGAAACTTTGTAAATAGGCAATGAAATATCATCATTAAGTACATCACCAAATCCTAAAGTATTACAAACCTCAACTCTTGAAGTAATAAAATTTTATTACTTTGTTGTAAAATTTTACTACTTCGTTGTAAAATTTATTTCGTAAAGTAGTAAAATTTTACTACTTTACTGTAAAATTTACTACTTAAGTAGTAAAATTTTACTACTTTAAAAAGTAGTAAAATTTTACAATTTTATGAGTATTACATTAATCTGTGTCAAGTAGTAAAATTTTCTAATTTTAATTTTTTTAATAATTACCTAATCAATATGGATATTTTTTCGAAGATGTCGACGAGTAGGTTCCAAAAATATAATTTTTTAAAAAAAATAGATATGTATATTATAAGTTATAAGTTTTTAAAAATTATTATACTACAAAGTTAAGTTAGTTACATAGGATGCTCTTTATAACAAAAAAAAGAGTACCCTTAGTAACAATAAGGGCAAATCAGGGATTTTAAAAAAATGTGTGATTAATTGATAAATAAGTTTAGTTTCATTGATTAACTGACTTAGAAAAACTCATACTTGATTAATTGCCAATATTTTACCAAAAAATGGACTATTCACCAATTTCCTCTTTTATATTTTATATTTTTTGTTTCAATTTCCATGTACATCATTTAATCCCATGCTCTTATAAATTAGACATGACACAAAACATGGGACATTGGTCATATTCATGAAAAGAATGACAAGAGAGCTACCATGGCAGTTTGTTCCTTCAAAAGCAATGACAATCAAATATCTGTGTAAGGAGAATTATTGGTTAAAATTTTCATGGTCATGATATGGCTGTCATTTTGCAGTAACAGTCTATCAAGCAAATATTTTCCATTTCCCAAAGGAACCAGAATGAAACAAAGGCCAATGCCCTTGAATATCAATGTAAAAATAGATGCTGAAAATACAAAACTCGTACAATTCAGATGAGTTTCTGGAAGAGTCTCCTATATTGATGGCCAAAGAATCAAGCAACAATTTTTCCATTCTTCGTACAACTTAAATAAAGAGTAGAAAATCAGGATGGATTTAGGTCAATCACATTTGAGAGACGAATTCAAAGGCATTTAAACCAGAAAACACTAAACCCAGGTCTGAAGGTTTGGTTCAAACCTTGCCAACTTTAAACCTCCCAGGTACACAAGGTCATAGGGTATCAAAACAACCATCCCTGAATGAGCTTAAAATTAAGAGAAGCAGAATTCTTGTAAGTTTCTACCTAGTTCCAGGAAATACAAGTATGAGAAAGAAATAAAGAAAGAAGTACATATATATTACATTTCACTACAGTTACCTAGGTGAGTAAGAATGTAAAATCTAAGAGTCCTTGCCTGTTTGTTTGTAATCTCCACTTCCCATTCAGTAGATCCATTCTCATTCTCTGCATATGCCCTGAACATTCCAAGCCTAGTGACTAGTGAGTTCTGTAATCTGTCTATCCCAAATAAAGCAATAAAGCTCCTTTGCTAAAGAGATCATCCTACACCTTCAATGATCCCTCACTTACCCTGCAAAGTAGAGTTTCTCTCCAACAGCATGGGCAACTAGAAGCTCGCTCATTTTTGTGACTTGTGAGTAACATCAGAGCATTCAAAATCAGTTCCCTTTGTTTGCCAGAGCTGAAACTAACATTAATCTCTCAATTTGTCAGAGACCAATAATACAAGCCATAAATTCCTGCATCTTGGCTCCAATTGCACTTGATTTCAAGTTTTCAGGCTTTCATCATAAGGAGCAAATTATATATAAATATATATTTTTTACAAAATAAGTGGCCATATGTGAGTTTTAGAACTTTAGACAACTACGCAGTCTGGTCCAAAACCCTACATTTTGTGCTCCTCCTGCAAATGGTTGCTCAATGGGTTCTCTGAAATTTGCTTTCTCACTTAATTCTTGAAATGAGTCGACTAGATTTTGAAGCCTTGCAACAAATTCAATAAGTAGTGATGTAAATGTTGCTAGAGACAATGCGCTTGCACTCTCATATGCTTTTGATTCCTCTTCTATTGGCACTGCATCAGCATTAAACGAAATATGTGCAGGCCATGATTTCTGTTTGACCATGTTTTCTGGGGAAACAACTGGAGGCAGGGTAGAGACACCCCAACTGCTTGGCACTTGAACTGATCTAAGATCAAGCACAGCTTCACTGAGGGACTTATATTCTAGGAATTTATTATCATCATCCATGTTTATAAGGTCTTGGGGTTCTCCCTGCTCCTTTGACCGATTTCCAATTTCCCAGCTCTCTGAATTGACAAGGAGGTACGATTTTTGGTCAACCTTCTTTTGCAACTCTTCTGCAGCCTCATGCACTTCATAAAGTATGTCCACTGGACCTAATTTCTCCATCTTTTTCACCTTATTCCCAAGCTCACGTAACACTCTAGCACCTTCAGTACCTACCCTCTGAAGCTCACTACGAAAGACCTGTCTTCGTTCAGCTGGGGCCTACATGTAAAAATACCACAAGAATAATAAATACAAAGCTAGTACTGGTATAAAATGAAAACCATCATAAGCCTACCAATTACAATGGATACCCGTTATAGGTGCACAGACATCGAAAAAGACAACATATTCATACACAATATCACCTTCAGTCATGGCTTTGAATATTTGACAACTATGAATTATGTATCATGTCTGCCACATAGAACCACTGTTTCATTTGCAAAATTTTGTTTGCCACACAATTATCATCTCATATCATAGAACAAATACTGTCCGGCACAAGATAGCCATAGATGACTCGCTGGCAATGCAGATTTTGAACTGCATTAAACTCTTTTAAGCTAGATTTATGATTCTAACGGAAGATAAGGTGGCACTTTCACCAATGATCACTTAAATATTGCAGGGAATATTTGAGTCGAAAAAATAAGGGGGAATAAGGGATTAGATCTTACATATGTACAAAAGGTGAAGGACTACCAAAGACGTCTAGAAATTTTCCAGAGGGAAAGGTCACATATTAGAAAAGGATCCTGCCTTTAAGGCCAATTTTTCTGAACAATGGGCTCCCCTATTGGTCTTGATGGCAGCAACTAGAACAATTTACTAGATCCCACACCATTACTACTGGGGTTGAGAGCCTTTTTTTCCTCCTAACGCAGAGCGCAAACCCCGGCCCCATATACACAACAGATATCGACCATGTAGTTGAGAGCCAATTTTTAAACCAGATGCCTTTGCGTTTATGCTAGGGAAGTCAGGCCCAGGCTTGACTCATCTTGGATATATAGTTTATTTTTCTTTATTATTTCTTGCCTAATGAAATATTATTATGCATTTAATATCTTATGCATATACACAACCCATATCGACCAGGTAGTCGAGAGCCAATTTTTGAACCAGATGCCTTTGGGTTTATGTTAGGGAACTCAGGCCCAGGCTTGACTCATCTTGGATATATAGTTTATTTTTCTTTATTATTTTTGCCTAATGAAATATTATTATGCATTTAATATCTTATGCAATTGCATTAACTCACAAAATGTCTTCCAAATGTCTATTAGTCCAAAAAGGTTAAGAACTTATTACAGAACTTAATAAGCTTATTATGTTTACTTAACAATATTATTCATGTCTTTCACAAGAAAAAAATAATTTCATGTTTACGTTATTTAAGTAGAAGGACATCATATCAACCCAGCTCAAATAAACCTTGGTTCTGAGAATGGGCTAGAGTTTAAGCATGGTCTCAGACCATGAGCAACTTGCTGGGACTTGGGACCGTGCAAGTGCAAAATTTCACTATTTCCAAACAAACAAAATCATCCTCAAGACATATGGAGTGAAAATTTAAATGTTTCTACTTCAGCTGACAACAGCAATAATGAAATGGAGCTGGAAAAGCATAAGCACCTGTAATTCTTGAAAGTAAAAGTAAATAAATATAAATAAATTTATCTAAAACTTTAGTTTGGGATTCGTACTCTTTGGCTAGTGCTTGTATATTCCTGAAGTAC
This sequence comes from Liquidambar formosana, assembly GCA_039720395.1. Classification (NCBI taxonomy): domain Eukaryota; kingdom Viridiplantae; phylum Streptophyta; class Magnoliopsida; order Saxifragales; family Altingiaceae; genus Liquidambar; species Liquidambar formosana. The sequence continues at coordinate 18,113,435 of CM077828.1, read as the reverse complement.
TTGGGCTAAGCCCTTTTTTAATATTTATAAACAATTAGTTCATCAAAAAATAAATAAATTTATCAAAGGTGAAGTTGTCATAGTTATCAAAACAAAGGCAAAAGCAAATCATTTTCAAATATGAGGCAAATATGCAAGTCCTAGCCTTTTCTAAAAATAAATATTATAAAAGAGAATATCGAAATGTAACATAAAAACATTTGTAAAAGAAAATTCTCAATGAACATAACTTATCAAATTATTCCTTCATATAAAAGAACATATAAAACAAGAAGAAGTATTTCAATAAAGAAACTAATATTAAAAAAATAAAAATAAAGAAATCCCCAAGGGCCCAAAACAACAAAAGAATTGTTAATGTACTACTACCAACAGCTCTATAGTGAATTTAAAGACGGAAACGTATAAGTGCAAAACCCACCTGTATTTCTGAAAGAATACATCCATGCAATGCCATAACCATAAATGCACAATGTCTCAAAGCGCCGCTTACTTTGACATAGTTCCTCCATGGATATCTAAGCATTTTGTAAGGACCATGAGGAGGCTCCCAGATAGCAAAACCCACCTACACATATAATAGTGATTCAGACAGAGAAAAAAAAAAAAAATCAATTTCTTGGTTAAGCAGTCTAACATGCAGCATAATTGCAATAAAAGAATACCAGAGCCTCCTCTTGGCTTATAGATTCAACAGCTGTCCTGTAGCCATTGTAAAGTGGGTCATCAGAAGCTTGGTAAATAAGAATTTTAGAAGGGACTCTTTCATATTCAACACAATTGAGGTACCCGTTAACACAACCTAAATAGAAGAAGCACAAAACAATTAGTCAAGTATGAAAAACAAAGTAGAAAAAACGAGAGATATTGAAATACAACTTCATTATCAAACATATCTGTATCTATATATATATAAAACAATTGAATGAGATAATTTCAATGTAACATAATAATTTAACCTTCCAAAGAAGTTGCGACACCCATGAAATTTTTTGCCACCAAGTTGTGCAGATCCTCACCAGCCCAGATGGGGTAAATGCATATATTTACCACCAAACAAACCGCAGCACCCAGTGCAATGAGCAAAAATCGAGTTACGGCTGTATTGGTAAATTCCCTCGTCCTATACCCAGATACCATAATGAAACAATATGTCAACAAGAACACTCTGAACCCATATTCATATGGCTTCAACGTCGGGTACAATTTTGCATAACTTGCACAAAAACCTAGAAAATGCATAACAAGTCACAAAGAGCAACATTTATTGCAAAAGATATGGAGACAAACAACCATCTTTGTATTTTTTTATATTTAAGATATATACTAATTTCATCGAGGAAAAATGCCCGAAGGCTAGTACACATGGCGTATACAAACGCCAAAATGCTCAAAGTAAGCAACAACAATCTAAGACTCCAGAGAAAAATCCTATTACAATAGAAGATCAAGCCCAAAGGAAAAGAGATCTATGGAACATATCTTTAAGTTAGGCAATTCTTCATCTTTAAAAATTATTATATTCTTCTCTTTTTCCACAGACCAACTACTTTTCAAATAGCATAATCCTATGATGTAAAAAAACTTGCAAGATCATACCTATTATGAATATACTGAGAACTACAATCACTTCTTCCCATTCTCCAGCCAATTGAGATAACTCTCCCATGCCCAAAGCAAGCCCACCAGCTGATAATGTTCCTAACCCACGGTTGAATCCTTTGCTAAGGGTGGCTCCTACAGGAGAGGATAGTAAATAAACAAAAGAAAACATAATGTACACATATATGTATTCATGTATATACATACATACATACTAACATACGTACATATGTATATACACGCATAAATAATACTAGATTATTGAGAAACAAGATGTCCATGAAATAAGTGTAGCCAATTTGAGGACACTAAGCTGGATGAGTAGCAAGACAAAGAAAAAATAAACTAAGAAAAGAATGCATTCATGACAAGAAAGAGTGTTGCAATGTAATCCTCTGACTGTTCAACCAGTTAAGCAGCAGCATGCAAACAATGTTTATGTATGTACATAAATAATGCTGGATAATTAAAGCCAATATTTTAAATGCTATCTTGGTCCAAACGTGCATGGTGATGAATTGGCACATTAATTTTGAGCCCAATTGATTAATTCTATTTTTTTAGTTTATTTATTTATTTATTTTTGACAACGGGGGAACCATCCCACAGTAGGGCTCTTTGGACCTTACCCATGGAACCTAAACCCTCGGTGAGACTAGCGCAGCAACCCACCGCCATGGCCCCCCACTTAATACTTGGGTTGTCCTAGTGGGGAATTGAACCTGTGACTGTGCGCCTAACCACACAATCACAAGTTCGCCCTTACCAACTGGGCTACCCAAGGTTGGGTCTATTTCTTAGTTTGATTATAAGACTTTTTACTTCAAATTGCTGAATTTTCCTCTAAAAGTTGTCGTGGATCTAGGGATAAAATTTGAATCTTTTAAATCTATATATTTGGTAGGATGAATTTTGCAAGTTTTCTTATTGTATTTAGGATTATGCCAAATCTATTATAGGCCTCCCTTAGAAAAATTGAATTTAGTACTATGAATAGAAACTTAAGACCCTTGTGAGCTCATTGGTAGTGTGAGGCCAACCCAAGGTTAGTGTAAGGTGACGGCGGTCTCTTCTTTTTCTTCTTTTCTGGTTTCAACTCAACTCAACTTAACAAAGCCTCCATCCCAATTACATGGGGTTGGCTACATGAATCCTTTTTCAACATTCAGCTCTATTGAGGGTCGTGTTTTGTGTTAAATCCCTAACATGTCCTTTCTCGCCACCTCTAAGCACATTGTTCCTAGTCGTCTTTATTAGGCCTTCAACTTGAATCAAGCAACCTTCCGTAGAGGTGCATTTCGAGATCTTCGTTATACACGACCAAACCACCTTAGACAATTTCCCTAATCTTATCCTCAATAGTATCACTCCTACCTTCTCAAGAATGCATTCATTTCTTATTTTATCTTTCCTAAAGTTACAACTTATTTAACTTAACATCTTCATTGTTGCTACATAAATTTTTTGCACATGTTTTTAATAGCCCAACATTCATTGCCATTCATAGCTGGTCTTGTAGCAACCTTTTCCCTTTAAATTGATATGTATTCTATTCTCACATTGTGCTCTAGACGCATTTCTCCACTCATCTTCTTCCTCTAATTCTATGGGTAATGTCCTCACAATCTTTATAGATAATTGATCCAAGCTATCAACAATTGTAACTTCTAAGTATCTATTGGCCATTAATTTGCACTATGCACTCATTTCTATTTCTAAATTGACTAAACATTCCATATATTCTGTTGTAGTCCTACTTAACCTAAAACCTTCAAATTGGAGGGTGTCTCTCCATGATTCTAAGTTTCTAATTTACAGTTAACCCCTACTCTAGTTTCATCAACCAATACTATATTGCCTACAGACAACATATACCATGAGAACTTTTTCCAGAATATGCCAAGTCAGTTCATCCATAACGATGGTCGATCTTCATGGCATGAAACCAAACTAATTGTCTAACACCGTTGTTTAAAGTTTTAATCTTCGCTCAATCAGTTTCTCCCAAAGTTTCATCATATGACTCATGAGCTTGATGTTAAGATAGTTAATACAGGTTTAAATATCACATTTGCTCTTATATAGCGGCACCAAAGTGCTTTTTGTTGGAAAGTAGTTAGTTTTTATGCTATATTTCTTATTAATTTGTAATAAGCTAAAGGATATTCATGTGATTAAGCTCTCTCATTATCTACTCATCCGTTTCTCTCTACTTGTTCATCTCCCTCTCCTCTGCTTCTTCTATTATTTGTCTTCCTACTTATTCTCACAAATCTACTTGATATCACACTTGTGAAAGTTAGTCAAGGTAAAAAAAATCAGTGATCGATTCGACAACTTTTGAGGGGGGTTTTTCCACTTTTATTTTATTTTTATTCAAAAATGGAGTAAAAAAAAGCCCCTAGTTATGACCTTTAGCTCGATTTGGTAGACCTAACTACAATAAAAGCAGCCAACTGGCTGCTCCAAGGGCTTCTTTGGAGTTTTTCAAATCATACGGAGGTGCTATCTTCAATTTCTGGGTGTTACCAACCGACCCATGCACTATTACTACTATTCACTGGGTGCTGTTTGCTATTTTCTGTGCTCTACCTTCATTTCTGGGATCCATTTGAGACCTGTTTGATGAAGTAACCAGCCATAAGCTATGCTGGTTACTCTATTCAAAGCACTAATTTGGTTCTACTTAATGCTCTAGTAGTGTTTGGAATGTGTTTAAGTTGGTGTAGAAGTGTTTTTGTCCCCATTGTCTATTGCTTTTGAGCATATTCATTGCGATTGGAACTACTTTAAGTGGTTAATTGTCTTTTCACAAAATGTCAGAAGTGAGTCAAACCTCTGAAAGCCATCAAAGTAGGAGAATGGATCAGAATAACTAATGAAAACCCTACTCTTCAAAGCACCTCAGTGAAGTTGGAAAAGCTTAATTATTTAGCCTCATCTTAGTTAGCAACTTCATTTATTAAGAGTAAAGGAAAGATTATCATAAAACTCTATGATTATGTCTTGACTCCTACATTCAATGCAACTGAAAGTTAGGGATGGTTATTTGCTTTTGCGAACTGCAAAGGAGATTTAGGATGCAACAGCGTAGACTTATTCTAATATATGGGGAACATAGCCCAAATTTATGACTTAAAACTCAGATTAATGACACCACCCAGCAAGACATGACCTTATTTGCTTACTTTCATAAACTCCGAGGATTGTGGCAAAAGTTGGATTATTAAAAAAAATTCTGACAAACTGTCTTGTTGATACTCTGAAATTTAATAGGCTTATTGAGCAGGAGTGGATTTTTGGGTTTCTCACTAGGCTAAGAATGGAGTATGATCAAATTCAATACAAATTCTAGGAAACGAGCCCTTTCTGTGCTTAGGGGTGTGTGTGCATATGTTCAGAATGAAGAGAGCAAAAGGGGTATAATGCTTCACTCTGTGAAAGAGGAGAGATATGTCAGCAAAAAATAAAGGAATTTAACAGAACTGTGATGGGAGTAAAATCGTTAAGTCTATCCATGATGAGAAGGATAAGGTGTTCTTGTTTGAGGCTTCAAGTTACCATTACATACAAGTGCATTCCTATGTCTTTCTTGTAAATAACCAAACCACCTTAAATCATTTTCACTCGTCTTCCCTTTAATTGGTACCGCTCCTACTTTCTCATAAATGCATTCATTTCTTATTTTTATCTTGTTGCATATTACCATGTATCCATCTCAACTACACTCATTTTTGGCAAATGTTGTTTCCTAATTGCCCAACAATCAGAACCATAAAGCATAGTCGATCTTATAGCCATATTGTAAAATTTCCCTCCAACTTGATATGGATTCTTTTGTCATACAACACCCAAATGCACTTCTCCACTTCATCTATCCTGCCCTACTTATATGTGAAACATCCTCTTAGATCTCTCCATCACTATGGATAATTTATCCAAGATATTGAAAATAGTCACTTTTAGGTATTTCCTAGGGCAGTACTTTGCACTATGTCCTCACTTCTATCCCTAGTTTAAGTAAATTTACATTCCATATATTCTATTTTACTCCTGCTTAACCTAAAATATTTAGATTTCCAGGTGTCTCTCCATAATTTGAACTAAGAAATCACCATACTCTAGTTTCATCAACTAATACTATATCGTCAACAAATAACATAACAAGGAAATCTTCTTGAATATGTCTAGTCAATTCATCCATAACTAAAGCAAAAAGATAAGGCTCAAGCTTATTACGATTGGAAATCCACTTGTCTCTCATTGATCGTTTTAACACTCTTTAATTATATCGAATTATCGATATATCCAATAGATACTCATTTCCTTTCTAAGATCCACCACATCATATCCCAAAGAACCCAATCATATGCTTTTTCTAAGTCAATAAGCACAATATAAAGTTCTTTTTTCTTCTCCCTACAGTATTTTTTGAAGAAGGTAATATATTATTCCAAAAAAAGGAAGTACATCTAGGTATACGCGAAGCAACAACCAAAACCTATAATTTTCCATTAATCTTCTACCTAAGAAAATAGCTTCCATGGTCAATCTTCCTAGCATGAAAACAAATTGATTTTCTGACACACTTGTTTCAAGTCTTAATCTTTCACTTTTACTCTCTTCCAAAGTTTCCTTGTATGACTCATGAGCTTAGTACCACGGTAAAAACTGTAGTTTTAAATATCACCTTTGTTCTTATACAGTGGCACCAAAGTACTTTCCTCCATGCACCTGGCATCCTTTGTCTTTAAAATCTTATTAAACAACTTAGTTAGCTAAACCAACCATCATCACCCATAAACTTCCAAGCCTCAATTGGAATTCCATTTGTCCGTACAACTTTTCATACCTTCATCTTTTTCAAAACTTCTTTCACTTCAATAACTCTAATTCTTTGAAAAAAACATATAATTTCTATCCTTAGCGGGGAATGATGCAACACAGTTCCTTAATCGTACGGCTGGTTAAGCCACTTCAGCAAGCTCCACATAGAGCCCATGTTTTTAAGGCTAACTTGACCTAAGACCCACATGATTGAATATTAGCACATTAATATCAGGAACCAATTGACCAAATTAGTAGTTTAGTTTGCCCCGTTCTCAGATTTTAAAAAGTTAACAAATTTAGGAAAAAAATAACAATTTTATGTATAGGATGAATTTTAAGGGGTTTCTCAGGCCATTTAGGATTTTACTAAGCCTATAAATAACCTCCTCATGTAAAAACAAATTTATAGCTTTATGCATTAAAAAAGACTATATGACTATATGGGAGAAGATGAGGAAGAATCGTATAAGGTGGTCTTAACCGACTAAAGGCTTTGTTGAGTTGAGTTGAGTTGAATTTAACTTGTTGAAAACTAATATTGCTATGGTTCAAGGCCGTGAACCATCCTGCATCACAGAGGCAACACAAACTGGGGACAAGTTTGATCATGCGTAACAAAAACCAACGACTGCCCATATACGTTGAAGGCATGCTATATACTTACATATCTCGCATGGATTAATTACCAAACTAAAATGTAGAAAGACCCACAAATGAAAATCAGTATATAATCCCAAAATGAAGTCAATTCGAGCAAAAAAAATGGCAAATACCTATGCTGAATTCAAAGACAACGACGACAGTAAGGATAGCCCAAACGGAGTAGCGACTAAGATCCCCCAGCGGTTCCTTCAGGAAAACCATCAACGAAATAAGCATCAAAGCCAGACCCATTTTGGCCGAGAACACAATCTTCCGCGGATCGGACCGACCCATCTGCCACGCCCTGACCGCAACATCCTGAAATTTCTTCCGCGAATCCGAAACCTTGAGGCAGAGCCGTTGAAACGACGAACAGCATCGCGTTGTTTCTTCCTCTTCTTCTTCATATACTCCTGTGTGTACAAACCCCAGCCCAGAATGCCCCTTGTAGGATAGCAATCTCTCCCTCTCCCTCTTCTCCGCGAAACTGTACCTGAATGACCCCAGTTTCCCAGCCATTTTTCTCCCCAAAAATTCAAGAGGGAGAATGAAAGATTTGGAACAAGGAAGAAGAACAAAAGGGTGGAACTTTTAGATAGAGAAAAGGTGGAAGTATATATTTCTTCTAGAACAAGAATGAGAATATCATGGCGTTGGGAGATATGGAAGGAGAAACCGACCAGGATCAACAGTGGTTTTAGAGAGAGATAATTAATAATTAATAATTTTACACTTTTCCAAGAATTATTGATTAACTATTAATTATATATATAAAAGCACTCAGTAGTTCTGAATCTACAGAAGTTTATGAGATCACTGCATCTGAATTATTTTTTTCAATATAAAAAATTGGAGAAAGGTACAGTGTGGTTGATTACCAACGCAGAGAGGAGGAGGAATTTGGGTGGACGGGACCGACGGAGTTTATTAGAGTTATGTAAACGGTGTCGTTTGGGAAAGTGTAGAGCAGATTCTGGACCCAGAATATTTCGAGCTATGGCCCCACACACACACACACACGTCCAATTCCAGTTGGGGCGTGCAGTGTGGGACCTACTTTTGAACGACGTGGTTGAATGGTTTTCATGTGTTTTGAGGTTAAAAAACATTGGCTGTTTTTGACTTTGTCTTTAGTGCCCGCTGGCGGACGAGGGCAAAAAGCGCAAATAGAGTCGTAATTAATAGATTAAAGGGTAAATTACATTAAGACCCTTTTAAAATCTGACAATTACAAATAGACCTCTTCACGTTTCTGAAATTACATTAAGATCCCCTCCTTTACAAAATAAACTATAAAAAGACTCCTCCCTCTAACTTTGGTCCATTAATCCGTTAAATCACTTTCAATTTTTTTCAAAATACCCTAATTACCCTTATTGGATGACAACTTCTATGTTAAATGCATATAACTCATCAGTCCAACACATTTATCCAGTATATTTAATTAATTAATTTATTTATTGATAATCAACTAAAAGATTTTATATATATATATATATATATATATCAGAAAAATGCCAAAAAGCTTAAATTTTTGTCCAACTGATGTGGTAGCCGTCAGATTTGCTCATTAGAAACAATTATCTATTTAATTGATGTGTAAAAAAAAAAAAAAATTTGATTTGCTAAGTTGCCACCTCATTTACCACCTCTATACGTGCATTTCCATTGTAATAATTTTTTTTATTTATTTCTACAAATGAGTAATGCTACATAGCCCTTTTTTTTTTTTTTTTTAACTCAAATCTACTTACTCAAATGAGGTGGCAACTTGGCAAATCAATTTTTTTACTTTTTATTTTGCAAATCAATTAAAAATTTAATTAAATAAATAATTGTTTCTAAGGAGCAAATTTGACAGCTGCCACATTAGTAGGATAGAAAATTTAAAATTTTTTTTAGCATTTTTCTTATATATATATATATACATATTATCTTTTAGTTGTTTATCAATAATAATTAAAAAATTCAAAAGTATTGGATGAACTATTGGATTAGTGAGTTATATGCATTTAACATGGAAGTTATCATCCACTAAGGGTAGTTAGGGTATTTTGAAAAAATTTGAACATGATTTAACCGATTAATTGATGGAAGTTAAAATGAGGGATCTCTTTGTAATTTATTTTGTAAAGTAAGGGGTGTCAGTGTAATTTTAAAAACGTGAGGGGGTATTTCTGTAATAGTCAGATTCTAGAGGGGTCTCATTGTAATTTACCCTAGATTAAATTATGTAAAAAAATAATTAATCTTAATTCGATAATTTTAGTTAAATAAGTTTAAGTAACTTTCATTATTTTTATGCTTGATTAATATTATCTATATTATTATATTAACTATAAAAAATATCTCATTTCAAATTTTTGCCTTAAAACTCAACTTGCATCAAGCTAACCCTATTTGCTTATCTTACTTGGTCAAATTTTATTTTTCCTTCTCCAACTTTTTAAAATAAATGGTCATTAAATAGTTAGCTAAGTTTATTTGGCTAATCCTCTATTAGTTAAACATCTAACTATTAGTATGAACCCGCGCGATGCGTGGGAATCATAAATGAATATGAAGACAACAAATAGCTTAGTGATCTAAAGCTTAAGCCAACATGTCTTTATATATGGTTTAACTCTTTGCATCCCTACTTATAAAGCAGTGTATGTCCATCTTCCCATTAATTGCCTTTGATAGTTAGGGGTTGTTTACTATACCCAACTTCTTTATAACTCCCCCAAAAAAGAAAAAAAAATATGGGACAACTTGATTAATTGAAGACAAAATCTAGAAGAATATAAATCGAATCACGAAACTACTGAAAAAAATATTTAATTATTGATTGAATATATTGTCAAATATGCTTGAAAACCCATCAAATAAAACAATTGCTTATCTATAACAAACCAAGCACTCAAGATTCTCTTTTTACATGTCCTGGCAAAAGTGTTATGAATTTATTTTGATAACTAATACAAAAATGACTTTACAGGATCCAATGATTACTCATTGTTTATCTAGTCACTAACTGGTTATTTAAAAAATTAGCAATAGAAAACCCATACTAAATAATTGTTTATCTAGTTTGTATCTTCCTTCAAAAAGCAATAGAAAACCCATACTAAATAATTTATTTTTTAATATTACTCATGTCCTATATATTTCATTTCATTTAAAAAATTAGTTCATAAGGAAGAAAGAGGAAGACGGGAGAATAAGGAGAGAGAAAGAGGAGAATAGAGAAAGTGAAAGTGAAGGAAGAGGGAGAGGGAAAATGTACGGGGAAGGGGAAGAAAAAAAATAAAAAAAGGGATAAAGGAAAGGTAGAGGGAGAAGGAAGGTGTAAAAATAAAAAAATAAAAAAAAAAAAGGAGGAGGTGCTAACGTTGTGTGGGGAGAGGGGAGAGAAAAAAAAATGGGATATGGAAAAAGTAGAGGAAGTGGAAGGCTGTATGGTTTGGGGGAGGGAAGAAAAAGTAGAGGAAGTAGCTGACATAATTTGTGGGGCCAAGGATGAGGAGAAGAATGGATTTTGGAGAGAAGGTTTATTAGAGAGACACATCAGCAAAGGGATGAAGTCAGTAAAAAAAACTCTTAATTATAGTATAGATAGATAGATTATAGAAAGGGGTTACACTTTTGGTTGCATGTACAAACTAAAGTATTGAAAAACTCTCACCTAATTTTAAGGGACATAACATTTTAGAGCTAAAATAGTTATTTTCACAAGCAATCTTGAACTCTCTCCACTTTTTTAGGAACTTCCAAAATTGCTCTTTAACAATGGTTACCCATAACTACCCCAATTGTCTAATTCCTATTTTTTCTCATTTTTTAAAAATTGTTTCCTTTTACCCTTTTCCTTTTTCCCACAATCTTTAATTCTTTTTTCAAATGAGGGTTTTTTTTTTTTGCACATGCAACGCATGTGTGCCGACATCTAGTTTTTAGAGTAATGTTACATATCCCATATTTTTACTCAAATTCAAGATCTCAAATGAAGTATCATGAGGGTTGGATCTATTATTGACTTATCATTCAAATTCAAATTTGTGAGCTGTCATATTGGCACATTATGTGAGATGTTGAATTTGGAGAAAAAAGATTTGGGATAAGTAACGTTTTCTATTTTCTTAATAATTTCACACTTTCCCATTCTCTTTGTCCATCATTCCCCCCTCTATTTACCAAATGATTAAAAATAGAAAGATATAAATAACAAATTTGAACAATTGTGCCTTTAGACTCCTCGCTCAAATAGGTAGTTAATTATTTTAGCAAATGTTATTTTTTTAATAAAAGTAGTTTATAAAAAAACTAACTAGCACTCGTAAAGTTACTCTAAAAGAGACTATTTTATTAAAGTACATGGGATTTGAACCCTGTACAAAGCCACTCACTTGTCATTGCGAGCTCTCTCTCTCTCTCTCTCTCTCTCTCTGAAAGATAGGACCTATATTTTGAGAGACAGAACAAATGATATGATGGAAATATGATGTTAATTCTAACCCTACATATTTAATAAAATAATACCTTCATGGAAAGAATTTCATTTATAAAAAGAAAAGACATGATTCGATTAGTGTTGTCTTTCCCATGATCACCCAACAACTTATAAACATGGATTCATAAGAAGAGCACTTTATTAACGACGGCACCCATATGTACTCTCCGTTTCTTTAATTATTTTGGTAATGCAATTTAAGAAATGTATCATGTCATAATATTTATTTAATTATCGAGCCACCACCCATTTTGCATTAGGATGAGCCCGGCTCTTGACTGGATCAACAGAGTGGGATTTCAAATTGATTGCACTTAGATAGAAGATTTCTACACCATTCAGAAGCTGAAAATTGAGACCCGTACCATGGCCATATTTCATATATAAAGAATGATAGTAACTAGTCCCACACGTTTCAAAAACTTCTTGTTTTCCATCTCAACTCATCAAAGTCATATTAGCTGTTCATTTATGGTATGAAACAAATCCTCTCTCTCTCTCTCTCTCTCTCTCATGTAATCATGTTACACAAGTTTCAATTTGACTTTGGGTAGAAACTATATTCCAAGTACTCATCAAGGGTCTTTGATTAAAATTTTCATCGTTGGCATTGAACTCTTGTATATCCATTATCTCAACTCTGCGATTAGTCTTTTTCCTTATCTTGATCGCCACTTCCTGTGGACTAAATTTGCCGCGCACGCTTACCCTGCACTGCTTCTTCTCTATCAAATGGGTCTCCACTTCTTTCAATCATAAAAAATAAAAAATAAAAAAAAACAAAAGAAAGTAAGAGAGAAACAGAGAGGGATGAAAACCCAATATGGAGGAGGGGGCTTAATTCACAAATCCATTGATGAAAACCTCACCTGGAATATCAAGAAGGGCTCTCCTTACTTTTCTGTAACAACCATTGCAGTCCATGTTGATCCTCATCACCATGCAGCAGAACTGCACATGTTCATTTTCGGAAAAAATAAAAAATAAAAAATAAATTCAAATCTATAATATATGCTTCCCAAGAAAAAATGTGTGTGAGAGAGAGAGCTGAGGAAAATTGTTGCTTGCCTTTTCTGTCATGAAGCTGGCCAGAGGCGTCGTTGGAGGCTTGGAACAGGATCCAAGAATGGCCGATTCGACAATGGTGAGATATAGAGAATAAAAAAGGAGCATAAGCTGCATGTGTTCCTTTTGGTTCATGGGTGTTTATTTTCAATTTCGAATCTGATTCTCTGCAAGCTAAGAGAGAGGAAGGCAAGGTGCATGGTGTAGTTTTGCCTAGCTACTATTCTTGACTTCTTTACGTTGTTTTTGTATAATTTCAAATGCACTAAGAGGAAAGCATCCCTTTCTTGTTTTTTAAGGCCTAGGCTTGCAAACAGAAAGGCATAGCCTTTTGTGTCTATGAAGAAGAAAAGAGAGGAGATGGTGGGATCCAAATTAAAAAAGACCCCACCATGGCACGCCAATTAAGCTGTCATCAACAACTGGGCAAACCCAAGGCCAAGAATCTAGAGAGCAAGTGGCTATCCTTAATTTGGAATATTCATTTTGTAACAATTAAGCCATGCCCTTTGTAAGGTGGGATAGAGATTACAAAATGTCTCGTCAAAATTTATGATGAGGATTGGGTTATGATGTATATGATGCTAATATACACGTGAAACAAATATTTTCTATTAAAGATTTTGTTTAGTGCCAAAACATGAATAAAGAACTAGTGAAGTGAGAAAATCTTACTCTTAAGAGAAGTGCTATTTGACCCGGCCATATTGCGCCATAGTTTTAAAACTAGAAAACACATTTGATTTTAAAAAGTTAAGCTTCTTACAACATATACACATCATATGAGATTTTACTATGAGTTGAAATATATGGGTCGAACAACATTTCCTACTCGCAATCCTATTATTGCAAATAAAAATATCCATTGTTAAGTTTTTTTTTCTTCTTCCTGTCATTCTAGGAGAGCTTGAGCTGTGATTGGTGACATAAATAGGCAAATCTAGGAATTGGGCACAAAGAAAGGGGGACATAAAAAAAAATTGGGTGGTATCCCCTGAAGTGAGGGCTAGTGAAGTAGGTTGTATGCAGAGAGAAGCCATTGACTCACCTAGATGGCTTCTCTCCACTGCAAGGCATATCTCTTGGTGTCCATCTTCAAAAGTTGAACCAATTTCTTGTTTTTAAAATAAAGGATGTCAAAATAAATTTTATAATCTCTTCGATCATCTATCTTTTATGGGATCGAACTTGTATTCGAAAGAAAAAATCTCTGCATACCCATTTTCCTGCACCAAAGAAGAAAAAAAGAAAACTTCGTTTGTTAACATGGAACTGTAGAAGAAATCCCTTTTCCGAGTATTATTTTCCATCTTGAGACAGAATTATTAGAAGTGCTTGTCAGTTGTTTTTTAGCTTTGGAATATTCCACAGGAGGTCTTAGCAACCCCCCCCCCCCCCCCCCCCCCCCAAACCCAAAAAAAAAAGCTGCTGGAGGTCGAGCTCATAAGTCAAAATATCAGGGGCAGATGCACTAGTTTGTCTATGGTGGCAAGTGCAACCACTCAACCTTCTTGTTTTGGTTTTTTTTTTTTGTTTCTTTCTTCCTAGCTTTTACACTAGTGACCATTGCTTTATTGATTTTCTTGGTGCTGTATGTGTGGCTGGTATGAAAATTTATTAATAAACCTAGGGCCTTTAGTTTTGGTATATAAACTTTTTGAAATTATTACTTTCTTGAATTTTGGAGGTCAAGTTAGGTGAAAGTTCATTTTTATAGATTATATTAAGTTAAAATTTAGTTTGTGATCAAATAAGTTCTTATGTGCAACCACTGAAAAATATCCTGTAGATCCACCCCTAAGTCAAATGGTTGATGCATTGCTTCACTATCATGGGATTTTGTGCTTGATTTGTTCCAATTAACCCACCACAGAGAAGCAAATTCACCTGTAACAATATGATTCAATGGAAACAAAATTCTGTATTACAAGTGATTTCTCAGACTTGTCCAATCAACTATGGGAAAGAAAACTGCACAATCCTGGAGACTTTGCCATGATAGATTATTGTAGACTGGCAGGAACTTTCCTTGACGATCCTCGACCATCAGATTTACGTGTAATCGTCACCTTCTTCTCTACTACATGCACGACGATGGACTCCACATCTGAAAACATATAATTGCAAATTGGATTCAAGTTGAATGCTGGATATTGCTCTGCTTGTAAATGTGAAATTTGGCCTCTTGATGACTTTTCCAGGCAACCATAATTGACTGGTGATTTAGATTTATGACAAGTTGAGATATACTTTTCGAACACTTATGATTGAATCATCATATCTATAAATTTTAAATTTCAAAGGCAATGTCCAGTGGAAAATTTTACCATCCATTTTGGAAATAGCATCAGCTACCCTCTCTTGGCAATCGCTGGCACTTTAAATCGGCTGCTAGGACCACTTCCTGGACCTGCTTTTGACACCAGAACCCATTTTCTTTAGTGCTTGCATTGTGAAAATCATAAGCATGCATGAATTACTAGCACCAAAAATTTATATATAATCGAATGCATTCATTTGAGAGAGAGAGAGAGAGAGAGAGAGAGAGAGTATATACTAACTGGAGGCGTCGCTAAGGATTCAACGGAGCCTAGGCTGGTTTGATTGAGAAGCAACCTCTTGGGCTTTGCGATTCTAACTCGAATGAGCTCCTTCTTTGCCCAGGAAACCAGAGTCATGACTTCCGCCTAAACGAATCTTGAAACCAAGTCCAAGATTATCAGTGCATCAGTACTAGTGCATTGTGTTTTGAGTACATGGGTTCAATCTCAATTTATCAAACTTATAGAGAGGAGGGCTGAAGGGTGTCCCATCTTTCTGACATTTTGGACCATTTTGATTGAGAAATTCCATCTTTTAAAGCTGCCTAATTAGTTGGGACAGCACAGAGATGGAGATGGAACATGAAATAGCATGATATGATGAGAAAAAAAAGTGTAATACTGAATTGACAAGGATGCTTCACTCCAAATTGAACCCCACACTTTCTTGGTTTTTTCTTCTTTTCCTCATTCAAAGGTATCCTCTGGAGGTTCCTTTGAAAACAAGATAACCCTCTAGCTTGTGGTTCCAATTCATTGATGTACTCATATAATCTGTTGGGCTAAAACATGATTTTATATATATCAGTACTGCAAGTAAACTAAAAGAGAAATGTTATGTGTGACCGAACTTGAATCATTGATTTTCAACTGATCTATATGGTTGAATTTTAAAAAGAGACTAAAAAAATGAAAAAAAAAATCATGAATGCCTTGAAAGAAAAGACTCCATCATGGGGCATATTTGCACAATGAAAAGACGGCGGTCGGCGGGAGGGGAAAAATGAATAAAAAAAACGAAGCTGGAATCATTTGTTACCCTTAGGAGAGGTCCCCACGACACTTTTTTTGGGTCTCATTTCTTAGAATACGGGTCAAGATTCAAACCCCGGAACCTTCTTAAAACAGGAGAAGAGATACGACCATATATGGCAACAAGGCTAGTGGTAAAAGCTAGTATCTTAATAGTCCATTAATGGACAACTGCGTCGAAGCTATTAGCACGAGAACTTCCAGCATAGCATTGAAATTTTGTCAATCTTTTGCTGATCAAAAAAAAAATAATAATAAAATTAGTTTTGTCAATTTCTACATGGTCCAATAAGAGGTTGCAAGTTCCCCACATTTCATAGGTCATCCATATAGGCTCCATTCGTTTTGATAGAATATGAAATTAGGGAAAGAAGCACATGTCCATGCAAATAGATGAGCTGCAGATATATAAGATTTCACATAACATATTATTTCATTTTATTTGAACTTTTGGAAAAGTGGCCTTTGAAAAATTTCAGAGAGGAAGCTAATGGCCACCATTTTGAGGAAATGGAAACTTGTTATCGATAAACTACCCGTATTCTAGTGTCTGAAGCACAATCAAGAGGTTTTAGGATCAGCATTTCCTTGACTCCAGCTTGCAAAGCCAAAATTGGGATTCAATGGCAACAATTTTTTGACAATTTCCAACTATATGTCTTCTTTGTTTTGTACTGGCTATAACTTTCTCTTTAAGTACTCTTTCTGGCATGGTTTTTACTAATGTCTCGCTCCAATTTTGTATGCGAACATATATGGGACTCAGCAATGAAACTATTTTTTTTGGGCCAACTTGGTATTTGGACCTTCGGCACGGGTAAAACTACTGCCCACTATATGTCGATTATGCCTAAAAAAACCTGTTGGTTGCTGACCCCACGGAGGAAGTCAAATTTAGGACTTTTCACTTCTTGTAATATAGGTACCAAGACCAACTATTCTTTTTTTTTTTTTTTAATGGTAGAAAGATGATGATAGACTATTCTATTCTATGGAATTAATGAAACTTTAATCGACCAACTATTCTACCCTATGGAATTAACGAACTTTAATTTTTAAGCACATAATTATTTGGTTATATGCATAGGTCAAAATTCTAGAACTTCCTCAATTAAATTTTAAGATTGTGGAACTTCGAACCCAGCATGGGTACACAAGGGAAAGGCACTTGGCTAGCTTTGAACTTTATGTGCTAAGAGTGTGAGCCCAATATATGATTCCCATAACATGATGTCCCATAACCTAAAAGGAAGCTTGGCTATGGTGTATAAATTCTTTGGTGGAGCCACTGAAAGAGAGCACCAGCCCCTTCTATAGAATTTTCTTTTGTATTTGGAAACTGAAACTGACATGAAGTGCATTTTTGCTGAGTACACATGTCAATTTTTTCAGATTAGAAGTAAAGCAAGTTAGTTATGTGCCACAGAGACACACAGAGGGAGAGAGAGAGAGAGAGAGAGAGAGAGGAACAAGAAGTGCATGTAGAATAACACACATCAGGCGTGTAGCAGCTCACACTCAAACAATGCATCCTCCATCTATATAGACACCCTACCAACCAATCCCTCTACACAACAAAAAAAACATGCATACAATGGCTTTTCCTCACTCTCTTCCTACCCTTGCCATCACCTCTCTGCTCCTACTGTTTCTCATTTACCTTCCTTCCACCACCCTTTCACAATCCTCCTTAACGGAATGTGGCCCACACTTGCTACCGCTGGCCGCATGTGCACCATACGTGCAAGGCTCGGTCCAAATGCCAGGGCAGTCGTGCTGCAATAACCTCAGGCAACTCTACTGATCAGCAAACCGACTGCCTCTGCCTCTTGCTGAATGATACTAACGCCAGCTCATTCCCTATTAACAGGACACTTGCTCTGCAGCTGCCAGCTCTTTGCAACCTTCAAGTTAACAACTCTACCTGTTCAGGTCCTATTTCAATCATCTAAATCATGACATTGCTGTTTTACATTTATGGTCAATGTGTACGTACATAAGAAGATATGCATGAGCTGACTTGTGGGTGACTTTTATATTGTTTAATCCCTAGTTTTTTTTTCTTTTTATTTATTTATTTGTTTTTTTTTTTTTTTGTGGGTTTTGCTGTAGGGATGCTTGTGCCTCCTGCTTCACCTGATTCTCAAGTTTCATCTGGGTCGAACACCAATTCTTCTAGGTGCTGGTAGGCAAACATATTACCTTTTAAATCTTATATGTAACCCACCATTTAAAGGGTACCTCTTAAGAGATCTCCCTGGCCGGTCTGGTCCTTCAACTTTAAAATGTGCTTTGTTATAATGTTCTGTTTTTATTGGAATTTCAGCTTCTCCAGTGATTTCCGTGGCACCGAGATCCAGCATTATGGGATTTGGATTTGGCCGGAGCACTGGTGTAAGGTTGACTATGAAAGGTGACTTCGCAGTGATGGTGGTGACTGCAACCGCATTTCTGTTGACCAAGGCATTATGTTGAGTCTCTTAACAAATTATAGTTAGGATAGGTGTCTATGGTGTGAGTGATTTTAGTTGTTATCCAAGGACAGTATGAGCCAAATTATAGATTGCTTATGGTGTGATTTATGTACTAGGATGCTAGTATCCTTTTATTGGTTTGGAATATAAATATGTTAGTTTGTGAAGCACAAAAAGTTGTTTGGACAAAGGGAAACCAGAAGCATTTTCAAAATGAAATGCCTTTCAATGACTCGAAAATGAACAATACCTGAATGACAATTACCATAAACACTGAGCTGCAGAGATCAACTTCCAGGCCTTTGTTTTGCCTTCTATATTTTTGGACTTGCTATCCTCTGGATGGAATGTCGTCCTTGGGCCAGAACACAATGTCAATTAAGGAAAGCATTGGGACCAATGATCTATGTCATTTTGTGCCATAACTATCGTTCCTACGAATGTCTCTGCCGCAAACCATACATAAGGACCCAGATGAATGGCACTAATGCAAACTGGACTAGGTGTCTGAAGCATATAATCTCTTCAAATTCATACCCAAAAAAACTGTAGCAGAATTTTGATTTAGTGAAATTCATAGAAATACTTTTAACATATGCATCCCGTAATTGCATCGCCATTTTGTTTGTAGTCATGAAGAAGGGCCATACATACATTCCTACATCATTCAAAGAACAGCATCCCTTAAGAACAATAAAACTCATGTTCCACATTGTTGAGTAGGTCCAGAAAATATTAGAAAATTTCTAAGTTCATCAAAATGTGGTAAACAGAGCTGAGTTTCCCCAAAAATATACTATGATGTTGAGGTTTCCCCAAATCTAGATGTGTGCCAAAACTGAAGATGCTTCCTCCGGACATAATTTCCCTCAATAATGCACTGTTAATCCAGAAAGCAGAGTAGAAGCTCTAGCTACCAATACACGGCTTTCTGGTATAAATTTCTTTATTCTTCCATCCCATATGATTCTATCAGGGTGCAATAAGATATACAAAATTAAAACTCGGAAACTACAACTATATGAAAACATCAGAGGTCGAGTCTACAGACATTTGACAAGTTGCTAATGAACTCAATGTGTCATAATAAATCTTTCTGTATCTGTCTCACAATTATAAAATACATTTTTTGGGGTGCTAAATTATAAAATATACTTAACAAAGAAGTTACAGCCTATAAACAGAAACATTACTTCATAAATCAAGGATGATGCCTTCAGTTGGAATGTTTCTTTGCTTAGAATTTGTTACATCCCAAATGATCTTACATTGAAATTGGAGCGACTATTCCAAACTAGGTGCCTCCTCAGTTGGGTTGGACTCGAAAACATCCGAGTTGGACGCCTCCGGTTCTTCTAAAAGCTCTCGAGATTGGATTGACTCCTTGTATGCAGGAGTCTCTTTAAAATCTGTTGCCCCTTCATTGTACGTAGCCACAGCAATCCCACATGCAATTAACTGTTGAGAAAAAAGTGTAGAACATTGGCTTGAGAGTCAAGAAAACTACCTTGCTAAGTTTAAATCAAGGGAAATGACTCTAAACATGTATGAGAAGCAGAAATATTGTACACTTCCGAATCTGCGTGCTAGATTTTCCTAGCTTTTTTCTGTGCAAATCAAGGCTCACCATTTCAAAGTCAACCATAAAGAATTAATGCCTTCTCAGCCATCACAAGCCAGACAAACATAGAAATCTGAGTTTTGCATACTCCCACCCTTTCTTTCTTCCCCCTCCCCCCACAACAACAAAAAAAAAAAAAAAAAAAACAACCCACCTACTTTTTTTTTTAATGCAAAATAACAGAACTCTCACTATTTCATGTTTAGCACTCTTCAATATAGCTATAAAATATTACTAACTTAAAACAAATGTTTGGTGCCAGAGGAATTTTGATGAAAAAAATGTTTTTTTTTTTTTTTTTTGGTTTTTTTTTTGGGGGGGGGTAATAAGTTTAAACTTCAATCTGTGCTGAATTCACATCAATCAACCAACCCAGTATAGTATTAGAATATTGACACTTTTCAAACATTCAAGAGCTGCAGCTCTCACAACCATGTTTTCTTTGAACCACAAATTTTAGTTACCAGGTAGATGATGATTGTTTAAGACATGCACTGTCTAAACTTATCTACACAATTAACGATTACCGAGACAGCAGAGAAATTCATTTTAAAAATGGAAAGAGCTAATGACAAAATACATAATGAGAACAAGAGTCTTTCAATTCAGGATTCTATGATTGTGACTTTCTGCATTTTAAATTTGCTTCTGGTTTGAGGGTAAATTTAAACACGAGTGAGATCATATCCGTGGGGGAGGTAGAAATCTAGCTGAAAGGTGAGGTTGGAAATGCTGGGGTCCCAGCAGTCAACATATGATGTCTGGTGGGAACTTTTCCTTCATATTATTTAGGACTATCAGAAGCTTCATTTAAGGCAACGACCATCTGGGTCTTGTAGGAAAGCAGTTTGAGAAAAGATTGGCAGGAATAAAGAAGATTTATTTGTTGAAAGGTGGCAAAATAACTTTAATTAGGAGTGCAATATCTAGCATTCCCACTTTATTTCACACTCATCTGATTCAAATTCAGCGACACATAGAATGGAGAAGACTACAACTACTATTTGGTTGATTGGTGTTCAGAATATGATTCCTAAGGAGGTTGGGATACGCCAATTACATGTGGTAAACAAAGCTCTCCTGGGAACGTTACTTTGAATGTTTGAAGTGAAGAAGGCATTTTTGGGGGAAAGCCAGCGAGTAATGCACACAGATTTACCTCAACAATAGACCAAACTCCTACTTTGCTCTCTGCTACCTCTCAAGAAAAGGCAACGGCAGGGATAATGTTTGGTTGTCAACTGAGGGAATGCATTAAACTCCTAGCTTTATTAGAGAATATAATAAAGGGGAGTTGAAGTCTGCAGCATCCTTTTCTATGAAGCTTTATTTAGTTAGTCATCAAGAATCAAAGTAGAATTCGGAGCATTAAAGTGGACTTATAATGGATGTTCCCTGTAAAGTCCTCCTTCAATGATCTCAATGGTACAAGAGAAAAGTTTTCCTCCATGGAGGTTTCGACTTGGGGTGCTCCAACAGTTTATGTCATGTTGTAAGAGTGTGTTGAATTGGTGGGTTACTTTCTTAACCATTGTTGCATAGTTTTAATTAAGGGCTAAGTGGAAGATTATTTTAATTTTGTTTTCATACATGGTGAGACTCAACATGCCAAATCCTAAGATTACTGCCCTCAA
Source organism: Liquidambar formosana (assembly GCA_039720395.1). NCBI lineage: Eukaryota > Viridiplantae > Streptophyta > Magnoliopsida > Saxifragales > Altingiaceae > Liquidambar > Liquidambar formosana. The sequence continues at coordinate 18,091,722 of CM077828.1, read as the reverse complement.
ACACGTTAATGTGTTTGAAAGGAGCGGCACAATAAGAGACATTTTAGAATACCAAGGTTTTTTTTTTTTTCGTTTTTCGTTTTTTTGTTAAGTTAATACCAAGGTTCCATTCTTAAGCAACATGATATGTTATCATGCTCTATATTGTAATAGATCCTTAGATTTGGGGAGTTTAGAAGGTTTTGTTCTCGTGTTTTAATTAATGCTCTTTGCTTATCAAATACGTAGATGAAAAATTCTTTTGCCTTTATATTTTGTATAGGACTGTTCTAACATGACAGACTATCATTGCAAAAAGCAATGACAGACAAATCATGACCACTAAAATAATAAAGCGTGGATTTTCTCCACACCGTCAATCTTTTTTTGTGGTCATAATTTGGTTGTCATTGCTTTTAGAAATGACAGTTTGTCATGTTAGTATATTCCTATTGTATATTTCTTGTCCGCATAGAATAAAAATATGTCATGAATGACAACTTGACACTACAAGGATAAGACTTTCAAATTAAAATGAGAATTATAAAAATTGATGAACAAAAGACATCCAACCAATTTTTCTTCCATGTAGGGTTTGATAGTAAGAGTATGTTTATTATGTGAGTGTGTGTACACATTAGGTGTTTGTTTCCTCTTTAAGTTGTGGTTTCTTAAGGGTGCAAACCACATCAACTCAAGACTCAAGAGGCTTAACTTATTTTCCAAACTGTGTTTATTTTAAAATAGTAAATAATTAATGTCAATTTTCCAAATTGTGTTTATTTCAAAATAGTAAGTGTGTCGCATGATGTACATGATAGAACCAGCCAACCGGTGCAAACCCAGTTTGCCTAAAAATCAGCTCGTTCAAGCAGTTTAGTCAAGTTCAAGTGCAAAAACGATCCAAGTACAAAACCAAACCGGACCAGGGTCCAGTCCACTGGTCGGTCCAGTCCGGTTCTAATAACTATGATTTAAATTCTTGTTTGGGGGTACAACTTCATATGTCCTTTGATATATATGATATTAAAGGCATTAAATTGTTATCTTCAACTTAATATCCAGAAGGAGATAAGATCAGAGAAGATATTTTCCATTTGATCTAGACTAGGATGAATGAGGCAAAGAAGTTTGGGTAAAGTGTTGTGTGAACAAAGAACACAATCAAATCAAAGATAAAATTTTTAAGTCAATTATGCTTTCTAGTGTAATATGCTTTTATAGTATAATATGCTAGGCATTCAAGAAAAAGAACGTGCATACAAAGTGTTTTTAGCTAAAACGGAGATGTTATGATGGGGAGTGGTAGACAATAAAAATAAAACTGGCAATGTGTGCATCCATGAGAATGATGAGATGTTAAAGGCAACACCACTTGAGGAAAATATGAGTGAAAGTTGACTACAATGGTATGTGCAGGGAAAACCAATGCCTACATCAGTAAGTACTAAGTAGTGATCATGATTTTTATTGTGAATTATAAGCTATCTAAAGATCCTGTTCACATTCAAATTTGTCAAAATAAATTTGGACAATCTGAACTAAATTTTACTAATCACATGACCAAGCTTCACCAAGTTTCCACCACAGAGCCGGACAACTCGTCCAAGTTTCTGGCCCAACCCAATTTAATTTGGGGTTCCAATCCGAACCTAGAACTCACTTAATGTTCATAAATATTCAATGAATTTACAACCAAGATGATGATTTGATCCGAGTAGAAGGCAACACAAGAACCAAAAGCAATGCCAAAAAGAACATGGGTCAGTGGCTCAGTGCTACGCCATTCTCTTCTCTTCCCTTAACTCCACCCCATTGAAATTGAATATTTATTTTATTCACTACTCTTTTTCATCTCCTACATTCAATATTGACAACCTCATTAACGCATTTTCTAAGCATTTAAAACCAATTCAGTCTTATTAAAAAAAAACCCAATTCAGCAAAACCCTTGTGTCAAACCACGTATCATATGAGTACCAAACCCAGTTCAGCTAAACTCTTGTGTCAAAGCATACATCATATGAATACCAATTGTAAATCAATCAATCAAATGGGCAAAATCAAATGAAAATACCGCGAAGATGATGCCGAAAGCCCACATGTACTGCACGAAAAAGCCGAAAGCATCCCACTGAGGCCCCTCCCAGAAGTCCGGCTTCTCGCCGGGAAGCTCCGGCATGACAAACCCGTCATCAACACTATCAATTACGCCAACGCTCTCTGTAGTAATACTACTACTTTCAATATCGGCTGTCGATTGCTCTCGCTCTTCTTCCTTGGTTGTGATGGTGCTCCTCCGGTTCTTGCTGTCGAACCGTCCGGTTCGAGACGAGAGCTTCTTGGCCGAGACTATGTGAGTGGTTCTTGTAGTGAACGGGAGGGAAGGAGGAGAAGGAGATGTGGGGAAGAAGATGTGGCGGCGAAGTGGGAGGTGGGTGTATGGGGTTCTGGTAGAGGTGCCGCAGAGAATCCGGCCACCACCTCCGCCACCTCCAATGGGTAAAGCCATGAGTGGATGAGAGAGAGTTTGAACAGAGAGACTGAGACACTGCGTTACTTTGTATATATGAAGAGAGATAAGAAGATATCTGGGTTCGTGATCCTTATATGGCTCTGTTTGGTTCTCGGATAGTATATTTCGGTCATAAAGTAGGATTATCCTGCACCAGTTTAAGCTATCCTACTCCCAAATCTAATGGTGTACTTATGTAAGATCCCATAACCCATATAAATCAGGTAAATCCAAAGTTTATAAAAACTGCTGCTATTCAAAAAAGAATTTGTTTTATGGGTTCTTCCAAGGGATTTAGCAAGAATCAAACTCTAGACCTCCACTTCTTCACGCGAGAGATTTTTTATTTTATTTTATTTTATTTTAAGGAAGGGGGCAAAGCCCAAATACATAAGATATACACAAAGTTTTCTTTTAACCTCTTTGCATGGGATTTCTTACCAACTAAGCTACCCCAGGTTTTACACATGGTCTTTCTTTGTCTCCGCAGTGTATCCTCCCTCATTATTATTTTTTTTTTTTTTTTTTTTTTGCATCATATTAGTTCTATGGAGATCAAATAGTCCAGAAAATTTACTCTTGGAGTTGGATGTCCCAATTAAATTGCCATGGAAATGATCTTTTTCTTCTTCTTTCTTCCTTTTTTTTGTTTTTTTTGGGTGAAGATTGAACAATGCTTAAAAGTGGTATACATAAAAGTTTTGTCCCTTCCACTGGAGTGAGACAGTGATTGGGAGACCATTTAGAACATTTGTCTAAGACTTTTAAGTTTTACTAATTACTAATAAGTTGCAAAAAAAACTTATGACCAAATAAAGGAGGATCAATTACTGTTTTAATTGATAGTATAGTCAAAGTAAATTTTGACTTGCCATGCATCGCTCAATTCCAGCAGCTAAAACCCTAGTAACATTTACAGGGATTAACTAAAACCCTTGCAACATTTCAACGTGAAGGCCAGCAGCACAGGTGTTTTTACATGCTTGTGCTTTTCCCTTTTTAAACTTTTCATCACTATAGATTAATTATAGATCAGTATAGCCCTGCAAAATTTTAGACGTGACAAAAACATATGTATTCTTTTGATGCTTCATATTCCTAATTGGATTATTGTTATTAATACATACTCGTAGTTATTATTATTATTTTTTTCAAATGTGATATTTCAAAAAAAAAAAAAAGAAAAGAAAAAAACAATCGAAGCGCTTTCATTACATAAGGAAATTACAAGCAAAATTAATTCTGACTTCACCCAAAGTTCCTTAGTGGGACCAACATGTGCTAACTTTTAAGTGGAGGAATTGTTTGTAATTAGCCTCTCATTCCTTTAATATAAGTCGTCATGGAATGAGGATTCTACTTGGTGGGACAAACATAGTTTTTAGGCATCGCTTATACGAAAGCTTTCGATAAAGTTATTACTTAGTTTTTATCGCTTATACGAGAACTTTCGATAAAGTTATTACTTAGTTTTTAGGCATCGCTCGAGGTTTTTATAAAGAGTAGTATATTGACGTGGTGCAACAATGATTTAAAATAATAATAATAATTTAGTCTCTGTTACTCTTGTGGGAGATTTTTAAAATAAACCTATAGAGATACAACAGTGGTATTATAGCCAGCCACATTCCTGCCCTGTAAATAATAATTTATAGGTGAAGTAAGTTTGTTTGTTTGTTTGTTTGTTGTTTGTTTTTTTTTCTTTTCGTATTTGTTCTTCATGATGTTGTCTATAGAATTCAAGTTAACACCAACTGAAATATAAAAAAATAAAAATTAACTTACTCATAATTAACAAGTTTTTTAACTTGAATTTCAAGTAAAAAATAACATTATTTTTTAAAAATACCAAGTTAAGGTTAGCTTGGGGTAAAAAAAAACCAGGAAACTAGAACATCAAAGTTGGAATTTCAGTTTTACATATTACGCTTAACTTACTACCCTCTATTGCAATTTTTTTTTCCAAAATTGTAAAAGAGAAGAAAACAGTAGACAAAAATCACTCCAAGCGACAAATGGCCCTCCAAATAATGGAATGCCACTAAACTCCAAAGAAGTCAAAGCCCAAAGAGAAGCCAAAAACAGCACATTATCCCAAAAGAATCCCACCTCCTCCTTATCATAAAAAAATCCTGCATTTCTTTCCAACCACAACACCAAGAAAAAACCTAAGACAATACATCTCCAACCAGTTGAATCTGTCTGTTGAGTTCTTCAATTGTCTTGCTTTGTTCTTTAACCTCATTGAGCTTCACTTGCAACTGTTGGTTGAGCACTTCTTTCTTGATATTTGCTTCAAGCAATTGTAATCGAAGAGGATCTTTTATCATGTTCATTGTTTTACCTGTAAATTTTTCATGCAACTTTTCATTCTCCTTTTTCAAACTTTCGATGACTTCTTTGAAGCACTGCTTGTCGTTTTGCAAACGGCTTATTTTTTCCTCAAGATCTTTCTTTTCTTGCTTCATCTGTTTGAGCTCAAATTGAACATCAAGTACCCCTTTTTTCAACTTTTCATTTTTTTGTGTCAGAAAATTATTAAGGTTGTTTAACCTTTCATTCTCAGCTTTCAAATCCACAGACTGATTTTGTTGGGCTTGTTCTTCAGATGATTGAATAACATCTATGTTTTTTGGAGCATCTTGTTGTACGATCTTCACATTTTCTGGTTGGGAGATCTCAATGTTAAATAATCCTGCAAATTCTCCTTCTATTACCTCTCTTTCATTCCCTTTCTGTAAACTGCAGAAATCATCCGTCTCAATTTCTTCGTAAGATTTCGTTTCATGTTCTTCAATGAGATTTTCGAGGGCAATCATTTCATCATCTTCTGCTTCTTCATTTTTTCCTTCATCCATTATAGTCTTCAACAATGCAAATTTCTGCGTTTCTTTCATGGTTTGATCCAGTTCCCTTCCACTGACCTGTTGTCATGGATAAGTTAGGCTGATATGGGTTCAAATCAATAATAACTATAACTACGCTGTTTTTATACATTTCGCATGATATTAACTTGAATTTCAAGTCACTTTTATCGTGAAATTTTAGTTAAGATATGTATGATCTAAGACCAACATCGACACGCAACACGACACGGACAAGCCAACACATAAAATTTTTTAAAAAAATTAGGACACAACACAATAGGAATATGACAATAAATAAATGAATAAATATTATTAATTATATATATATATATATGTATATATACACACACATAGCAGCTATTGTGCATATCAATTTTTGCACCTCATTCTTAAGCCATTGCATTGGATTCACAAGATCTAATGGTATTTCAAAAGGCTGACGTGACCAAGCTCCACTTACCATTTGACAAATCAGTCGAGGTGCAAAAATGAAGAGCAAAAATGAAGTCCCTAATCCTTTCTTTACATATATATATATGAATGAATATGTATATATAAGGCTGTTCAAGTGTTAGATATCCTAAACAATCAAGCATGTCACCCATGAATGGCCGTGATCGTATAGGATACCTCGCACATGATCAAAGCTGTATGTATACATATATAAAGTATACCCACCAAAATAAAAGAAAAAAAGAAGGTATACCCACAAAATACATATATAAACAATATACCCATTGAGAAATCCTTCTTCTACTATCTTGTCTTCTATTTGCAAAAAATCTGCCATAATGTTTAAAGTATTAGAATAATGCCCCATTTTTATATAAAAAAGATTACAATCTAGCCTCAGTTGTGTTGCAAAAGTGTCCCAGTCATGTCCAAGCTGTGTCCCAGCATGTTGGATAAAAAATTAAAATTTTAATTTCCCTACACTTCTCAGCTGTGTTTCAACATGTGTAAGCGACACGTCGATGTTCGATAGGTGTCGAAAATTGCCACAGCACCTTCAGAGGAGAGTCGGTGCTTCCTAGTGTATGATTCATGTTAAATTGTATTTTATTTATTTTGATTTTCAAATTAAATCCATGTATAAATAACTGAAAAATAATAATTCAAAGTTAACCTGGAAAGCAAGCTAATAGTAACTTAATATACACTTCAATATTTCCCTTATTTATTTATTTATTTATTTTGTTTATACCTCATGGCGGGTGAGTTTGGCTAAGTGCTTGTGTTTCAATTCCTCGTGAAGCTTCTGCAAGTCCCATTTTAGAAATCTTGGAAACTCATCCACACGCTCCTCTGCCACCAATGTGGTGTGCTCGCAAAGCCAATACTGCAAAGTAAAATAAAAGTAATATATGATTAGGAATGTATTTTTATTTTTTATATGGGCCTCATTGATTGCATCAACAATATTACATATTTACATATTGACTACTGAAACTCACTAGGAGGGCCATGACACAGCCTGTCACTTTCTCAGGGTTTTCATGCTTCATTTCTATTTGGGTGATGAGATGCTTCCAAATTTCTTTGGACCACGCATATTTCTTCATGTCATCAAAGTTTTCCACACAGTTGAACAGTGCCAAGCTTACACTTTGCCCCGTTGTAGAGAATAGAAGGTTGACAAAAATGTACAAACAACACAAACGCACGGTATCTTCAGCATCGTCATTTGTGTTCCCAACAATTGCCTCTTCAATTTTCTGCTTTATAACGGGGCCTTCCAGTTTTTCACCATCACTGAATCTTCTTGCGAAGAACGCTGAATCCTTTGGTTTTGTTCCATGAGAAGTTTGCAGAGCCTCCGGACCAGACAAAATACCAAAAATCAGAGTAATATCGCTCTCTCGGATGGAAAAATATGTACTCCCCAATTTAAATAGTCTTCTTTCAGGCACATATGTCTGAATTATCCTAACCACATCATCATCGAACTTTTTGCATTCTTTGGCATCCATTTTGCTATTTATCAATGCCTCGAATAAGTACCAAAATGGTGTGCGTTGGAGAATATTTATATGCCTCTTGTTGAATTTGAGGCTACGGAAAAACCTGAGCAAAGCAACTAGTTTTGATCGGTATTGTGGGTAATAACTTTTACCCTTCCTTGGATTTAAGGCTGTAGCCACACCTGCACGAAGATTTATCAATTGGACATGTGTTGAATTACCTGGCTTTAATCTAGCTTGTACTGTTTTCTTAACAAACTTTACTGGAATAAATATGATTATAGAGTATTGTTTGGAATTTAGATTAAAATTCAAATTAAATATATCTTGATGTATCATTTTATGTTCATTTGGAATTTTGTTTTCACATATAAAATGAACTTAAAAATAATTTGTGTGAGAGTTAATTCGAAGTCAATTACCATTTCATATACAGCTTACGTTTTAAGTTTAAAATCACATTACAATTAATTGTTATCATTTTGAGCATTGGTTTATTGATTGTTTCTTATGTGTCAAGTTACTAAGGTAAATTTTACTTCAAAAACAAGTAAACTTGATGTTGAGTTTTTCATTTAAGTGTATCTTTCTCTTTAGAAGTTAATAACAGCAAAACAACTCATCTGAATAATTTAACTGATTTCAAGTTTCTCTGGTTAGATTTATAAGGAATATCAAGTTATAAAAAAAAAAAAAAAAAAAAAAAAAAAAAAAATAAAAAAACAAGAAGAAGAAGAAGAAGAAGAAGAAGAAGAAGAAGTCAATTTATATATTGCAGATTCGTCAACTTAAAAACAATTTAATTTCATGATTCACTTCAGATTCAAGTTAGCATATTTGTCAAAATCAGGCTATATATTGCAATAAATCAAAATCAAGAACATAGTTTCAAACATAACCATTATCAACCTTCAATACGCAACTTAACTTAAAATGACTCATGGATGTTGATTTATGTAAAATGGTTAAGAACCCTAATTACAACTTCATAAGATACGATGAAGTATCAACGATTTTCAAACACAGAAACACTGAAATGCATGATCATTGAGGATTTTACTCGCCCTAACTTGATTTAGGGCACAATTTTAACATAAACCCTACCTGTAAAATTATTCAAGTTAATCTTTGGGGTTGAAGTTACATAAATATTTGAAAATCAAGTAAATTTAACTGGAATTTTAGAGAAATTAAGGTTGTTTAGCTTCAATTTTTAGTTCAACATGAAATTTAACTTAAAAAACACAAACAAAGCACCATACCCCCTTCGCCCCTTGAGCCGCCTTTGACTCGCACCACTCTACCATCGTCGAACTCCTCTTCTTCGTCGTATTGATCTCTCGAAAGCATCGTAAGGCAAAATGCCGTTTCCATCTCTGCCGGCGACTGGGCCACGGGGGCGGCAGCGACGACTTTGCGTGTCCGTTTCAACCGTTTCCGAGTTCGGTTTTTCGGGGACTCGCTGTCCCAGTCGCTGTCGCTTTCACCGTCACGATTTTCGGTCCAATCGGAATCGGTGGAACGGGAAGAGTACTTCATGGGATTCTCTATCGGAACATGGTCGAGATATCTGATTGCGCAGCGTTGCCGTGAAGAAGATGCCGATGGGTGGTGGTGGTGGTGGTGGTGGGTCTTTGGATGAATGGGGAGTTCGGCAAGGTGAGATCTCATGTGGCCATCGATGTCTGTACCATTGGAGAAACGCTTGTAACCTATACTGCTTCTGTGTCTTCCCATCGATGGTGGAAGAAAAAGAACGAACTCCTCTCTCTCTCTCTCTCTCTCTCTATTTATATATATATGTATAGGACCCCATTTTTGCCCTCGGCTAACATGTTTAAACCGTATTTATCGGAACCGGACCGGCCGGCCGGACCGGTGAACCGGGTCCTGGTCCGTTCCGCCCGTGCCCGTCAAGGACCCAGCCCAGGCGAGATGCCTGGGTTTCGACTCTATTTATGCACTAAAGTATAGAAAGCCCTTTTGCCATATTGACCAGAACGCTACGGCCCTGTCGTCACTGAGAACCCAGGCTAGCTGAGAGCAGCAACGAGAGGAACAGAGAGAAGAACTGGGCATCGACTGGCCAGGTTAGCTCTCTCTCGGCTCCACTTCCTTCTTAGTTTCGAAGCTTTTACATAATTTTTGGAATTCCAATTCCAATGCAACAAAAAACACAGCTCTTCTAGGGTTTCCATTGATGTTTCTTTGTGTGAACGGAATTGAACTTGTTCTTATAGGGTTTATCAGTTCATCGTCTACGTACGTCTCGGATGAGCGCGAGAGTCGCGTCGTTTGAGTGAAAAAAATCAAAAGAAACAAAAAATAGCCACTGCAAAAGGATATGTAAAAGATTGATATTTTCTTTTACTTTAATATATAGAAGTAGTAGTTGGTGGCCCATGCGATTCGTGGGATAAATATGATTTAAATAAATTGTATAGCAAGAAATAAAAGAAAAAAAATTCCTTGTGCTATGTTGTAATGAACATTAAATTTCAAAAGTAGAAGAACTAGAAAAGCTATAGTTTGCAAAGAAATTCAAGTTAGTAAAGAGGGAAAGAAAGAAAGTGCTTGACTTGTGCTATGCGCAGGATATGATACGATATGATCTTCCTTCTATTGATGGGGGTGAAACTTTGTTTAAGAATTTCTAGTGCTTTGTTTAAACTTTGTTTAAGTATTCCTCCTTGTTAGGTGCTTTGAGTTGATTTTCGGGCTTAAAATCAATATATTTAAGTGCGCAATTGTTTGGATTAAATCCGATCCTAGCAAGTTTCATAGGTTAGCGGGTTTCATGGGGTGTTCGACTTGTGAGTGGACTTTGAAATACTTAGGTCTTCTGTTGTTTGGTAAGGGGCGATTGAGTTTTGGGATGTAGTCCTATAGAAAATTGGAAAAAGATTGGATTGTTGGAAAAATAATTTCATTTACAGGGATGGTAGGCTTACTCTTGTCCAGTCTTGTTTGTATAATATCCAGATTTAGTACATGTTCCTTTCCTATTTAAGTAGCCAAAATGATTGGTGGGATTTATAGAGATTAGCTAATTGCTGCCTTCTTACAGGGAGCTAGAAATAGGTTTAATGTTGTTTGGAAGCCTTCTCCTGTGGGCTTGGTGAAGTTGAATTTTGATGGGTGTAGTCAAGGAACCTAGATGTTGTTTGGGTAGGAGGGATCTTTAGAGATCACAATGGGGAATTGATTTTTTGCTGTTTGAAGTTTGGTGAAGAGGGGATAATATACAATTAGAGGTACTTAGTGTGTTAGAAGGCCTTCCAGAAGCTTTTTTCTTGGGTTTGTGGCATCCTTCTTGTTAAAGGTAACTTTTCTGTGATTGTGGGATGGGTAAAGGAGTGCTGGAGATATGATCATTTTACGCATTATAGCATGGAAGCACAAGTATAAGCAATTCCTAAAATTTTAGAGGTCATGGCCCCACCTTCCCCTTCACGACGTTCTGTGTTAGTTAGAAGCATGATTCTCTCGAGAGAATTGTGGTTCTTATAAGTTTCTCATTGAGAAGCTTGTAATTGTGGTTTCGAAGCAATAGCAGCACCATTGGTGGAAGGTTCATGCTTCTGAGCATTAAGAGTATTCAGAGATTGGAGGTGATGAATGTCTTCATATCTTGGACCTATAGGATTGGTAATGGTGAAATAGAATTTTTAGCTATATCGTAGGGGGGATCATTATAGAGGGAAATTTCAGATTCTGTGGATATGTGGCCTGATAATGCTATGCCCTATATGATGTTGAAAGTTACTCACTTTGAGACTTTCTGGGCTATTTGGAAAGAAAGAGTGGAAGATTTGGGTGCCAAGCAAAGTTTGGCGAATGAGGTGGACAAAGGCATTGGTGAAGCGGATTTCTTAGCTGAGAGAGGAGCACTCATATTGGAAATTTTCGTGAGGCATTTTTACCCCTTGAAGGTTTTGTTTATGGATGCTTGTGTTCTTTGTGATTGGTTTGAATTTTTTTTCCCCTTTCTTTTTTCCCTTGCTGAGGACTATTCATGCTTTTGTATCTTTCTTCTTTTCTAATGAGTTTGTTGTTTATGAAAAGAAAAAAAAAAAAAAGAAAAAAAAAAGCATTGTTAGTGTTTTGGTGTTTTCCTATTTTACATTTTTTAGGAATGTTACATTGAATTTTTAGAGGTATTGGACATCATTAGGCATGTTGTGATTTTCGGGAAGGAGAATTCTGCTGTTTATTTATTTATTTTTTCGTTACATTCTCTTTTCATTTCTCGTGTTTCTTTTTGGATATAAATCTTGTTCAGGTTGCCTACTTTTTATTAACATGTTGAATTGCTCTTGCTTTACACGGGCCAGGGGACCCTTCTAACAAAATGTTCTCAACCATAAGGTAACCTAATGGGACTCGAAACTGGCAAAAAAATTTGAATGTTTTTATGTAACTGAGTAAATGACTGCATCTTGAGGGGCAAAATATAACTGATTAAAATTTCTATGACCATAGAATTCTTCAGAAGATCAAAGGAGAAACTAAAACTTTTCAGAAACCAAAATTAAATCCTGTAAAGACCTTTTAATTCGATATTACATAACTTTGAATCTGTAAACACCATTTAATCTTATTATATCGTCACAAATGTGGCTGTATGGTGTAGATAAGACGCATTATGTCTATTCTCACTTGCTCTTCAAATATTTAAGGTTCCCAATTGTCCATTCTTAGATCAAAATTATTGGAAGTAAGGGATTATCTCCAACAACCCACTAGTTCTTCTGGGGTTTAGGCTTTTGCATAGATTGATATTTCTCAACCCAATTGAGGTTTGTTTCATTAACAACCATGCTTTATGGTTCACATGTTTCCCAAAAAAAAAAAAAAAAAAAAAGACCATGCTTTATGGTTCAGATTGACTGGCATCCAAGAAAATATATTCATATGATGAGCATGACTTGAGTGAGGCGATTAAGATGGATCAATGTTTTGATTAGAAATGATAGATTTGGAGATGAATGCATTCATGAGATGTTAGAGGGAGCATTGATTAAGGACAAGGTGAGAGAATTACAACTGAGATTGGTTGGTTATCTGGAGTGAAAGCTGATGACCACAGTGGTGAGAAATGTAGTTTAAGTTGTAGGCTCAGAAGGGGATGAAAAGGATGTGGGTTCAAGTACTGTGAAATAGTAGAAGACATGGTGGAAGGGTGAGATGTGATTCAGGTAAGTGATCTTAGCTAATTGGGAAAACATTTCATTGATTTATGTTGCTTTTAGTTTGAAGAAATCATATTATTTTTTTCTTTAATTGAAAGAAACGCATGTCTTATGATTGAAGGAGTTTGCAGGGATTCCATCGATTCAGTTTTGGTTCAAAAAATAATTTTCGACTGCTGAATATGTGTCTGGAAGAAGCAGCAAGAACTCCTCCACTTATATCATTTTGGAAAAGATGGGCGGATTTACCAAAGGAATACTCTGTTTCTTTGAGAACAAACCATTTTGTGAAATTTTTGGCCGTGCACCAATTGTTAGTCTGGCAGAGGTGGGTGGTTAATATTCCAGAAGAAGAAGGTATCAAGGGTTGGGTTCTTCTTACGTCAACTTTTTAGGGACTCTTCTGGTTTGTTGAAGGAGGGGTTGGTCAAGAAGGGGAGGTCGTATTTAAAGGCAGCAATGGTGGATTCATGGCCATCTTTACCTTTTAAAGTAAAGAGACCTAAAGATCATGGAGATTGTATTTTGGTAGTTGACAAAGGTTCTTATGATTTGGTAGTTGACTTGGATTCTTATTTGCCACAGGTATATTATCTTCTCTCCTTTTTGCCTGGAAGGTTGGTCTTTCAATACACCAGTCCTTGAGAAGGAGAGGTTGCAATGCTGGGTTGACGGACTAAAAAGTGCCTTCAGGGTGAAGATTTTTGGTACTGAAAAAAAAAAGGGGAGATAAAATTTAAAGATATATTTATTTATTATCATATCCCCACCGTGTCGTGTCATAGTTTTTTAAAGATTTTTCGTATCGACGTGTTGGTGTCCTGTTGTATCCATGTCTTGTGTCAATGTTGGTGCTTTTTAGGTCTTGTGTAGTCGTAGCTATTTTTTGGGTGTTATGATTGGAGAGAAATGCCTGATTTTTTAAAGATAAATCCTATTTGAGGGAGTTTGTTTGGGAGAGAATCATTTTTCTCTAATCGCTCTGGCCATCTGTTACTAAGGAGTTTGATGGGCTTCCTCTTGTGGTTATTTGTAGAGACTGCATTGCTATTTTCTCCTTGCAAAGATAGAAAGCGAGATGCTCCACGAATTGGAAGCCCCCTCCTAATGGATCAATTAAGTTCAAATTTGACGGTTGCTGCCTTGGTAACCCAGGTCAGTTGGGAATAGGTGGAGTTTTTAGAGGTGGCATTGCTTTGAAGGCTGAGTTGCTTATTTTGTTAGAAGGGTTGAGAGAGGCTTCGATAATAGGTATATCTCGGTTCCTTGTGGAAGGGTATGCTTCTAATGTCATCAGATTTGTGAGGAGTAGAACACCTATATGGGTGGCATGGACAACTAATGAGCCAGCGGATGAGTTGGTTAAAAGGGGAGCCTTCACACTTTAGGCATTTAGATGGCCTTTTCTTCATGTTTGACTCTTGTTCTTCGTTTGGGTTGTTTATACCATTTAGGTTTGTATAGATTTAGGTATAGTTTTGGTCTAGATTTGGTTTTTTGGTATAGATTAGTTAGATTTTTCTCAAGGAAGAATCTCTTCCTTCTTTTATATCTTCTGTTCTTTAATAATATCTTTTCATATTTTATTTATTTATTTATTTATTTTTTTAAGAAGATCTTATGGATGTGCCTTTTTCCTTTTCTTTTTTTTGGGGGGGGGGGGGGGGGGGGGACAACCACATGGTTGAATAATTAATAGGATCCAACACTTTCAAGATAGATAGATTTCTTTTCCTGGTCAATTTGGAGAGCATTTCCTAAGGTCATTCGATCCATTTTATCAAAGCCCTTATTTGAGCACTCCCATACACTTCTTGCTTGCCGAGGCTTGAGGTTATCTAAAAGTCCTTTTAGCATGGTTCAAAGTCTCGTTTGTCTCGAACGAGATCTCGCCGAGACAATTCGGTCTCGCCAGTGGCCGGTATGAGAAATCCCACCGGTACAAATATATAGGGAGAAGTATCCCTCTCGGACGAGATTATCGGGATCTCGAACGAACCGTGACGAGATAGGCGAGAAATCGGTGATTCGTTTGGATTCGAACGAGAAATCGTTCGGATTCGAATGAGAATCGTATGAGAATACGGCCTACCTCGATGATTGATAGCAGCTCCAGCTTCCATTCTCTCTCGTTCTCAGACGAACAGCTCTGGTGAGGATGGTCGAGGCACTCGAGGGTCAGACGAAGGGGTCTGGGTGATTCGAATCCAGATCTGGGCTTCTGTTGTCGCATCTGGTTATCTCCGGTGGCCGACAGCAGCATCGCCATCGTCTCAGGTGGGCATCGCGTCTCAAGCCGGCGGCAGATCTCGCCGGATCTGGTGGTAGGTGGCTCCGACGACCTCTCTTCATTCTGTCTCTTTGAACTCTCACTCTCAGTCTCGACTGGTTCTAGAGTCCAGACCCGACGGGGTAAAGGGGATGAGTTTTGGGCGAAATTTTAGATAAGTGGGGCTATAGGAAAATAATTAAAGTTTGTAGTCGTCGTTAGTTAAGTTAGTAGTCTTTTATTAGAAAGTTAATAGAAAATAACACTCAATTGTAATTATTTTCCATAGACCGACTAATCTAAAATTCCCCATGTTTGTTTTTATTTTAATTTAATTTATTTTTGTTTCTTTTTTCATTTTGTTAAAGTGTTGTTATGTTGCCTAGCTTGGGAATTTTTTTTTTTTTTTTTAACTGCAATTACGAACTTATATGTTTATGGACCTACATTTTTTATAAAAAACAAAAAAAAAAAAATCATGAACTTGTAAATATTTTTTATTTTTTATTTTATAAATGATAAATGATAATTTTTTTGTTAATTTTGAAAATACTGATTTTTTAAATTAGAAAATTGTTTAAATTTTTTTTAATCACCATGAACTTATAAATATGCATAAATAATTTGGAAAATTATTTTTTGTTGATGCCTGTTTTTAAAGTCGAATTTTGTGGTTTTTTTTATTATAAAAAAAACCAAAATTAAAAATAACAAAAAATGCATGATTAGTTGGGCAACACAATGACACATATGCATAAATAATTTGGGATTATATTAGATAACTAAAACATAAAGATAGTGTTCTTTCATGATATATTAGCGCGCTAGCGCCTATTTTTATGTTTTTTTACCATATTATGTGCCTTAAGTTGATTATTTTGCTTATTTGATGGTTCCAATGTAATCATCATATTTTTTTACAAATTTTCTATGATTTTTTTGAATTTTTTCAAACATTTTTTCATGCGTAAAGTTGCATCTCACCCGAGACGTGACGGATTGAGCGAGACCGAGATGAACGAGACCGAAACGAGATGTGGACCGAGACCGAGACTTTGAACCATGCCTTTTAGGTTGGCTTAAAGAAGATGGGATCATTGATAAAGTGAAGGGTTGTTGGGAAATATTCTTCTTTGAAGGCTCTCTAAGCTTTATCATTGGCAAAAAAACTAAAGAATCTTAAAGAGGGGTTGAGGAAAGAGAATAAGGATGTGTTTGGGAGAATGGATGAAGGAAATTTAATAGTCTTGGAATACATCATGGCTCTTGATGTAAAAGATGGGGACAACTGTTGAACACAGTTGGAAAGAGGGTGAGGAGATTGAATTCTCAATTAGAATTCAAGAAATTAGCAGAAATGGAGGAGATAAGTTGGAGGTAAAAATCTAGAGCTCTTGGTTGAAGGAAATGGATAGTAATACAAATTTTTTTTGTCGGTCGGCAAATTCCCATAAAAGATATAACTTCACAAGGAAAGGTAGAATAGATGGTGAGGAGGTGGAAGAAGAAGGAGAGATGAAAAGGAAGATTGTTGATTACCTTGAGATTGTGTTCAAAGAAGCGTTGGGGAGAAGGCTCGTTTGGATGGGTTGGAGTTTTCACTAATGGATGAGAATCCTAAGCAAAGATTGGATAGATCCTTCGTGGAAGAAGAGGTAGTTGTGGTGCTTAAGAGTTTGCAAGGAGACAAAGCTCTTGGTCCCTATGTGTTTTCTTTGGCTTTCTACCATAACTTAAGGGGAGGATGCATTGAAGGTATTAGGAGGATTTTTTTTAAATGATATCGTTTTGAAAGGAGCTTGAATTCGATATTGATATCTTTCATACCTAAGAAGGGCGGGACTGTGGATATTAGGGATTTTTCGACCTATTAGTATTGTTAGAAGTTTGTTTAAGATCATTGCAAATCTTTTGGCAAATTTACTTAGAGAGGTGGCGGGTGAGGTTGTATTTCCCTTTCAAAATGCATTTGTGGGAAAAGACAAATCCTTAATGCAATTCTTATTGCAAATGAACTTTCAGATTCGAGGACTAAAAGCAACATTCTTCTGGTGGTTTGCAAGTTAGACATGGAATAGACCTGTGACCATGTAAAATGGGAATTTCTCTTGTACTTATTGTAGAGAATCGGGTTTTAAGGTGGTGCTTTGGAGATGTGGTCCTTTCTTTTTTTATGCAAAAAATTTTTAAGATAGGGTCTGGCAGTTTGGATGCTTAGGGGATATGATTGTTTTCTTGGCTTCGTTTTGGCCTTTAGTGGCTGAATTTAGTGGTTGTCCCTTTATTTGTAATTAGATCTGATTGGAGGGTAGTTTGTGGATTGTAATGCTTTCTTTTTGCTTGTTTTCCTTGTTCTTCTTTTTTTCTTTTTCCTTTTCTTTTTTTTTCTGCTGGACTTCTTGCCCTCTTTTGTATTGTTACTTTTTTTTATTAATAAATTTTTTGTTGCCCATCACAAAAAAAAATAAATAAATAAGAAAAAAGAATTGACTTCAAGGGAGAAGTGAATCCTTAAGTATTTTTCATCAGTTTCCTTTTGTATTTTGGTGAATGGGACTCGCTCCTTTTTATATATATAGGTCTGATCATATGCGGGATATCCTGGAGTATCCCGTTTAATCACGGCCGTCCGTGAGCGACACGCGCCCGCACGTGTCGCTTACAGACAACCGTGATCGAACGGGATATTCGGGATATCCCGCACATGATCAAAACTATATATATATATATATATATATATATATATATATCGGTTATGTTCCCATCAGCACATGTTGATATAAGTACATCAGCACCAAGCATTGGGGGTTGTACTTCTTGCATTGGTCCAATGTACCCCATAACCCACTAATGCATGAAGTACAACTCCCAATGCGGGTGTTGATGTAAGTTATATCAGCACATGCTTACCTGATCATCATCCCATATATATATATATATATATATATATATATATACGGTAATGATCCTATCAACACGTGCTAATATAGGCTTATATCAGCACGGCTATAAACTTATAATTGACTGATTACAAATGGACAATTATCTGCCTGCGGTGACATTTGTAGCCAGTCAATTGTAAGTTTGTAATAAGCAATTGTAGGTTTGTAGCCATGCTGATATAAGCCTATATCAGCACGTGTTGATAGGATCATTACCGTGTATATATATATGTATATATTTTAAATTTTTTTGAAAAAATGAAGTTCTAGTTTGAGACTAGGGACCTTCTCTCCTCTCTTCTTTTCTTTTCGGTGATGGATGCTTTTAGTACGATTCTAGTAAAAGCGGAAGAGCCAAGGAGGGGAATCTAATCCATAGCTTTCAAGTAGGAATTGTTTATGGAAGAGTTTCATTCTCACATCTTTTATATGTTGATGATTCAATTGTGTTTGGTGAATTGGATGAGTAAGAAATTTGTATTTGAGAGGTTATTATTGCTAATTAAATTTTTTTAAAAAAAAAAGGTATTTAAGAGGTGTCCTCCTTTGCCTTAAATTGGTTGCGGTTTGAAGATTAATTTGGAGAAGAGTAAGAGAGCATGTTTGAGATTGATTAGGGTGGTTTTGGGAAGAGTAAGAGAGCTATAAATATTTAGAGATGTGCCATTATGGCAATATTTCAGGTTATTTGAGTGGAGATAAACACTAAGGTGTTTGAGGATAAATAGGTGTTGGAAGGAGAGTTGTGGGATCCTGTTTGTTTTTTAGCCTCTTTTTGGGCATTGGTTTCCAAAGCTTTTGTGCGTGTGCCATTGTTTGTTATTAGTTACGATTGGAAATCAGCTTGTAGCTTGTAGCCTTACTTTCTTTTGTTTGGTTCTAGGAAGGACATCTAGTCCTCCTTTTATGTATTTTCATTTATCCTTTTTCTTTAATATAATTTCTTCTTGTTGTTGATCCGGAAAAGAAAAAAAAAAAGGTGAAAATTGATTGGATTATGGTGGGAAGCACTAGGGAGGCAATCTAGCTATTAATCGGTGGTTATATTTGTGGTTGAGTTTCCCTTGTCTTCTCTTGGAATGTCACTCGGATCCTTTTTTAAAAGCTAAGGCCATATGGGATAGGGTGATTGAAAGGATGGAAAAGTTACTAAGTAGTTAGAAAATGTTGTACCTCTTCAAAAGAGGTAAGGTGACTTATTTGTAATACTCTTGCTAGCATTCCTATGTACTTTATGTCTATTTATAATATCATTCTCATGGTTAAACGGTTGGAAAAGCTTAAAAGAGACTTTCTTTGGGGTGGCCTTGGAGAGGAGTTCAAATATCATTTTGAAGATTGGAATTCAATTTGTCTTCTTAAGGAGCTAGTGGGTCTTGGGTTAAAAACTTTGGTAGGCCTTCAATCAAGCTCTTTTAGGTAAATAACTTTAGAGATTTGCTTTGGAAGGGGAGAGTTTGTGGCGGAAGGTTATTGCTTGGAAGTATGTTGAGGATGATGGGGGATGGCAAATGAAGGATATGAGGGGAAGTTAAGGGGTGGGAAATTGGAAGGCTATTATGAAAGGGCTTGAGGTTTTGTTCAAAGAAGTGAGGTTATGGGTGGGGATGGAAATTGTATGAAATTTTAAAGGGACACTTGGTGTGGAGAGGAACATTTAATGGTTACTTTCCAGATTTATTCACGAATGCGGTGAATAAGGATGCTTAGGTGGGTGATTATATTGTATGGTCATAGGATGCATTGCATCCAATCTTCATTAGAAGCTTTTCATGATTGGGAGAATAGGTTAGGTTCTTCTTTTATCAATTGTATGCTTACAACTTGTTGAGGCATTGGGAGGATTCAATCACTTGAATGGGGGAGTTCTAGTGGTGTCTTCTCAATGAAATCTTCCTACAATATTTTGTGAAGAGAGGATGGTGGGTTAGAGGTGGAGCATTTCCTGTGTAAGAAGGTTTGGCACCCTTGTGCACCCACTTAGGTAACATTTCTAGTGTGTATGGTGTTTAGAAATAAGTGCCTCACTGTGGAGCACTTGGTTAGTAGGGGGTGGATGATGCCAAGTATGTGTTGCATATGCAAAGGTTATGAGGAGTCCATTGACTATCTTTTCGTCATTGCGCCTTTTTGAGGGACCTTGGGGATTTTCTCTGCATTTTGTTTGGGATTTCTTGGATCTTCCAATAACATTTAGAGAACTTTTGGCCGGGTGGTACATTCATTTAGCCAATAAGAGAAGTAAATTTATTTGGAAGATGGCCCTTTGCCTTTTTTGGTGTGTCTAGAGAGAGAGAAATAGAAGAATTTTTTAAGATGAAGAATCGAATATTGCAATGCTTTATAAAAAATATATATATATATATATTGCAAAGATTAAAGATATTTTACTTATATCCTCCTTTTTTTTTTCTTTTTTTTTTTTAATCAACAACAGAAATGAATTTTATTTTTTTGATAGGCAACAAAAAACTCTATTAAAAGAGAAAAATAAAGAAAAATACAAATAGGATGAGGAGTCCTACTAAAAAAGAAAGAAACAAAGAAACATAAAAAACACCACACTCTACAAACAAAAGAGTAACAAAACAAAAGATAACTTCCCTTTACAAACTGACTTCCATAATTACCAAACAAAGGAACCTCAACAAAGGCTTTAGAAACCGAGGCCCAAAAAGAAGCTAAAAAACTAACTTGATCCCAGAACCCTTCCTCCGACTCAACTCTATCCTCGAACACCTTGGCATTCCTCTCCACCCAAATAACCCAAAACACTGCCATAATAGCACACCTCCATAGAGTTGCAGGTCACTTACCACTCTCTTATTCTTCCTGAAACCTCCATAATCTATCTCAAGCATATTAACCTCGGAGAGATCCAACACATTCAGCCTTATGAAAAAGTCATCGCCACAACCCCGTTGGCAACTGGGCAATGTAAAAAAAGATGATCACACACTTGTAAGAAAAAAAAAATTAGAAGGATTTGCTTTCCATTTTCTCTTGTCAGAATTAGCCTCTCTTAGAAATTCCCCCTTAAGCAAAGATAGCAATGAAGAAAGTTGAACATGTTCCTTATCATTAAGATTCCAAAAGAATTTGAAGTCCCAACTCCCAACTATGGGGAAAAGATAGAGAAGAAACAAAATGAGAAATAGGAGCATTATGTGTTAAAGATAAATTTCACTTTGGATCTTTCTTAATTTATTTTTGTTCTTCTAATTTCCTAAATGGAACCCAGTTTTTGGACTTCTTAGGTTGTAGCTTATATTGAGCCTTTTAGCGCTTGTGTACCACGTGTACTTGCTTTGGGCTCCTTATATCATAAATACTCCCTCCGTTCCTATTTTATTGTCCTCCTTTCCTTTTTGGGATGTTCTAAATTATTGTCCCATTCAAAAAGTCAATGACTCTTTTTACTCATGAGTATTTTACCTTTTTCCAATGTTTTGTACACTTGAGGGCAAAATTGGAATTTTAAACATATATATTGATGGGAAAGAATTTATAAAGGTTTTTGAAAAAAACATGTTTTTTCAAACAGGACAGTCAATTAGGAACGGAGGGAGTAAAAGAAAAAAAATGGCCAAATTCTTGTATTTGCTTTTCACATTAGTTACTCCTTTTCTTTTTTGTTACAATCTATAATTTGTGTTACATCAAATGCCAGAATTATGGATATGTGGATCACATTTTGAATGTTTGTGGTATGCCGTTATGTGTTGCCTTTTGTGCAAGGGGCTAAGAAAATGATATAGTAGATCTAATTTCTTCTGCAGACTTTTTTTTCTTTTTCTTTTTTTTTTTTTTTTTTCTTTTGGCCGTGGTGGCTTAGGTTAGACAAGTTGATTATCTGTTCCTTCTCCATATGGGTCAAATGATAAGTTAACTTTGCATTTTCTTACACAGTTACACCAGAAGTCAAATTTTTTTCCTTCCCTGAGGTCGATCTGATGTTCTGAATTCAACAAATGCAAGTTGGTTTTCATATAAACAACTTCCCATTCTGAGCATTATTATTATTATTATTATTTTGAGAGGTGATTTTGTCATGGATACAGATATTGTATCGATCTATTGCTTGTTCATTTTATGTTCGTAATGGATGGACTTCTTTTTTCTTCAGATTTTCTTGAAGGCTGTAGTATCTTTATCCAGCAAAGTCATCGACAAGGTTGATGGACCGACAGGCTCATGATTATGCAGCAGCTTCTGCTATGGCATTTGCCCAACAGCAGCGACAAGCAGCTAATATACAACAGCAGCAACAGTTTGGTTTTCCTCCACAGCATCAACAATTTCCTCCATCAGTGCATGGTGGTCCTTTTCTACCTCCGCATCCGTCTCTCCAACAGTTCCCTTTCCACCATCACTTGCAGCAGCAACCACAACAGCTCCATCCTCATCCTCCTCCTCACCTTATTCATCTTCAGCAGCAACAGCAGCCACCGCCAGCTTTCCCTCCACATTTACCCCCCCACCTTGTTCCTTCACCTTTACTCGGTCCATATGATTCCACCCCACCCCCAGCTGCTCCACCTTCTGATCCTGAACTCCACAAGCGCATTGACAAACTGGTTGAGTATGCTGCCAAGAATGGCCCTGAATTTGAAGCCATGATTCGGGAAAAACAGCAAGACAATCCTGCTTATAGTTTCCTCTTTGGTGGTGAAGGACATAATTACTACCGCTACAAGCTTTGGTTGTCTACACGTCCTCCAGGTGGTCCCTTCAATCCCACTTTCTCCTCTTCTATACCTATGATGCATCCTCCTCTGAATCCTATGATGAGTCCATCTACTCTAAATGCTCCCCTCTTGAATGCTTCGGCTGCTGCTGGGGCTTCTGCTACAATGTTGGGTGGACCTCAAATGCACCAAAATCCTTTTCCACCATTCTATGACCAGCAGCAGCAGCACCATCAGCATTCTCTACCTTTTGTTGGTCATGGTCGACCAGATTATGATCATTCATCGAGGTCTTTTAAAGGTCTGTCTGGACCACTTCCTTCTGATGTTGCAATGGAGCTGAGTAATGTGCTTAACAGTCTCACTGGTACCAAAGAGTCAATTAAAGGTGCCAAGATTTGGTTTATGCAGAGGTCTCCCTTTGCACCAGCTTTGGCTGAGGCACTTAGAGACAGGGTCTTTGCTTTGGATGATTCTGAGAGGCAATTGCATATAATTTACCTTGCCAATGACATTCTTTTTGACAGGTACGCTTCTAGTGCTGCACTCTTCACTACAGTACTGTAATTATGATTACTCATTCTGAAACAAACCACTTGTGTGTTCTCTGATGCTTTGTTCGTCAGTTTCCCCCTTTCCCACTTCCTCACTTAATAGCATGGATCTCTCTCTCTCTCTCTCTCTCTCTCTCTCTCTCTCACATAGACACACACACGGCAATTCTCTGGGAAATCTCAATTTCTTTCTCATTTTGCACTTGTTTATTTATTTTTATTTAAAAAATAAGAAAATAAAAAAATAAAATAAACAAGTGCAGAGGGTGGAGGAGCTGGGTACATAGCTGGAAGAAAGGGCCTTTCGATTAAAAGCAAAAATAAAAGAGAACTATTGCAGAGGGTGGAGGAGCTGGGTACATAGCTTTTTGGCTCATGACTGCCTCTGCTTCTTATAATCACTCTCTGTTTCTCAGTTGAACATATCAATGAACAAACCCAGTAGGCATCAACCTTACAATATTTATTTGGGGTGCATAGAGCCATGGGGTATGACCCCTAATGCATGGTGCTGACATAAATCAGCACGTCCTCATAGGTCTCTGTGTGTGTGTGTGTGTGTGTGTATGTATATATATATATATATATATATATATAGCCCTGTCCATGTCCTTTCTTTCTTTATTCCTTTTTTCAATATTTTGCCAATGTCCACGTGTCCTGTTTGTGTTGTAACCTTGTCCTGGGCGCTACATGGAATTGGCCCCTCATGCACCTGCTAAAAGTAAATGAAATAATATTACATAGGTATTTTTAACAATTTGTGATAAAGTATTCTCTTTTCAAACAGTGATGGTGATCTCTATGTCTTGTTTATTGCAAGATAACATGACTTATTGACCGAGATGATATGGTTTGGTGTTATGGTCTAGCCTGTACCTAGGAGTGTGTCCTTTTGATGCAAGCACGAGGATATTCTATTCTTGCTTCAATGTATCTGCTTATATAATCTTTCATTTGTTCATTTTTCCAAATACACATAATTTGTATCTATACTAGCTTCCATTTTCGTTTAGCTCTTCCTTAAAATCTGCCGCTTCCAATTTGCAGCTTGCAGCGGCGGATCAACCCTCATGACCTTGATAATGAGGCCCTTGCATTTAAACCTGTTCTAGGTTCCATGCTTGCAAGGATTTACCACAATCCTCATAACAAGGAGGAAAATCAGTCACGATTACAGAAAATTTTGCAGTTCTGGGCTTCCAAGGAAGTTTATGATCCTAATACTATTTACGGGCTTGAGAGTGAGATGATTGGTGGACCACCAACAAATTCCTTTTCAGGGCCTCCAAAGGAGATATCAGCTGCATCAGCAGATCCCTTGATGGTTTCAGGTAGGTAGCTTTCCCAATCCTCCTCTGCTTCCACTATGTCAATGGCATTTGGAAGTCAAAACTTTACCTTCTTGCTGTGAAAGATAGCATGATTTGAAGGAATGATATCGTTGTTGCCCTTGGAGGATCCCCCCTAAATAAATTGGGTGATGCTACCTTCATGGAAAATTGCCCTCTTGAATTTTGCAATTGAAGTAGACATCAACTTTTTATTTTTTGGTCTCATTTAATTCAAAATGACCACCAATTGTTTCAATATTACAAAAGCCATTGCCACATCAGATTTGTGAAATATGCAATGGGAAATTTTTGTTTTAAAAAAAAAAACAGAAAAGAAATCCTTTTTCTAAAAAATAAAGGGGACATAAAAAAAACTTGGCTTAAATATGATTATGTGTGGTTCGAACTGTTTGATAAATTATTAAGTTTACCTTAGAGAAATATTTTGCTTATTCTGTTCATGCAGGATTGCCACAACAAACGACAAACCTTAACATCCCACAGTGGCAGTCTGATACGCAAAGTTCTGTGCCTAATTTATCAGATCAAGAACAACCTGATAAACAAGTGCATTCAGTCTCAGCCCTGGCAAGCCAGCAATTTCTTCCAAATTCTGTCCCTTCTGGTGCTTTTGGGGGGTCCATGGCCATACCATCTTCTGTTCAACCCACAAACCAACAGCCTGCACCCCATATGTTGCCAGCATCAGCTGCCAACATTGGTGAAAAGTTGCCCCCATATCCTTTGTTCCCACCTGGTCTTATTCCTGGAATGGTCAGAAAGATGCAGATTGGAAGTGGGGTGCCCTACTCTCCCATGAGTCCTTTGGACATCCCAACAGTAATACCTCCATCCAATGTAACTCCATCAGAAATCCTTGAGAGAGTGTCAAAATTCTTTAAAGAGATTGGAGAGATAAACCCTTCTGAAGGACCAATGAATCCATCTGATCCAAAAGATGATGATGATGATGAGTACGATAGAGAGCCTCCTGTCCGCAAGGGAGGAGCTTGCATCCCTCCACCACCTAACCTGCAGGTGGACCCAGAGACGGGGACCTATCCTGATGGAAGTGTGGAGCGAAAACCGGGATCGAGTAGCTCAGGACGATTGGGACTTGGGGCTACAGCTAATCCAAATGAAGCAAGCCAATATGATGACGTTTATACTTCTTACAGGAAACAGAGAAGCACCAACTACCATACATCCATGAGTGCAAGAGCTACTACGAGGTAAAATGTCCTTGAATGTGTCACCTCATCAATTGAATCTGGGAAATGAAGCATATGGGATCAGGTTTTTCCTTTCTTCTCTGTATCCAGTATGCTGAGTTTGAATATTGGCAACTTGCGTTTGTAGGAGCATCAGTTATTATTTATCCCGACTAATTTTAATTTCAGTGGATTAATGCATGCAAGAGTGGAATATATGGACTATCGAGAAATAATTTGAATTTTACACGGCTATCTGTCCTCGTAGATTTAAACTTACAGAGACGAGATCAAGAAATGATGACTTCGCGGAAGGAATCTCTCTTTTTTAACCAAACTGGAAACGGAACAAAATGGTACTGATGTGAAAAGCTCTCCCTAATATGAAACCCATGGTGGTGACAACAGGCTTTATTGGGTAAAACTGCAGCCACACCTCTGGTGAAAATGCAATAGAGGGTGATTGTTGTGCAATATATAGGAGCACCATGGTCCAGAGTATGATGCAAGCTGCAGTTTTAAGGGTTATGACAATGGAGTCGCAACTAGTGAACCATTTTTAAGATAGTTACCTGATTCACCAATGTTGTAGCCACAGGGCACATTATAAAGGGAAAAGTAGATTGATCTTTGCCGAAAATCACTCTTCACCCGTCAAGCTTAAAATCAAGCAAATTACACTATTGTTTTGAAACAATTTTGTGGATTAATGCTGTCAATGGAAATCAAGAAATGTTGATTTTCCCATTATATATTTTTGTAAGATGTTGCAAAATTATGAGATTAACCCCGTGTTATCAAGTTTCCTTTCTTTCTCTTTTCCTCAATTTTCTCAACAACCAAAAAGAACCTTCAAGCAAAGAGAAGGATCAGGTATCAACCTCAGAGAACTACTAGAACCAAAGGTCTAGTTGCTTCCAAGAACCTATTATTAGGAGTTAAGGATGGTTTGGAAGAAGGCTTAGCCATAGAATTGGAAGCCTCTAGCTTTAGGGTTTCTCTTGTCAGTCTTAACTTTGCTCTTTGTAGATGAAGTTGAGCTCTCATTTCCATTACCCTGAGCTCTCTGTGATTGTCTCCCAAATGTCAACCCAATCCCCAACATTTCCATAACCCAATAAAAAATGCCTAACCCTAAACCCTCCATTTGGCTGGTCATAAAATAGAGGAAAAAGAATAGGAAACAAAAGAAAATCCTAAATCTTATCATTTCAATTGCTTCCAAACATCTATGTATATGTATATATAGTCCTCCTATTATCAAGTGCAGTTTGATGCAAAATTCTTGCATGCGACTCATATTTGTCTAAAACCAACTGTTAAATTAAATTTGATTCATATGCTGGTCATGCATGCCAAAAATCAAGTCAATCTAAGATTAAGATTTGTTTCATTCGAAATGTCCATAAAGGAACGATTGTTATTGATTAAAAAAATGTACGTCTTGGATCGAATAGCAATCAATTTCAGATCAACTTGATTTTTGGCATAGAATGCCTTTATGAGAAGGCTATCTAATCTAATAATACTCTCATTAACTCGCAAACAAGCTTGATAAGAGCTTGGCTCAAATTTGATCGAGAACTAAACAAGCCAAGCTCAAGCCTAAATTTTAGGCTCGTTTAGTAAACAAGCAAAACTCAAGCAGATCAAAGGTCGGCTCGATTTTTACACCAAACTCATGAGCTCAACCCTAGCTCGAATTCCAGGTGTAACCTAGCTTGAATTGCAACTCAAATTGAGCTTAAGTTCAAGCTCAAGCTCAAGCTCGAGCTTGACTTGTTAAGGTTAATCAAGCCAAACCTAAGCTTTCATTAATTTGTACCAAATCAAGCTTGATCACAATATTCTAGGCTTGGCAAAAGCTCAACTCGTTCGTTCATTTCTATCAAACAAGCTTGAACGCAATATTCTCAGCTTTAATGTAAACAAACAGTCTTCTTAACGAACTAAGCACGAACATTCCAAAGCTCAGCTCAACGCAACTGGTTTACGGCTCTAGAGGCAACCAATAACATTGTAGACTTGAATCACTTTTGTGAAAATACAGACAAAGAAACACAAATGAAGCCAAGGGTTTTTCACCTTACAAGAAGCATTCAATATATCTATAGAACCAATCCTATGAAGATGTGCTGATGTAAGCTAATTAATACATTATACCAATACAAGGGGTATAAAATCCCCAATGCATTATATCAACATGTTCTCGTAAGACCGGTTATAGATATATATATTGCATGACCTCATTCAACTTTAAATGATGTTAACCTCATGAGAAAAATAACTTGTATATAAACAAATACCAATAATGATAATTAATTAGTTAATAATTCACATTACTAATTGAATCATATAACATTTTCCCTTTTAAAAAAAAAAAAAAAGTCTATATATCTATATATATTTGTGGGTGGTTGGGCGTAAGATTGAACTAGACATTCCATTCTAGACGTAGTCAACAAGATAGTGAAACCAGAACCCAAGCCGAAGGCTCCACCGATATTTTAGGCCTTCTACTCATGCAAATATGCAATCACGCTAAGCAAATACCTAACCTACCATCTGCCACATTTCTTTCACACATTAATGGCTGTTGCTATCCAAAAGAATTCTAAAGATACAAATTTATTTTACTGAGAAACCCTTTTTTTTTTTTTTTTTTTTACATAAGGTTAAATATGTCTTTTACCTATGGACCTAGGGGTGGAGCCAGTAATTAAAAGTTGGGGTGGCGGACTTAAAAAAATTTATTGATAGAAATTTTCTTTGGTTTAATAAAAGAGTTTAATTATATAATTCCAACAAAAAATAATATAAGAAGGGTTTATTAATAATAGGATAGGATTAGGGGACACGATTTTATACATAAAATTTGACAAGATTTTTAATAATTTGTGTGACTTATATTTTGCAAAACCCGCTGTGAGATTATATACTTTTCTCATATAAACAATACATGCCAAGTATCACATTCATGACTGATCAAATACCCATAGCCCTCTAATCTATAAATTCATATTTCTAACCAATAAAAACCTAACTTTCGTAGATGAATCATCTCGTAATTTTCTACTAGCTTGATACTTGGCAAGATAGGAACAATTTAATTCAACGGTGAAATTCGTAAAATATAAGTCACACAATAAGTTTTAAAATTTTGTGTATAAAACTGTCGTATTAACCTAACCCATTTATAATATTTTAATTAACTTTGGGGAATGTATTGTAAATGTACCAGTTCTATGAAGTGTGTCCAAGGATGGATAACTAATGGAAAGGTTGCTTTGATTTGCATTATGAAGCCACCACAATTGCATTCATCCCCATGAGGTGAATTCCACCATTTCAAGCCAACTTAAAAGTTTTGAGTGATCACCTATTTATTTTTATTTTTTTATTTTTAGGTCGTGCCCTAATTACCCCAAATAGAGAAAAAATTTCAAAGATTTGCCGGGAGCTATCCCTAGTCCTTTAATAGTTCCGCCCCCTATAATGGACCACTCTTTCCTAGCCCCTCTCATTCGCCCACTTTTGGGATGAGAAAAAGTGAACATAGAGAATTCGCAATCGCTCCTCCCCTCACCATCCTCTCTTTTCCTATAGAATTTTTTCTGTCAAAAGTGAACATAGACTTTGGTCCTCACTAATCTCTTAGGTTTGTGCAATACTCCCATCCCACACACTAGTTAGGTATTATCAGGTCCTTCGGGTTCTGGGGATAGCCCTAAAGGATATCAATGCTTTCGTAAGATTTTGAACACCTAACCTACGCTTTGTGAGGAGTTTATCAAGACTCAACTTGCCACTAGGTTTAACCGCCTATGAATTTAACGTCTAGCGGACATGGTTGTTGTTGCCTTTTGTTAGGCATTAATCTAGGCTTAGTTCCCTTGTACCAAGGAAAAGAATATATATTAAAGTTGCGTTTGGTTTGAGCGAATGAAATAAAGATAGAATGGACTAAGAATGAAAATGAGAATGAAATGGGAATGATCACTCCATTTGATTGTTTGTTAAGGGGTAAGAATGAGAGCACAAGCAAATATTTGGTGGTCGTTTAGAAAAAAAAAAAAAAAAAAAAAAACCCATCATCCAAACCACTACCAAATCCAGACTCATGAGAATGGAATGGGAAAGATTAGGTAAGACCTACTTTTTATGATTTCATTGTTTAAAAGGAGGGATTAATCATTCTTCTTGGTTAAAAAATTATAACTAACCTTAAAAATAAAATAAATAAATAAATAAATAAATCATTCCTCTTTATTTATAAAAAAAAAATGGTTATTCCCTTCAAAAAAAATAAAAAGACCCCATAAAAGATTAACCATTCTATTCTTTAAGACTTCTTTTCTCATAACAAACCTAGCCAAAGTAATCAACCATATTTGACAACCTAGATTGGCAAGATACCATCTGTTTCCCTATCTTTTTCCTTTTCAAATTTCTGGTAAATGAAAGTTTATTTGGAAAAATTTCAGATCTGGAAAACCTCCCCCTAACTAAAAAAGGGAGATACCACTGCAATGAGATAGATGTGAATAAACCACTCAAATTAAACCATTAAAATCTACATAAAAATGAATAAACAAATAAATAAATAAATCTGATTCTACTCTCCACCATCTCTTTGACCAATCTTACTCAAAACCGTGATCTGATACCTACTAGGGTATTAGGTGTCGGTTGGGTCAATTATTGTATGTTATTAAAAGTTGGTGGATGTCCGTGTAGAAGGCCTAAACAGTGAAAGGATTCAAATTTCAAAAACGATAGGCATGACATGAATTTATCCCGTGATGATCCTATTCATGCACTTAGAACAACTAATCTTTGTTTCTTAGTTCCTCGGATAAGAAAGTTTTATCACACCCAAATAAAGTGTATGACATTGAACTTATCCTTGGTAGTCCTACTCATGCATTGGAACAACTAATCTTTGATTTTTCGATGCATTAAAGAGTTACTATTCTTAGACTCAACTACTCTTTGGTTCCTCAGCGTACAAGAGAAGTATTATTATTACTATTATTATTATGTTCAAATAGAATTGTCACAACTAGTTACCTTTTTAACATTTTTTTGCATTTTTTTCCCCTAAAAATAAAGATATTCGAAACTTTTGATCCCAACTAATTCCTTAAACATATGTAATTTTTTATCCCACGGACTAAGCAATTACCATATCATTCAAACCCTAAAAAAGTAAGGTTTCAAACATTCAGACTTACCCAACATAAGGCTTACCCTTCCTACGGTGACTTACCCAACATAAGGCTTACCCTTCCTACAATGCTTGTTAAAACTCGACTTGCACCACCTCTATTATTTTAATAATTACTTCTAACACAAAAATTTAATATAAAAATATTTTTTTAAAAATAAAATTTAAAAAATAATAAATGAGTACAATGATCGCTTTTCTTAAGTTCCATATTTTATCAAACATGACTTATTTTTATTGTTTTATGCTTATCTTTGTGGAACATAGTGAGTGTACACTTTTTCCTCTTAAAGCCAACTAACCAATGAACTGATAAAAATTCATTTTGAACATCAGCCGACAGAACAAAAACATTATCTCTACCAAACATAATTTTAAAAATTAATCTGACCGAAATTATGAATTTAAAAATAAAATAAAACTGCTCTCTTACGTGTTTATTATTGGGTGAATTACAAAAAAAAACTCCCAAAATATGGAAAGGTCAACATATTACCCCTTATGTTTTCTCCTAATTCAATTAAAAAAATAAAACCAATCGTTGATAATCACCTAATTAACACCCAAAAAAATAAAACCAATCGTTGATAATCACCTAATTAACACCCAATTAACCATGACGCCATCTCTTATATTTTAATTTTATCAACATACTTCCTAAATCAGTTAGAAGATAAAACTAATCATCAATAACCACCTAATTAACCAATGAGAGTTGGTCTGGCGGCAAAAAGGTGAACTGTAAACTCAGACATCTCGGATTTGAAACCAGTAAATCTCTCTTGGCCAGCCACTAATCAAGACTATTAGCCTGAACGTTAAATGACCTCATGGAGCGGTGGCCTCGCGTGGATTAGTCGGGCTCTGACAGTTCGAACACCTCGTTGCTTGACAAAAAAAAAAATAAATAAAAATAACCACCTAGTTAACACCCAATTAAACATGTAAGAGTTCCGACGATTTTAGATGACACAGGTCTGATAACAATATTATGTACATAACTAAATGACTAATTTTCATCAAATTTCATTATTGATGACACAAACCTGTTAACAATATTACGTGCATAACTAAGTATATTAACAAAAATTAGAACATGAGGAAGATTCATTGACAAAATTAAAAGATAAAGGAATTATCCGCTGAACCCATACGGGGATTTTCTACAATTTACCCTTAATTGTTTTGTTATATGTTAATTCTTCCCACACGTAGAGCTCCGAATTTGGGCATGACATTCATTTTTTTCTTCACAGTATATTAAAAAAAAAAAAAAAATTTCTACATTTTTCTTCGTTTAACATTTTTTTTTCCCCCTTCTGTCCTTTCAAATTTACAGTCTTCTTCTATAAACAGTGTCTGCAACATTCCGGTACACCGAAACGTTTCTAAAGTGCCGGCAACGTTTCCGGCCGCCACGAAAACTCCGAGAAATCACCGTCCGAATAATCGAACAAACCACCCAACGTCACAAACTCGGCATTTGTATTGTTGTGGTTCTCCAACTCACCAACGATTCCGAACGCGTAGGACTCGTAACTCGGGATCTCATCGTCAAACCCTAGAATTTCGCTCAGCCCAACGGCGTCAGATACAATTGCCGGCAAACCGACGTCCTCGGTCTTCCCTTCCTCGCCGGAAGAGGAGATGGTCGGCGGGAGGCCGAGCTCATCGTCGGAAGCTTCTAGAAGGTACCCAAGCTCCGGCTGTGACTCGCCGCTATCCGACGTCAGATCGAAATTCGCCGGCGGCTGTACGAGTATCTCCTCTTCAAAGCTTTTGATAACTGAGTCAAGCCCTTGAATCGCCGGGTCACGATCCGTCACCGTGTCCGAGTCATCAAGGATGTCAAAGAGGTCATCTTGGATTCGCTTCACGTCAGGCGAGTTAACTACCGAATCTTCCGAGTCATCCTGGAACCGATTCGACTGGGGCGAGTTCACATCCGAGTCACACGACTCATCTCGGAGCCGCTTCGACTCGGGCGAGTTCACCTCCGAGTCATACAACTCATCCCTGACTCGCTTCCTGTTGCTTCCGTCTTCCATTTCCAAGTAAGATTACAAATTTTCTTCAGCTTCAAAAGAGACAAAAGCTAAAGATAGAGAGAGAGAGAGAGAGAGAGAGAGAGGGGGGGGCTATAGGTAAGAGTGTAGGACACTTTAAGGGTGGTATTGTATAGAGAGAGGGGGTACAATGAGAATGAAGAGAGAGAAAAAAAAAAAAGAGGAGGAATTGGGTGTGGAGGATGTGGGGGAGGAGGGTCCTGGAGAGAGAAAATTTAGAGAGAGATGGAGAGAAAAAGGTGTAAACGTTAGGTGAGAGGCAAAGGAGAGAGTGATGGAGGGGTTTTATATATAGTTGGGGGTGGCTTTGGAGAGAGAGAAAATGGAGAGAATATAAAGATATAGAGAGAGAAAATGCAAAGGTGATGGATGAAGAGGAGAGAGAGGGTGCGAGGGTATATATAGTGTGGGAGGAGAGAGATTTAAAGGGTGAGTGGGAAAGAGGGAAGCGGGGGATGGAGACAGGCGCGTGTTGAGTGGGGGAAGCATGAAAGGCCCCATATCACGGACGTCTTGCCTTTTTCATTTTTTCCTTTTATTTTTTAATTTTTAATTTTAAAATCCTCTTTTTCTGTCTCATCTATTTTTGCTTTTCTGTCAGTCTATTAACTATATTTAAATCTATGACTTTGAAGTCCGCTCGGACCCACCGACTGAGAACAATCAATTTTTTTTATTTTTGTTCGTTTGTCTCTTTTGGGGGTGGTGTGTGGCTCCTCTTCTTTCTAGCAGTTTCTTTCTTGCTGGCTTCGCTCGGCTTCGGTTATTGGTGGAGCGGTTTTGAGGGCCTTTTTGCATTGCGGTTCCTTGATTTTGACTTATTCCTACTTGCTGCCTTTTGGTTTCAACTTCAACTACAAGCCACGATTCTACCCCCAGGCCCATGTCCCTTGGTTAGCTGAATCAGGGGTTTCGTTTGTCACCTCAATTCTGTAATATCTTCTTCTCTTTTTTACTTTGTGCTAGCCCCAATTTTGTTATCTATTAGTTGTTTACTAGATGAGAGGTGCTACACCCACTTGCGATTGATGAGTCTTCTTCCCATGAACATGGCACATTTTTATTTTAAAAGGCTTATCGCATGTAAGCCGGATGAGTCTTCTTCCCAATTTAAGCTTGAATGCTATTAATAAGTTCTACAGCAATGTGGAAAAGATTTGAACTAGTGGTGTTAATAACTATGC
Source organism: Liquidambar formosana (assembly GCA_039720395.1). Classification (NCBI taxonomy): domain Eukaryota; kingdom Viridiplantae; phylum Streptophyta; class Magnoliopsida; order Saxifragales; family Altingiaceae; genus Liquidambar; species Liquidambar formosana. The sequence continues at coordinate 18,057,733 of CM077828.1, read as the reverse complement.
AATGCTGATTACTGTTATGGGTTTAAGTTTAAAGTAGTCATTTATGTATTAAAAAAATAAGGATTTAGAACATATGCAACTCACTCCTCTTGGTCCCACTTACGTTGATCAAAACTGGGTAATGTTCTTTCGCCTCTTCTTTACACCCCTTGTGGTTGTATTCACACCTTTATACTAAAAAAAAAATGTATGAAAATAGGTCATGAAGGATACCAATACAGTCAAAAAAAGGCTGTGGAAATAGACCCTCCCATTTTATATTATCTTTAATATATAATGGTGTGCTTATTACGATTTCTTTTTCTTTTTTTTAAATTTTGATAACTTTTGCACATTTTCTTGGTTTAGACTCGATTTTACTCATTAAAGTAGTTTTGCATCTATAATTTGTAACATTTCAGTCTAATGAAAAATATTTATAAACCAATAACCCTTGTCTTAAATTTTTTTAATAATAGTCAAATTGTTTTACTAAACAAGCTAATTAACGAGCCTCATTTGAAGCTCTTAACAAGTTCTTTATCGAATTCATAACAAGCTTGTTTACGGAGCCAAGCTTTAGTCTGCTCAAGCTTGATTTGTTTACTAAACTGAGCTTAAACTTCAAGCTTGAATTTGTCTTGTTTACTAATCGATAGAGTTCGAGTCGAGCCCTTCTTGAGCTTTTTCGTGAGCCATTAATAAGCAACTCAGCTCATTTATAGTCCTTAATTTGGGCTAATGCACAAGATAGAACTCTTAATGCAAGATGCTAATATAAGTTAGGTGAGCACGTGCACCTAATTCGAGACTACATATCTTGATATCGATAAGGTTTATATAAAGACGAAGAAAAAAAGAAAAAGAAAATATTTTTATCATTTTAATAATTTTTTAGGCAGTATGCCTATTCTGAACCTAGTAAAACAAAAACAAATTTCCTAATTGCCTATAATTAATAATTCTAATCATAATGTTGGAAAATTGGAATTTCAACATAGTTTTTCTTGAAACAAATTCATCAGTGGCGTTATTTATCTAAAATCAATACCCCTAATTCAATATCCTAGATAGGTGCCATCTTGGTATTGGATCTATGTTTGAGTTATTATTTGAATTCAAATTTCAAAAATCAAATCACATCATTTGAGATGTTGGATTTAAAAAATAACTTCAAACAAATACTGAATAGCATTTTTCACAATTTATACTTTAAATATCTTTCTTTCCCCTCACTTGTTAGAGTTTTCCACCACGATTTTTCATGACCCCATGATTTGTCATTGTCATGAAAAGGGACTTTCAAAGGAAAAGTCAATCCTATGTTTTGAAATTTAAATGAGATAGGACCAACTGTGGACCTTTGCTCTTTAACTATATCTAACTATATCAAATGTTTCAATTGTTTTTCTCATTTGGAACTTCTCGTAATCATTTTTTATTTATTTATTTTTCTCTCCTTCTTCTTCTTCCTTTTTTGTTTTTTTTTTTTTTTTTAACATGTTTTATTTTAGTATTCCATGCAATTATGTGACCGCTGATACATGTGTCAGCTATATCAGCTACCACATATGATGAGTGACCAAGGGTAAGTGATAGTGGTGGATGCAGTAATTTTTTCTTAGGATAATGCGACTACTTTTAGAATAAAGTAATTCTATTGGCACTTTAGATTTAGCTTCCTTAACTCCATATTCATTAGATGACTTTTCGTTTTTAATTTGTAATTTCTCTATTAATAAATATCAAAACTACACTACTCCTTCAAAACTAGAAAATCAAAAAGGAGAAAGAAAAAAAAAAAGGGGTCAAATTACATCATTTTAAGTAGAAAAAGTGAACAGAATTGTTGCACCAATGCTTGTTATATTTTTCACGTGTCAACCCTTCATAACTGTTTTATGCGTGTTGCATATGCTACTTCTTACTATTTTTCAATGAAAATGATATTAGATGAGTGACACATTGTGCACAAGGGGGATTCACGTTGGGACTACAAGGGCACATGACCCCACTCTTTTATTTTATTTTATTTTATTTCAGGTACTCTAAAGGTTGTTAAGTGCCTGATTTTTTGGAATGAAAGTATCATCGTTGAATATTTAAGTAAAATTTGATAGACTCTATCTATATCCCAAGCATAATGCTTGGTTTTAGTCTTTTAGATCTACCATAGAAGGTTGGTCATGTGTGAGATATTTCGAACTATCCCGTTCGATCACAGCCATCCATGGATGATACGTGCATATTCACACACACGCGTGTTTCACTCATAGATGGTTGTGATCAAACGGGATGTCCAGAATATCCCACATCTGATCAAAACTGTCTACCCATATACCTAACTCTCTTTAATATCAAGAAATTGGTAGGAGGCATGATTTAGAAGACGAAAGAATCTCCTCTTGTAATATGAATATTCTCCCTCCCACTCTAATACTCTATACAAAATTTCAAAATCTGTTGGCATAGTGGTTGGAATAAAATAAAGTTGAAATGATAGATTGGTCTAACTATGGGCAAATGATTATAATTATTAGTTATTTTTAATTAAGTTAGTAGTTATTTATTAAGAAATTAATAATCCTTTGTATTGATATATAGTTATTAGCCCATAACCGGACCAATCTATATCTCACCAGTCACCACACAAAAAAAAAAAAACTCACAAAATCTGTTTGACTAAAAGGGACATCCCATAGGGAACCCCATATTTAAGGTAAAGCAGGATAGTGCCCTAGTCCAATTAAAGGTAGCCAACAGTTTCACGTAACCTTCCATTATATGTTGGTGGGTCCCACTTAGATTTTCTGATAGGCTGGCCCACCATTCTTTTGATATAAAGAAAAATCCCACAACAAATCCACACCTTCCATTCAAATCCCTAATCTTTTCAGAGGGACCCACCTCATCTCATGCCACGTGTGCAACCGCGTGAGAATTTTAAGATACAACTTGGTAACCCGAGCCTTCCCCAGCCCGAGAGAAAAATCAACAAAGAAGAAAAAATGAAGCCGCTCAGCGAAGCGGCGCCGACAATGAGAGCGGCATGTGTGCGAGAGTTTCGAGAAAGTGCGACCCAGCCGGGTCAGCCTCTGCGGCTTCGAGGCATGCACGGCGCCACGTCACGCAATATTATCCACCACGTAGCACCGCACACCACAATAACCGCCCACGGAGCCGCTGCTTCGCCGATTTTCCAGACGAATGGGCAGTTAGGGCTGGCACCACCAACCTTTTTCTGGGAGACCGGTTGATCCGGTAAACAAGATAAAGAAAAAGGTGGAGAATCGAGAGAGCGACACGTGTGATGACGTGGAAGAAGGACCGGTCACATGCGGGTGTTATCGGATTGTCAGTTGTGTCGTGGTCCTCACGATGGTACCGGGACAATCGGTGATGTAATCAATAAGGAAGGGGAGTGGGGGAGATTTTTTTGTGTGGCGAAATTACGAAAACATCCCTTGAGGTGATGAAAATATCGACCTTTGTTTGGGTTTTGTTTGGTTGGCAGGGGATATATTTTCTTGTTGTGGATTAGGATTTCCTTGTAATGAATTTTGCCCCCATGATACACGTTGGGGTGGGTAGTGTATCGTGCAAAATGATGCCATGGGTTAAGGAAAGAATAACATGTCCAAAAGTGTCCAATTCATATGCTAAAAGAAAAGGGGGTCAAGTGATTTTATTTTAAATATAAAAATTTTCAAATTTTGGGAGTGAGAAAAACATGTTAAAGGTGTCCAATTTATTTGCGAAAACAAGAAAAGAGTTATGAATTTTTTGTTTTTTAATATAAAAATTGAACATGTCCAATTCAAAAAAAAAAAAAAAAAAAAAAACACATCCTTAGGAAATTCATCTCCCAAATGATTTTGTTTTGACGATGATGACTTAAATCCGCTAGAAAATCTGCCCTCTGTGTAAATGATAAACGCTAACATTCACAAGACAATCTAAAATAATTGTTATGTAATCATATATAATATTAAAAATAGTCTACCTACGTTAAATATTATAAAGACAATCAACCATCAACTTAGAATCTCCCTCTACATACGCATTGTCTTCTCTTAGTTTTAATACACTATTGATTTGCTTATCAAAAAAAATTACATAGACATTTCGAAATTGCTTAAGGCCCATTTGGGTGGGTGTCCAATTTGAGATTAAAACAATTAAAAAAAACTTATATGGTATTAAAGACAAAAGTCTGTCACCTTGAATTTGAATATATTAAAAAGTTAGAGCCATTTTTATAGTTGATGTTATAGGATTAATTCTTACAAATTCATGAAATACCACTATTTTGAATTTTCACTTTTATTTGTGATGATGACCATCATTTTCTTGAATTTGTGAATACAATATGATAGATTTATTCATTCAATACCATGTAAAATTTATAAAATTGTTTTAACTTCAAATTGAACACCCAAATAGAACCCCCCCCCCCCCTTTTTTTTTTTTCTTTTTTTTGCCAAAAAACCCAAAATAACGTGGACATTTTACAAAAATATTCCTAATTTCAATAATCTCAAGATTATCTAAACTATTATATAAAACCAATTTCCTTTGTAGTTGGACTGCACTTGAAAATACTAAAATGCCCTTATAAGTTAATAAAGTTAAGAGATGATTTGGTAATTTTACCAACTTTAAAAAATTCATCTTTCACTTTAATTTTCTCCCATACACATACGGTTTAAGAAACTTGAAAACTGATATAACAGTTCTACTAATAGAGTAGAAACTTGAAAAAATGTATTGCACCTGTATCGCGTGTGTCCTATTACTAATTATTGTTATATGAATATAAGGAGACTGAAATGGGTGGGACAACTGCTCCTCTGTGATGCAAAGCCAAGTCTTGCCTTGGCTTGCATCCCATCCTCGTGCACACACGTTATAGGATTGTTGACCACACGAGCTCCATGCCAATTGCCAAACACATACTATATTGTATATGTCTGCGTATTGGAAGGGGATGGCCACCTTTTTCCTCAGTTCTCACCCACATGACATGCCAAACACATTTGGTCTCAACCCCCACGAGGTAAGTACGATTAGAGGACACTAGAAGATTAATACAATTATTTATTAAAATAAAAACATGATGGGATGACCTGTGGGATATTGTCAAAGAAACTTTTTTCTCACGTGATGGAGAGTTTTTTTTATTTAATTATTTAATTTTATGAAGATATTGTAAGATAATTGGAAGTGGTGGCGTCTTCCTTACGTGGAAAGATAGCTATCCTATGACTATTCTCAACCTTTTCTTTTGTTTTTTCTATTTATAATATATTATAGGAGGAAATATTCTTTTTTTATACTTTATAATTTTGGAAATTATACTTTGTTATCTTTTCATTATATGTGAATAAATTATGTATGGTTGATTTCACTACTCTTGCTTGTAAAAAAGATACATTACCCTAAACTAAAATTATTAAATGCATTTTATAACCAAAAAACTATAATTTTTTTTTCTCTTGTTATATTTTGGCTAAAAGCTAAATCTCGAGCTAAATCTAACCAAGATTTGGCTCAAAATCAATTTTAAGTAAAGGAATCGTTAACCATTGGAGCAACATCGTTTAGAAATTAAGCTAAAATTTAGTTTTGCCAAGAGAAATGGCTAAAAGTTAGATATGCTATTCACACAAAGTTATATGTGCAACAAAAAAATTATTAATAAATATGTTTTCTAATTTACACTTATAATGCATTATTCCAATTATTAGTTAATTATTAAAAATGTGTGAAAGGATTTAAATTTTATATTGCCTATAACACATTAATTAATTCATTTTAAAAAGATTAAAATAATTTTTTTTTTTTAATGTAGCATGTTTTCCACCCTCGAAAGGGCATGAGATGCTTTACCAAATTTATGGCCTTTGGAGAGGCCGTGTGATTACATTAATTAGGTAATTTAAACAAGCGTTGGCATAAAATTTGTTGCACATGGACGAACGTGATCCTACTGACACAGGTAAGACATTTGGCACAAAATTGACAAATATTGTACTTGCCATGTCACATGCCCTCACCAAACTTGAGGACCACCCCTTAGGGTTTTTTGTTGGCTTGCTTCAACTCATTGTTGCAACTATCCCATGGCCACTATTACTTGCAATCATGCACCACTATTGTACCAATTATTTATATCAGAGAAGAAATAAGTCTCTTATATTTTGAAAAGACAGATGACGCTCATCTGATTAGATTCACACGATAGATGTAGCATTGTTCAATCAAAAAAGTTGACTTGGTTAGAATCCTAATAACATTCGTTTCATTTCAAAATATTGCATGTTCTAGTAATCAATATTGTAATGCAAGTTGAATTAGCCTGTTAACTTGTGATATGTAATCTTTGAGTTGACCCACCAGTGCATATATATAATTCGAAGAGGCATGGGGCTTGTTTGGTTGTCTATTTTAAAAACAGTTTTCTATTCTAAGAGTCGAAAAACAACAAAGAAGCAAATATGTTTGAGAACGTATTCATAGAATTCCTTCTCTGAAATTTTCTTAAAAACAACTCATTTTCAGATAACACGAAAAAATATTCTTGATTTCTGTATTCTTATTTCCATTTAAAAAACATAAAATCATTAATATAATATCTTCCTAAAATGTTTTGTTATTTTTGAAAAACGCATTGTTTAGGACAATTTTCAAAATATGCGGCCAAAAGACAGTTGCACCGACAAATCTTAAATCCAGTTAGCTAGCTGGAGTGTCTAATTTTGCTTTTGAAATGAAGTTTCTAGAATGATCATTTTTGGGTGCATGTCATTTTTCCTCAATTTTCTTGGCAATCAAACACGGCCTAGAAGATAATTTCAAACTATAAGTTGGTTGGAAGCGAAATTATTGAAAAAGAGAAAAGAAAAAAAAAAGAAAAAGGTTGAATTATTAAAAGAATTGAAGATAGCTTTGTGATGAAAATATGACCAAAATATTGAACATATTGAGTGCTTTGGCTTTCCTTTACTTGATTCTTCTATTTCTTCTCCACCAGCCAAAACATTCTCCATGCTTCCAATTTTTCTTTTCTTGGAAACTTCTTTCTAAATTGGTAAGCCTTCTCGATAGACACTTTCACAAAGTCTAAAATGAGTGCAAGACTTATACCAACAGTTTCATATATTCACACCTTTTTTTAACCCTTTTTTCCTGTGATATGCTTTGCTTTCAAGGAGTCATATCCAACTTGGAAAAATCAAATGCTGGAAAAGATGCTTGAGGTGGACCATCCCTTGTCTCTTCAATTATACAATCATCTCTCTCTCTCTCTCTCACACAATAAAGAAAGAAAATAAGAAACTTCAAAGGCATTTATTTCTCACTAACCCACTTGTGAAAGGCAACAGAATGACCAAAATTATATTTGAATTGAGAGGTTTGTTCAAACCTAACCACTGAGGCAGCCATGTGTATGCGTCTGGTTTACCACAAAATGATACTAAAACAGACAAGCAACATGTCTTACTTAAGGGGAAAAAAATAATTATTTTATTTGTTTATAATAGGATTAATATGAGCAATTTTGATGAGCTTGAGGTTGGCCTGGGTCTTATTTTCTTTTCCCAGGTTTTTAGATCTTTGGTCCGATTAATTTTTTAGACAAGAATAAGGTTATTATTTATTTATTTTGTTGGGTTTAAAGTCCAATAGGTTTTAGTGCTTCACAACAAGAGTAGTCCAGTCCCCTTCTCATAACCCATCCCATCTATGCATACTGAAGAGTTAAAACTACAACCTTGCTTAAACCCACCTTCCCTTCAAAAAGAGAGACCTGCCAACCAGTCTACAAGATATTGGCAAGTAAGGTTATTGTTCATTTCACACTGGTTAACATTTAGGGTACAAACTTACCTACAAAAGTATAAATGCTTTCAAGAGGGAGTGGGAAATCGAATTTAGAACCTTCTGCTTGTTCGTCTAAATTTTAGAGAACATAGATCCATTAACACTTGATGCAAGTTATTTATTTATTTATTTACTTTTACACCTATTTATATATTTTTGTAGAAATCAAATTTCACCAATCTAACCGTTAGATTTTATAATCCACTCAAACATATAATGCATATATTGAATTTCAAATTAGTTAGATATCGAGAAGTGTTTAATTTGTAAAATTACTATTCTTTTTATAGAAAAAATTATAATTTGAGGCACTTTATGGTGATATAGCTCCAATGTCTAATTAATTTGAAATTTGATACACATACAAATCAAGAATATCTTATCTAATGATTGGATCGATTAACCAAATATTATTAGGTTTCAATTCTTATTAGAAAAAAAAATTACTCCCTCTGTCTCACAAAGATAGATCTTTAAAAAGCACATAGATTAAGAAAATCAATTAATGCATTGATTTATCATCTATTTAACTTTTCCTTTCCAAGAATATCCTTCTCTATTATCAATGCAATTGGTTGGGTGTTTAAAGTAATTCTGGGTATTAATATAATGAATAATATGGGAAAATTTTTTTAAAAAAAATTATAATATAACTTTTCAAAGTGATAAACATTTTGAGACAATAAAAAAAATGAAAGAAAGCCGATCTTTATAGAACGGAGGGAGTAATATTTGATCTACAAGTGATGGCCTATCGCATGTTAGGAGTGAGAATAAAAAAAAGTAGTGATACAAAAATAAGAAAAACAAATCAAACAATTGCCATGCAATTACCATAGGGCATTAGGTTTATGGTTGGGATCATTTATGTACATAAAACCCAACTAACAATAGCATCCGTGTCTATTCTATGAGTATGGCATATTTTTGTTCTCTTTTTTTTTTCCTTCTTTTGACTTTATTATAGCTAGTGCCTCATGATTCCTTTCTTCATTTAATTAAGAATTTTTTTTTTAAAGGGTGGTGCTTTTGGCACCTCCTTTTTAGTTGCTTGTGGTCCAGAGCATGAGTTGAACCCATGTGTGAAGCACATTGACACATTTAAGGGTTCCCTCCAAAGGAAAAAACCAGTAGGGCAGTGCACATTGATGAGGCTGTTCTTTTTTAATCATAATAGGGAACTTTAATTTTTTTAATTAAAAATAAAAAAGGGAGAGGAGGGGGAGAGGGGGAAAGTTAAGTATCAATTAGGAAAATGACATACTCAATCAAACATGTAATTTAGAGGGAGGAAGAGGTTATGCGAAAGGGGATGAACTACTTCTATTGTGTAACTCAAATGCTCATTGGACCCTCATTTGAACCCCCCCCCCAAAAAAAAAAAAAAAAAACCCATAGTTTATCATTTTTTGCCTTTTAAGTTAAATTTGGCGATAGGGTTGATCAAATTCATTGAAAAATTATAACAATATAGACTTAATAGTATCCTAGAAAGCATCCATTATATTAGACTATTAATATTTGAAGGAATTATTATCGTGGTATGGTTATTACAATTGAATAACGGATATATATATATATATATATACACACACACACCGATGATTTGATTAGCCATTGTTTGATCACTTAAAATAAGAATTCTAGTAAATAAATTGGATTAAATAATTTAATTATAAAGGGTACTCATCAAGTTACTAAATTTGCATTAAAATATATAGAAAACCAAACTAAAAAAATAAATGGATTTAAAATCAAATGAAAGCAAATTTAGTGGTGGGTCCCCCATTCACTTGTAAAGGAAGTAACAAGCTTAAAGGGGTGTGAGTATTTCGACTCAATTTTTTCCCTATAAAGGATGCAGCGGGTACTAGGAAACAATCAAACAACAATCAATATTCCCATTAGCTTGATTTGGTCTTACTTTTCTTGTATTGACGTGCAATTGTGGGGTTTGAATCCAATACTATTTTTCTTTTTTGGTAAAGTTGAATCCAATACTATGACCGTTGAGAAATCACTAGGAACCTTCCTCCATGAGAGAGAAAGAGAGAGAGAGAGAGAGAGAGAAAAAGAGAGAGAGAGAGAATTTCAATAAAATAAAGTGTTGATAGACACCCAGATAGGAAAAAAAAAGGATAAAAGCTTTAAGCCAAGTATATATCTATATATGTGTCACGTATCATGTCACACCAGTGGGTAAGTGGGGGAAGAAAATTCAGGCATGTCTGCAAAGAAAAGAATACAAGAAGGGTTACTTGGAAAAGAAAAATCCAAGCGAGGAAAGGGAATTGCAAATGTAATGGTGAAGCCTTGGACCCGATAATGAAAGCTCTTTCGAGTCATTATAAATTTAAAAAAAAAAAAAAAAAGGCATAGATGCCATCACCATGATGGATATGTCCCCCACCATTCAAGTTGACACTACCGCAATTGTTAATTAAACAACAAATTACGTGCAATCATGTGATGGTGGGCTATCAGAATTTTCAAGCACTTTCACTCGAGAAATTTTTCCACAAAAGTTAAAATTAATCATGCTGCCGTCTAAATAATGCCCATTGCTCCTAAATTTTAATATATTACTGTCCTTTTTTTAATTTTTTTTTAAGAACATTTTTATTTTACTCCCTTCAACTTTGATCGGTTTTCACTTAATCCCCATATGATTTTTCTTACTTACAGCTCGCTTGTGGTGGAGAAAAATGATAAAATTGATATTAATGAGGAAATAAAAAAATAATAATAGCGAAGGCCGAATATTGTAAATAATCTAAATTTCATGTATAAATTTGAAATAATAAAAATTTGTGTGGGGGCTGCCCCATCTCGCTCCGCCATTGAATGCAAACCAAACTTCAAATTGTAACTCTCTCTCTCTCTATATTTAAATAGGGTATCTAGACCTTCGGCTCAATTGATTGCTAGCATTAAAAAAGAGTAAAATATAGAATATAAGGCCTCTTATTTTTAATGCTAAAGTAGCAAGAATCAATATAGCTCAACTTTTTTTATAATCAAAGCAAATTATATTCATATTTTTCTTAATCTGGAGTCAAATTAAATGATAAATAATATTTTAACTTTTCTCCCTAGGAGGATCTATATGCATGTTAGGAAGATGTAAGATCCAAAACTTGTTACTCCTATCTTCATTCATTTTCTTGATTATCGAAAAAATCAGTCCTTCATTTTCTTGGTAACCAGATGAAAGCATTAGTAGAAGCTTCGTTCTTCTAAGAAAGGGAAAATGAAGGATTAATTTGGGCTCAAACCTCAGCGGAAGTAAGACTTGAGATACTTTAATCGTTAATAAGTAAATAAATAAAAAATGAAGGGGAAAGGGAAGGATTGAGAAATTTAGGTGAAACTTAAGACCAAGATGGGTTTTGAACCCAAACCTCCACCAATGAGGAGTCCCCACCTAGTCTAAGTGAAAACTTAACTAGGGGGGGGAGATAGTTTACTAGATCAACAAAAATGAAAACTTGCACAACCAACTAATGGGTGCATGATTGTTGAAGTCATTCCTTATATCAAGGTAGGTTCTACTTGTTCTTCAAGAGCCAATTCAAGGCAAGGACTAGTCTAAATTCTAAAACTAACATGATGCTGCTATTTTTTTTTTCTATTGATTAAAGTAAAAGGGTCGCAACCATTTGATCCTAATCTTATAATCCGCGTTGCTTAATTTTCACGTTTAATCTTTAATTAGCTTTAGATTGTCACCATCCTACACAAAAATCTAAAATAGATTATCGCGCCTTGACTTGTGCTTAATATTATTAATTTGACTGAGCCAAATCAAAATCAAAAACGTCTATTATTGAAACCATTGATGGAATTTCTAAACAATACTATTATTATTATTATTATTATTATTATTATTGTAATTTCGCACTAAGTGATCGATAAACGTGCTAATCAAATGGTCTGTTTGCTTGCTGATTTGGGCACCTCTAAATGGAAGTTTATAATTGTCGGCACCCAAGTGGTGGTCTCTTTCATAGTCCAGCACACTGTTACTGTTACAAATTAGGATGTCTAATAATAATCAACTGTAATTTAAAATATCTCAAAAAATTTAGAATCTCAATCTCAAATTATGTTCATTTTTTAATCAAATTTTCATATTTATATAATCTATATATGGGAAGATATTTTATAGAGTGAATGGGTTAGCCAAAGCTGTGAGTAAGAGAGTGAAACAATGAATGGGTTAGTCGAACCTATAAACCGATTGTGAGTAAGAGAGAATCAATAATCATCCTAGTTTCTTGGGACATGTGTCGTTTTGTATTTGTAAGTTTAAAATTAGTATTTTTTATTTTTTATTTTTAACAAGTTAGTTTTTCATAAAATTAGTATTTTTTTAGAACCTCCTCATAGGTCAAGATCTTTCAAACAAGACCAATGATGATATGAAACCTTTCAAATATGTAAAAATAAAATAAAATATGATATAATAATATTGAAACTTGAGTTGATATATTGAAATTCATGATGGGTTTGTTTAAAAAATTTAGACAAGTAGATTTAAAAATAATAAATTTTTCAAAAAAAAAATAAAAAAAGGAAGAAGAAGAGGAAGAAGAAGAAGACAAGGAGAACTAGAGTTATGATGTTTTAAACTTTGAATAAATTTTTTTTTAAAAAAATTTTTTGTTGGCATATGTCAAAATCTTTTTTGGAGCATTTTATGGTTGGATAATTCCTAATTTCTAATCAACCTAATATTTAGGGATCATGCTAGAGAAATGCTTTTTTAATATTTAGGGATCATGCTAGAGAAATGCCCTTTTTTTTTTTTTTCAAGAAAAAAAAAAAAAAAAACCCCTTATGATAAACAAAAGGGTCAGGCTATTGCCACTACATAAAATACTTTAAGCCTTCTACTTAATTTATATTTTTTAAGTTTTATAAAAAATATAAAAAGAATTTATGAAAACTAATTACGTAATCTATTAGAAAACATCATTCCAGACAACTTTGTAGAAGAATTTGTTTTCGAAATTTGTCATTTAAGTATACTTTTTGGTAATTTTTCATGGAAAATGAAACAAAGATTGTAAATGACCAAAAAGTCTACTTAAATGATAGATTTTAGAAAAACTTCATTCTATAAAGTTATTCAGAACGATGTTTTCTAGTGAATTGTGTGACTAGTTTTCATAAAACCTTTTATATTTTTCATAAAATTTTAGAAAATATAAACTAATAGGGGATTTAAAATACTTTATGTGGTAACAATAACCCCTCTAAACAAAATGAGAACTATAAATAAATAATAAATAAATTTAAAAATAAAATTATTGAAATGCATAATAACAAATAGATTTACATCCTTTAATTTTATTTATTTATTTATTTTTTAACTTTCATTATTCCTTTACATCATGTGGTCCCCACCCCAATTTCACAAGAGAGGGGCCCCACACTCATGTGGGACCCACATAAGGTTCCACATGTTCTCTTTCCTAGCATCTCTTTCTATGATGTGGTCTATGGTCCATGTTCTATGCATAATGTGGTAAACCAACAAGTCCATCAAATCAAACTGACATGTGGCCTAAAGACATGACCAATAAATAATGGATGCTTATTTATTTATTTAATTTTCCTTTCCTTTGTAATTTTCTCAATCTTGAACATGGGGGTCAAGTATCTTAAAAATTATTATTAAAATGTGGATCTCAAGGAATGGAATTAGTGTAAAATAAAACGTGATTAGCAAGCCAAGGTGAAAAAGTAAAATCAAAACCACCCTCTTCCCTCTCTCACAATCATTCAAATTTAAAGCAAAACGAAGGAAAAATATTAGTGGAGGAACTAAGCTGACTCCTCCAACCACATAGTCTAAAATCCAAATGGTTCTCCATCAAATAAAATCCAAATGGTTCTCCATCAAATAATGGAGAAAGATGAGAAACTTAGAAAACAAATAATGGAGAAAGATCTTGTGGTGGCCCCATGCCTAATGGCAAGAATCTTGAGAATTCACTAGCTAATAATATCTTCCATCTACGTGGCGAACTTCTAAAATGGTTGCTTACATTTATTGAAGAGTCATCCTAAAGTTGTATTGGGTTCAATTTTACTTTTCAAAATACATGTTTTTTCAAATATTCCTACTATCCATCCTATAATTTAAGTTGGAGAATTACAGATTAGTTTGATTGCAGATAAGTAATTACAATTAGTAATATTCTTAATTAAGTTAGTAGTCATTCACTACTAAATAATATAAGGAAAGCAGCCAAGAGGTCATTGGTTTTCTCACTTCTCATTTCTCAAAATAATTTGGGAAAATAACAAAATGGTGGATCAAAATAAAAGTAATCCTTAAAAGATGGTTAAAACTTTCATATTCTTTTTAAAGTGGAAATAATGAATTTTAATTTTTTTTTAAAAAAGGGAATAGGGTCAAATGTCCATTATACTATTTTAGTAATTTTTTTTTTCTTTTTTTACCCCACCCAAATTCAATCAAACCATTATCCTCTCTCCTTATTAAATAACACTTAACCAATATTTCTCCTTTGTGTTGAGAAAGAGAAAAAAAAGTGGCATGGTTCTCCATCTTTCTTTCTTTTTTTCGTACCCATGCTATATCGTCTTTTTCAAAAAAGAAAATATGTAATTATAGCCACCGACACTACACAAAGAGGGCCGCCAATACTATATAAAGGGGACCAAACATAGTCACACAACTGCCTATTTATGCTTTGTGCACCATAGTTGGATGAAGATTGTTGCAAAAAAAATAAAAAAAGACAGAACGGTTATCATAAAATAGCAGATGGTAGATCCCCTCTTTTGGGGAGTAAAGTTTATAATTACCATTTTGACTGGAACAAGAGAGATTTGGCCCTTTATTTGGAATTACTTTTATTTTAACCCGCCATTTGATCATTCTCCCAAATAATTTTACATTTTTAAAACGTACTTTTCAATCTTACAACTTAAGGCATTTAACATTATTTTATAAGCATAACAGCATGATAGGAACATGTGAAAATAAATCTCTTCGATTAGTAGGATCACTATTTCTCATTATGGTAGAATAAAGAGCGTTTTGTGTGCTCAGACGCATCGCGTGTGTCACCACATTTAATATATTTATAAAGAATAATAATAAATAAATAAATAAGAGCATATGAAAACAAAAATGTAATTGTTAGAATTTCTGTGTTTATCTAGTTTCAAAAAAAAAAAAAAAAAAACCTGCCAATTTAAGGGATTTTAAACCAACTAAAAATGTTTAACCATTATACTTCACATTTCATTGGAGTTGTTTGGAAAATATATAAAAATCCGATTAATTAATGAACTGAATATGAGTATGATTGATTGTTAATCTTATTATGATAAATCCCTTTTTATCTCTCAAATCAGTTCATCCTTATACAGAAAATAAAATGTACACATTTTTTTCAAACGAATTATGAACTGATTTATTTAAAGATTATTATTAAAAAAGTTAACCTACCTTAATCCAATTTTCAAAATTTCCAAACCAGCCCTTTAACTCCTTTCTTGTGTAAGGGATTCGCCAGTTGGGAAATGGCAAGATCGATATGGACTCATCCCACCCTTGGGGGATACCTACCCCTTCCTTCCATATGCTTTCTACTAATTTCTAAGACAGATAGCCTTTTGGTTCGATGTAAGCTTTGGGTCAGCATTGCTGTCAATGGGCCGCCAGCCCATAATATTTTGGCCTTACATTTTTACGTGTAGATAGATATGTAAATAGTTTATAGATAGATATGTAAATAGTTTATGGTTATACAATAGTTTGGATGCTAATGATACACCCAACATAATTCTTACTTTTTTCTTCTTTATTCTCGAGTTTCCTATTTAAATTGAAAAATTAAATAATTAATAAATAAGTGAGTATTAAATTAATTAATTTCTTGAACCAATGTGAAGGTACTGCATCAAATTTAAGAAGTGGAGCCACAGTGAATGAGAGAGGGAAAGGTAAAGAGGCATGCAACATAGGGAAACTGGATTTTATATAATAATATGTTGTTTGGCAATCCTAAAAACTTGGCTAGTTAAAAATAAGTTTAATCAATTTTGATTTCACGCTGTTTGGTAAGTTTCTTTTTCCTACTAATTAGTTCAATTTTGTTTGAAAAGAAGACATAAACACAGGGGTTTTTTTTTTTTTTCGTCAAATCAACTCATAGTTGGTTTATTTAAAAACCAGATAACAGTTATGAGTTAGACCCAGTTTGATTCAATTTCTAAAGTTCCCAAACAGGCCATATGTCAATATATATAAATCTACCTCTAATACGACTTGAAACTTGAACCACCCTCATCAGAGAGGGGAGACTTGTCATTAAGCCCAAAGGCAATTGACCCAAACATCCCTTTAAAGTTTAAACCCTTGAAATAGGTAAACGAGAAATTGGGCCAACAATTTCAAGATTGGTGGAAGTTGGGCTAGCCACTCTTCCAAAAGATCGATGGAAGGATCCCTATCCCTTCCTCACTCATGGGCCGCCTGGGTGCCACCTTGATCGGTGCCATGATGCCCCAAGGAGTCCTCTACCGACCTCTATGAACCAAGTCATGGAGTGCCCATCACATTTCACTTGTCCTTCCGGTCATTGGTATATGCTCACATTTTTTATTTATTTAAATTTTTTAATAAGTTATATGCTCACAAATTAACCTAAAGAAAAATGCTAAAATTTATTTGTCTAATTGATGTGGCGTTGCCACGATACGTCATAATGAATAATTATTTTTATAATAAATTTTTCAATTTGTTAGCTCAACTGTCATATTATTCAAGTAAAAGAATTTTGTCAAAATATTTGGGAAATATAGCATTTCTCAACCCAAAATCAACGGAAATAATACTTTTTTTATTATTATTTTTTATTTTTGGTAAGAAACGAGAATAATACTTAGGACTTAGGATGCTTTATTGAAGTTGTAGATGGGCTATTCTGTCGTTTAAAATAGAGGCCCACATCTTATCCAAAAAAACAAAAAAAGTGTGGGGGTGGGGGATTACAGATTGGTTCGGCTATGGTCTACAGGCAAATAATTACAATTAGTAGTCATCTTAATTAAGTAGTCATTTACTATCAAGTTAATAATTATTTGTACTAATGTGTAATTATTTATCCATAGCTAGACCAATCTGTAATTCCCCTACAAAATAATAATAATCCTAGAGGCCCACATTTTTTTGGGACCCACCTTCTAATCATTATTTGGTTTGTACATCATCGTGAGATTAGTTTAGGCTTAATGGATTAGGATATTTTCTAGAGTCTCCAAGAGAGCTAATTGTTTTTTATTTTTATTTTGGAGAACTTGATAAGAGCTCCTTCTTATTTAACTAAGAGAGTCTAGAGGGTTTTCCAATAAGATTAGTTAAAATAAAAAACTCCTTATTTAACTAAAGGTTTCAATAGAGTTAACTATTTTTTTTCTTAGCGGACTAGCTTATTTTTTTCTACTTTAGTTAAGAGAGTCAAGATGGTTAACTATATTTGGAGAGCCTTAAGGGGTCTACTTATTTTAGAGAGTTGGATAGCTAATCTTTTGGAGATGATGCTACTCTCTAAAAAGTTAAGGTAGTTCGTCTCTTGGAGATGCTCTTAGACCCTCATTTGGAGAGCCTCAAAGTGTCTACCTATTTTAGAGAATTGGATATCTAGTCTTTCGGAGATAATGCTACTCTCTAAAAAGTTAAAGTAGTTACTCTCTTGGGGATGCTTTTAGGCCCTCATTTGGTATAATAATAATAAAATAAGAAAATTCTTCTTGTCAAACTTGGTTGCTGCTAGCTGGGTTCATTAAAGCAGAAGGGTCGTTTTCATTCCAAAACAAAGAAGGGTTTAGCATGGCCCTCGAATAAGCTTTTATTATTATTGTTATTATTATTATGAGGTTTTTTTTTTTTTTTTGGTTACAATTAGAGGGATCTATCCTAATTCTCTTTATTATGAGGTGTTGGTGTATCAAAAAAGCTCCCTAGTAGTTTAGAGGGCATAAATCTTTGCACAGACACCCTATTGTTGGAAAGAGAAACCTTTAAGGGCATCGCTAACGAATACGTTTTTAACTAACATAAATGCAATTTGATAAATATGATGAGTTGATGACACATGGCGAACTAAAGTTGTATGCCTAAAATAGTAGTATGCCCAAAATGGTCGATAAAGGGGAAAAAAAAAACAGTAATAAGGCCTAGTCCACATCACTGTTAGCCCAATGATGACAAATGATACGAGAGGACAAAAGTCTTTTGGGACAGAATTATGAATAAATGAGGTAATGCGGGTCCAGGAGAAACCAAATCCATGGACACAAAGGCTTGTGCTAGGCTGAACCGTTGGTTTCCATTTTCAAATTTGAAGGCTCCACCTCATGGCATTATCTAACTGTGGAGAATAAGTTTTGTTTGATTGGAGGACCCCTCCTCCCATAGCCCCAATTAACTGTGATTAGAGATAAGTTTTGATGAATGGGTTGAAATTTGAAAGGAATAGAGGAGCCACTAGTGATGGTGCCATGAAAGACCCACCTAGGTGGATAGATGGGCAGGGGCCCCAGTGATTTTGGCTGGGATCAAGATGTTCAGTTCTTACTTTAAAAAAAATGGGAGCTGTGAGGTATTTTCCCATGGTAACTAGAGATCGACAAGAGCTAAGGCCACATTCATGACAGATTAGGGAGGCCCCCCCCATCAATAGCTTATATTCCTTGGAGCATATGGCCTTTGGTATCTTAGGAAAGAGGGAAAAAATTACAACAAAACCTGTAATTTCAGTCAAATTGCATCTAGTTTTTTCTTTTTTGGGTGTGGAATAAAGTTCTTTTCTTTAATTATATATCAAGATGAGAATTGAACCCTTGACTTCTACTCCACTCTTTCAGATGCCCTGTTTGTGAGTTGTGATGACATTGGTGTGGAATCAAGTGGTTCATGTAAAGCTCCTTAGGATTCATTTCTTTTTTCTTTGGTTGAGCCTAAGGATTCAATTTAAAGCACATATACATATCAAAGGTAATTAGCTGCTAATTAAATTGGCTTCCAAATAGGGGTAATGATAACAGATGACTTATATTGTGGGAGAGAGGCTGTGGAGAATGCAGCCAAAGATCTAATGGGTTGTAAATATCATACACACACCCACATAGGATTAGAATAAAGAGACAGAATTTTTAGATCACTTGATTTGACAGGTACTTAGTGGAGCTTAATATCATATATCCATGTAAGCTTTTTTGAAAACCTTTGAATTTATATATATATATATATATATATATATATATATAAGAGGTTATGTTCCCATCAGCACGTGTTAATATAAGTTATATCAGCACCATGCAATGGGGGTTGTACCATTTGTGCATTGGTCCAATTACCTCATATCCCACTAATGCACCAAGGTACAACTCTCAATGCAGGTGTTGATATAACTTATATCAGTACGTGCTTACCTGATCATCATCCTCTATATATATATATATAGGTCTAGGAATCTTATAGATTCAATGACTTAAAAATGATCTCCTGATCCATAAAATTGTATTTTGTAAGTTGACAAATGCCATAGCCAAAACTCAGCAAACGATGTGTCATTGTCCATCCAAGTTGTCATGCTAATTAAGCAGCTTTGAAGTCTCAAGAGCATTTTGTTGTGTTCAAGAGGCAATTCTTCAAGGCATTCAAACTAAATCTCAAACTATAGAATGTTTAAGTGGCTAGCTTGGAGGTGGCTTGTTAGTTTAATTAGGTGGTTAGTTTCTAAGTGCACCTTAATATGATTTAGACTCAAGGTAGACTCGACCGGTCAGATATAAATTGGACTGATCATGAAATTCAATTTTTTATGAGGGATTGCACCAGTAAAGGTTGGAAGATGGTTTCCACAATAGCTGAAGAAATTGGCGGGTTGAATTGTCCCTCCCATTGTTTTTTCTATTGGGGTTTCTAAGACAATGAAAAAAACAATACGAGTGTTAATATAAGTAATATCCTTCCTATATACACACACATGGTCCCTTTAATATCAAGTCGCATCAAGTGGATTCCAAAATTTTACCCATTATTGGATTTGTAATGGTGTCCCATTACTTTATAGTTTCTATATATATATATATATATACGTACATGGTCCCTTTAATATCAAGTCGCGTCAAGTGGACTCCAAAATTTTACTCATTATTGGATTTGTAATGGTGTCCCATTACTTTATAGTTATATATATATATATATATATATATATATATATATATACATGGTCCCTTTAATATCAAGTCGCGTCAAGTGGACTCCAAAATTTTACTCATTATTGGATTTGTAATGGTGTCCCATTACTTTATAGTTTCTATATATATATATAAATTATTTATGATGGGACACCATGTGCACCATGTCCAAGCTTGACGGTAGCAGTGGAGCGCTGTCTGCGTGGGGTGACTGTTGCTAAGGAAACACTCAAAGGATTGAGTGACCCAACTTGATCCCACCAAAATTAGGACTGCACCATTTTAAATACAAAATGTTGAATCGAATTACTGAGGAAGACTATTGAAGTAGATTTAATTACATTAAAATAATTATATTTCTAATTTCACAACAATCAATGATGCGAGACATACATTTTTACTTTTATATGAATAGACAATATAAATATTTGGATATATATATATATATATATATATATATGATAGGATGGGAGAAGGGAGTGTTGTGGTATTTGGGAGAAAGG
The DNA here is from genome assembly GCA_039720395.1 of Liquidambar formosana. Lineage (NCBI taxonomy): Eukaryota > Viridiplantae > Streptophyta > Magnoliopsida > Saxifragales > Altingiaceae > Liquidambar > Liquidambar formosana. The sequence continues at coordinate 18,037,118 of CM077828.1, read as the reverse complement.
GGAAGGATTGATTGATCGGTCAAAGCATTAGAGTGCAAAACATAATTAGATAGGTTTTTATTTATTTATTATTTTCTGGTTGGTGTGGGGGAAGAAAGTGGGGATTTGATCTGTCAATGCATTAGAGTGCATGACATGGAAGATGGACCCTCAATGGCAGAAAGTTAAAAGTGCCAAATGCCAAACATAAAAAGAGAGTCCCCCCCACCTACTACCATCACATCTTCACAAATAGTAACCCCAATATGATATGGTGCTGTGCACAACATCATATTGTATACATCCCAATCCTGGGATGAGATTAAACATTTTGGGAATGAAATAGGGGGAATTACAGATTGGTCTGGCCACAGGCAAATATAGTTAGCAGTCATATATGAAGGAAGTCCATAGTCATTGATACTGAACTATAATCATCTACCACAGTTAGACCAATCTGTAATGACCTACTAACTTCCTTCATATATGACTACTAACTGTGGTAGATAATTATAGTTCAGTATCAATGACTACGAACTTCCTTCATATATGACTACTAACTATAATTATTTGCTGCAATTCCCCCAATGAAGTAGGGCGTACAGTTCTTATTATGAGTTGCCTATTTCTTACAAAAAGATATAAAAATAAAAAAGAAAATAATTGCATGTTGCCACGTGGGCATAAATAAGTGGGCAGAAAGAAGGAATGGTGACCCCCATTTAGCAGAAGACCCATTTGGGTCAGTCAAGCAAAACAAAAATTTATTGAAAGTCTATTTATTTTGTTCACAAGTCTATTGAAAGTCTATTTATTTTGCTCACAAGTCTATTTGATTCTTAATTGACAAAATAAGAAATATGCTTAGGTTGATTAGTTAGGGTCAAACCATGTAAGTTGCACCACTAGAGCCTCTATAATATGATGCATCTACTGGCTCCACTATGTGTTTCTTTATCCTTTATACTCCGAATTTGATCCAAAATTCATTCACCAAATCCTCATATGCCTTTTTCCTAAAATAAAAACGAAAATATTAAGAAGTAATATGATAAATAAAAATTGCAAACTAAGCAAAAAAAAACCAACCTCCTTAACCATTTCAACTCATTATCTCACTCTTATAATCTGACCAAAATACCATTTAACTGTCTCAACATCCTTAACCGTTTCAACTCATTTGAATTCAAACTTTTAAAAAGAAAAAGGCAAAAACAAAAACAAAAAACCAACAACAACAACAACATAACTTTCTACTTACATGTTCATTTATTGTACAAATTGCATACTTGGAAACTAGTCATGGACCCCTTCAAAACAATCTAGATCCATGATAGATACAAAATTTGTATTATATAAAATAAAATAAAAAAGAAGTTCAAAGTGAAATTCAAGTCACATTATAAAAATCAAGTAAATATACTTGAAATTTGAAAAAAGTTCACGTTTAAATTTCAAACTAAATATAGATTTCAATTTTTTTTTTTTTAAACTTGAATTTCAAAAATCAAATGTTTTACTTGAGTTTCCAAAGAGAAATTCAACTTAAGTTTTAAAAATGAAGTGAATATACTTGAAATCTAAAAAAAAATTCAAGTTAAGATACATATTTCAAGTTTTGTAAGCTTAAATTTCAAAAATAAAATAAACTTGATTTTAGGCAGCCCAAATAAAGGGGGGCGGGAGGGGGGGGGGGGGGGGGGGGGTGGAAAACAGCACCAAATCTGGCCTAACTAAGCTTGGTCACTGGTCGCCGATCATGATCCACCATAGATCAAAAGCCATTGGAGTTTCTTTTATTCATATCTTCAAAGAGTGAAATATGGTGGCTGATGAATTAGCAAAAGCGGGTATTGCTAGATCCATCCCACTCATTGCATGGCTTTGAAATGTGTGTTGTTATTTGGGTTGTTTTGTTGATGTGGAGTTTTTGGTTATTTTGTGCTAGCAATCGTTTCGTCAAAGCTTATAGTTATGTTGTGTTTTTGGTGGTTGGGTGGAGCAGCTGTTTCTTGTTTTCACATTGCTCGGGTTTTGGGTTGGTTGTAAGTTTATTTTTTTGTGTAACTCTCCCTTCTTGGCTCCTTGCTGAGAAGTGATCTTTTAATTAATATATAGTTTTTCTTTGCCGATCAAAAAAAAAAAATAAAGATACCGCCCTCCTCAGCTGAGCTTCGTCTATCATTACCAATCATGATCCACACTCCCTGAACCAATACTATTGCACCACCAATTGCCATATAAGCATATCAACATCTACTCTATCCCTTAGATCTGCTCGTTCTCGCTTCATCCAAGACCCATTGCACTGCTAATGCAGGGCTACCTTTTTTTTATTTTTTATTTTTTTATTTTATTTATTTATTTTTGGGTAAGTTCTAGCTGTTGGTGATGAAGGAGGGTTGCCAGAGATGGATGACTTTGAGATGGAAGCTATAAGAAACAAAGAGAAGAAAGAGAGAGCTGTGACCTACACAAAGCATGCTAGATGCTAGGAAGCATGAGGAAGTCATGGATATGGTTGATGCTCACAGGAGGTAGGAAGGGAGGATAAGAGAGAGGAGATGGAGGAGAGAGAACATCTGAGAGAGTAGAGAGGGATGGGAGAGAGAAAAGATAAGGTCTGAATAAGCAAAATAATCCTAGGCGAAGCCAGGGACACCTTGGGAAACCAAAAAGAAAAAAAGAAAAGAGGGCCGGGGCTAGGTAGGAATGTTGATGATGTACTTATCTAGATGGAAGAAATTTTATTTTGTGATAGAAATCAAGTCTTTATTAAAGACTTGGAATCTTGCTTTTTTCAATAAAATCAATCGCTTCTCAAAAAAGGAAAAATAGGGGGGAAAGCAACAATGATAGTCATAGAATGACAGAACACTTGAAAATAAAAAAGAAACAGAAACAGAAAACCCCATTATACCTCTTTCTGCAAGATACATCCTCCATTTCAAAACTGATGTAAAAACCCCTACACTATCTTGTGTTGACAATTATCTCTTTTCATCCATCTACCAGTTAAGAAAATCAATGGAATAGCATCTCGGAATATTTTTTTTTTTCCATTGACTAAGTAATTAGAAGGGATCTGATCTCATGAACTCTCTCACTCTCTTCCTCTTTCCATTTCTCTCGTCCTCTATAGCCAATAGCTCTCGTGGGTTTCTTTCTATCGTCCATAGCCAACAACTTATGTGGGGCAAAGCTTCATCGTCAACCCTAGCAGACATGGTGACCAGCATGGACAAAGCTTCCATGACGATTGGTGGGTTCAAGCCCATGGTAAGGGCAATGGTGAGGAAGGTCTCACTGTGGTTTACATGCCATAACCTCTAGTAAAATCCATGTTCTAACAAACAAGCTTGCATAGATAAAGGGTTGGGTGATGATTAATAGTATACTTCGAGATGTCTTATACATTTAGCGATGATGAAACGACACTGTTCCTTGGCATCCTTGGTGTTGCAGCTGCCTAGTCTTTCCCTATATGAGAGTTACGTATGGGATGACGAATAGTGGCATGGGAAACATAATTTAACAATAGTATAAGGGTTTTTTTTTTTTAATTTTTAAAATATAAGGGGTATCGTGCAAATAGGGTACAATAGAGGAAGGTTTTCTATAATTTATCCTAAAAAAATTCGTCCCCTTTCAAGAATATCAAAAATGATATTCTTAGTTCCTATTTTCAATTCTTTGTTTAAGAAAAATGAAATCACTGAAAATCATATGTTCTATAAATTTCTTGTCAGTTTTTTAATTTTAATTTTAAGTGTATTTTTTTTTTCCCTATAAAACATGACTAAATAGGTTCTAGGGGATTTTTTTTTTCTTTTTCTTTTTTATTTCTTTTCTTTTTCGTGGTTTCACAAAAGAGTCTAATGGGTGTCCTTGGGCTACACAACGGGAGGTGACCCCCTTTTCAAAACCTTTTTCCCTAAAAAGTATGGGTATCATTACACCGGCCTCCATGTACTTGATCTTAAGATTTCTTTCTTTCTAACAAGTGAAAAACATTTATTATTAAACAAACTAGCCTTGGTTGATCCTAGTTTTTCACAAAATTCTCACCATGTCAACAAAAACTTGATAAATACGATGACCCACCTTTTGATGATTATTAATAATCGATGAACTATTCCTTGAAGCATGTACTTTGGATGAATAAGCTCATTTATGCTGAAAATGTCATTCATTCTCTTTCTTGCTAGAGTTCCTTTATTCCTTATGCTATGCTATTTTAATTAGACGTGCAATTAAAGTCACACATACCGTCATTATATTTATCACGTTGATTTAGATCTACTACTCTAAAAATAATCGTTAGGTATTTGATGGTATGCATATATAATATCGATCTTGGCCGTTTGCCGATTGTCATGTGGCCCTCAACCACTTACATGTGATTGTCATGAATAGTCAATCCTAATCAACTTCATGGATTTGCGATGCCAAGCACTAACACATTTTCACTAGATCCACTACTATAATGTTAACGCCAAACACATTAAAATAATGCCACTCTCTCCAATAAAAATTCATGAAATTTTTTGACCATACACTTTAAATAAAAGAAAAAAAAAATTAAACTTTGATCTATGAGTGTGATTAATTTACATGACATTTTAGACCAGGCCTAGACTATAAGCCTTACACGGTCTCCATTTAAGGTTAATCATATGGATAGATATGTCTGGATTTGGTGTTGTGCACCTTACATAGTCTTCATTTAACGTTGATAACAAGAATAGATCCACGTCTAGATTTGGTATGGTGCACACTACTGTGCCTTGCACATCCAACTACTGGGATGGGATTGTGCACGTACAACAACCGTTAAATGTTCATCTCAGCCATTGAATGTGCGTGACACGTACGGTGCTATGCATAAAAGAAAAATCAAAGAAAATCCAACACCGGACAAATCCCACCCCATGTAAGAAAGATGAGGTGATACCACTATAGAGTCCTTTATGTACTGATATAAGGTAAGAGTGTCAAGATTCATGCAATATGGGAAGGAGCCGCTGAATTCATCCATGACTCATGAGGTTGCCACATTTCATTTGATTCTCACTTCAACAGCTAGTTTTTCAAAACATTTCAAAGAAATTTCCACAAAATAAACAGAGGCCTGCAATCATGGATCAAAATATGACTAATTCACTAGATTGGACCTACAAAAAATGGCGTGTCCTCGCCTTGAAATTCTTTGATGGACGGCTGCTAGCTTTATTATATACAAAGGCACAAGGTGCCAAAATTCAGATCTTTGTGATATCTTCATGTGCATTAATTTGTCTCCTTACATATAAAGAATTTCACAGCAAGCACCTTCTGCTTCACTGCTTACAATAAAATCTTTAATGTTGTGTTTTTATTTTATTTACTTATTTATTTTAACTCCTAACCTATCATTTATCTCACCTTCTTTTTCCTTTTTTGTTTTTTTTTTTTTTTGTTTTTCTTTTGGTTTGAGGGTCACGGTATTCGAGCCAACTTACATGCATCTCGACTACATCCCTCTCCAAGCGACCTTAAGAACGCACTCCCCCATATTGGTTTAGTGCATTAAAAAATTAATTCCTAAAATGTTTTCCAGAAAAATCAAACTCAAGTTGATAGAAGAAAGGACTCTTCCTACCCACTGGATTAACTCCCTTTGGGTATTTATCTCACCTACTCTCACCAGCCAGCAGACTAGTCTTAATAACTTTATTATTTTTATCTTATTACAACAATATAATGAACCTAGGGTATGTCATAAAATTAAAAATATAAAGAAGTCATATTACAATGCAAGAAATTAATTAAACATTTAAACACAGGGATAATTAAGGGATTAAAAAACAAATAAGTCAAAAAAATAAAAGGAAAATAAAAGAAAAAGGAAAAAGTCTTCCTGTTCTGCATCTGCACAAAGCAGCCATCTAGGCACTGTTACTGTCACCCTCGGGTGCAGCGTTGAGATCCAAAACACGACTCTCCCCCACTCTCTCACCTCCTCTCTTCACCACCACCGCAGCTTCATTATGACTACTAACTTTTACCCCCTCCACAACAACCTCTTCCACCGCGTCAGCCTCTAACGCCGTCCTCCATCTCCCTTTCAACCTACGTCCATCGGCGTTACCTTTCTCGAAATACTTAACGGCGTCATGCATCCGCCGCAGTATCGCAAAGAACTCCTCCACCTCCTCCTCCGTCGGCGGCGGTGCCTCCCCCTCCTCCTCCTCCCCCTCTCTCACCATCTTTCTCCCCACCTCCACCTCCCCCTGCTCCGCCCTCTTCCTCTTCCCCGCCTCCATTTCTCACGCCATAAATCACGATGAGAGGCGGTTGTATGAATGTTTTGGAGAATCGCCAAACTCGTGACGCTGCACTGTCATGAAGAATCGTGTGTGTGTATATATATATATATATATATATATATATATTATATCTCTCTCTGTCTCTCTCTCTCTCTCCCTCTCTCCGTAGCTCTTTCTCTCTCCTCTGTGTGTGTTTTTTCTCGGTGGTTGCATTGTTTGGGTGTCAGATGGTATTATAGAGAGGGGAGGAGCTTTCAGCCGTTGGATGGGGGACGCGTGTATGACGTCATTCTGATTCCAGGAGCTGAGCTCATCAGCATGATGATACTTTTATGAGGGGGGTTTCGATTCAATGGGATGATCCGCAAAATAAGGGTTTAGTCAAACCTTGTTTACCGGACGCCACGTAATGTAAAAAGTAAAAATGATGTTGGCGTGCCCTGTGTGTTAAAGTCGTGGTATCACGTTTTGTCAAAAAAAAAAAATTATATTAAAAAATTACTCTTCTAATCAAAAGTTACTTGTGTCTTTTGAAAGTAGTTTAAAAATTAAAAAAATTATATTTTACTGTACCTTTAATTTTACGTTATCTAATGTTTAGTGCGTTTAATTTTACTTTTTTACCATTTTAAAATAATATTTTTATCTTATCCGTTTCAGTTTTATATGAATAAATAATCTTTTGGAAAAACTAAAAATCTATATAAGATCTTACAATTTATATGGATCGGTTAAATTTAAAATCTACGAGAACAATGAAACTTTGTGCGAGTGATTCCAAGCAAGAGCTGAACTCAAAACATCTGTTTCTTGCGGCGTAATTCCTTACCAACCGAGCTATCTTTTGGAATTTCTATATATAAATTATTTGTAGTTGATTTCACTCTTAATCCTTATATGAAAAACAATACCTATGCAATCGCTTGAAACTAAAAAAAAAAAGCATTTTGTGAAAGATTAAAAAACAAAAAGATAAATAAAGAGACGATGTGCGGAGCTTAAAGTGTCATTCCTCTTTAAAATTTTCAGAAAATTTTAATTTTCTAAAGAAAGACACTTTTAATTTTTAAATGTTTTTAAAATTATTTTTCCACGCCATTGCTTTTGACGATAACAAATGTTTTTTACACTAACAAATGGCTCGTTGCGTGACACGAACTCATATGATAAATACATGTTCATATGTTTGGTAGGGCAAGTTGCATATCGTTGACAAATATCCAGACTTGCTTTTTTCTCTTATTTTCGTTTTTCGTTTTTTTTTGTTTTTGTTTTCAGAAAAACACACACCACACAATAATAAGAAAACTCATGAAACACAAATGCAATAAAAAATAGTCCTAAGAAATTAGTTAGGCTCTTCCAATGAGAATAATCACGTGAAGTTAATGACGTGGCATGCTGTGATGCGAATTTGTAAAAGTCACTAGTCAGGACAGGACCATATGGAATCCTTTCCATTCACGTGACGACGGTGATGGGGATGCCCACACCGACGCGCCCAAACAGTTCTTGTGCGAGGCATGTGCCAAATTATTTGAGGCCCACGCTCACTTGTTTAGCGAGTGACCATACGCGCGCGTCGGACCCACGATGTCTCCATGACCAAGGCAACTAAGGTTCTTTCTGTGATGATTCCTGGTAGACCAACGACGACCCACCATTGCTCGTCAACATTTGTATTCATGAAAATGGAGAAAATTCTAATGTGTATCTCCAGCAGATCTGAAGATGGTGTGCAGGCACATGTGGCACAAGATTAGATGGCTTGCTTGGATAATTATATGTTTGGGTTAAAACTCTATATGGGTCAATGAATTCTTTAATATACTGTGACTCTGCCACATATATGGTCAGGGGTAGAGTTAGGATTTATCTCTAATGGAGACATTGTGCTATGATTTTGTGAAATAGGAATTCGGAACTAAAAGCCCTGGAAATCATTTTTTTTTTGAAAAAAAATTACTTTTTAATAATCAATTTCCAATTTAATACCAAAAAAAGGATTTTGTTTGTCAACTTATTACAAATTAACTGTAAATATACTTAAAATGACCACTATCTTCCTCTTTTTGGCATTATATTGAACAATAGTCATCAAATGGTAATATCTCTCCCCCGAAAAAAAAAAAAAAAAAAAAACCCTTGGTTGAGCCAGTGGGGGCACATGCTCCCAAAGGCTCCCCTGGCTCCGCTCATGTGCATGGTGTCAGGAGTCAATGAAAGTAAAGTAAACTCGGATGATGAGATCAAAAATACTGTAACAATTTTACTTTACTCTAATAATACCATATCAATCTATCATAGTTACATATAAGCTTTTCTCGTGAATATGTGATGATTGTTTTTTTAGTTTAATAAATGTCATATGTGCTTGATGATTTTAAGATGACAGTGTGAATGTCGTATCTGACGTAATAGGGATGTGCACATCATAGTGATGTGCATAACCCTAAATCCAAACACATATCTTACACTTGGATTAAAGTTCTTAGAGGGACATTCAACTTTATCTTCTTTGTCTTCTTGTTTTACATTACTCTCAGCTTTACATGAACCAATTCGCATTCTTACTCTTAGTAGGGATGTGCACATCATGGTGTCGTGCATAATCCCTAAATCCACACGCATACCTTACACTTGGGTTAAAGTTCTCAGAGGACATTCAGCTTTATCTTCTTTGTCTTCTTGTTTTATATTGCACTTAGCTTTACATGAACCAATTCGCACTCTTAGACTCTTAGTGCTAACCGAGTGCCCTTCACCGACAATAACTTTGTCTTGGGCACTTGGATAAAGCGAGTCATGTGCAAGCATCACCCTCTATAACCACTTTGTCAATTATCACCAAAGCAATCTATAATTCTAAACCCCTTTTTTTTTCTTTTTTTTTTTTGTTGTCCATAACTCTTTTCGTTGCCTATACAAATTCAAGAACTCGAACAGAGAATCCTCTCTTCTATTAGTTCGGCTAGGAAGATACTATTAATTTCTTTAATTATTGTAGCAATCATTGACAATAAAATGATCATATATTCTATTTTCTAACCTGGTTTTAAAAGGGGCCCCCCCATAAAAAATCAATCCATTAATTATCACGTTTGGGTGTACATCTTTATCTTAGGGAAAATATTTGTCTCCACCCATTATTACATTTGGGTGTACATCTTTATCCTAGAGGAAAATACTTACCTCCACCCTTGGGTGGAGGAACTCCTCCTCTCCTTCCACTTATATTTCACCACTTGTTCAAATAAAGAAGGAGAATTGATTATGTATATGCATTCCCATATTTACATAATTGTGAACACATTTTTGTAAATCCATATTTGACCGTTACATTTTTATGTTAACATAAATGTGTGTCCACGCATTCATATTAGCTTATTTATTTGTTTGTAATTTTGAATTCATTTTTTTCTAAAATATTTATAACACGTGACAGAAAATGAATAAAGGTGGGAAGGAACTCATCTATGTTGGGTAAAGGCAAATAGTGTCCCAATCCCAGGAACCAATTGATGATAAATAATTGTATGTTGTATTTCTTGACACGTGCTTATTAAAAAATAATTTTTTTAAGAAAAAAGAGGAAAAAAAAAAAAAAAGGAAAAAAAGAGAAGAAAAATCCAACCATTGATCAAGTAGTGGAGGGTGGGAACCACTAGAAGTCTAGTCCCGAGGGCCAAAGATGCAAAACATAGCCCATCATATACAAAGTGGGCATTTAATTTCAAAAAAGGTGGGCCTGCATTTAAAGCATCCTTTGACCACATAGAGGTTCCAGTTGCGGGACTTTAGGGGGATAGCCCAAAACGGTGACAAGCACATATCAAAGCTGAAAGGGATTGTGAATTGCAATATTGAAAATTGCAGGTAGGCCTTATTGGCCTCTTGGCGATGAGGTGAGAATTGGGGACCTAACTTGACAAGGCAGGGGGTTAGAATTTCTTATCGGCATTAGATTACATTTGGTTGGCTTTGAGTGGCCCTATGAATATGAGCTAAGATTGTGATTGAAGTTCAGGATTGAATTACGATTTAATACATTTAGTTTTTTGTAATTATTAAAAGAAAGATCATGTTAGAGATATGATTGCATCCTTATCCTATGTGGAGTCTTGAAATTATTTTTATTAGAAAGGGGGAATTTTAGTTTGGTTGGCTATGGGAAGATAATTACAGTTAGTAGTCATTTATTAGGAATTTAGTAGTTATTTGTATTGAACTGTAATTATTTTTTCGTAACCCGACCAGTCTAAAATTCCCCCTATTAGTGGGGCTAGCAACTAAAAAAATCTAGTATCACGCACTAGGTGTTGTAATGAGCTAAAATAAAGTTAGGGCAAATATGGAAAAGGAAGGTCCTATTTTTGGGTTCTTGGTAGGGAAAATATGGAAATGAAGGACGTTAGAATATATCACCATAATTGATGGGGAAAATAAAAAAAAAAATATAGGGATTTATGAAATACCAATGTCTTAATCTTTTATCATCATGAATTTGACTTGTGAGGATGGGAGTAGTTTTCTTGAATTTTCTTATTTCACAATATCACTACAGGCCCTTATGGTCAAGTGGTATTTATCCGAGTGGAGGCTAAGGTCTATTTTAGGTTCTTGGGAAGGGAATATAAAAAAAAGAAAGTACTATCTTTTGTCGAATCGTCGTGTGACTTATGATGTCATTGAAGAAAGTTAGAATCCATCACTATAATTGATGCGACAAATAAAAAAAATTATAGAGATTTATGAAATACCAATCTTTCAAACTTCTATTGTCACGAATTTGACTTGTGAGGATGGCAATAATTTTCTTGAATTGCCCTATTTCACATCCACATTTATGTATAAAAAATAAATAAACAGATCATATCGAAGTAACTCAATTTTCATGAGCTATCTAGACAAAACCCTTATTATATTAATTAAAATACTTATTTATTTATTTTTGCAAAGATGGGCTCAACATGGTGACCCCATTAGACCGGGATTTAATCGGTTAGGTCTGATTCCATTATTAAGTCGGGCGCCATTCACGTCCTCTTTTGTTTTTTTTTTTTTGTCACATATGGTCTCAAAACACCTACAGTGTTGGATTTGTGTATCGTACAAATCAAAGTTCAAAATAAATTATATGAGTATTTTAAAATTGTTCATCCCCAACTTCATGTCTTAGTGATCAGAAATTTTTTGCCCACTTTCGACTATAGAATTCAAACGAATCTTTTCTTACCAACTTTTAATTTCAAATTTTGGGTTAGCTGGAAACATATTAAGATCTATAATTAACAAACAATGTCACAAACATACTCTTGGGAGACAAATTAGCATATTGTCAATGGTGAAAAATGTTCAGGTGTGGACTTTCCTTAGACGAGATCACACGACTCTGGTAGACACACGCGTGTGTGTGCGCATTGAGCAATGTGTCTTGGACATCCAATGACACCGCACACTCATCTCTCTATTCACAGATAATTATTTCCAGTAAAAGGAGGCACGAATTTAATACCCTCTCTGTCCTACAAAGATAAGCCAAGTTTGACAAAACACACAGTTTAAGAAAAGACATCATTATATCAACTTGTCATCATTAAACTTTATCTTTCCAAAATTGCCCTCTCCTACTTGGTATTGGGTTTTGTTTTGAGAGTAATTATTGAAATAACAAAAGGGTAATATAGGAAAATTCCAAAAATTTATGGTTTGACTTTTCAAAATGGTTAAACATTTTGGGACTGGAAAAACTAGCAAAAATAACCTATCTTTTTTGGGGGAGAGATTTGGTGTTGTAACAATACTATGCGATCATACACTATTCACTATATATGATCGAATGGTTGACAACGTACCAGCCGTGCGATCATGCACAACATAATACTATAATATCACCAAATCCAAATCCCTTTGTGGGACAGAAGGAGCATTTAAAGAGTGGACCCTTTCTTTGTTTGTTGTCCAAAAAATCAGCACATTGATTAGCTTCACGAAACATGTGAGTGGTCCTCATCAACAACCAGCAATGAATCATGGGAGTCCTATATGAGGGAGTACAAGAAGAATCCTTGTCTGGTAGGGAAGATGGGTAGCGACTTTCGTGTCCAGTTCCACCACAAGGTTAGCCATGAAAGAGCTTAATCTCATTACACAGTCTGCAATTTCGCACATGCCTCGTACTTTGAAATGTGAAGAGTGTTGGACGGGTGCTGTAAATTGTAACTACCAACAGAGGGGAAGTCCTTGGAAAATGTTTGTCTATTTCCTTTTCCTAGTTTTGATGTCCATTAATAAATGCTCCATGAAATTTCTCAGAAACTTCGATTTTGTTCTAAATTTGACTAAATGATTCATATAGGTACTTTGTTCAAGCTCTTTCTATTGTGCTCTACCTTTGCAGGATCAACTAGTATTTTCTTGATCAAAGTTGATTCTCACCTTCTTTATTATTATTACAAGCCTACTTTTATCGCGGTTTAATTACAGACTAGCTAATTTCACATTATACATAATCCTTCCGTTTTTCCATTATTAAGTTGTGCCAATTATGCTCTTCACAATCTGTTATGGGTTTAATACAAACGCTACTTTAGATTAAAAAGATACCCAGTAGCGTTCATTTTTAAATGAAGTTTTTTGAATGGGGCCTACACAAAAAATTTTAATGGGACCTTTTATAGGGGTTTTTTAATAAATGGATTAGGGCCTTATGAGCTGGAGCCTAAGGTGACCACCTCAATTGCTATACTATTAAGTCAACTCTAACAATACTTTGCTAAATTAATTATCAAAAAAATTCATGGAAAGAAAAATCCAAAAAAAATAAAAAAAAAAAATTGCTCTATCTTTTGTATCCCCTTCTTTATGTTTTTACTTGTAATATGACCACTTTCAATCTATTCATGGGTGAAATTTTGTTTTTGCAACTTGTGAGATATTTACTTTAAGCCAAGAGCTATGTGATACAATTTAAAAAATAAATAAATAAATAAATAAAAGAAAAAAGAAAAGGAAACAATACAAAGAATAAGAACATACAAAAAACACCATATTTATGAGGTTTGACAAAATTCTGTCTACATTCCTAGAGCCACTGCAACTCGCTACAATAAAGAGCAAAACGTAGTTACAAAATTTAAACAATTCAAATTCATGGGTGTCTAATTCGAATTTAAACAATTCAATAAAATTTATGTAATATTGAATGCACAAATTTATTACATTGAATTGACAAATTCAGGAAAAAAAGGATCATCATTACAAATAGGGGGATTTAGCCATCAGTCCACCAAATAACACTTATTTGGAAAATAATCAACCAACTATTTTTTTAACTTACTTAGTACATTTAAGTCATTACTGACCAAAATACCCTCACCTTCATTTCTTTTTCCCTTCTTCTCCACCTATCCAACAGCCATAAGAGAAGCAGATTACCTCTTTCTTGACTCAGAATTGATAGCAGCTCACCACTCGTCCAATAGAGACCCCAAATTGATTAAGTCGGATACCGTACTAAGCTAAACCCACAATAAATCCAGCCCCTGAAACCCATAAAGCCTAGCTATTTTGATTGAAGACTAGACGAAAGATTTCCTATGAAAAGCTTTGCTCACCATTAAAGACAAAGCTGTAGAGTTTGGTATTTGAGTAAGGACGGATTGAGTTGTTTGGGCCTCTCCAGCCCAGATTGATAAAAGCGTAACAATGGAGGGCTTCTTACGCTTGATAGTATTGATGAAGGTAGAGAAGATGGTTGCATATGAGGTAGAGATGGAGAGGCGGTAGGTGGAATTGTTGATGAGGTTAAGATTTTTTGGTACAGAGAAGAAGCAAAAGTTGCCGAGATCACACAACTCGCTTCTGATCGTAAACGATGATTATTAAGGTTTGTGGGCTTCAATTCTCCAATCCTGTTGAAGTTCTTGCTCCAGCAAGATGGGGAGGAGAGACTAGATATCTCATCCATCAATTGCTGCTAATATTGCTGCTGTCTATGTTGGTTTTCCAACCCAAGCAATTCCAATTCCAAATCTCTAGCACTCAAAGCAATTTTCAACCTGTTATCAGGGAGCTACAGCAAAGGTGTTGTGAGGTTAACCTTGTTCTACCACATGGTTCCACCCCTAGGCAATGAAACGGTTGTAGAGGGCGACATGAGTGGTGTAGAACAAGTAGGCATTAACATCGATGATGAACTGAGAGCCAACAGACTCATTCCCGTCTCATCCAATCTACTGGTTGTAAAAGACTTGGTAAAGTAGTAAAATTTTACTACTTCATTGTAAAATTTACTTCGTAAAGTAGTAAAATTTTACTACTTCACTATAAAATTTATTAATTCGTCAAGTAGTAAAATTTTACAGTTTTAATTTTTTTTAATAATTACTTAATCAATATGGATCTTTTTTCAAAGATGCCGACGAGTAGGTTCCAAAAATATGATTTTTTTTAAAAATGGATATGTATATTATAAGTTATAAGCTTTTAAAAATTATAATACTAAAAGATTAGGTTAGTTACATAGGGTGCTCTTAATAACAACAAAGGGAGTGCCCTTAGTAATAATAAGGGTAAACCTGACATTTCAAAAAAAAGTGTGACTAATTGATAAATAAGTTCAAGTCTCCTTAATTAATTGACTTAGAAAAACTTTTACTTGATTAATTGCCAATATTTTACCAAAAAGTGGACTAATCGCCAATTTCTCCTTACAAAAAATAAGAGTGAATTTTTTTTATTTTAAAATAGTGGTATTTCCATAAATTTGTAAGAATTGATCCTATAAAGTCATTAATAGCAATGATTCAAACTTTTTAAATATTCTAATTCAAGATGGTAGATTTGTAATCTTAAATTTGACGCTTATCAAACAAGCCCTACGTTGTGGATCAAGCCCCACATTACCCATCAGTTCATCACAACTTTGTGTCTTCTCAAAAACAATATGAAATTATTTTTGCCTAACTTTGGTATTTTATTGATTTAAGATCCACAAATCATGGAAAGAGTAGAGTGTGAAAGCCTTTAGTATATTGGCACACAATCTGGTGGGTGAGGAGTGGTGTGATCATGGTGAGCTGTGGTCAAATCGTGCCCAACTTTTGCTCCTCTGCAAATACCCTACAAGCCGTGCCGACAGTTCAAATGATACCACCCCATGCTGCAGTGGGCTAGGTTGCTTAACTAACAAAAACTCTTATCACCAAAAATGATTTTGCTTCTCGGTTGGCATGAAAACTAGAAATATCTATGATCATTTCTTGACACATCAGTTCAATTAATAAAAAAAAAGATTTTTTTTTTATTTTTTTATAACATAGATAAGAAATTCATTATATCAATATATATCTATACTGAGACATGAAGCTAGGACCTTCCTCCTATGTGGGGAGAAGCGTCACTGGACCATTATCTGAAAAAAAGAAAAAAACAAAAAAATCTATTAAATGCTTTCAAATCATAACATTCCAATTTTGCCCCTAAGTGTATAAAAACATTGGAAAAAGATAAAAAAAACCATGAGAAGGATATTATAGGAAATCAAATAAGAAGAATCGTTGATTTTTTTTTATATTTTTTTTTTTTGGTATTGGACAATTTTAGAACAGCTAAAAAATGAAAAAATGCCAATAAAATAGGAAAAAGGCAGTATCAATTATAATTACCACTTAGTCATCGGGTACACACAAGGTGTGTGGATGTACATTGGACTCTCCTGTTTTTTAAATGAAAAAATAATACAATTATCAAGTGGTAGGATTTTTATAATTAAAAAAAAAAAGAATTTATTTTTAAAAATGTATGTTGCAAATATCAATCACTTTACGTAAAAGAAACGAGGGAGAGAATTCTTATTCTCGTGGAAATAAAGTAGGAGAAAATGTGGGAAATGTGGTGCGTGGGTGAGAGGGAGAGAAAGTGAATAATTTGTGGAAAAAGAAAGAAACGTGGGAGAGAGAAGTAGTGGAAGTTAAATAGAGAGAAAATTAGAAGTGGATGGCAACATTAACTATGTTTATTAATATTATATTGACTTGATTATCCTCATAAATAGAGAGAAAAGTAGAAGTGGATGGCAACATTAACTATGTTTATTAATATTACATTGACTTGATTATCCTCACAATTATGCAATCAAAATAAAAGTATAAGGATAAAAGAAAGGGCTATTTCGTATTTTCGTGACAAACCAATGACAGTAAGAATTGGCTTAATATAGTAGTATAAATTTATTTGTAGCCTGACCAATCTATAATTCCCCCAAGAACAATTTGTACACATTAACGTTTTGTTTGGTTCCTAGATTCCACCAAGGAAAGAAAAGAAAAAAAAAAAAAGAGTAGGGAAGAAAATGAAAGCAAAATATAAAATTATATCAGGTGAAAATTATTCATCTTTTTCGAATTTTCGAATTTTCCATTACAATTAGACAAGATAAAATGCAATTCCTTATTTTTTTTTTTCCCCTTGATTCACAAGATTAGGAAGTGGGTAAGGAAAGTACAGGAAAGTAAAGAAAAATGAAAATAAAGGTAAATGATAATGAAGGAAAATTATTTTCCCACATACATTTGATTTACAAAAAAGTTGTGGGAAATTATAAAGTGTCATTTTCCCGTAATGCTTCCTCCTATAAATTATTTAAATAAAAAAAAAAATGAATGTAGGATGTGTTTTGTGCGAAAGTTATAGGAAAAAGATAATAGGTAATTATTTATGTTTCTCACAAAATTCCTAGTAATTTCCTACTAACTAAACGCACAAAAAATGTATGAAAGTTCACTTTCACCCAGCCTTAGGGTCAACATTTTTCTCTTTAGTGGTAGAAAAAACTGATCACTTAGAACCATTCGAAAGGAATATGAACTCCATCGTTGTCTAGAATACTTTGCTTAGAAGTTACAGCAATTCATAATTTGGACCACCCATGAGGTCTAAGGTGGACCCATAGTTAAAGTGATGTTTGACTGATATTATTGAAACATATTCGTTCATTCACCCAACACAAAGTTTTTTATGCAATTCCCATGAGTTCCACCCAAAAGTTATGTGGAACCAGATAACAAGATAGAGCAATTCATATGTCAAGCATTTGCAGCATCTCACAGTGATGGGTCTTCTTCCTTTTTGTTCCTTGGGCTCCTAGCTGTAGGGTCATGATGCAGCTTCCCTTCTAATCTTGTTGGGTCTACCCAAATGGTCATACTGAACAAAGATGGGCCAGCCCACATGATCTGGTCATGGATTGGGTGAAAGGTGCTAGTATCATGCCATCATGGGCCCTGATATGATATATCTGCCTTTGATGCTCCATAGGCTTTTTCTTATGGGTTTTGCTAGCTAGCATGACAAACTATCATTGCTTTTAACCAAATCATGGACACAAATGGATATTAATTCACTTTTAAAAAATTCAAGGTTTATAATTTTTTATGGCCATGATTTGACTGTTTAACAATGACAATCTGTCATGCCATCATTTCCCTTTTCTTATAGCGCTTTTCATGCCCTACAAGTTTTGATGAACTGAGAGTTCTTCATTTTTATATTTTCATTTACATATCAAATATTCGATAGCCATGAAAAACCTTACAAGATCCCTACGAAAAATAAAAATAAAAAAAGAAAAAAAAAAACCTACGGAGGATTTGAATTTGTATCCCTTGTAAAATAAGAATCACATTACTTGCTTCAAGTTGGCCCTCATATAAACAATGCATGCAATGGCATGCTTACAGAGTTTCAAAGGAGATCACTAATATCCCACGCCTTGCATGGCGCGCAGTACTTGCCCCTCAATTTTCCCACAAACCTCTATTAGGCCTCTTTTCTGTGTAGCAAAAATTTGGGTTGATGGAGGCTAGGGTATATGTTGGTTTCTTGCTGTTAGTTTTTGGGCAGCGAGGCATGGATACAGAAAGAGGTAGTTTGGGGTTTTCTGCAGCAGAAATTAGTGGTTACATGCTGGTATGTTGCCACTAGTTTTTGTGCAGCGGATCATAATTGATGCAGAAAGATGTGGCTTGGGGGGTTTTTCTTCTTGTTTTTTGGGTTGTTGTTGTCAAGCTCCTAACTATGTTGGTATTGGCAAAATGTCAAGTGTCCAAAACCTTGTCATGCATGAGTGTGCTTATAATGTTGGAGAAAGTTTCAATCTATTTGGTTAGTCTTTTACTAGACATCAAGTATCCTTGTTTTTATAGTGGTTTTATACTTGGTTCTTTGAGGTTAGGGTTCCCTGATTGACAGACCTAGTGATATCAAGCTTTGCAAAGCTAGGTTGGTTCAAGACTTCAAGTGCCCAAGTGGTTTGCCACAAGGGATTTTTGAATATGTGGGTTTGTAGGCTGTAAGGCCATGGCCCAACCCAAAAGAAAGGAAAAAAAAAAAAAAAAGAAAAAAAAAAAGACCCCCCATTTATTTTATTTTATTTTTGGGGTTCTGTTAATAGGGGCTATTGCCTATTGGCTATCCCCAAGTAAGAGTGAGACATCAAACTCATAGCATGCAATTTAAAACAAGGCTATTGTATTTATTTATTTTTATTTTTATTTTTATTTTCTGGGGTTCAAACAGTCAGGAGTAATATTATTTTCGATTGTGTTTTAACAATTCTAATATTTGGAATTATGGATAACTTTTGTTGTAGCAGCCACCCCACATACCTCGCAACTTGACTCTATAGATCTCATTGGGAGATTATTCTAAGCCATCCACACAAAAAGCTTAATTTTTGTTGGGATGCGTGTTTTGCTTTCAAATTAGACCCCTAATGATTCGTATTGATTGAAGCTAGAGCCCACATCCCACTCCACCCTCCACCCCAAGAAGAAGATGACCTTCATTTGTCCAATGCCAAATGATAGCTAGGCACTTCTTATCTATATGTATTAATCTGCTTCTAAGAATTCAGTTTCTAGCTCGAAGGAATCTGACAAAGAACTTTTGTCTCATGTGGAAGAAGAAAATTAATCAGATTCATGTCCCACTCTTTTTAAGAGTATTGATCCATCAATTCACCCACCAACCTAGGGTCCAACATCTTCATCTGTGAGGCAACCATTTATCATTTCACCCTTCCATATTTTTACTGATTTAAATACATTTAATTTTTATTTGCTGAATATTAGTAATAGAACTTTTGATTTCATCGTCTACGTAGATAATGTCCGTAAAATTGTCTACAATTAATGACGATTTACAAAGTGAAAGGATTTGGTACTGTAAGTATACGATCGCATGGTTGACAACACATCAATAGTATAATTATGCACAACACGGTGCTATAAAAATTTGAGGATGGTTTTCTGTATTTTACCCTTATAAAAAATATTTTATTTATTTACATATGGGCCAAATGGAATACGGATTTTTCTCCCAAGCACGTCTCTCTCTTGAGGAGTTCTTTCACTCTACACTTAACAACCACGTGTGCATCACATGGATCCTCACCTAAATATACTTCTAGTCGTACATGCATTTCCTATAGACTACATTGAGGTCACTTAATATTTAAAAAGTTAAAACAATTCTTTTATCTTTACATCATGCAAGTTGGTTTCAATTTCCCAATCTAGCCAAGGTCTATATGTTAGGGTCCATTGGGACTTAGGGTGTAGGTTGGAGAACCCCAAATGTGATAGGATACCAAAACTACCTAGACTAGTTACCAAAAAGTAAAACCAAAGGGTGCTAGACAAGGCCACGAACTAGGTAGACCGCGGACTATGCATGGTGATCCTTTTTGTTGCTAAAGGCTAACAAGATAGGGAAGGGAGGAACTCATAGGACCACACAGCTCGGGATGACTGAATTAATAGATGTTATATATATATGAAAGGATCTTAATTTGGTGATGATTTGAAAAAAAATTAACTATCATCGTGCTGGTGTGATCAAGGGCATAGCCAGTGTGGTAAGAGGTGGGGCGTTTGCCCCACCTGAAAATTTCAAAAAAAAAAAAAAAAAATCTTAATATTTTGCTCTTTTGATGATCATTTCCAAACTTAATACCAATTCAAAGAAATTAGTAGTCATTTTAAAGTATATATACAGTCTATTTGTAATAATTTGACAAAAAAATCCTTTATATGATATTAAGTTAAAAAGTGATCACTAAAACGTAATAAATTGCAAAAAGTTCCCTTACCTGAAGTAGTTTCCTAACTTTGCCCTTGGGTGTGATTCAATTCGTTAATAAAATCATTAGACAGCTCAAATCAAAAGACGAAAAACTAGCAACTAGGCCCTTGCTTATACATGTATATATATACAACTCCTAAAACCCCCTCCTACCCGACATGGGCATGTAAATGGTTAAATTGTCACCGTCTTTTGCTCCTTTGCAATTATTACTCTTCGAGCGTGTGGTTAGTTCAAATTAATCATGCCACGCATGCTGGAGTAGACAAGGTCCTCACTAAACTGACAAAACAACTTAATCACTAAAATGTTTTTGCAGCTAGTTTAGATGAAATGTGACAATATTTTTTATACATATCATGTGCAAGGAAAAACGAAAAAAGAAAAGAGGAAAGCCAATATACATTAAGGGCCATCTATCATTTTCACTTTAGAGGTAGGATAGTTGATCACTTAATTGGACCATCAAAAAGGGAACAAGGAGTCCATCCTCGTCTGTGATATAGATTGCTTAAAGGTTACAGCAGTTTATAGTAGTAATCTTGGGCTGGACCACCATGAGGTTCAAGGTGGACCCATGGTATATATTTTTGACTTATAATGTAGAACATATTCATACTTTTACCAATCCAAAGTCTTTGATTCAATTCATTTCTTCCACCCAAAAAGGTTTCTGGAACCAAATTACAAGGTAGACAAAAACTTCCATTCAACATATAGTATACTTCTGCTCGACCAATTTGTATAGTGAATTGCGTAATAAAAGACTTGGATAATTCTTCTTCTTCTACTTCTTGGATTTTTATTTTTATTTTTAAAATTGGAGGAGATTTAGCCTCTAGACTACCCACAACCCCAATTTGACGTGGATACCAAGATGCCACAACCCTTAGGGCCGATGAAATATATTAATGACTTAGATTTGCAATATTGTTGCATAAATATCACGCAATTTCAAAATTATGACTTATAGAAGAACAGTGCGATGTGGTGTATACTTTTGGAGTTGGTTGGTAGATTTCCCACTTTGTTATTAAATAAATGAAAATAAAATTGAGAGGGAGAGATTCCTCTTGAGGAAAATCTTCAAGTACCTCCTTGAAGGCCTGAATCACAGGGTGTTACTCCAAATAACTTGTTGGAGGGTAAGACCACATGTCTCTCTTTTGTTCATAACCTTCCATTCAAAGCCTTTAAAACAGAGGCAAAGCTATAAAACTATCTCAGGTGAGGCAACCTATTACAACTTATTAGATTTTAATGATCACTGTTTTAACTTAATACCATATAAAAGATATTATCTGTCAATTTATCACAAATTAACTGTATATGTATTTCAAAATAACTAATAATGTCCTTTTTTTGGTATTAATTTGGAAAACAATCATAAAAAAAGTAAATTATTATTATTATTATTATTATTATTATTTGTTTTTTTTGAAATTTTCAAGTGAGGCAAACATTTTGAAATGCTGTTCGCCCCACTTGCTTACATATTAGCTTCGCCCCTGCTCTAAACAAAGAGAGGAAGTAGATTAATTACCTTAGCCGAAAATTAATGAGCGGGTATGCACCCCAAAAAAAAAAATAAAAAAAAAATAAATAATGAGGAGGTTCAAAAATACTTTAGTACGGAGTACAAGTTTTTGAGCCAAATTAATGAGCATAGAATTTTTTTTTTTTGGGGGGGGGTTGTTCAAGCATAGAACTATATATTTTCATTCGGCGGTATTATGATATCCTAGGTCAATCTGGGCATTTGTAGAAAATCCTCAACGACTAGTGCGTACAATAGTGTGGCATCATACTATTCCGGTTTAGGGACGAATCCATGGTAGATGCACTGTGGGCATGTCCACTCACAGAAATTTTCAAAAATTGAAGGGCTTATTCCTAAAATGTAGGATTTTAAAATTTTTCACTAACATGCACCCAGAAAGTGATTTTGAAAAATTGCAAGGTCTATTTATAAAACGTAAATTGCGCCTAGAAAAGTTAGCTTTTTGTAAACATTATTCAAAGTTAAAGTTTAATTTGTTGATAAGTTCTTATGTGCACCTATTGAGAAAAAAAATCCTAGACCCTACCCCTGGACATAGTGGCGCAACCATTTTATTAATATGAAATAGAAAATATTCAGCTAGAAATAAATGAATTTAAGAATTGAAAGTTTGAAACTATGAAAAAATAGACCAGCCATAACAAAGTTTACATTCATCGTAGCTGATGAATGCTATGCATGCTCATGAACTGTTTTGAGTATTAGGGCCTTAGAGGTCTCTCAATCACACAAAACGCAAGCAAGCTTTTCCCCACTTTTCAACCCCTTCACAGTGGTCTTCCATACGACGACACTCTCATGCTATTGAACTCTTCCTTTGTATTGAAAGAATTTCTCATGTATACTCTCTTCTTTTGATGCTATCAACAAAGTTGTCTTGTGAAGTTAACTTACTTCTCATGTTTATATGTTGACATCTTTCGAGCTTCAAATCTTAGGTGTGCTCTTAAAGGTCATTGTTTTAATTTTTCATAGAAATCACTCTTTGTGCAAGTATGGGACGTCTTACACGAGCAGTTAAAAGAATAGTTTGGACTACAATCTTGATGGAAATAAGACTTAAGATACCCTTGATCGTTAATCCAAAAAGAAAAAAGAAAAAAAAAATTCATTTGAGAACTCTTCTTTTTAATATTGCTCCTTTCCTTTCTTAAAATAAAAAATAAAAACTCCCTTTTTTTCTTTATTATTTATTTTTGAATATGTGAGATGAATGCGCGGCCAGCCTACCTGCTAGACCCAAGAGCATGTTAGGCTCTTCCCTCATTCCCAAGAGGTTTTAAATTGTCTGTCAACAATAAATAAATCCCCTTGAGCTGCTAACAAAATAGGCTGTTATATACTTCTACTTTGCCCTACACCATATACAACCTCAACCAACACAATGTTTACCATTCTAGAACTATCATATATTTGCATGGAAAATGTTGAAGGAGTTTTGCCGTTGTTTTTTTATTTTTATTTTTTGTTATTTGTTATACACACATGGAGATATTTACACACAATACACAAATGAAGAAGCCCATATACGTAACAGACTTAGTAAAGACGTAAGAGCCATTGTTACATATGAATTCCCATCATTGATATTTGATTTAAGAAGAGTTTGGCTAGCATGACAGCAATGACAGATATCTAGACGTGGGAAGGTGGATGGCATTTAGGCCTATATGTTTTTATGGACATGTGCCCATATAGACTGTATTTGTAACAATGAACTGTCATGAAAGTGTACTCTGTCCAAGAGTTTAAAATAAAAGTACACATGCACATGCACATGCAAATTAAGAAAAACAATAATAATAATGATGGTAATAATCAAGATCAGAGGTAATTTCTGGCTTGGCTTTAGTAGGAAAGCATGAGGGTAATTACAACACGTTAGCTACATCATGGTTTATAAGGTAATAATGCTTTTGTGTTAGAATTAATTATCTTTATACCATAATGTGTTTGTTAATAATGGAACCTGTAGAGCCCAGAAAATAATTATGAAATTCTAATGACAGCAAGTACGCCGAAAATAAAGTACAAAGGGACTTCATTTTCACCACAGGGTGTCATCATGCACATGATTAAGAGTACAAGATGATCCAATCCCCAATAGTTGAAAGATAAATTATATTGTAACAAATAACAAGAGTCTCATTACCAAAACTCTCTCTCATGCATGCATGCCCAAAATTGGATAGTTGGATTTCTTTCCATTTCATTTTAGCCCAAGATTAGGAGGCAGGGGAAAGAAATATAATTTTAAAGGAAAATACTTACATGATAAACTATCATTGTTTTTATATAGCAATGACAATCAAATCATGACCACAAAAATAAATAAATAAATAACTAACAAAATAAAAATTAAAGATTGAAGATGTCGAGAAAAATCTACTCTTTATTATTTTAATGGTCATGACTCATGATTTGGCTATCACAATCCATCATGCTACAAGGGTCCAATTTTAAATTACCATTTACCTTGTTTGGTTCAAGTGGAAATCTTGTTGAAAAGGGGAATAATGGGGACAAAAGGAAAATTTGAAGAGCTTTGAATTCCATTAAAAAATGATATTATTTGGTTGAAAAGAAATTTAACACTTAGAAGGGTTTATATTAGATTCCTTTTGTCAGCGATCACTTGAAAAATGTTTTTTTATTTAAGATAAAAACATTTTTTTTAATTAATATAATTGCAATTCTAGCTATATATAGGGTGTCCAATTAGGTAGAATTCATTTTATTCTCTGTACTAGCCAAGAAAAAACATGGTAAAAATCATTTGAAAAATGTTTTGGCCAATTTAAATGAGTACTTATCTTAGCATGAAAAATAAAATCTCGTATCACATCATATTACATTACATCAGTTTTGGAAGGTTCTAAGAGCATCTCCAAGAGGTTAGTTATTTAACTAATAGTAACATCTTCAAAAGACTAGCCATCCAGCTCTTTAAAATAGTTAGGCCCTTTGAAGTTTTTCAAATGTAACTAACTTTCTTGACGAGATCACATGACTTTGGCAGACACGCGCGTGCGTCCGAGACACCGAGACACCCCCACACACATCTCTTTGTTCACAGATAATTATTTCCAATACAAAGAGGCGCGAATTTAATACTCCCTCCGTCCTACAATAAGCCAAATTTGACAAAACACAGTTTAAGAAAAGCCATCATTGTATTAACTTGTCATTATTAAACTTTATCTTACCAAAATTGCCCTCTCCTACTTAGTATTGGGTCTTGTTTTGAGAGTAATTATTGAAATAACAAAAGGGTAGTATAGGAAAATTCCAAAAAATTATGATTTGACTTTTTAAAATGGTTAAACATTTTGGGGCTGGAAAAACTAATAAAAATAACCTATCTTCGTGGAGGAAAAGGATTTAGTGTTGTAATAATACCATACAATCATACACTACTCACTATATATGATCGAATGGTTGACAACATACCAGACATGCGATCATACACAACATAATACTATAATATCACCAAATCCAAATCCCTTTGTGGGACAGAGGGAGTATTTAAAGAGTGGACCCTTTTTTTTGTTTTTTTCCCAAAAAGTCAGCACATTGATTAGCTTCACCAAACATGTGAGTGGTCCCTATCAACAACCTGCAATGAATCATGGGAGTCCTATATGAGGGAGGACAAGAAGAATCCTTGTTTGGTAGGGAAGATGGATAGCAACTTTCGTGTCCAGTTCCACCACAAGGTTAGCCATGAAAGAGCTTAATCTCAGTACACAGGCTGCAATTTTGCACATGCCTCGTACTTTGAAATGTGAAGAGTGTTGGACGGGTGCTGTAAATTGTAACTACCAACAGAGGGAAAGTCCTTGGAAAATGTTTGTCTATTTCCTTTTCCTAGTTTTGATGTCCATTAATAAATGCTCCATGAAATTTCTCAGAAACTTCGGTTTTGTTCTAAATTTGACTAAATGATTCATATAGGCGCTTTGCTCAAGCTCTTTCTATTATGCCTCGTAATTTTGCACATGCCTCGTATTTTCATGATCAAAGCCTTTATTATTTTTAATTTGGTTACCAAATGTGGGTATTTCAAGCCTACTTCTGTTGGGGATTTAATAATTCCACGTTACACATAATCCATATGCTTTTTTCAATATTGAGTTGTGCCAATTCCGTTCTTCGCAATTTGTTAAGGCCATGTTTGTTTGGTTGGAATGGAATAGGTGGAATGAAATCACATTTCAATTCATTCCCAACAACATGTTTGGATGAGGTAATTAAATAAGAATGGAATCAAACAGTAGTAATGAATCCCAATGATATTCCTGCTCCAATATTTATTTCAAATCTCATTCTATTCCAAATTAATTCAAACATGGAATCAAATTTCATTCCCACCAATTTCATTCCAACCAAACAAACATGGCCTTAAGGGTTTAATATAAACACTTCTTCGCTTAAAAAAGGATACCCAAGAGTGTTCATTTTTAAATGAAGTTTTTTGAATGGGGCGTAAGCAAAAAATTTTAATGGTACCAACTCTATTGCTATACTATTAAGTCAACTCTAACAATACTTTGCTAAATTAATAATTAAAAAAAAAATTCATGCAACAAAAAAAAAAAAAAAAAATCCTCTCTTGTATCCTCTTCTTTATGTTTTTAGTTGTAATATGACCACTTTCAATCTTCATGGGTGAAATTTTGTTTTTCCAGCTTGTGGGATATTTACTTTAAGCCAAGAGCTATGTGATATTTACAAAAATTGAAAAAGCAGAATAAAGAATAAGAACATACCAAAAAAAAAAAAAAAAAAAAAAAAACACCATATTTATTAGGTTTGACAAAATTCTGTCTACATTCCCAGAGCCACTGCAGCTCTCTACAATAAAGAGCAAAAACGGATTTACAAAAGTAACTGCCTCCCACTAAAAGTATATAGCACGAATTATAAAATATTTTAAGGGCTTGTATGGGTGTCCAATTCGAATTTAAACAATTCAATAAAATTTATGTAATATTGAATGCACAAGTTTATTACATTGAATTGACAAATTCAAGAAAAAAAAGGATCATTATTACAAATAAGTGTGAAAATTAAATAAAAAAAATAGTGATATTTCTATAAATTTGTAAGAATTGATCCTATAAAGTCAATACTAGCAATTACTCAAACTTTCTAAATATTCTAATTTAAGATGACAGATTTGTAATCTTGAATTTGACGCTTATCAAACAAGCCCTATGTTGTACACTACCATCAAACTCTACATTATCCATCAGTCCATCACAACTTTGTGTCTTCTCAAAAACAATATGAAATTATTTTTGCCTAACTTTGATATTTTATTGATATAAGATCAAATCGTGGAAAGAGTAGAGTGTGAAAGGAAGAGCACCATCTTCATCCATTACCATGGACCCATTCAGTGAACTTGAATTGCCGACAACCTTTAGTGTATTGGCACACAATCTGGTAGGTGAGGAGCGGTGTGAGCTTGGTGAGCTGTGGTCAAATCGTGGCCCAACTTTTGCTCCTCTGCAAATACCCTACAAGCCGTGCCGACAGTTCAAATCATACCACCACATGCTGCAGTGGGCTAGGTTGCTTAACGAACAAAAACTCTTATCACCAAAAATGATTTTGCTTCTTGGTTGACATGAAAACTTGAAATATCTATGATCATTTCTTGACACATCAATTCAATTAAAAAAAAAAAAAATGATTGGTTCTTTTTTTTTTTTTTTTTTTTTTTTGATAACATAGATAAAAAATTAATTACATCACCATATATCTATACTAAGACACGAAGTTAGGACCTCTCTCCTATGTGGAGAGAGAAGCGCCACAAGGCCACTAGCTAAAAAGGAGGAAATTAAAAAAAAAAAAACATGTTCTTTTAGGAAACCTATTATATGCTTTCAAATCATAACATTTCAATTTTGTCTTTTAAGTGTATAAAAATATTGGAAAAAGATAAAATAACCATGTGAAGGATATTATAGGAAATCAAATAAGAAGAATCGTTGACTTTTTTGTCTTGGACAATAATTTTAGAACAGCTAAAACAATGACAAAATGCCAATAAAATAGGAAAAGACGGAGTATTAACTATAATTACTACTTAGTCATCGAAGTATACACAAGGCGTGTGGATGTACATTGGACTCTCCTTTTTTAAAATAAAAAAATAATACAATTATCAAGTGGTTGGATTTTTATAATATTTTTTAAAAAAAGAATTTATTTTTAAAAATGTATGTTGCAAATTTCAATCACTTTACGTGAAAGAAACGAGGGAGAGAAATAAAGTAGGAGAAAATGTGGGAAATGTGGTGCGTAGGTGGGAGGGAGAGAAAGTGAATAATTTGTGGAAGAAGAAAGAAACATGGGAGAGAGAAGTAGTGGAAGTTAAATAGAGAGAAAAGTAGACGTGGATGGCAACTTTAACTATGTTTATTAACATTATATTGACTTGATTATCCTCATTATTATGCAATCAAAATAAAACTGTAAGGATAAAAGAAAGGGCTATTTCATATTTTCGTGACTAACTAACAACAGTAAGAATTGGTTTAATGTAGTAGTATATATTTATTTGTAGCCGCTTGACCAATCTATAATTTTCCCAAGAACAATTAGTACACATTAACATGTTGTTTGGTTCCCGGATTCCACTAGGGAAAGAGAAGAAAAAAAAAAGAGTAGAGAAGAAAATGAAAGGAAAATATAAAATTATATCAGGTGAAAATTATTCTAATTTTTCTTCTTTTTTGAATTTTCCATTACAATTAGACAAGATAAAATGCAATTCCTTATTTTTTTCCCCCCCTCGATCCACAAGATTAGGATGTGGGTAAGGAAAGTACAGGAAAGTAAAGAAAAATGAAATTAAAGGTAAATGATAATGTAGGAAAATTATTTTCCCACATACATTTGGTTTACAAAAAAGTTGTGGAAAATTATGAAGTGTTACTTTCCCTGTAATGCTTCCTCCTATAAATTTAAAAATAAAAAAAATAAAAAAATAAAAAAAAAAATGCAGGATGTGTTTTGTGGGAAAGTTTTTCCTATAGGCAAAAGATAATAGGTAATTATTTATGTTTCCCATTAAATTCCTAGTAATTTCCTACTAACTAAATGCACAAAAAGTGTATGAAAGTTCACTTTCACCCAGCCTTAGGGTCAACATTTTTCCCTTTAGTGGTGGAAAAAACTGATCACTTGGAACCATCAGAAAGGAATATGAACTCCGCGTTGTCTAGAATACTTTGCTTAGAAGTTACAGCAATTCATAATTTGGACCACCCATAAGGTCTAAGGTGGACCCATAGTTAAAGTGATGTTTGACTGATATTATTGGAACATATTCGTACATTCACCCAACACAAAGTTTTTTATGCAATTCCCATGAGTTCCACGCAAAAGTTATGTGGAACCAGATAACAAGATAGAGCAATTCATATGTCAAGCATTTGCAGCATCTCACAGTGATGGGTCTTCTTCCTTTTTGTTCCTTGGTCTCCTAGCTGTGGGGTTGTGAAGCAGCTTCCCTCCTATTCTTGTTGGGTCTACCCAAATGGTCATACTGAACAGAGATGGGCCAGCCCACATGCCACCATGGGCCCTGATATGATATATCGGACTTCGATGCTCCATAGGTTTTTTCTTATGGGTTTTGTTAGCTAGCATGACAAACTGTCATTGCTTTTAACCAAATTATGGACACAAATGGATTTTAATCTAACCAAATCATGGACACAAATGGATTTTAATATACTTATAAAAAATTCAGGTTTATAATTTTTTATGGCCATGATTTGACTGTTTAGTAATGACAATCTGTCATGCCATCATTTCCCTTTTCTTATAGGGCATTTCATGCCCTACAAGTTTTGATGATAAGAGAGTTCTTCATTTTTATATTTTCATTCACATATCAAACTATTCGATAGCCATGAAAAGCCTTACAAGATCCCTATGAAAAAGAAAAAACAAAAAAAAAAAAAAAAAAACAACCTACAGAGGATCCGAATTCGTATCCCTTATAAAATAAGCATCACATTACTTGCTTCAAGTTGGCCCTCATATAAACAATGCATGCAATGGCATGCTTACAAAGTTTCAAAGGAGATCACTAATATCCCATGCCTTGCATGACGCGCAGTACTTGCCCCTCAATTTCCCCACAAACCTCTATTAGGCCTCTTTTCTGTGTAGCAAAAATTTGGGTTGATGGAGGCTTAGGGTATATGTTGGTTTCTTGCTGTTAGTTTTTGGGCAGCGAGGCATGGATACAGAAAGAGGTAGTTTGGGGCCGGTTTTGTGCAGCAGAAATTAGGGGGTACATGCTAGGTATGTTGCCACTAGTTTTTGTGCGGCGGATCACAGTTAATACAGAAAGATGTGGTATGGGGGTTTTTCTTCTTGTTTTTTTGGTTGTTGTTGTCAAGCTCCTAACTATGTTGGTATTGGCAAAATGTCAAGTGTCCAAAACCTTGTCATGCATGAGTGTGCTTATAATGTTGGAGAAGAAGTTTCAATCTATTTGGTTTGTCTTTGACTAGACATCAAGTATCCATGTTTTTCTGGTGGTTTTATACTTGGTTCTTTGAGGTTAGGGTTCCTTGATTGACAGACCTAGTGATATCAAGCTTTGCAAAGCTAGGTTGGTTCAAGACTTCAGGTGCCCAAGTGGTTTGCTACAAGGGATTTTTGAATATGTGGGCTTGTAGGCTGTAAGGCCATGGCCCAACCCAAAAGAACGGGTGAAAGAAAAAAAGACCCCCCATTTATTTTATGTTTTTTTTTTGGGGTTCTGTTAACATGGGGTATTGCCGTATTGGCAATCCCCTATTAAGAGTGAGACATCAAACTCATGGCATGCAATTTAAAACAAGGCTATTGTATTTATTTATTTTATTTTTATTTTTATTTTTTGGGGTTCAAACAGTCAGGAGTTATATTATTTTCGATTATGTTTTTACACTTCTAATATTTGGAATTATGGATAACTTTTGTTGTACCCACGCCCCCCACCCCACAAAAAAATAAATAAATAAAAAATAAAAAATAAAAAAAACTCGCAACTTGACTCCATAGATCTCATTGGGAGGTTATTCTAACAAGCCTTCCACACAAAAAGCTTAATTTTTGTTGGGATGTTTTGCT
The DNA here is from genome assembly GCA_039720395.1 of Liquidambar formosana. Taxonomy (NCBI): domain Eukaryota; kingdom Viridiplantae; phylum Streptophyta; class Magnoliopsida; order Saxifragales; family Altingiaceae; genus Liquidambar; species Liquidambar formosana. Next base: position 18,005,981 of record CM077828.1, on the reverse strand, counting down.
TTCAAATTAGACCCCAAATGAGTCGTATTGATTCAAGATAGAGCCCACATCCCCACTCCACCCTCCACCCCAAGAAAATGATGACCTTCATTTGTCCAATGCCATATGATAGCTAGGCACTTCTTATCTATATATATTAATCTGCCTCTAAGAATTCAGTTTCTAGCTCAAAGGAATCTGACAAAGAACTTTTGTTTCATGTGGAAGAAGAAACTCTATTAATCAGATTCATGTCCCACTCTTTTTAAGAGTATTGATCTATCAATTCACCCACCAACCTAGGGTCCAACATCTTCATCTGTGAGATAACCATTTATCATTTCAACCTTCCATAGTTTTACTGATTTAAATAGATTTAATTTTTATTTGCTGAAAATTAGTAATAGAACTTTTGATTTCATCGTCTACTGTAGATTATGTCCTGTAAAATTGTGTACAATTAATGACGATCTACAAAGTGAAAGGATTTGATATTATAAGTGCATGATTCGCATGGCTGATAACACATCAGCAGTGTGATTATGCACAACACAATGCTATCAAAATTTAGGGATAGTTTTCTATATTTTACCCTTATAAAAAAATTTTATTTATTCACATATGGGCCAAATGGAAAGTGGATTTTTCTCCCAAGCACGTCTCTCTCTTGAGCGGTTCTTTCACTCTACACTTATCGACCACGTGTGCATCACATGCACCCTCAGCTAAATGTACTTCTAGTCATACATGCATTTCCTATAGACCACATTGAGGTCACTTAATATTTAAAAAGTTAAAACAATTCCTTTATCTTTACATCATGCATGCTGGTTTCAATTTCCCAATCTAGCTAAGGTCTATATGTTAGGGTCCATTGGAACTTAGGGTGTAGGTTGGAGAACCCCAAATGTGATAATACCCAAACTAACTAGACTAGTTACCACAAAGGAAAACCAAGGGGTGCTAGACAAGGCCACGAACTAGGTAGACCGAGGGCCATGCGTGGTGATGCCTTTTTGTTGCTAAAGGCTAGCAAGATAGGGAAGGGAGAAACTTATAGGACCACATAGACCGGCATGACTGAATTAATAGATGTTATATATATATATATATGAAAGGATCTTAATTTGGTGATGGTTTGAAAAAAAAAATTAACTATCATCATGCTGGTGTGATGAAAGGCGAAGGCAGTGTGGTAGGAGATGGGGCGTTTGCCCGACCTGAAAATTTCAAAAATAAATAAATAAATAAATTCTTAATATTTTGCTCTTTTGATGATCATTTTCAAACTTAATACCAAATAAAGGAAATTAGTAGTCATTTTGAAGTATTTATTCAGTCCATTTGTAATAATTTGACAAAAAATATCATTTATATGATATTAAGTTAAAAAGTGATCACTAAAACGTAATAAATTGCAAAAAGTTGCCTATCTAATGTAGTTTCCTAACTTTGCTCATGGGTGTGATTCAAGTTGTTTATAAAATCATTAGACAGCTCAAATCAAAAGATGAAAAACTAGCAACTAGGCCCTTGCTTATATATGTACATATATACAATTCCTAAAACCCCCTCCTACCCCACGTGGGCATGTAAATGTTTACATCGTCACCGACGTCTTTTGCTCTTCTACAATTATTACTCTTCAAGCGTGTGGTTAGTTCAAATTAATCATGCCACGCATGTTGCAGTAGGCGAGGTCCCCACTAAACTAACAAAACAACTGAATCACTAAAATGTTTTTGCAGCTACTGTTATATGAAATGTGACAATATTTTTATACAAATCACGTGCAAGGAAAAGGAGGGAAAAAAAGAAGAAGAGGAAAGCCAATATACATTAAGGGCCATCTATCATTTTCACTTTAGAGGTAGGATTAGGGGTGCTCACTCACCCGCTAGACCCGCAAAAACCGCCCAATCTGACCCAACTTGAAGGCATTGGGCAGTTTCAACCAATAGAGTGGGCAGGGTAGCGGTTTAGAATTTTATTTTTTTGCGGTTTCGTCGGTGGTTGCGGTTTTGAAATATAAAAACTGACTAAAACCCACCTGCCCGCATATTTTTATACTTTATTAGATTATACACGTGGCAGTGTCTCATTGGTTCTTCATATTACATTGGACACATGGCAATGGAGAATAACCTTATCTCTTACTGATATTGAATCAGTTTTTTGCATTGTGAAGTCTTTTATCTTTTTGTTTTCATATTTATGCTTGTTTAATTTTATTTTTTTCCCAAGTTAATTGTTATTCTGTAATTTGTATGGCTTGTTTTGACCAAAACAATATTTATAATAATTGAAATGCAGTATGAAAGCACTCAAAAATTCAAAATAGAATGGATGGATTTTTAAAAAGTAAAACAAGGCTTAGCTAAACTTAAATCCACCAATCCGCCCGCAACCCACCCACCAATCCGCATGGTTTGTGGGTTAAAACCGCCCAATCATATGGGCAGATGTGGGTGGGAATTTAGTTCACCAGATGAGTTATGGATGGGTTGCGGATGAACCCCAAACCCAACCCAAACGGACCCATGAGCACCCCTAAGTAGGATAGTTGATCACTTAATTGGACCATCAAAAAGGGTACAAGGAGTCCATCCTTGTCTGTGATATAGATTGCTTAAAGGTTACAGCAGTTTATAGTAGTAATCTTGGGCTGGACCACCATGAGGTTCAAGGTGGACCCATGGTATGGTATTTTTGACTTATAATGTAGAACATATTCATACTTCTACCAATCCAAAGTCTTTGATTCAATTCATTTCTTCCACCCAAAAGGTTTTTGGAACCAAATTACAAGGTAGACCAAAACTATATTCAACGTATAATATACTTCTGCTCGACCAATTTGTATAGTCAACTGTGTAATAAAAGACTTAAATAATTCTTCTTCTTCTTGGATTCTTTTTTTCTTTTTCTTTTTCCACATTAGAAGGGATTTGACCTCTAAACTAGCCACAACCCCAATTTAACGTGGATACCACAAGGCCACAACCCATAGAGTAGGTGAAATATATTTAGCCTCTAGACTACCCACAACCCCAATTTGACGTGGATACGACGAGGCCACAGCTCATAGGGCAGGTGAAATATATTAATGACTTAGATTTGCAATATTGTTGCATAAATATCACGCAATTTCAAAATTATGACTTATACAAGAACAGTGCAACTTGGTGTACACTTTTGGAGTTGGTTGGTAGATTTTCCCCCTTTGTTATTAAATAAATAAAAATAAAATTGAGAGGGAGAGATTCCCCTTGAGGAAAATCTTCAACTACCTCCTTGAAGGCCTGAATCACAGGGTGTTACTCCAAATAAATTGTTGGAGGGAAGGACCACATGTCTCTCTTTTGTTCATTACCTTTCATGCAAACTCCAAAGCCTCTAAACTAGGGGTGAAGCCAGAAAACTACCTATTATAATTTATTAGATTTTAATGATCATGTTTTAACTTAATACCATATAAAGGATATTATTTATCAATTTATCACAAATTAACTGTATACGTACTTCAAAATGACTACTAATGTCATTTTTTGGTATTAATTTGGAAAATGATCATCAAAAAAGTAAAATATTAAGATTTTTTTTTAAAAAAAAAATTAAAATTTTCAGGTGGGGCGAACATTTTAAAATGCTGTTCACCTCACCTGCTTACATACTAGCTTCCCCCCTGCTCTAAACGAAGAGAGGAAGTAGATTAATTACTTTAGCTGAAAATTAATGAGAGGGTATGCACCCAAAAATAAAAATAATAAAAAGAATGAGGAGGTTCAAAAATACTTTGGTACGGAGTAAAAGTTTTAGAGCCAAATTAATAAGGATATAATTTTTTTTTTTTTTGCGCGGGGGGGGGGGGGAGGTGTGGTTGTTCAAGCATAGAACTATATATTTTCATTCTCCTAGGTCAATCTGGGCATTTGTAGAAAATCCTCAACAACTTGTGCATACAATAGTGTGGCATCATACTATCCGGTTTTGGGACGAATCCATAGTAGATGCACTGTGGGCATGTCCACTCACTGAAATTTTCAAAAATTGAAGGGCTTATTCCTAAAATGTAGGATTTTAAAATTTTTTACTAACATGCACCCAGAAAGTGATTTCGAAAAATTGAAAGGTCTATTTATAAAACCTAAGGTTTTTAGAAAAATTAGTAAAGTCCACCTAGAAAAGTTAGCTTTTTGTAAACATTATTCGAAGTTAAAGTTTAATCTGTTGATAAGTTCTTATGTGCACCTACTGAGAAAAAAATCCTAGACCCACCCCTGGACATAGTAGCGCAACCATTTTATTAGTATGAAATAGAAAATATTCAGCTAGAAATAAATGAATTTAAGAATTGAAAGTTTGAAGCCATGAAAAAATAGACCAGCCATGAGAAAGTTTACATTCATCGTAGTTGGTGAATGCTATGCATGCTCATGAACTGTTTGAGTATTAGGGCCTTAGAGGCCTATCAATCACACAAAACACAAGCAAGCTTTCCCCCACTTTTCAACCCCTTTACAGTGGTCTTCCATATGACGACACACTCTCATGCTATGAACTCTTCCTCTGTATTGAAAAAATTTCTCATGTATATTCTCTTCTTTTGATGCTATCAACGAAAGTTGTCTTGTGAAGTGAACTTACTTCTAATATTATATTTATTTGTTGACATCTTTCAAGCTTCAAATCTTAGGCGTGCTTCCTGAAAGTTATCGTTTTAATTTTTCATAGAAATCACTATTTGTATGGATAAGGGACATCTCACATGAGCAGTTAAAAAAATAGTTTAGGTTAAAATAAGACTTAAGATATCCCTGATCGTTAATTCAAAAAAAAAAAAAAAATCATTTGAGAACTCTTCTTTTTAATATTGCTCCTTTTCTTTCTTAAAATAAAAAATAAAAAATAAAAACCCTTTTTTTTTCTTTATTATTTATTTTTGAATATGTGAGATGAATGCGCGCGGCCAGCCAACTTGCTAGACCCAAGAGCATGTTAGGCTCTTCCCTCATTCCCAAGAGGTTTTAAATTGTATGTCAACAATAAATAAATCCCCTAGAGCTTGTAGGCCGTTATATACTTCTACTTTGACCCTACACCATATACAACCTCAACCAACATAATGTCTACCATTCTTGCACTATTATATTTATATGCATGGAAAATGTTGAAGGAGCTTTGCCGTTGTTTTTTTTTTTTTTTTTTTTTGGTTATTTGTTATACACACAAAGAGACAATCACACACAATACACAAATGAAAAAGCCAATATACGTAACAGACCTAGTAAGAACCTAAGAGCCATTGTTACATATGAATTCTCATCATTGATATTTGGTTTAAGAAGAGTTTGGCTAGCATGGCAGCAATGACAGATATCTAGACGTGAGAAGGTGGATGGCATTTAGGCCCATATGCTTTTATGAACATGTGCCCATATAGACTGTATTTGTAATGATAACTGTCATGAAAGTGTATTCCGTCCAAGAGTTGAAAATCTAAGTACACATGCACATGCACATTAAGAAAAACAATAATAATAATGATGGTAATAATCAAGATCGGAGATAATTTCTGGCATGGTTTTAGTAGGAAAGCATGAGGGTAATCACAACACGTTAGCCACATCATGGTTTATAAGGTAATAATGCTATTGTGTTAGAATTAATTATCTTTATACCATAATGTCTTTGTTCATTATGGAACCTGTAGAGCCCAGAAAATAATTATGAAATTCTAATCACAACACGTACGCCGAAAATAAAGTAGAAAGGGACTTCACTTTCACCGGAGGGTGTCATCATGCACATGATTAAGAGTACAAGATGATCCAATCCCCAATAGTTGAAAGATAAATTATATTGTAACAACTAACAAGAGTCTCATTACCAAAACTATCTCTCATGCATGCATGCCCAAAATTAGATATTTGGATTTCTTTCCATTTCATTTTAGCCCAAGATTAGGAGGCAGGGGAAAGAAATATAATTTTAAAGGAAAATACTTACATAACGGACTATCATTGTTTTTATATAGCAATAACAATCAAATCATGACCACACCAAAAAATAAATAAATAAATAAATAAATAGAGATTGAAGATGTTGAGAAAAATCTACTCTTTATTATTTTAATGGTCATGACTCATGATTTGGCTATCACAATCTATCATGCTAGAAGGGTCCAATTTTAAATTACCATTTACCTTGTTTGGTTCAAGTGGAAATCTTGTTGAAAGGGGAATAATGGGGACAAAAAGAAAATTTGATGAGCTTTGAATTCCATCCAAAAATGATATTATTTGGTTGAAAAGAAATTTAACACTTGGAAGAGTTTATATTAAATTCCTTTTGTTAGCGATCACTTGAAAAATGTTTTGTTATTTAAGACAAAGACATTTTTTTTAATTAATATAATTGCAATTCTAGCTATAGGGTGTCCAATTAGGTAGAATTCATTTTATTCTGTGTACTATCCAAGAAAAAAACATGGTAAAAATCATTTGAAAAATATTTGGCCAATTTAAATGAGTACTTATCTTAGCATGAAAAAGAAAATCTCGTATCACATCATATTACATTACATCAGTTTTGGAAGGTTTCTAAGAACATCTCCAAGAGGCTAGCCATTTAACTAATAGTAACATCTCCAAAAGGCTAGCTATCCAGTTCTCTAAAATAGTTAGGCCCTTTGAAATCTTCAAATGTAGCTAACCTTCTTGATTCTTTTAACTAAAATAGAGAAAAAATAGCTAATTCTATTAGAACCCTCATTTGAATAGCGAGTTCTCTATTTTAACAAATAATGTTGGAGTGCCCTCTTGGCTTCCTTAGCTAAATAAGGAGGAACTCGTATCAAACTCTCTGAAGTATAGAAAAAATAGCTAGCCCTATTGGAGATGCTCTTTCCCTCTAAGCTATTTTTCAGTCTTTCCATAAAAAATTAAAAAGAATTTAGGTCAATCCTGAATTGCGAATTTAATGATTCTGCTGAGCTTAAATTTCCCAATTTAAAATAAGGTAAAATCTGCTCAACGATATTCTTGCCAAAATAATGCGAGCTAAGTAAGCTAACCATAGGAGAGCAAGCCAAAGATAGGGGATTCAAGATGATTCGCACTCCTTTTTAGTTCTTTATAAGTTTATATATACTAAGGTCAAAATGGCAATAATCTAGGGTAATTGATACAGGTTTAATTGATTCAAAGTGAACACTAATTTTACCTATATCAAAGGGATTAGTTGAAGTTCTATAGATACCTATTGGTAATGGGAAAAAATAAATAAATAAATAAATTTCCCTACGCAACTCCTCTTTTGTTTTATACTAGTTAGTGCACACGTGCTTTGCACGTGAATCAGTCTTATTTTACATAAATGTTTAGATATATTTTTTATAATCATATGTGGTTTCATTACATCAATTTAATTATTGATGTAAAGCTATGAGAATACAATTAAGGGGAAGAGAGTAAAAAAATAAAATTAAAAATTAAAAATCGGCACATGATTAAGGTCACTGTGAAAAGGCAGCTATCGAATCTTGAATTTGAAAATATGAAAATTAAAGCATTCATCTAAAGATCTTATTATTAAGATTAAAAAAAAAAAAATGTTCATTTAAGTCCAAAAAATAAAATGAATCGAAGAGCCTTCATCCAGTCATATTGTTAAAATTGAAGACTATTAACCAAATGGAAAAAATATCAATTATACAATTGGCTTATGGATTTCTATGTAAGTCTTTTCCTACCTATACTTCCAAAATCAAACACGTTAGAAGGCCAGACTAAGTGCAATTTTCTTCTCTGGTCAGAATTAACTTAATGATAAAAATTAACTTTTACTTTGTCCTTTATTTTATTATTAATTAAAGTTCCAAATAGAGCAAATGAAAATTCTAGAACTTGAGATATTCGGTTCCCTATTGTAACATAATTAGGCCAAAAATGCTATTTTTTTGGTTAAGTTTTAGATAATACATTTGTTTCCCTTACTATAAATTTCGCTCTGAGAAAATTGGAGAAAATAAAATACAATAAATATTTTAATGTTTTGCTTTATGTAGTTTAGCATAAATTACTCTCTATAACACACTATTGATATCTGTCAAAATTTTCAATTATTTATTGATTTGTTTATTTTCTCTCCATTTGGTTGCTTGAAGGAAAAAATCAAATAAGGCTTGGTAGGAGAAAAGCATCCAATGGTACCCCGATGATAATAGGAAGAAGCAGAGGTCTAGAGACCAACATACCTTTGAAGATTAAGGTCTTTGTTTTGGATTAATAGAATCAACTGTAGATTCGTCGATCAATAACCTTCTTCAAGCTTCTAATTTTTGTTATTAGGAATCCAACTATAAGAGAGAATAGTTTGGAATTAAAAAGAGTACGTTTGGATTCTCCAAAAAATTAGAGGATGTATCAGTATTGGAAACCTAAACCGATGAGGAAAGGTAGAAGAAGAGTTGTAGACGGACATGATTTGTTCAAGGGTGTAATGGACTGCTTATTCTTATTTTATTTTTTAGATGAAAGACGATATAATGGACAGTTTATAATTAAAGGGTAGTGTTGTTATTTTATTTTTTATTAAGGTTAATATAGTCAATCAAAAGTTTTCTGATTTACAGACTTTTATAAGTAGTATAGATATAGATATACGAATTATAGTTTCTGTTTCCTGAGAATTCCTATCTGGGTTTGGTTTTATTTAATTATTATACGAATTATAATTTCTTTAGAATTCTTATTAAAGTATGTGTTTTATATTGCTATATTTCCTATATATGCGGAAGGGTAATTATATAGTTTCCTTAGAATTCTTATTAAGGTATGTGTTTTATATTGCTATATTTCCTATATATGCAGAAGGGTAGTTGTGTATTTAAAAATTAAAATAAGGGTATATTTCCTTAGAATTCTTATTAAGGTATGTGTTTTATATTACTATATTTCCTATATATGCAAAAAGGTAATTATATAATTTCTTTAGAATTCTTATTAAGGTATGTGTTTTATATTACTATATTTCCTATATATGCAAAAAGGTAATTATATAGTTTCCTTAGAATTTTTATTGAGGTATGTGTTTTATATTGCTATATTTCCTATATATGCAGAAGGATAGTTGTGTATTTAAAAATTAAAATAAGGATATATTAGTCAATCAAAAGTTTTTCTCACATTCATCTTTTTATAGGTAGTATAGATATAGATATAGATAATATGAGAAGAAGAATTGGATCCTAGACGTACCCTAAAATGTTGCCCTAATGACTTTGTGTACTACACCCTTGTAACACCTTTTACCACCTTACCACAGTTTACATTTTCATTAGGAAATACTTACTCATCATTCAACAATGAAATGATCCCTTCGTACCATTTGAGCAAAGTGCATGTAATTTGCTATTGAGGAACGGGTTAACATCCAATAAATCTAAAGGTTTTTAAGCAAGAAGTTTAAAATTAAAATTAAAAACTTAAGAGAAATGCCATTTAAAGAGATATCGATAAGCTTTCTCTCAATTTAAAGGAATATTGTACAAATCATAAAACATGTAGCTCAGAGTTAGATAAAGGACCTTTCAAGGATTTCATATACAAGAAATATCAATAAATTCAATGTGATTGGTTCACAGGTACCAATTAATATTCAATATTTTCTCCCATCCAAAAGTAATTTGATTAGAATCTCTGTTAACTTTGACATGAGCTTGTGAGCACATTTTATTTTTTATTTTTATTTTTTGATGAATTTTTATTAATAAGACATTAGAACATCCGAAAGAGATTAAAAAAAAAAAAAAAAAAAAAGGTGTCGTTTTAGGAACCTTCCTTATATTTTACGTACACCCTTACCTTAAAAAGTATCGAGACCCAATATTAAAATATCACGAGAGTTTGACCCAATATTAAAATCTCGTATCACATCATATTACATTACATCAGTTTTGGAAGGTTTCTAAGAGCATCTCTAAGAGGCTAGCTATTTAACTAATAGTAACATCTCCAAAAAACTAGCTATCCAGCTCTTTAAAATAGTTAGGCCTTTGAAGTTTTTCAAATGTAACTAACCTTCTTGACGAGATCACATGACTTTGACAGACACACGCGTGTGTATGCGCGTGAGCAATGTGTTTTTGACATCCAAAACACCCCCACATACAGTTTCTCTGTTTACAGATAATTATTTCCAATACGAAGAGGCGCGAATTTAGCACTCCCTCCGTCCTACAATAAGCCAAATTTGACAAAACACACAGTTTAAGAAAAGCCATCATTGTATTAACTTAGTCATTATTAAACTTTATCTTACCAAAATTGCCCTCTCCTACCTAGTATTGGGTCTTGTTTTGAGAGTAATTATTGAAATAACAAAAAGGTAGTATAGGAAAATTCCAAAAATTTATGATTTGACTTTCTAAAATGGTTAAACATTTTGGGATTAGAAAAACTAACAAAAATAACCTATCTTTATGGGGGAAAAGGATTTGGTGTTGTAATAATACCATACGATCATATACTATTCACTATATATGATTAAATGGTTGACAACATACCAACCATGCGATCATACACAACATAATACTATATCACCAAATCCAAATCCCTTCGTGGGACAGAGGGAGTATTTAAAGAGTGGACCCTTTTTTTTGTTTTTTCCCCAAAAAGTCAGCACATTGATTAGGCTTCACCAAACATCTGAGTGGTCCTCATCAACAACCTGCAATGAATCATGCTAGTCCTATATGAGGAAGTACAAGAAGAATCCTTGTTTGGTAGGGAAGATGAATAGCAACTTTCGTGTCCAGTTCCACCACAAGGTTAGCCATGAAAGAGCTTAATCTCAGTACACAGTCTGCAATTTTGCACATGCCTCGTACTTTGAAATGTGAAGAGTGTTGGACGGGTGCTGTAAATTGTAACTATCAACAGAGGGAAATTCCTTGGAAAATGTTTGTCTATTTCCTTTTCCTAGTTTTGATGTCCATTAATAAATGCTCCATGAAATTTCTCAGAAACTTCGGTTTTGTTCTAAATTTGACTAAATGATTCATATAGGCGCTTTGCTCAAGCTCTTTCTATTGTGCCCTACCGTTGCAGGATCAACTAGTATTTTCATGATCAAAGTTGATTCTCACCTTCTTTATTATTATTACTATTATTATTATTATGGGTATCAAATGTGAGTATTTCAAGCCTACTTTTATCAAGGTTTAATCACAGACTAGCTAATTTCACATTATACATAATCCATCTATTTTTCCATTATTGAGTTGTGCCAATTACGCTCTTCGTAATCTGTTATGGGTTTAATGTAAATGCAACTTCGGATTAAAAAAGATATGTTCATTTTTAAATGAAGTTTTTTGAATGGGGCCTACAAAAAAAAATTTAATGGGACCTTTTTTTAGGGGTTTTTTAATAAATGGATTACGGCCTAACAAGCTAGAGCTAAGGTGACCGCCTCAATTGTTATACTATTAAGTCAATTCTAACAATATTTTGCTAAATTAATTATCAAAAAAATTCGTGGAAAGGAAAAGTCAAAAAAAAAAAAAAAAAATTCTCTCTCTTTTGTATCCCCTTCTTTATGTTTTTACTTGTAATATGACCACTTTCAATCTATTCATGGGTGAAATTTTGTTTTTGCAACTTGTGAGATATTTACTTTAAGCCAAGAGCTATGTGATACAATTTTTTTCTTTTTTTTTTTAATTAAAAAAAAACAGTTTAAAGAATAAGAACATACAAAAAAAACACCATATTTATGAGATTTGACAAAATTCTGTCTGCATTCCCAGAGCCACTGCAACTCTCTACAATAAAGAGCAAGACAGAGTTACAAAAGTAACTGCCTCCCACTAAAAGTATATAGCACAAAATATAAAATATTTTAAGGGCTTGTTTGAGTGTCGAATTCGAATTTAAACAATTCAACAAAATTTATGTAATATTGAGGGCACAAATTTATTACATTAAATTGACTAACTCAAGAAAAAAAGATCATCATTAGATATAAGAGTGAAAATTCAAAAAAAAATAATGATATTCCCATAAATTTGTAAGAATTGATCTTTAAAGTCAATAATAGCAATGACCCATTCAGTGAACTCGAATTGTCGACAGCCTTTATATTGGCACAGAATCTGGTGGGTGAGGAGTGACATGAGCATGGTGAGCTGTGGTCAAATCGTGGCCCAACTTTTGCTCCTCTGCAAATACCCTGCAAGCCGTGCCGACAGTTCAAATCATACCACCACGTGCTCAGTCGGCTAGGTTGCTTAACTAACAAAAACTCTATCACCAAAAATGACTTTGCTTCTTGGTTGGCATGAAAACTTGAAATATCTATGATCATTTTTTGACACATCAATTCAATTTTAAAAAAAATTGATTGGTTCTTTTTTTTTTTTTTTTTTTATTTTATAACATAGATAAGAAATTCATTACATCGCCATATATTTATACTAAGACACGAAGTTAGGACCTCTCTTTTATGTGGGAGAGAAGAGCCATTAGGCCATTAGCAAAAAAGGAAAAAAAAAAAAAAAAAAAAAAACATGTTCTTTTAGGAAACCTATTAAATGCTTTCAAATCATAACATTCAAATTTTGTCTTTTAAGTGTATAAAAACATTGGAAAAAAATAAAATAACCATGCGAACGATGTTATAGAAAATCAAATAAGAAAAATCGTTGATTTTTTTGTATTGAACAATAATTTTAAAACAGCTAAAAAATGAAAAAAATGCCAATAAAATAAGAAAAGAGGGAGTATTAACTATAATTACTACTTAGTCATTGGGGTGCACACAAGGCGTGTGGATGTACATTGGACTCTCCTTTTTTTCAAATAAAAAAATAATACAATTATCAAGTGGTAGGATTTTTATAATTAAAAAAAAAAGAATTTATTTTTAAAAATGTATGTTGCAAATGTCAATCACTTTACGTAAAAGAAACGAGGGAGAGAATTTTTATTCTCGTAGAAATAAAGTAGGAGAAAATATGGGAAATGTGGTGCGTGGGTGAGAGGGAGAGAAAGTGAATAATTTGTGGAAAAAGAAAGAAACGTGGGAGAGAGAAGTTGTGGAAGTCAAATAGAGAGAAAATTAGAAGTGGATGGCAACATTAACTATGTTTATTAATATTATATTGACTTGATTATCCTCATAAATAGAGAGAAAAGTAGAAGTGGATGGCAACATTAACTATGTTTATTAATATTATATTGACTTGATTATCCTCACTATTATGCAATCAAAATAAAAGTATAAGGATAAAAGAAAGGGCTATTTCGTATTTTCGTGACTAACCAACAATAGTAAGAATTGGTTTAATATAGTAGTATAAATTTATCTGTAGCCTAACCAATTTATAATTTCCCCAAGAACAATTTGTACACATTAACGTTTTGTTTGGTTCCTGGATTCCACTAAGGAAAGAGAAGAAAAAAAAAAGAGTAGAGAATTGAAGAAAATGAAAGGAAAATATAAAATTATATTTGGTGAAAATTATTCTAGTTTTTCTTCTTTTTCGAATTTTCCATTACAATTAGACAAGATAAAATGCAATTCCTTTTTTTTTTTCCCCCCTCGATCCAAAAGATTAGGATGTGGGTAAGGAAAGTACAAGAAAGTAAAGAAAACTGAAACTAAAGGTAAATGATAATGTAGGAAAATTATTTTCCCACATACATTTGGTTTACAAAATAGTTGTGGGAAATTATAAAGTATCACTTCCCCGTAATGCTTCCTCCTATAAATTTTAAAAAAAAAAAAGCAAGATGTGTTATGTGCGAAAGTTTTTCTTCTAGGAAAAAGATAATAGGTAATTGTTTATGTTTCCTACAAAATTCCTAATAATTTCCTACTAACTAAATGCACAAAAAGTGTACGAAAGTTCACTTAGGGTCAACATTTTCCCCTTTAGTGGTGGAAAAAACTAATCACTTGGAACCATCAGAAAGGAATATGAACTCCGCGTTGTCTAGAATACTTTGCTTAGAAGTTACAGCAATTCATAATTTGGACCACCCATAAGGTCTAAGGTGGACCCATAGTTAAAGTGATGTTTGACTGATATTATTGGAACATATTCGTACATTCACCCACCACAAAGTTTTTTATACAATTCCCATGAGTTCCACCCAAAAGTTATGTAGAGCAATTCATATGTCAAGCATTTGCAGCATCTCACAGTGATGGGTCCTCTTCCTTTTTGTTCCTTGGGCTCCTAGCTGTCGGGTCATGATGCAGCTTCCCTCTAATATTGTTGGATCTACCCAATGGTCATACTGAACAGAGATGGGCCAGCCCACATGACCTGGTCATGGATTGGGTGAAAGGTGCTAGTAACATGCCACCATGGGCCCTGATATGATATATTGGACTTTGATGCTCCATAGGTTTTTTCTCATGGGTTTTGCTAGTTAGCATGACAAACTGTCATTACTTTTACCAAATCATGAATACAAATGGATTTTAATCTACTTATAAAAAATTCTAAGCCTTATAACTTTTTATGGCCATGATTTGACTGTTTAACAATGACAGTATGTCATGCCATCATTTCCCTTATAGGGCTTTTTATGCCCTGCAAGTTTTGATGATATGAGAGTTTTTAATTTTTATATTTTCATTTACATATCAAACTATTCGATAGCCATGAAAAGCCTTACAAGATCTCTACGGAAAAAAAAGAAAAAAAACCTATTGAGGATCCGAATTCGTATTCCTTGTAAAATAAGCATCTGATTACTTGCTTCAAGTTGACCCTCATATAAACAATGCATGCAATGGCATGCTTACAAAGTTTCAAAGGAGATCACTAATATCCCATGCCTTGCATGGCGGGCAGTACTTGCCCCTCAATTTTCCCACAAACCTCTATTAGGCCTCTTTTCTGTGTAGCAAAAATTTGGGTTGATGGAAGCTAGGGTATATGTTGGTTTCTTGCTGTTAGTTTTTGGGCAGCGTGGCATGGATACAGAAAGAGGTAGTTTGGGGTTTTGTGCAGCAGAAATTAGGGGGTACATGCTGGTATGTTGCCACTAGTTTTTGTGCAGCGGATCATAATTGATACAGAAATATGTGGTTTGGGGGTTTTTCTTCTTGTTTTTTTGGTTGTTGTTGTTGTCAAGGTCCTAACTATGTTGGTATTGGCAAAATGTCAAGTGTCCCAAAACCTTGTCATGCATGAGTGTGCTTATAATGTTGGAGAAGAAGTTTCAATCTATTTGGTTTGTCTTTTACTAGACATCAAATATCCTCGTTTTTATGGTGGTTTTATACTTGGTTCTTTGAGGTTAGGGTTCCTTGATTGATGTCTTTTACTAGACATCAAGCTAGGTTGGTTCAAGACTTCAAGTGCCCAAGTGATTTGCCACAAGGGATTTTTGAATATGTGGGCTTGTAGGCTGTAAGACCATGGCCCAACCCAAAAAAAAAAAAAAAGAACCCCCCATTTATTTTATTTTAATTTTTGGGGTTCCGTTAATAGTGGGTATTGCCCGTATTGGCTATCCCCAAGTAAGAGGAGACATCAAACTCATGGCATGCAATTTAAAACAAGGCTATTGTATTTATTTATTTTTATTTTTATTTTTTTGGAGTTCAAACAGTCAGGAGTTATATTATTTTCGATTATGTTTTTACACTTCTAATATTTGGAATTATGGATAACTTTTGTTGTACCAGCCACCCCACATACCTCGCAACTTGACTCTATAGATCTCATTGGAAGATTATTCTAAGCCATCCACACAAAAAGCTTAATTTATTTTGGGATGCATGTTTTGCTTTCAAATTAGACCCCTAATGAGTCGTATTGATTGAAGATAGAGCCCACATCCCACTCCACGTACCCTCCACCCCAAGAAAATGATGACCTTCATTTGTCCAATGCCAAATGATAGCTAGCCACTTCTTATCTAAATATATTAATCTGCCTCTAAGAATTCAGTTTCCAGCTCAAAGGAATCTGACAAAGAACTTTTGTTTCATGTGGAAGAAGAAACTCTATTATTCAGATTCATGTCCCACTCTTTTTAAGAGTATTGATCTATTAATTCACCCACCAACCTAGGGTCCAACATCTTCATCTGTGAAGCAACCATTTATCATTTCACCCTACCAGATTTTTACTGATTTAAATACATTTAATTTTTATTTGCTGAAAATTATTAATAGAACTTTTGATTACATCGTCTACATAGATTATGTCCATAAAATTGTCTATAATTAATGACGATCTACAAAGTGAAAGGGTTTTGGTAAGTGCACGATCGCATGGCTAACAACACATCAACAGTGTGATCATGCACAACACGGTGCTATCAAAATTTAGCGGTAGTTTTCTGTATTTTACCGTAATAAAAAATATTTTATTTATTCACATATGGGCCAAATGGAAGACGGATATTTCTCCCAAGCATGTCTCTCTCTTGAGGGGTTCTTTCACTCTACACTAATCAACCACGTGTGCATCACATGCACCCTCACCTAAATATACTTCTAGTCGTACATGCATTTCCTATAGACCACATTGAGGTCACTTAATATTTAAAAAGTTAAAACAATTCCTTTATCTTTACATCATGCAAGTTGGTTTCAATTTCCCAATCTAGCTAAGGTCTATATGTTAGGGTCCATTGGGACTTAGGGTGTAGGTTGGAGAACCCCAAATGTGATAGGATACCAAAACTAGCTAGACTAGTTATCAAAAAGGAAAAACCAAAGGGTGCTAGACAAGGTCAGGAACTAGGTAGACCGAGGGCCATGCATGGTGATCCTTTTTGTTGCTGAAGGCTAGCAAGATAGGGAAGGGAGAAACTCATAGGACCACACATATCGGCATGACTGAATTAATAGATGTTATATATATACTAGTTGGTGCACACGTGCAAGTAATTCTCCTCTCTCTCTCTCTCTTTCTCTCTCTCAGATTATGGGGTCTCTCTCAACAGATTATGGTGTATTTCTCTTGGTTTCTTCTCTCTTTTTTTTTGGTTTTGATTTTTCAAATCTACTCTCTTTTAGTTTCAATTTTTTCCATGCATGGTGATCCTTATTGTTGTTGAAGGCTAGCAAGATAGGGAAGGGAGAAACTCATAAGACCACACATATCGACATGACTGAATTAATAGATGTTATATATATACTAGTTGGTGCACACGTGCATTGCACGTGTCGATATTTCTCAGATCATGGTGTAATTCTCCTCTCTCTCTCTCAGATTATGGGGTCTCTCTCAACAGATTATGGTGTATTTCTCTTGGTTTCTTCTCTTTTTCTTTTTTTTTTTGGTTTTGATTTTTCAGATCTACTCTCTTTTAGTTTCAGTTTTTTTTTTTTTTTTAACGGTATAATTTTTTTTTCAGATCTATTCTCTCTCTCTCTCTACCTCATCTCCTTTCTGTCCATCTCTCTTTGTTTCCCAGTTTTTATATAGTCTCAATTTTTTTGAAGTAATGAGTTTGTTATCTATTTTTTTTCTTTTTTTCTCCACTTATTTTTCTGGGTTTTTTCTCTCAGTTTCTTTCAGTTTTTTAGATTTCTCTTTTTTAAATTCACTGATATAAGTATTTGGATATGAGTTTTGTTTTTTTCTTCACTCCAAGTTTGCAAGCAATTGACTCGTAAATCGAGTTTTCGTATTTTTGATTTATGTTTAATTTTTTTTTTTTTAGATCTATTCTCTCTCTCTCTCTATCTCATCTCCTTTATCTACGTCTCTCTCTGTTTCTCAATTTTAGTTTCCATTTTTTTTTTCCACTAATCTATGTATTTTTTTTTCACTAATTTATGTATTTTTGTTTCTCAGTTTTCGTTTCGAATGATTTTTCTTTCTTTAATTACAGTACCTATTATGATTATAAATTCATCTGTCTAACTTATAAATTCATCAAAAAATCAAAAATCAAACTTATTCTCTAAGAGTACCCCATATATATATATATATATATTATAATTTGCATAGCAAAACTTACCAGAGAAGGGAGAAGTCGCCGTTAATAGAAAAAGTGGAGAGAAGGTTGAAGCTACTCTTGATGAAGAAAGTGGAATTTACAATCCGGCTATTTATTTATTATATAGGAATTATAGTTTCCATCTCCTTTGAATTCCTATTTGTGTTTATATATTAAGGTATGCGTTTTAGAATTATAGTTTTCCTATTGCTATATTTCCTATATATGTAGAAGGGTGGGTAGTTGTGTATTTAAAAATTAAAATAAGGGTATATTAGTCAATCAAAAGTTTTTCTTACATTCATCTTTTTATTGGTAGTATATATATATATATATATATATATATATATATATATGAAAGAATCTTAATCTAGTGATGGTTTGAAAAAAAAAAATTAACTATCATTTACACTTTAGAGGTAGGATAGTTAATCACTTAATTGGACCATCAAAAAGGGAACAAGGAGTCCATCCTTGTCTGTGATATAGATTGCTTAAAGGTTACAGCAGTTTATAGTAGTAATCTTGGGCTGGACCACCATGAGGTTCAAGGTGGACCCATGGTATGATATTTTTGACTTATAATGTAGAACATATTCATACTTTTACCAATCCAAAGTCTTTGATTCAATTCATTTCTTCCACCCAAAAAGGTTTCTGGAACCAAATTACAAGGTAGACCAAAACTTTCATTCAACGTATAATATACTTCTGCTCGACCAATTTGTATAGTCAACTATGTAATAAAAGACTTAAATAATTCTTCTTCTTCTTGGATTTTTTTTTTTTTTCCACATTAGAGGGGATTTGGCCTCTAGACTACCCACAACCCCAATTTGACGTGGATACCACAAGGCCACAACCCACAGAAGAGGTGAAATATATTTGGCCTCTAGACTACCCACAACCCCAATTTGACGTGGATACCACGAGGCCACAACCCATAAGGCCAGTGACATATATTAATGACTTAGATTTGCAATATTGTTGCATAAATATCACACAATTTCAAAATTATGACTTATATAAGAACAGTGCAACTTGGTGTACACTTTTGGAGTTGGTTGGTAGCTAGATTTCCCCCTTTGTTATTAAATAAATAAAAATAAAATTGAGAGGGAGAGATTCCGCTTGAGGAAAATATTCAACTACCTCCTTGAAGGCCTGAATCACATGGTGTTGCTCCAAACAACTTGTTGGAGGGAAGGACCACATGTCTCTCTTTTGTTCATAACCTTCCATCCAAAGCCTCTAAACCAAGGGCGAAGCCAGACAACTATCTTCGGTGAGACAACCTATTACAACTTATTAGGTTTTAATGAATCACGTTTTAACTTAATACCATATAAAGGATATTATTTGTCAATTTATCATAAATTAATTGTATACGTACTTCAAAATGATTACTAATCCATAGTAGATGCATTGTGGGCATGTACACTCACAGAAATTTTCAAAAATTAAAGGACTTATTCCTAAAATGTAGGATTTTTGAATTTTTACTAACATGCACCCAGAAAGTGATTTTGAAAAATTGAAAGGTCTCTTTATAAAACGTAAGGTTTTTAGAAAAATTAGTAAAGTCCACCTAGAAAAGTTAGCTTTTTGTAAACATTATTCAAAGTTAAAGTTTAATTTATTGATAAGTTCTTATGTGCACCTATTGAGAAAAAAATCAGTAAACCCACCCCTGGAAATAGTAGCGCAACCATTTTATTAGTCTGAAATAGAAAATATTCAGCTAGAAATAAATGAATTTAAGAATTGCAAGTTTGAAACCATGAAAAAATAGACCAGCCATGAGAAAGTTTACATTCATCGTAGTTGGTGAATGCTATGCATGCTCATGAACTGTTTGAGTATTAGGGCCTTAGAGGCCTCTCATTCACACAAAACACAAGCAAGCTTTCCCCCACTTTTCAACCCCTTCACAGTGGTCCTCCATATGACGACACAGTCTCATGCTATGAACTCTTCCTTGTATTGAAAAAATTTCTCATGTATACTCTCTTCTTTGGATGCTATCAACAAAGTTGTCTTGTGAAGTCAACTTACTTCTCATGTTTATATGTTAGACATGCATCTTTCAAGCTTCAAATCTTAGGTGTGCTCCCTAAAGGTCATCGTTGTAATTTTTAATAGAAATCACTTATTTGTGTGGATATGGGACGTCTCACACGAGCAGTCAAGAGAATAGTTTGGATTAAAATTTTGATGAAAATAAGACTTAAGATACCCCTGATCATTAATTAAAAAAAAAAAAAAATCATTTGAGAACTCTTCTTTTTAATATTGCTCCTTTTCTTTTATATATATATATATAAAATATATATAAAAAAAAAAAAAAAGAAAAACCAACAACTCTTTTTTTTCTTTATTATTTATTTCTGAATATGTGAGATGAATGCGCGGCCAGCCTACCTGCTAGACCCAAGAGCATATTAGGCTCTTCCCTCATTCCCAAGAGGTTTTAAATTGTCTGTCAACAATAAATAAATCCCTTTGAGCTGCTAACAAAATAGGCTGTTATATACTTCTACTTTGCCCTACACCATATACAACCTCAACCAATTAACATAATGTCTACCATTCTAGAACTGTTATATATATGCATGGAAAATGTTGAAGGCGTTTCGTCGTTGTTTTTCTTTTTGTTATACACACATAAAAAAATATTCCACACATAAATACACAATACACAAATGAAGAGCCATTGTTACATATGATTTCCCATCATTGATATTTGATTTAAGAAGAGTTTGCCTAGCATGACAGCAATGACAAATATCTAGACGTGAGAAGGTGGATGGCATTTAGGCCCAATGTTTTTATGGAAATGTGCCCATATAGACTGTATTTATAATGATAAACTGTCATGAAAGTGTATTCCGTCTAAGAGTTGAAAATACAAGTACACATGTACATGCACATTCAAATTAAGAAAAACAAATAATAATGATGGTAATAATCAAGATCAGAGGTAATTTCTGGCATGGCTTTAGTAGGAAAGCATGAGGGTGATCACAACACGTTAGCTACATCATGGTTTATAAGGTAATAATGCTTTTGTGATAGAATTAATTATCTTTATACCATAATGTGTTTGTTAATTATGGAACCTGTAGAGCCCAGAAAATAATTATGAAATTCTAATCACAACACGTACTCCGAAAATAAAGTAGAAAGGGACTTCATTTTCACCACAGGGTGTCATCATGCACATGATTAAGAGTACAAGATGATCCAATCCCCAATAGTTGAAAGCTAGATAAATTATATTGTAACAACTAACAAGAGTCTCATTACCAAAACTATCTCTCATGCACGCATGCCCAAAATTAGATATTTGGATTTCTTTCCATTTCATTTTAGCCCAAGATTTGGAGGCAGGGGAAAGAAATATAATTTTAAAGGAAAATACTTACATAACGGACTATCATTGTTTTTATATAGCAATGACAATCAAATCATGATCACAAGAAAAAAAGAATTAAAGATTGAAGGTGTCGAGAAAAATTTGCTCTTTATTATTTTAATGGTCATGACTCTTGATTTGGCTATCACAATCTGTCATGCTAGGAGGGTCCAATTTTAAATTACCATTTACCTTGTTTGGTTCAAATGGAAATCTTGTTGAAAAGGGGAATAAAGGGGACAAAAAGAAAATTTGAAGAGCTTTGAATTCAATCCAAAAATGATATTATTTGGTTGAAAAGAAATTTAACACTCAGAAGAGTTTATATTAAATTCCTTTTGCTAGAGATCACTTGAAAAAGGTTTTGCTATTTAAGATAAAAACATTTTTTCTTAATTAATATAATTGCAATTCTAGCTATTGGGTGTCCAATTAGGTAGAATTCATTTTATTCTCTGTACTAGCCAAGAAAAAACATGGTAAGAATCATTTGAAAAATGTTTTGGCCACTTTAAATGAGTACTTATCTTAGCATGAAAAAGAAAATCTCGTATCACATCATATTACATTACATCAGTATTGGAAGGTTTCTAAGAGCATCTCTAAGAGGCTAGCTATTTAACTAATAGTAACATCTCCAAAAGGGCTAGCTATCCTGCTCTTTAAAATAGTTAGGCCCTTTGAAGTTTTTCAAATGTAGCTAACCTTCTTGACTCTTTTAACTAAAATAGAGAAAAAATAGCTAGCTCTGTTGGAACCCTCATTTGAATAGCGAGTTCTCTATTTTAACTAATACTGTTAGAGTACCAACTTAGCTCCCTTAGCTAAATAACAAGGAACTCTTATCAAACTCTCCAAAGTATAGAAAAAAGGGAAAATGACAAAACAGTGATTCAAAAAATAAGTAAAGCTTAAAAGAAAGCTAAAACTCTTATATTTATTTCAAAGTGGCAATAATGAATTTTAATTCCAAAAAGAAGGGATTTAAGGTCAAATGTCTATTATACCATTTTATTAAATTTTTTTCTTTTTTTAACCTACCCAAATCCTATCAAATTGTTTTCATCTTTCCTTATTAAATAATACTTAACTAATATTTCTCTTTCGTGTTGAGAAAGAGGGAAAAAAAAATTTATTTCATCATTTCTTATTGAAAAGTATGATTTAAATTTAATTCACATACCCAACCGTTGGGGGGGAAAAAAAAGTTTTCAAATCCAAATGTGTATATTATTATTCTAGTTGAAATATATATCTATGCTTGGTTTTTTTGAATTATGTTTTGAGATTTTTAAATTAAGAGATAAGAAATGGGTTTAATGTCAGAATGGTATTTAGGTGGGGTTAAAAATAAAAAATAAGGAGGGCAAAAAGGTTATTATGAAATGGTCTATGGTAGATTCTTTTTTTTGGGGATTCAGGTTCATTACTATCATTTTAAATGAATAAGAGAGATATGACCCTTTATTTGGAATTATTTTATTTTGACTCACCATTTCGTCATTCTCCCTAGAAAAAATAGCTAACCCTGTTTGACTAACTTTTAGATGGTCCAAAATCACTTTTGGTCCTGTTTAGTAGTCTAAAACATAATCACTCCTAAGCTCAAAAAGTGATTCTATAACAAGCAGACTACCATCAGCTTTTAGTTAGAAGCTGGTGTCAGCTTTTGCGGAGGATTTTCATAACTTTTCATATTTTCAAAACTACCCTTAATGCTTGAGTATGGAAACAATTTTTTCCACCCATATCTTTTAACAAAATGATAATAACCCCACCTTAGACCCAAGTCCTCTCCTCTTTTGTGGCTGTGCTCCTCTCTCCTGCTGGTATCAATGTCTTGGTAACTTCAACCAACTTGAACCTGTTCAATCCTAATTTAAACTTCAAATCTTTTTTTTTCTTCTCCCTTCATACATTCATTGAATACTTATTCGATTTTTTTCAAGAATTGATTCCATAAAATTTGGATTTGTAATAAATTAAAAAAATAAATAAATAAATTCATGCTCTTTTTTATCTTTTTTTCTTTTTTTAAGCAAGGAAAAAATAAAATAAAAAACGTAAGCAAAATCCCTAGTAATACACCTTTGCGGGGTTGGACGAGAGGTCAAGTCTTGTGTGTGTTTTCCAAATGTTATCGTTTTGATGCATCGCCGCTCTTGTTGTTTGTGTGGTTATGAGATGTTTCACCTAGGTTGTGAGGGGAATAGTTTAAGCTCAAATTTTGATAAAGGTACGCCCTAGGGTACCCTCAATCATTAATATTTTTTTAAAAAAAATGACTACTAATACCAAATAGAGCAAAAAAAAAATAATAAAATAAAATAAATCATTTATTATAAGGGATAGTTCATTCAATTTAGGGTTATAACAACTACAACAAATGTTCTTCCCAAACAGACAAAAAATCACTTTCAGCTTTAACAGCACTTTTGGATGCAGTTTCCAAATAGAGACTGATTCTCTTTTGCTACTCGTAACTTCTGATTCTCTTCTGCTTTTACCTAAAAGCAAAAGCTACAGTTTTCCAAACAAGGCCTCTCTTACCTTTTAAGCTATTTTTCAATCTTTCCACAAAAGATTAAAAAGAATTTAGGTCAATCCTGGATTGCAAATTTAATGATTCTGCTAAGTTTAAATTTCCCAATTTAAAATGAGGTAAAATGTGCTCAATAATATTCTTGCCAAAATAATGCGAGTTAAGTAAGCTAACCATAGGAGAGCAAGCCAAAAATAGAGGATTCAAGATGATTCACAGTCCTTTTTAGTTCTATATAAGTTTATATATACAAGGTCAAAATGGCAATAATCTAGGGTAATTGATACAGGGTTAATTGATTCAAAGTGAACACTAATTTTACCTATATTGAAGGGATTAGTTGAAGTTCTATAGATACCTATTGGCAATGGAAAGAAAAAAAAACAAAAACAAATTTCCCTACGCAACTCCTCTTTTATTTTATATAATATGAGAAGAAGAAATGGATCCTAGACCCTAAAATGTTGCCCTAATGACTTTTTATACTACACCCTTGTAACACCTTTTACCACCTTACCACAATTTACATTTTCATTGGGAAATACTTGCTCATCATTCAACAATAAAATGATCCCTTCGTACCATATGAGCATAGTGCATGTAATTTGCTATTGAGGAACTAGGTTTCCATCCAATAAATCTAAAGGTTTTTAAGCAAAAAGTTTAAAATTAAAATTAAAAACTTAAGAGAAATGCCATTTAAAGAGATATTGATAAGCTTTCTCTCAATTTAAAGGAATATTGCACAAATCACCAGACATGTAGCTTAGAGTTAGATAAAGGACCCTTCAAGGATTTCATATACAAAAAAATATCAATAAATTCAATGTGATTTATTCACACGCATTGATTAATATTCAATATTCTCTCCCATCCAAAAGTAATTTGATTAGAATTCTCTGTTAACTTTGACATGAGCTTGTGAGCACATTTTATTTTATTTTATTTATTTTTTGATGAATTTTTATCGATAAGACATTAGGACATCCGAAAGAGATTTAAAAAAAAAAAAAAAAAAACACAAAGGTGTCATTTTAGGAACCTTCCTCATATTTTACGTACACCCTTACCTTAAAAAGTATCGAGACCCAATATTAAAATATCACTAGTTTTAGAACCTGTGCAATGCATGGATTTATTTATAAAAAATAATATTATTAGAAAATTAGAATTTTAACAGAATACTTATTCTCTAATATAATATGTTAATTAAATTTAAAAGATATAGATAAAATTAAATTAAATAATTCAATCAAAATAATTTTTGGTGTGATGTTAGCGTAATGTATCACATACAATTTAATTATACTCCCGAAAAGGACAAATTATTTTAAAAAACAATAAAATTTAATGGTAGAAGCTTATAAGAAATGAAGGAACTGACACGTTATAATATTTGGTGGAAAAAGATTTAGACTTTCTAGAGCCTAGCGCATCCCATGATCATGGCTTTAACATATTGGTATATATCAAAACAAGTATAGCCACTGAAGGTGTCTTGAAATCTGACAGTGCAAATTGTAGAATGCATGACGACGATGAATCTTGGCATTTCATAAGGGTTTCAAGTGGGTTTTACATAGAGAGAAAAACCAGGGAGAAAATATCAAAAAATTGTTTGAGATTAGAGTATAAAAAGATAAGGGAAAAGTCTAGATTGAGAAAAAGAATAGGAGAAAAAGGCAAAAGGAGAAGAAAATAAGAGAAAACATAAATCTTTTCAACTTTATATAATTAACCACATAGAAGAATTTTGATTACAATAGTTTTTTTTTTTTTTTTTTTTTTTTTTTGCGTCAAAGGCAAGTCGGGAGAATTTGAAAATTCCAGCGTATTGCATGTTCTTTTTTAATCCTCCTTTCCTCTATTTGTCTCTTTTTTTAATTGTAATTATTTATAGTTTTATACATTCAATTTTTAGGAGGGGAAATGAATAGGCATAAAGAAAATGGAGAAATATAGTACAGTTTACCAAGTTTGGGTTGAACATTGTGCAATGTGGATTTTCTAATTCTTCCATGTAAAAACATAGATATATGCAGTGAACACCATGCGTCAACTTACCTCCACCGTGTGAAAAAGAGCAGTGAATACCAAAAAAAAAAAAAAAAAGAAAGAAAAAAATTGAAGAATTTACCTTTTGGTGACCACTTCTCAGATTAATACCAAACAAATAAAGCTAGTAGTCTTTTTGAGATACCTATACCATTAATTTGTTGCAAGTTGACAGACAATATTCTTTGTTTAGTATTAAGTTAGAAAGTGATCACTAAAAAGTAGTTTTCCCAAAAGTCACTAAAAGGACCTTTATGGAAAAATTACGTTTGAGTGACTACTTCCCAACTTAAAGTGAAACAATGGAAATTAGTTGTCATTTTGCTAGACATTTACATTTAATTTGTAGCAAGTTGATAGATTAATATCCTTTTTTGGTATTAGGTTAGAAAACTGTTA
Organism: Liquidambar formosana; assembly: GCA_039720395.1. Classification (NCBI taxonomy): domain Eukaryota; kingdom Viridiplantae; phylum Streptophyta; class Magnoliopsida; order Saxifragales; family Altingiaceae; genus Liquidambar; species Liquidambar formosana. The sequence goes on along the minus strand of CM077828.1, from coordinate 17,979,613 downwards.
CTAAACAGTAAGTTTTCCAAAATAAATTTCTCCATTGTACTTCACTGTTTCAGCACGTGAATTGAAAAAAGAAAAAAAAGGGAAAAATTTTTATGTTGACATGTGGCCATTAACAGTGTAATCATTCCTCCATTTTAGATATATATAATAGATGAGAGTTTGACTATCTCAGCGATTCACTTTCAACCAATCCTTGAAAGAAAGGAAATTTCAATTCAATCTTTAAATCTCGCAATATTTGGTAAATTACATGAAGTACGTATTGTAACATCCTTGCAAATAGCAATATTTCATTGTTAAATAAAAACATAATCATCTCATATATTTAACTAATCTTTATATATATGCATCTATATACATCAATCTGTCCTCCAAAATATTACAAAAGAGTTATAGTCTTGACTAATCTCTAGTTATAATTACATCTCATAAAAACTAAATAAAAAAATGTGTCAAACTTGCTCAATGCTAATTCTTTTTAGTCTCACCTGAAATTATAAATTTTTTACAACAGCGTAAGCTATAATGCTTAAGTGAGAATCTATAAAATTTATGATTTCATTTGAAATTTTATTTAATTTCCAAACAAAATGCTATTAACATTGGATATCTCATGCTAAATCATTGTGGCATGTAATTATTATTTCAACAAATTTTCCCATACTTGAGTCGTTATTGTATCTCGCAACTTACAAAAATATAATTCAAAAAATACACACAAGCCTTATGCTAAATGTGTTCTACCATTCAATCACAGTACATATGCCTTCTTGCAATATGTGTAAATAGATCACTGGCCTACTTGCCAAATAAGTCTGTATATCAGTGCATTAACTGCAGGATATGCCCAATCTTGGCTATCTCCCATTGTTATCATCAACATTTATCTCAATTAACAGATATAAATTCAATAATATAAATGTGCCACAATGATGCATCATAAAGTCTTATTTCATGCATATAAATCTCAAACTCATTTATACATTCATACTTCTGCTTGTATGTAAAATAAACCATTTGATTTCAAAGTTGTTTATAATTATAAACAATTTTAAATTACAAACAAAAATCACCAAAAATAGTAATAATAACAATAATAAAATTTTTCTTTTGATCAAACAGTCAACCCTGATCAAACCTGGTTAACCCAGTCAAATCTATACCTTGTTTGTTTGAAAATCTTTGAAATTTCACTGAACTTTGAAAAATCATAAAAGTTTCATTTTAACTCCAAAAGTCTTGGTTCAAGATGCTATAAAAGGATTAGAAAGTGTACTATTTATGAAAAATACAAAATCAAGTTTCTATGACTTTCAAAAATCGTTTAATTAAAGCCAAAGTTTCTGTTGTAAAAGTATAGTTTCCCAATTTTGAAAATTCATAACTCATCCTAGGATTAATTCATGAAAGTCCATGAAAAGTTAGATCAAGGTAATCCAATATATCAAGGAATATTTTCACCAAATTTTAGCTCGATTGGTCAAGTATAGAGAGATAATCAAATTTCTGAAATTTCTTAGAAGCCATTAAAGCTTTCTTCAAGCTTTTAAAAATCGAAATTGAACTACAAAATCAAACATGACTCAAAATTTATGCATAGCATAATCATATCATAAGCTTAGTAAGTGATTCTCACCTAAGTTTCTTTTCGAAATTTGAACTTCAAGCTTGGCTCCTTTCAAACACCCAAACGTGTGTTCTTTCTTGAATTTCTCTCTCTCTAACCAACTTTTCCTCTCTTTCTTTTCCAGATTTTGTGCCTATACTGAAAATCACGACCTAATTTATAGAAGTGCTTACATGCAAACATCTTCTCACATCTTGCCACCTTAATTTGCTTCATGCAAAATCAAGAAAATTTAAAATTTTATAAACTTACACCTTGCAATGCATTGCCACTCTAAATGGAGAACAGCCACCTGGCAAGAGCATGACCACCTATATAGCCTAATTAAAAAAATTCTTCTCTTAATTACTCCAAATAAAACTTGTTTTACTCTAATCCAAACAATGTTCATTACATTAAAATTTATACAAATTAATAATTTAATTTAGGGTTATTACAATTACCCCCTCTTGGGTCAATTTCACAAAACAACTTTAAATCACAAAACTAAATAAATTATTTTAAATTATTAAATTATGACACTCTGTATCCATCCATTTATTTGCTCTAAGAAAATTTGATGCATCACATGCGGTGACGCCACCAATCTAATTTAACGTCTAAACTAAATTTTCTTAATTATCTTAATTAAAAATTAAATTTGACAAAAATTGATCATAAATTTGATGCAACTACGCATTAAATTTTACAGGTGACTAAATATCACAACTTACTTAAGGGCCATTAAATTTTAAGGGCCTGTTTGGTTGTCCAATTCGAAATTAAACAATCCATCACCTTGAATTAGAATATTTTAAAACGTTGAGTTATCGCTATAGTTGATATTGTAGAATCAATTCTAATAAATTCATGAAATTCCACTATTTTAAATTTCCATTTTTATTTGTGATAATGACTATCATTTTCTTGAATTTGTTAATTCAAAATGATGGATTGTGCCTTCTATACTATGTAAAAAAATTTAAATTGTTTAATTTCGAATTAGACAACCAAATAGACCCTTATTTGTTCAATTTTAAAATTTAAGAAAGTTGACCGACAATTGGAAGGTTTCTTTATAACTCACCATAAAATATATTAAAATTTTAGAAGAGGCTCATATTTTTATTGAAACCTATTATCCCGAGGTCTCGAACCTATAAGACCACGGCCTTTCCTTCGATGGTAGTAGTACTAAAACGAACCAAAATTATGCTTGTTTGGTTTTTTAAATTGGAAATAATTTTCTATTCTCAAACACAAAAATTGAAGAACATTTTAATTAAATTAAAATGATTTTTTTTTTTTTTTTTTTTTTTTTTTTTTTTTTTTGGGTTAGAAACTGTTCAACTCATTCCTGCAAAGCCAAAGATACTAATGGGAATATTAATTTCTCTAAATCACAACACAACACATCATCACATGAGGGTTCCATCATCCCACAAACACCCCTCATTTTGACAACGAAATGGCAATATGGCCGTCACACCATGATGTGAAAACCCCATAATGTCCCCCCGAACTACACATAATAGTATGATATGGTGGATTACAGCCGTGACCAAACCCACTTGTAAAGATAAGAAAGACGGCCAGACCGAAGCCGAGAGACGAAATTGGTTAGCCAGTAGGCCCCACATGGTGCACGCGGGCTCCTAATATCAGCCCTTCAAGTTTCCCATTCAGCCACTGGGGGATGGAAGTTGAAGAAGGAGCAGAGTGGTCTGTCTGTGTGTGAGAAAAATTCTAGAGAGTGAAAAAGAGGGAGAGAAACAGTGCTCAGGGAAAAAGGAAAAGTAGAGTAAGAAACAAAATTTTCCATTTCCATCATCAATAATTATTCCAATTACAAGCTTTCCATATAATATACGTTCCTCAGATTGCATTTATCTTTTTGGAAACGTATTACTTTAGCAAAATTTTTTGTATGCGTTTGATTCACAGTAGCCTTTATATGGGGATTTATTGATTTGTTTTTGCTTTGTGTTTGTTTCAGTTTCTGCTGGGTTTTCTCTGTCTTTCTCTCTCTGCAACAAGAAAGGGTTTTTGTCTGAGAAACAGGGGAGAGAGAAGGAGGATATATGTCGTCTGGTACTGATCTGTTGAGTGGAGCTCCGAAACAGCTCTGGCGATACTCTCAATCTCTGATCCTCTCAGCCTTGTTCACTCTTGATACCTCTTGCTTGCACTCTTGTTATCTTCATCAGAGGAAGATTCAGACTTCCCCCAGTTATTCCATGCGATTAAGATCAAAACGGTACTTGTTTTTTTTCCACTTATCAATCTCACGATTCATATATATATATATATATAATAAACTCGTATTAGTCGTGTGTTTACTTTATAATTCCTGATGTGGGTTTTAATGGGTTTTAGGGTTTACTGTGTATATATATGCATAGATGTGTGTTTACTGTATAATTCATGATGTGGGTTTTGATGGGTTTGAGAATTTATGCCTATATTCATGCATATCTGGGTGTTTTTTTTTGTAAAATTCATGATGTGGGTTTTATTGGGTTCTAGGGTTTATGCGTATATACATGCTTATCTGGGTGTTTATTGTATAATTCATGATGTGGGTTTTGATGGGTCTTAGGGTTTTGGTGTTTTTGATGTGCAGGACTGGTTCTGGAGTAAAGTGCTTTGGGGCTTTTCATATAAAACACTTTTTCTTCAATTTTGTGGGTTTTAGGGTTTTGGGTTTTTCTTGATACTGAAAATTTTGAAATATTTCCTTCCTCCTTTATTCTGATTTTCTTCCCTTATTGGGGGTTTTGGGTTTTTGGATTCTCTCATTATATATTTATTTTTCAAAAAATGCCTGGGCTTCAAAGGCAATTCTCGAATCAAGATATGATTTGTAAGAAGCAAAAGAAACTAATGGAGGAGGATACAAAATCGATACAAAAAGTTCGTGTTATTATCATGATCCTGATGCTACTGATTCTTCAAGCGACGATGACAATGAGGCAATTGGTAATAAGAAAAATCGAACAGTGGGAAAGAAGCGATTGATTAAGGAGATCTTAGTCCAAGGGGCCTCATATGAATCATGTGTAGAGTATTCCTCACAGCACAGTAACAATGGAGGCAAAGTTGGTACTAGCTTATCAAAAAATGGAGGCAAAGTTAGCACTAAGTTATGTGAAGATCAGAAGACCCGAAAATCATCATCCATTTATAAAGGCGTTCGGCGAAGGAAATGGGGAAAATATGCAGCAGAGATTAGAGACCCGATCCGAGGGGTTCGAATGTGGCTTGGTACTTTTAATACTGCAGAAGAGGCTTCCAATGCTTATCAGAAAAAGAAACTTGAGTTTGACAGCATAATGTTATCAGAGAAAAGTAAGAATTCAAAGTCATCAACCGACTGCTTCGCCTACTGCAGTCTCTGTGTCTGAACCCTGTGTTTCGGAGGATACCAATGGCTTATTTGCTCATCCATCTCCATCTTCTGTCCTCGACGTCTCTACTTCAACTACACTCAGTAATGGTCCTGGAAATTTGATCGAGGAAGAAAACGATGTGGTAAAACTTGTGGAGGAAGAGCAGCCCACTTGGGACTTCTTGGAAGAGCCATTGTTGACGCCCTCAATCAATGAAGAGCTCAATTGGTGTTATCAGAACAATTCGCTATTTGGGAAGAATGACTTCGATCAGTTTTTTGATGGCCTCAACATGAATGATCTTCTGATGTGCCAGACTGAAAGCGGTGTGGCAGATGATCGTCTTGACTTTGATTTTGAAATGGGCAAGGACGAGCTTGCTTGGATCGATCAGGCCTTGAATATAGCCTGCCCATAAGTTTTGCAGTCAAGAGTTTATAGTAGATTTAAGTTATATTTTTAGTATATATGGAAAATAAAAGAACCCCATAACTTGTACAAGGTTTCTGGGGTGTTTTGTCGTCTTTGCTAGAGGGGGAGAGTTCTTGGGATTTTCTCTGTGCTTCTAGAGCCGTCCAAGGTTTTCAACTCTCCCTGCATTGAGTGATTTCAAAACAGTTTTGAGGAGTTTATACCTATTGAAACTCTGTTAATTTTGTTTATTCCAATATGAGTTCTGTTTTTTTTAATATTGAGAATCTGAATTTTCTGAGAAAGAAGCAAGTCTTTGAGTTCCAAGTTTGTTTGTTCTCTGTATATATTATGATGATGTTTGATTGTGTGTAGGATTTGGAAGAAGGCATCTTTCTTTGTCTGTTTTCTTTTTCTTCTTTTATTCTTTTTTCTTGCGAATGTCTTGTGTATCTGTGAACCTTATCTTGGTTGGTCGTGGAAAGGAAAGGCAAAAGGAAAAGACACAATGCACTTTCAGAAATATTCTCCTACGTCAAATTTTCCCTCTAAAGATGATTTCATTAGGGTGGAAAGAAAAGATAAAGAAACAATTATGATGGAAGATTAATTCATGATAGTCCTGTCATTTCTGTTTGATCCTGACCATTATTGCTTTGGAGAATGCTATCACCCGACATTCTCAACCTGTTTTGAAGTTAAAAGGCGAAGTTAAAAGGCAATGACAGACCTATCATGCTATCTTAAATTTCATTAAGATTCATGCTTAAATTTCATTAAGATTCATTGGTGGATTTGTCAACTCCCTAGGCATCATAAATGTCGTTATAGCGTATGATGATCATACATAATTCATTTCAATTGAAAATCTCTCTTGTTTTGGATAGGAAGATTAATTGATTGTTAAAGAAAAACTTGATGCCGCCGGACATATCAAATCATGGATCAATATTCTGCTGAGGGCAATGGCAAAGTAGGACTCTCCCACTTCATTTCAAGGTTTGACAGCATTACCTTGACAAATCCAAGCCTCCCCAGTCCCCCTCAAACCTACACGTCCAATTGACATGACAATGCTCAGCTTATGGGTATTTTATCTTATGCTTGGGTTCTACTCCAAACCTCAGAAATAGATAATAAAAAATAAAAAAAATTTTTAGGCCGAAAAACTTAGGATATGACTATTTGAGATGCTCAATGCTTTAAATATGAGTATACTCAATTACTCATCATTCCTATCTATGGTTGCACTAACTTAGCACGCCCCATGCTTATCCCTAGCCAGAGGACACTTGACTATTGTTTGATCCCCTTCTCGTCCTTCCACTATAATTTCCTGCTCTTTCCCCTACATTTTTTTAACCAACCCTCTCTCTCTCTCTCTCTCTCTCTCTCTCTCTCTCTTAATTGATTGTGAAAGGAAAACTTGACACCGTCTTTGAGCCGCCCAAGTCATCAAATCATGGATTAATATTTTTGACGAGAGCAATGGGGAATTCAAGACTCACCCACTTCATTTCAGTGTTTGACAGAATTACCTGACATGACAATGTTCAACATGTGGGTGTTACACCTTTTACTACCTCAATACTTTGGATCAAATCCTAGCCTTTCTCCTTGCTTCCTAGATGAAGCTTTCACAATCTACAATTAGAAACAAAAAAATATTTATAAATCCCACATTGAAGATGCAATTGACATAAGCATGCAGAATAGCCCTATGCTCGAGGATCAAATCCTCATGTATCCTTCATCAACCGATCACAAATCTTATAAATTTTTGCATGAGTTTCTTGTCAAGTGTCCCCGAAGAAGGAAAAGAAAAAAAACCAAAAAAGGAGGAAAAAATAGGTTCAATTTTTTAGGCCAGAAAACTTAGGATATGTCTATTTGAGATGCTCAATTACTCGTGACCCTTTTGTTTTTCCGTATATTAGAGAGGGATCAATTAGTCGGTTGCATAAGCATCCCGATAAATCTCCTAATATAATAGGCACCGATAAGCCACAAGGTCAGGTGGTCATTCTCATCCTTCACCCCATTATTTTCTCGTCTTCCTCAAACTTTTCCCCAACCAAAATTTCCCCAACCGAACGACAGTTGACTTTTCAGCAATCCCTCCTCGTCCTTCCACTATAATTTTCTCCTCTTTCCCCTACATGTTTTTTGAACAAAGCAACTCTCTCTCTCTCTCTCTCTCTCTCTCTCTCTCTCTCGGGTGTATGTTTTCAATGACTTTTCGTCGTCCAAGTTGTTTGGTACCGCAAAACAGGTATTCTTTGAATATAACCACCACAAAACAAAAAGTTGGCAGGTGCAACATCATTTTCACCCATCAAATATATAACATCACTGGTCCCATTAAAATTACAAAATAGATAAATTGGAGATGATTATAATGAGTCAGCCAACAGGCAGCAGCCATAACCCACGTCATGGGAAAGCCGCACCCACACGGCCAAGCATATGTCAAACACTCGGTGCCATAATTTTGAAATGGAGATTGGTAAAAGACAAAACAATTTCTGGGTGGGTTCAAGCACCGTGCCATCCCCGTATTTTGCAACGTTTTAGGGAAGTTTCCACGAATATTCAAAGAAAGTTGCTCACCAAGTCACTATTACATCCAAAGGCTGTCTTTGGAATCCAACTTCACATAAGAATTAGTTTATTAAAAAAAAAAAAAAGAATTACTTCTAGCTGAACTCTTACAATAACTATATACACCATTCATCTCTCTCTCTCTCTCTCTCTCTCTCTCTCTCTCTCTACCTAATCAAATATTAAAACTTAAAAGCAATCATTCTCATCCACTCAAATGCTGAATAACATTATTATTATTATTATTATTATCCTTCCAATGAATTTGGGAGCAGCCTACCAATGAAAAAATTATCATTAAAAATAAACAAATGAACACTTGCCTTCGGCACAAACGCCAAGCAAAATGCTTCGACATAATAGTCAAAGCTCCTGGGAACCACAGATTTTCAAGCAGAGCAATCCTTTTGCATAGGACTTGGATTGGAAGCATTTGTCACACCTATTGCCCGTCAGTCAACAAAGGCCAGCTCGCATGCAATAGCAAGATGATCGCTGCCCCATCTCTGCAACGAAGTAACATTAGAACTTGATGAAACTACAAAGACAAATCCATGATGGATATAAACGAAGTAACATTAAAACATGATGAGATTACAAAGAAAAATCCAAGATGGATATAACCACGTATAGCACTTCAACCTATTAAAATCCATATAAATAAGGTCAGTTAAATGAAGAAATTTCATGCTAAAAATAGTAGAAGTGATTGGTAATGAATTTTAAATAACAGATTAGCTATATCCAAAATCATTAAATCACAGCACCACCCATTATAGGCTACATTTTGCACTTCCGCGAAAAATATATCTCAGGAATGGTTGGAAATTCCTAGAAAAATGCCCTCTAAGGTCACTACTGTATATAAATTTGTTATTTCCAAGGAGGCCGAGAACCATTTTTAATTGTTTTCAAGTGATTAGCAGTTCCTTAGAGAAACCTGAATCGCATGGTAGATTCACCCATTTTTTACCGTGCCTCATTGGCCACGTCTAAAGAAAACGTGAATATCCACTTTCTTGGAAAAAGGAATAGAAACAAGACGTTGACACATGCACATGAAATATTCAAACCTAACTTCCTTGACATACAGCAGCACTCGTTGAAAAAGCAGGCACAACCTGCCTTTTAAAGTAGTTGAAAATTTCTCATCTCATACATTCCAACATGCAAGTATCTGCTAGAAATTACATTCTTCAGCTATATAATTTCATTGTCAACATCTTAGGGAAAAAACACCCTTCACTTTAATAGGAAAAGCCAGTCTCAAGGTAATTGGCATGCTGTGTAAAACATTGAAAGAGTTAGAGAAAACTGATTCTACATGGATTTGCATCCAATATTGACCATAAGAAATCATTCTAATAAAGTCTTCTTTGAAGTCATCACAAGAAGCTCATTTTTAACTTTTATCCAACAAGTGAAGAATTCTATAATGCTCAGATGAAAGCTTTGCCAACAATAGTCGTAAAGAATCCAGGTATTAAGGTGAGAAATATGCTTTCAATAAAATTGCAAGATAATTAATGTACAATGTGACTGATTGTGTTTAGTATTAACAAAAATGAAAGGTACCTCACTTGGAAGCCCTCCTGTTTTCTTTAAAATATCAATGGGTAAGGTTTCAAGCACTCTCATGGGAACAAGTTTCTCAGAATGCCTGCATCAATAATGGAATCGGTAACAAGAAATTTTTTAATGCAACTAACTAAATACAATGTAACTCAAATTGAAATACCATATATAGTCAACAGTTCCCATAAATTTGGAGTGATAGGATGTGGCCAATGGTTCCCCATAATTATATCTCGTTCTACAGCTTCCCTGAGCAAATCAACCCAAAGTATGAGACGGACCAAAAAAAAAAAAAAAAAAAAAAGGATGCAGAGATAAGAGACATCAATATGAAGAAATTGAACTTAAAAGAAATGTAAACCACCATGACACTCCTACTTTTGCCTTGTGTTTAGGTGGGACCCCACATCCCTGTCGAACTCCAACACATTCATGTCTATGCCCATCAAAATATTGATTTTTTATTTATTTATTTTATATATATATATAAATTTTCTTTTTAGAGGCTGTCATGTCTTACAACTCTTATCTGTGTTGGACACCAAAACTGGCACTTCTATCCTTGTTAACTACATGTAACATATATTTCCTCGTACAATTGAATATGATGTCCCTATAAAAGTCAACTAAACCACAGCATACAAGGCAAGCATAAAAATTTACACATCTTACAGGAACTCCCATGTATGCACTAGAGAGCTTCAAGTGATGCCGAAGATGAGTGACTCCGTCACTGCCAGTAGCAAGCCTCAATTCTTCATCACTCCATCTATACATCAATGGATTTGAGATGGACATCCGAAATCTGCACCCAAAGTACAATAATCAATTAAAAAAAAATGGTCACACCTGTCCATGAATAGATTTGTCACAATGTTGTCATTTAGGAGACATTTGGAAACGGCCTGTAGATGAACTCACGCCATTTGGTTTCTCAAATAGTATTTGAAGATCATTTTCTGGACACTTGATTAAAATAAAGTACTTAGAATTTAGATTAAGAACCTCATTTATTTTATTTTTAATCATTTTTCCTAGTTTGGTAATGAATAAATTTCACATGATGAGCTTGAAATCCAAAATGAGTCATTTCACATCCATGTAGTGTCCAAGCACACACTCAAAAAAAATGCATCACCAAAACAGTTCACAACAAATTCTCAGAAATACCTGGCTGCATCTTTATTCTGAGAACCGAAGGATCTGCACTGCAATGGACCTTCAACCTGTCCAGAAATTTTTCTGCGGTCATGTAGTCGGATATCCAGCTGCAATAAATTCCAACTTTGGTAATAAAATTTTGAAACCCACAATGGGATGAAGAATTCTGGGTGCCATGCAATTCACATAAGAATGCTGAAAAGATAACATATACAAGGCTTGGCACAATACCAGGGGCCGAAACTCACCTCAGATGAAGCCAGAAACTGATACATTGCACTCTGAACATAAGATAAAAATAAAGTGGTGATTATTAAGTGAAAATGAAAACTGAGGACGTACTTAGCTATAAAAAAAATTATTAAAAAAAAAAAAGGAAGAAGAAGAGTACAACATTTTTTGTTTAATTTGAAACTATGCAATTCATAATTTTATTTCAAGACATCACCTGTGGCATACTATTCAGATCCCCAGCAAGTACAATGGGGATGTTACCCCACTCTTGTGATAGTTTGTGGGCCTTCTCAAGAAACAGTCGGACCTAAACCATTGTGAGTATGGACTATTAATATAAATAAGGAGGTTCAGTGCAATAAAAAACCAAAGGCATTTGATAAGACATTTTCTTTCTAAGGAAACAATAGAAGCTACAGCAATCATAAAAGCATTGCCCAGATCCCCCCCCCTCCTCCCCTTCCTCTCTTTTCACAGAGAGAGAGAGAGAGAGCAACGTCAAAAGCATTTACGTCCTGTTTTTTTCACCAATGAAGCATCAAAAGAAAAACTTGAAAGTCATTCAAATGAGAAAACCTGTATTTAAGCACCCTAGAAACATTAAGTAAAATTAAATTATAGAAAAATATATATCCTTCTTAAAATTTATTTATTAATTAGAAATCCTTGCATATAATTTCTTATAAATGTTAAAAACTCATTCTGCTCAAATATTGCCAACTTCCATTTTCATGAGAGAAGGATGAGCAACTTCCACAAGGGACAAATTTTTTATTTGTGCAAGTCTACTTTGGTGGACTTTGCTTGATTTGTTGTAAACTTGTAATGGATAAATTGCCACTTAAAAGTTCTCCAAGTAAATAAAAATCAGGTATGAGGCTCGACGACGTCAATTCATAGAATTTTTTAGTTCCATATTTGCACAGGATGTTGGAAAAATACCGCATCCCATATCGGTTAATTATAAAAATTGACATGGCTTCATATATACTTGTTTGGGCCCTCCACCTAACAACTTAGGCTTTTACGTTGGAAACTTAACACAGGAATATAACATCCACCACAAAAATGAGTGGTAACTGGTAACATGCTTCACTTCATCCTATATTAATTGAATGGTGCTCCCAAAAGAAACTAACACGATGCTGCAAGAATTTCACTCCCAAAAGACACTAACATGATGCTGCAAGAATTTCACTTGATTTGAAGAGATTAATAAATAAACAAATAAATAGTAATAATACCTGGCCTAACTTGATGTCTCCGCGATTTGGGTTGAAGAGAACATGTATATTTCCAACCAGTAAGCTTCGAGTAGGTGGAGACCTATATTAGTGCATTCTATGTCAGTCACTGAACTAGTGATTTGTGAGTATAAGAACCAACATAACTGAATATCCAAAGTAACAAGTTTAAATATAACTAATTTTATCATCTAGATAAAAATATTGCCAGGAACGTGAAAATAAAAATCAAGGAACTGGATTCTTGTGGGTGGTACTGCTCAGATTGCATCCAATCTTCCCCTCTAATGCGGGTTTGGAATGAGCCCCAGCAGAGGAGTGGAATCATTCCCCTGACCCCAAAATCTAGTTTTCATTCATATCCAGACTCAACCCCTCACCCTGCCTGCCTCAGAGACGCAAACCATGTCTGATTGTTGCAATGTACACATAATAGTTTTAAAAAATGAGTAACATGCAAAGTAATTTGTCATTTCATGACACAGGGCCTAAGCATTAATAGGCATAAGGGGTAAGAATCATGAATTTTTAAAATATTCCTAATTTATAATATATATATATATATATATATATAAAAGCTACAAAGAAAATAACAAAATGCACTTTGAGATTAAGAAAGTCCCTCTATCGCCCTGTGCTACACACAATAACAGCATAAGGGTATGAGGGTTTTGTTATTGGCAGGGATAGGGTGTCCGTTTCTCATTTGCAATTTGCCGATGATACCTTTTTCTTTGCTTCAAGGGATGAATAGAATCTTTTGACCATGAGACATATTCTACAGGTCTTCAAGTTGGTGTTTGGGTTGAAGGTGAATATGAGCAAAAGCTCTTTAGTAGGCTTGAACTATTCTGGGGATAAAGAGGAGAGTTTAGCAGGGGTCTTAGGATGTTCTCTTGACTGTTTGCCTATGAAATATCTTGGATTACCTTTAGGAGGTGATCAGAGATCGGATTCTTTTTGAAATCCTGTCGTTGATAAGGTTAGGATTAGGTTAAATGGCTAGAGAAGAGCTCTGTTGTCCAAGGGGGGTAGACTTATCTTGATCCAGTCAATATTTATTTTATGTCCCTTTTTAAAATTCCTGTGAGGATAACTAACAAAATTGAAACACTAATGAGGGATTTTTTGTGGGAAGGTTGGGGAGAGGGCAAGAAAGATCATTTAGTTAGTTGAGAGGTGGGTTGTCAGTCTGAGATGAAAGGGGGGTCTAGCATTAGGAAATATTATTGTTAGGAACATTGCTTTAACAGGGAAATGGTTATGGAGGTTTCCTTTGGAAAGGGACTCGTTGTGGCATTCTGTTATTAAAAGCAAATATGTTATGCAGGCTAATGATTGGGACTCTCAAGTAAGAAGCAGAGTATCTAGTCGAAGTCCTTGGAAGTTTATTTCTCAAGGTTTGCCTCGATTCTTGGGGTTTACCTCCCTGGTGGTGGGTAATGGGGAGAGGATTCGTTTTTGGGAGGAAGTTTGGAGGGAGGATTGTCCATTTTCTGTGCGTTTTCCACGCTTGTACAATCTCTCTCGTGCTCATGGTTCTTGTATTCAAAATATGTTTGATTCATCATCTGCTTCTATTGCATGGGACTTTCAGTATTTCAGAAATCTTAATGATAGGGAGACTTGTGAGTTAGTTTCTCTTTTATCCCTTCTTGATGGGGTCGTTTTGAGATAGCTATGCTCAAAAAGGAGGAAGTGGCTCCCTCATTCTTCTGGTGTCTTTTCTTGTAAATCATATATGAACATGTTGATCGGCGACCCTTTTATCCCTAATTTCTCCCTCATACGTTTATTTGGAAATCCAAAGTGCCTTGAAAAGTTCAAGTTTTTATGTGGACTGTTGCTCATAAAAGAATTAATACTAATGATTGTTTCAAAGGAGGCGTCCTTCATATTACCTATCACCTCAGTAGTGCATTCTATGTAGGATGGAAGAGAAGCATATTGATCATTTATTTTTACATTGCTCAGCAGGAGAAGTTATTTCTTATAGCTAATCTGTGTTGGGTATCACCTACTTCTTGTGTTGGCATGATTTCTATTGATTTTTGGGGTTTTGGGAGGAGTAAGAAGGTGGCGGTGCTTTGGAGATGTACTGTTTTTGCTAGTTTATGGGTGTTGTGGTTGGAAAGAAATGCAAGGATTTTTTATGATAGGACGGAGGAAGTGGCATTCTTGTGGGATAAGGTGGTGTTTTTGGCTTCCTTTTGGGCTTCCGCTTTTTCGGAGTTCAGTGGCATTCCATTCTTTATTATTTCGTCTGATTGGAGGGCAGTATGTGGATTGGAGTGATTTTTGTTTTGATTTTCTTTTTCCATATTTTTTCTTTCTTTAATTGCTTTGTAGGACACCTTGTCCTTTTTTGTATTCTCTTCGATTTATAATATATTCTCTTTGTTGCTGATAATATTTTTTAAAAAACAGCGTAGTGGTATGTTTTGCCGGAATAAACTTGAGACAAGCTAAGTGATGCAGATATTCAAAAGAAAAAAAAAAAAAAATATATATATATATATATATATATACGGGCAGGGTTCCATTTAGACATGATGTAAAACTTTTTACTCTTAAACCTCTCAATATCTTTTTGTAAAAATAATATTTCACCAATCCAACCGTTGGATTAGATACTCTACTCATAACGTCATGCATGCTGAATTTCCAGTCAATCGGATATCGGAAAGCATTTGATCCATAAACTCACATTTCTTTTATAAATAAATGTATAATTTGGGACACTTTATAGATGACATGGCTCCTAATCTCCGATTGAATTAAAATTCGACATGCATGGCGTGCATGAGTAAAGAATCTAATCCAACAGTTGGATTGGCAAACTATTCCTACAAAAAGATATTAAGGGATATAAGAGTAAAAAGTTTCACTAGGTGTCAACGGAAGCCTCCCCTATGTGTGTGTGTATATATATATATATAATTACGAAATGAAAAGTCTAAGTGATAATTTTTTTTTAATGCAAATTTATTTATTCAACTTCTTATAATGAAGCTCAATTTTGAGACGTGATTCAATGGTGTAAATTTCTGCAATTTTTTGGGTTGATGACACTAAGTAAAAATCATGTCATTTGTTGATTCATACACGAGATTTCCTAGAGGTAGAGCCTCCCTTGGCAAGAAGAGAGTAAAATGTGTGTTCCTTTGGTACCTAGCATTCAAGATATCAGGTTATTTCCAAAATAATTTAGTATCAGCCTAAATCTATGTTTCTCTTTTAGCTTCTTCAGTTAAGGAGCTTCAAGCCTTCCAGTGTAGTTTCTTGTGATTTTTTTTTTTTTTTTTTTGTTAAATAATAAGAATTTAACAATATTTCCCCTATGGCCCAATTAACCAAAAACATTGAATATTAAAAAGGAAAACACCCTTTTGGCTGAAGTATGAGAAACAAATCTCAGAAATAAGGTAAGGCTTCATGCATGAGTTGTGTGATCCATGATGTGCCACACATTTCCAGGCATGAGTCTCAGGAAATTTAGGCTCTAGGTCTCAATGTGTCAGCCTCAAATGCCTTCAATACTATGTATACATGTAACATTTATTGGTATAAAAGTGAAAAAACAAAGTTCAGTACAAGGCTAATCTTATATCAGTTAAATCCCCCCAGGCCCCAACCCACCCCAAAAAAAAAAAAAAAAAATATATATATATATATATATATACACACACAAAGCTAATTTGTGAAGTATGACACAGTAGAACTTACTCTGATGTTTGAGTATTTACATCAGCAGTTGACTGGTTTTCATTCATCTGCACAGTTAGGGGGAAAAGGCCAAAAAGAATCAATGAATAAAACCATTAAAAAATTAAAAACTAGCACTGTCAACAGTTTAAAGAATAAGGGACTTTCCCCACAGCAGCAGAACATGTAAACACATGCATAATACACAATACAATGGATGCTGAAAGAAAAAAAAAAATTGAAAATCACACGCTGCTTAAAGAGACAACCTATGCACAATCAGCCAATCAATACAAAAATAAGTGGACAAGTTTAAATAATAAACATATCATAAACCAACTAACCTAAGATTAAATGCCTAAAGAATTAGACCTATCCTAGAACTTTTCAAAAAGAAAATATCTTAAATAATTACACGAGTGCCATACAAAAGACAATATAAGGGAACTAATGAAATTAACACGAACACACGAAAACCAATTAGCCTTTAAACAAAATCATGGCCCCGTAGAAAAAGGTACATTGAAAATTATGGTTAGATGCAAAACATCAACACTTCCACTAATCTACTTCCTTGCATCATACCTTTACGTAGTTGAAATTTATTACTTTGGAAAATTACACTGTTAAGAAAAACTAGAAAGATCATAGCCATTTTAGGCATCACCGTAGTGGCCAACAACCCCGCATACCTTTAAAATACAAAGTTGAGCAACATTGTCACGAAGGCCAAACCTATGGAACTCAATGTTCTCTTGATGCAAAAGGGTAAATCTGCATTTGAAAAATGGCATGATAATAGTCAGCTACAGGAAGAGAAAATTGAAAATGCATTAAATATCAAAATTCAAACTAATCTCAAAGAATGTTCTCAAAAGGTAATGAAGAGGATCATGCTAATATTAAACAAATATTGCAATTCCCAAAGCCACATCCACCACAGTTCATTCAGGTGGAGATTTAAGTTCAATAGCAGATTTAATAGACCCATAAACAACTCCAATTCTTCCTCAATGGAACTTAAGAAAGGGCTTCCCAACATATAAGAAACAATTTAATCATAAAGTGATTTTCAATATGAATTAGTAATTGATGTGAAAAAAGCAGAATATATGACCAGTTTATGGTACCAAATGTTGAGCAATTAAGAAACAACAAACTAAAAAAATGAGTGGTTGAAAAGAGGATGTTAATATGCATAAGTGGTAATACGAGAAATTATAAAATAATAAACGGAGGCATTCGTAAGAAAGTATGAGGTTTAGTGTTGTACCAATTAAGAACAAAAAGAGGGAAAATCATTTAAGGTGGTTTAGTCGTGTTGAAGGCTCCAAAAAGACAAGAGGATGGCCCAAAACAACATGATTAGAGATAATAAAAAAGGAATTGTGTGCAAGGGAGTCAATAGAGGATACGCCCTTTGATAGAGTTAAATGACTAAAAGGATTCATGTAGCCAACCCCATGTAGTTTGGATTAAGAATGAGTTGAGTTGAGTTGAGTTGCATAATAATAGAAAGAAATTCCCAAAAAAAAACCTTACAGTTCATCTTTCCAAAATAAGGCACAGCCATCACATGCTTCCCCAGTGCGAGCCTATAGTAAAAACTAATCAGTAATCTAGTTTAAGCATAACCTTAATTTATAACAAAGTTTTTCGATTACTGATAATTATATATGAGATCTAGTGTATACCTTGTAAACACCTTTGAAGCCATCTATTTGGAGACGATCATCTAAATCATCAAACCGGTCGACCTCCTACAGACATAAAAGTGGATTATGAATTCAACTGTCTCAAAGACAATTTGCAAAATGTAGCTCATTCTTACAAGTTTTTGAAACAGAAAAATTATTCCAATTGTGGATTGGAAGATTAATGGCAAAAATATCTTGGCCCTTAATAACAATGATTGGAATTCCTAAGCATTGAAAGATTTGCAATTTCATGACTATTCAGGAACATCACTGTGGAAGGTCAAGGTGATTAAAACAAATTTTAAGAACTGAAAAGACTTCAAATTAACTCCAAAGTCATAACCTTTTTGAAAAATAAAATAGTCCTAATATGAACCAAAAACTCTTGTCATACAAAAACGCCCCAAGCCCAATGAAAGGAAGAAAATTGCGATAGGTAGACAGCCAGCATAAAAGCTATGGCCACTCATTCATGATCATGAATCCTGAAAAATACCAGTCAAAATTTGACCACTTGGCCCTGGACAGAACATAATGACGGGAAAAGTTTAGTGTAGTTGGGATAAGAATTGGTTGAGTGAACTTGTTTAATAAACAAACAGCATATATTTGTATCGATAGGGGAAAATAAGGCATTATATATGCATATGTATATAACTATATATTCATATCTATACATATTCTATAGTGACCATGCACTGGCCACAATTATTTATTATTTATTATTTATTTTGTACTTTTCGTTGGCACTCTCCACCAGGAAATGTGGCAGAATTGCTCAAACAAAAAACTCCTTCCAAAAATTTTCCTAGCTTGTCAGACACACATAAGTAGCCAAAGACGTAATTCTTTCAATAAAAACTACAATTTATAGTATGCATGTATATATATATATATATATATACGTGCACACTACGTACATGCAAGTATATATGTGCTTTTCAACAATATCCGCAAATGATTTAGTATATCTCTCTAATGAGACTTCCAATCTTTTTTATTTTTTTTATTTTTTTGATCAGCAACAAAAGAAAAAAATATTATTACGAATAAAAAGGGAAATCTAAAAGGAGGACAAGAAATCCACCTAGAAGGCTAGAACCACGACAGAAACGAAGAAAAGAAAAGGAAACTTATAAGACACAGCCATCCAATCTGATTTTAATACAAACAATGGAATATCCCCAAAGTCCTTAGAAGAATGAGCTCAAAAAGAACCCAAAAAGTGCACCTTATCTCACAAGCCAACCTAGGAAGACTCCCTTATCCTCGAAGATCTTGGCATTCCTCTCAAGCCAAATAACCCAAAAAAGCGCTCATTAATCCTGGCCTTCCTACCTCCCCCAAGACCTCAAAAATGGATCTCAAACATCTTGGAAACATAATCTGGCAAAACCCAAGACTCGCCACCAAGACTGAAAAGACTTTGCCACAACCAAATTAGCTACCAGGCAAAATAGAAACAGACTTTGCCTTTCAATCTTTTAGTACAGACAAATATTATTACATCCATTATTTTCTTTTAAGACTGAAGTGTGGAAAAAAGTGCCAAATGTTACAAAAAGGCTTAATTTATTTTTCCAAATTATCCAAGTTTTGCTCAAATTTTCAAAATTTTGACGAGACAAAAATACAATGTTCTTAGCGGAAACTCTCATATCCTGATAATTTTGATTTGCAGGAAACAAAATGAAAACATATCTTGATAATTTTTTAGAGAGATGTAATCAATTTTTAAATTTTTTTTCCCAAAAATCCTTATAGGTTGTCTTGCAACTGAGTGTGCTGAGTTGCAAGTCAACTTATAACATACTTTCTGTCACAAAGCTCTTTTAACCCCTCAACAGGGGTTAATTATGGGAAAAGTTTGCTTTTTTAAACTTTTAATCTGGTGAATATGTATTATTGCCTCTTCAAATAATTTTGGAGAGAATAGTCATTGCGAATGGACACCTACACTGGTCCCCATATGCATCTTGCAACATGTTAATGATCAAATAAAATATAAGTCCCCACTTGCCCTTTCTCTGTTCGCAATGCATTTATTTGGGAGGGACACTGAATATGGGAACCATGAGATAGTTTCTCATTAGTAAAGTACCTAGGTATGCAACATAGGTCCCCTGTGGGTGACTGAGCAACAGCTCTTTCTGAGACTCCATTAAAAATTTCCTCCCATTTTCCAATCAGTAAACCAAATTCCAAATTCGCAATTAACAACAACATCAAACAAACAAACAAACAAACAATATACAATCTAGTGAAATTTTTATTGAAAAATAACATTCCCAAAGGCAGAAATTTCCACCATGTGCAGTCCTTAAACATTTAGTCACCTAGTAATCCTTCTATAAAAGAGTTGGCTTGTGTCACACCCATCAACACGTAGAATCTAAGAGTACTATACAAATCCTACTTAATTTTTTTTTTTTAGAAAGTAAAAATTGCAGCGATGAATAAGAGAGCATAGGAAATAAATCACTCAGGGATGTAGAAAAGAATTGGCTGGCGTCATACCCATCCATGCAAAGAATGTAAGAGTACTACACAAATCCTATTAAAAGAAAAAAAATTAAAAGGAAACAGTTGAACTTTAAATTTTGGGTGCGGAGGTGTGCTTAAACACTTTCCATGAAGCCTCAATCTTCAGACACAACATAAAATTTCTCCTCCTTTTGGTTTGATGGATCTTGTAATGAATCAACACATGAAATGCCAAAAGAGGACTCTTAAAAACTTGCCTGAAAACACAGAATGCTTGGATGGTAATGATTGATCTCCTTACATATGAGCTGTTTCCGCCGGTCCCAATCCAAGAATTTGGGTGGGACTTTAAAATACAAGTCTGGATGCTTTAACGTATTTTCAACACCTAATATATTGTATGAAATTACAACAACTGTATC
The DNA here is from genome assembly GCA_039720395.1 of Liquidambar formosana. Taxonomy (NCBI): domain Eukaryota; kingdom Viridiplantae; phylum Streptophyta; class Magnoliopsida; order Saxifragales; family Altingiaceae; genus Liquidambar; species Liquidambar formosana. Next base: position 17,959,084 of record CM077828.1, on the reverse strand, counting down.
TGCAGAATAAAAAATAAAAAAAGATTTAGGCAGAGCAAAGGTGCGATGGATATCGTTCTCTAGTCCTAACATCAAGCTGCAGAAGAACAAAACAGTAAAATTGCCAGATGATCTGACATAGCTTCATGTCGGGATCTTGAAACAACAATTAAGCCTGTGGCATATAAACCTTTTCTCATCCTCTAAAATGCTGAGAAAGAGAAAATATATTTAAGAAGAAAAAAATCCCCAAAAAAACTCCTAAGATCATATATGAGCCCTCAACAAGGCATGAAGTTCCTAAAAATCCTCCAAAAAAGGGACATCCCTCTTAGCTATAGTTGAGTTCTGAATTTTCTGCCTTCGCTGGCCACCAAGCATATATTCCAGAGGTTTTGAAAAATGTGTTGCCTCGTTAGGAGAATTTGAGAGGTCCCCAGGGCCTCCTTTCCCTTCTTCAGTCCAATTTATTACATGAGAACAATCACTTTTGTGGACTCCCAGGTTTCCACTTCTCTCAAGACAACAATTTTTCTTTTATTTCAATAAATTTATTTAGAGAGCAGGATTACATAGGCGGAAAATAAGTCCACCCCAGAATAGAAAACTCCAAAAAAGAACATCACGCTACCAAAATACAAAACACCCAAAAACACCAAACAACACTAAACAAAAGGAAAAGTTCAAGGAGGGTAAAAATGCCCTTTAAAATGATCACTTGATTCAGCCCTGAAAGCCTAAACCACCAAAGACCTTCCCAACAATTAGGTTGTTACCAAAACCATAATAAATATAATCCTAAGGTTTTGCAATTTAAATCCTACAATTTAATTTGAATCTTAACCAAAATCATTTAAATCCAAGATACAAATTCTTTTTTAGGGAAATAATAATACAATTTTCTTTCAAATCTCACCATTTTACTGTTTGAATCATTATAGATTCTACGATTTTGTCAAAGTTATTCCACTTATCTTCATATTCTTCAGACTTTTCTTCTTTGCTGGCGACAAAAGTGAATGTATAAACTCTACAATTAACATCATAGCAATTCTAGTTCCAAAGTTTCTTTAGATGTTGTTAAGTTTCCAACCTAAAAGCCTAAGCTATTAGGTGGAGGGCCCAAACAGGTATATTAAGTCATGTCAACTTTTTTTATATTTAAACGATGTGGGATGTGAGACTTCTCAACACTCCCCTTCACGTGCAGGCCTAACAAGACAACAATGGGCCTGTCATGTAGACAACAACAATGGGCTCATGAACGAAATAGGCTCAACAACAACAACAACAACAACAATAACGGACTCACAAATGAAACGGTCCAAGAATGACATGCTCTGATACCATGTTAAGTTTCCAACCTAAAAGCCTAAGCTATTAGGTGGAGGGTCCAAACAGGTATATTAAGTCATGTCAACTTTTTTTATATTTAAACGATGTGGGATGTGGGACTTCTCAACAGATGTAAACCACATTGGGCAAATGGTGTGCCTTATGTGGATGCAAGCCCACAAGGGTAATAAAAAGAGTCAGAAAATTGACAACACCCCCCCCCCCCCCCCAAAAAAAAAAAAATTCAGCATAAAAGAGAAGTAAAAGCATGTACACTAGAGGTATACAATCAAAAAGAAATACCCTTCAAAGAAATCTCAATGGGAGCCCAATCAGAAAAACAATCTAGGTCTCCCCAAGCAAAAAGAAACTTTAGAATATGATCGATCAGCTTCTGAACAGGAGCTTCCTTATCCTCAAAAGTCCTCCTATTCCTTTCTCTCCATAGAGTCCATAACATGGCATGGGGTACTAACTTCCAAATCTTTGAAGCAGCCTTGTTAGAACTCCTGCCCCGCCAAGAATCAATCACCAGAATAAACCTCAGTGGCATCACCCAGTGTACCCCAAATAAGCCTGGAAAAAATTCCCACGCTTTACTAGCCACCGGGAAATGGATAAGCAAATGGTCCATTGAATCTAAGTCCCTTTTGAAAAGAATGCACCAATTAGGAATTTGAAACCTCTTTTGTGCAGATCATCAATCATTAAGCACTTACCCAGTTACCCCAACAAGCAACTCAGAAAAAGGAATAGACTTTCGAGGGAACATTTGGGACTAGATCTTAGCAGCTAAAAATCCACTACCAACCAAACCAACTAATGACTTAAAGTAAGTTTTAACTGAAAACAACCCATTGCTCCCTAACCTCCACACAATACAGTAAACTTCTCCTCTACAAGTAGGAAGAGCATAAATTTTTTCATATAAGTCAACTACGTCTTCTAACTCCCAATATTGCACATTCCTACCAAAGACCACATCCCAACAGCAAGAATCGTTAACCCACATCAAAATTCAAATAATCAGCAATCCAAGCGCTTTTATTCACCACCAATTCATACAGATTACGAAAAACAAAAAAAACAAAAAGTCTTGTAATTTTACACTTTGGTTTGGGCTTCAACATATATTCTTTGCTCTCCACAATTTACTGGATTGATCAATGAAAAGTCTCATTCTCATGGTGTGATATATCATATATGATTACCAATTTTGAAATATTTGTTGAAGTAGGATAACATTAATTTAGTTGTATGTGGGTATATTGCCTCCAGGAGATGTAGTTAAGGACTCAAGGCCTTGAGAGTTGAGGCTTTGAAACTGAAGCAGTGCACTTCGTGAGCCATGGCTTACAAGGCAAGGAATAAATTGTCAATGTCCATAACAATGTTGAGATCAAATTATTTAGCTTTAACACTGAGCATATCAATGACGATGTCAATGTCCAAACATGTTTTAAAAAGGTACGGAATTTAGAAGTAAATCAATGGTACTTTAAAAAAATAAAAAATTTACCAAAAAAAAAAAAAAAAAAAGAAGCGAAAAGAGACCATAATGAACAATTTAGATACAATTATTTTATTTAAATACAAATTGAGTTTATGATGTATAGGGTCAAAAATTGCTCTCTTCAATTCATCATATAGAATACAATCACAATCAATCAATTGACTGGATTAGAAACCCATCCATAAGGGTAAGTGAAAAATATTTACTTGAAATCATAGTATGCGGCACCTAGGACACCTCCACAACCATTTTCCGCAAAGGTAAGTTTTTCTTTTTTTTTTTTCTTTTTTTTTTTTTAATGAAGTAAATTTTGTATTCATAAGAAAAGGCTTAGCCCAAGTACATGAGACATATACAAGGAACAAGCACAAAAAATAGACCCCTTTATAGCTTAGGGGAATCTAGAAAATGTACAAAAGAAGGTTTGTAGGAATTAGAATAGCTAACAAACCACAAAAAGAGATTCTTAGTAAGTAAGGATTTGAGATCAATGATTGACTTCTCAATCCCTTCAAAAGTCCTAAGGTTCCTCTCTCCAAATGCACCAAAAAATCGCATGGGGAGCCATCCGCCAAACCACTTTAGCCTCTTTATTGCCTCCTCTAAGCCACCAACCCAAAAGAAGGAGATCATGAGTAGACGAAGGAAGAGCCCAATGAACCCCAAAGGCCCATACAAATTAAAGACGAGCATCCAAAGGCTTTTTGCCACAATGCAATGGATGAAGAGATGGTGCACTGTTTCTAGCTTCTCCTTACACAAAATACATCTATTAGGCATAGACAAACCTCTCCCAATAAGATGGTCCAAAGTCAAGCATTTGTTGCAAAGGTGAGAATTTTAGAGACCACACTAGCTACACCAGGAAACCTTGAAAATTTTAAGGAGTGACACAACAAACCAATCCACTAAACAATCTTTTTTATCCTCATCCAACCCCACCCAATTTAAATCTTTCTGAATTTCTCGACCCTATTGACAATCTTAACAGGAACCATGAATATGGAACTGTAGGACAGATTTTGTTAGAAATGCCAACAAGGTTGCTAGCAGTTTTGAATGAGATATTTTTCGAGTAAATTGGTGTGCACAAAGAATTCCAAAAATTTATGTTTCTTCAACTTTGCTTCACTTTGGCAAATTGCGTCTCTTTGACAACCCAAAAAGGATACAATGTAAGTCGGAACATCAATTCTAAGTACGCGGAAACCAAAATTACTCATCAAGCTCATAGTGCAAATAATCACTAACGTTTAGCCCGCTCATGTAATAAATAATTTGTAATGATTAAACATGACCCATCAACATAAAAATGTAACAATGTATAGTATCAGATAAAATCAAAGGAAAACCCAATTCAAACTAAATTAAGAAAAATATTGTTTCATCTCCACTAACTTCTAATCTGAAAATTTCAGGTTAGTGCATCGACAGCTACTGAAAGCAAAAACATAAAAACAAAAAGGAATCTTTACGCATACACAGACGCATATATGTGAGTACACACATGCATGTACACAGAGATACAAAAATGTTGGATTTTTCATACCTTTATAGCCGGAGAAGTCGCGGGAAGAGAAGACCCATTTACGATGAGAGCCAATAGTATCCGATTTTCTTTGTTTTTGCTTATGCTTCTGCCTCTTATGCGTTTGGTGTGAGCAACGAATGGGTATGAAGCTTTTCGAACCGGGCTGGCTTTGAGCAGTGTCGGATATTGGGGTTAGGGTTTCTGTCTCAGGTCACATATCTCCGCCTTTTAATGCCGTGATGATGAGATTGTTCTATGACTGGAGACTGTTTGCGCTTGGTCGGATTGGTGGCTAGCGAGTGCCCCGACGTCGGAGCTCGCCGGTCGCCGCCTCTCATGTCGCGGGAAAAATTTGATGTGTGGTGGCGCGTGCGAGTGATTGAGGGAGGAGGGGGGGAGTGGTAACGGGTATGTTTAGTGACACAAGGTGTTCAGTTTTTTCAACTCTTCTTAGAGGAAAAAAAAAAAATAATTGAAAATTAGGGTATATTAGGCTCCTACTCCAGTTAAGGTTTTACATTATACTAATTTTTTAATGGTTTGTGTGAGACTTTTCATAGAAGAGTTTTCATATCCATACAAGCAATGAAATTCTTCAATGGCCTGTGGGAGATTTTTTATACTTATATAGGTAATAATAACAATGAGGACAATTATCTTTGAGAAGCACAATGACTACTCAACCAAACAAAAAAAAAATAATAACTGAGTTTTTGGGCTAATGTAAGTATGTAACAAACAAAAAAAATAACTGAGTTTTTCAATATTTGGTCATAAGAGGGATACCAAATCACAATCGTGACCAACCGTCACAACTCTGATTAGCATTTCCTTTGATTATAAATGGTATAACTTTGGAGAAGTTGCAACGATGGTGCATTTAAAATCATATTTTAACTATAATTGCTCGTGCATGAAAAATGCCGTGTGTATCAACTTTTTATATCAATTCCTAGTTTATATAATTCTGATGACAACCTGATAAGTCTCGTAACAATTTTTTTAATTATTAACCAAGTGATATGGGATTCAAGTTCATCAAAAAAATGTTAATACTCATTGATTGATAATAGAAAAATTAAGAGTAAAGATAAATTTTGTCTTGATTAGATTTTTTATATTTTTATTTTCAAGAAAAGAAAAGAAAAGAAAACTCATGTAAACACTAAGTGCGTTAATTTAAAAAATTTATAATAAAAAACAAAGATAAAATAAGTCGGACTTGCCAATAGCCACATCAACTGTCTCGAGGCAAAGTGGTGAGCCTTTTTTTTCCCCACGTATTTATTTTTTAGACTTTTTTTCAAAATTGAGGTGTTTTTCATTTTTTTTTTCCCCATGATTGGTAATGATGATGCCAACGAGTAATGAGCCTATGATGGTTCTATAGCTGAAGAAGATGAATCCCTTGCAAACAAGCTCAATCCTGGCCTCAAGGAGCATGAGATGGAAGACTTGGAACATGGTGACAAATATAAGGTTCCAACAGATCTATTGCGTGATAATGAGAGGCAAAAGAGTACAGAGATGCTGGACTCTGCTGCTGACCTGATTCACCACCGTGTGGAAATTTTCAAGCTATGGCTAATTGTGCTAGATTGGAGTAGTGGTTGATCAATCATCGTACAGGCCTGAAATTAGAAGAATAGTTTTGCGTGCAGCAGCAGAAACTCCTTTACATATTAATACCTGTCTTCTATGCTCATCATACCACATACCCACACTCGTCAGCCTGAACAATTTCCCATTAAGTTGCTGAAAGCCATTTCTTGTCACTTTCAGGCAGTCATTGGTCATCGAATAAATTGCTCTTTTAATAGGGATTTGCAGATTTGTGGAGCATCTATGTCCTTACATGACATATTCATGTTGGGTCTTGTTTTAATCGAGCAGAATGCATTATACCATGCTTGTTTTTGTTGGATTAGGGTGACAAACTTGTTGCATAACCATATCAGTTATGCTGTGACTTTAGATGGCAATATCATTATTTGTTTTTCAGGTTAAGCAATAGCTCCTATTTATTTTATATTTATGATCAGTATCATTTTGCTAGTTTATTTGGTACTATATTGCATGGTTTGACCTTCTATTCTTAATTCTTTTCGTTGGGTCTTCAGATAATGCTAGTGCCATTGTGAACCCCAAGGGAAAAATGAAAGGTACTCTGTATTTGTGAAGCACTAAATATGATAATCTGACAATCTTAAATTTCAATGTGTGAAATGCAACAACTCCAAAGGTTATAAAAAAAAAACACCCACTACAAAAGTTCGAAGTAAACAAAAAATGTGCCCCCCTTTGTTAGCATTCAAGTATGTTTTTTTTTTTTTTTTTTTTTTTTTTTTGGGGGGGGGGGGGGGGGGGGGGGGGGGGGGGCATGAGCGCATGAGTGAGATTGGCTATAAACTTGTTTAAATGGGGCAGGCTTGTAATTAATGGCATGTAGGTTGGAATCTTAAGGCTCAGTTTGGATGTCGGAAAGTTGGGGGAAAGGAAAATAGAATGCTTGAAATTTCTTAGAAATGGTTTCATTTCTTAAGCCATTTTGACAATTTTCCTTTCCTTTCCTCCAACTTTTCGAGATCCAAGTAGAGGCTAAAGAATGATGATAGGCAGCTCCATGACAAGGAGCCATATTCCATGAAAGAAGAACCTGCAGTTAGGAAATCTGAAATCTCATGAATTCACAAGCGCCATTACTCATCAGTTTCAACTACTCCAAGAAGTGGAGAGCATTTATTGATATCAAAAGCTTCCTCAATATTTGAAAACACTTTGCGCCCAAAATTACACGATATGTAATCTTTACTTTGTTTCACATGGGGTTATTTCTTCTTTGATGTAGTAAGTTTAGGATGGCAGTCGGGTATGGACATATTGAGTTATATCTGGACCTTGTATTGGAGGTTATAACCCATGCATAGATGGGTTATGGCGTACATTGGGTCAATGCACGGGGTACAATCCTCAATGAATGGTATATCATAAGTTTCATAACTTATATCAGCATGTCCTTACATAATCAGGACTGAGTAAGTTTATATTTATATAAAGTACTACTTGCATCTTAGGAGTTATTTGAGGGAGTGCAGCTAACCAACATGACTGGACACGGTAAAATTTTAATGATTCCATTAACCACCGTGATATAAGCCCAACTTGTGAGACCTCCAATGTTTAGAGAATCATGGGAAATGTTAGGCAACAGTTGCGGTGTGGTGGTTGGACCGTCATGATTGTAGATAGCATCTCCTTATAATGATTGTATGATCTTTTAATAGTAATTTTCTAAAGGTAAATCATTGGCCAAACAACATTTGAGTCACCAATACAAAAGATATTGAAGGGTATTGGATGTAAACGGATTCCTTCCCCACTAAAAATTAATCCTATAACATCAATTATTGTGAGGATTTCAACTTTTTTAAATAGTGTAATTCAAGGTGATTGATTTGTGTCTCCTATACAAAATAAACTAGGCAATAATTGAGAATTACATTTCTATTTGGACAACCAAACATACCCTAGCCTTAAACTTGTACCAACCTTGATTTAAGGGCTTTAAATATTGGTTGAAGCCTAAGCCAATCTAATAAGGAAGACTTGAGCAGGCGATCGAGCTAGTAAGCCCAGTTACCCAGAAGCTATGTCCCCGTAGGAATTTTTTGGTAACATCGACATGCAGAGACCCAAATGACTGGTTGGTCACTGGCTCAGTTTGTTAAGAAGTTTGGTTTGGTTACATGATCAATCACATCCTCCCTTCAAACTTTTCAGGAAACCCCACAACCCCACCTCGTGATTGTTCATGCCCAACAACTCACTCTCTTTTCTCTCTAGAAGCCCCTCAATGCCTCAACCCCACCTCTTGAATCTCGATGATATATATCCGATCCACAACACACACACATTCTCTCTCTATCTAGCTCTAGAAACCCCTCAACCCCACAACACTCTCTCTCTCTCTCTCTCTCTCTCTCTCTCAACAGCTCAACCCCATTTCTTGAATCCTGATGATATATAACCAAAACTCTCTGTCTCTGTCTCTATCTGTCTTTGTATGGATATATGTGTGGATGGATAATCCTAACAATTTGAGGCCAAAATTTCACTTTTGTGGTTGATCCATACCACCCTAGCTAGCGACCAAAAAATTGAGAAATCACATGATTTTCTTGCCTTTCTACTTTGTCTTGTAAGATCCTATGCTTCTGTAATTATGGTAATTTTTTTTTTTTTTTCACTCAACATTTTCTAAGAATGAGAAAATCTTGATTCTATGACTTAACAATTGTATAAAATTTTGTTTAATAAAATACAATTGCGGGTAGATAGAGGTTTGTACCTCATACATTGACTCAATGTACTTTGTAACCCACTAATTAATACTTGAGATATAACTTTTAATGTGAGTGTTGATATAAATTATATCATTATGTGCTCATAATTTAACGGTCATTCTATTCTATATCATACGGAGTAATATATATATATATATATATATTTATATATATATATATATATATATGCACACGCAATGCTACACTCACATGCGGGTGTGAGGGATATGTATAAACCTAACAACAACTTTCAGTCCAAAATTATTGAGGGGAGAAAAAAGATTTCTTTTTAACACTACTCTGGTTGACCCAAAGCACCCTCAACAACCAAAAAAATGAGAAATCAAATGCAACTGTTGCTGTTGCTTCTCTCTCTATTCTTCCCCAATCTCCTACTCTTCATTCATCCATCCATAACATATGCAAAATCCATAATCGAACCCTGTAGCTCTTCAGACTCTTGCACCTCCCTTCTCTCTTATCTCCTCCCTTGGGACTCAAAGCTCTCTGAGATAGCTTCTCGTTTCCATGTGAACATATCAGACATCTTTTCCGCGAATTCCATTGACCCAACTCTGTTACCATCCTTCGGAAACCAAATTCTCCCTACCAAATCTCTCCTCAAAGTGCCCATATCGTGCTCGTGTGTCAATGGCATTCGCCAGTCTATGTCGACGACTTACACTGTTCAAGCAGCTGATAACCTGGATTCCATATCGGAGGGCTATGGCAGGCTCGTTAGCGCCGAGCAGATAAGGAGCGTGAATGGTATTAATGGGAAGGAGCCGTTGGCGAGTGGGGAGAGCATTGTGGTCCCATTGCCATGCACATGCTTTAACAACAGCAATCATGGTGTTACCACTGTGTATTTATCGTATGTGGTGGAGAGAGGGGAGAGCTTGAGCAGCATAGGGGATGAATATGGGACTACGGTGATGGACTTAATGGCGGTGAATGGGCTCGGCCAACCGGTGATTTATCCCGGAGACATTTTGGCTATTCCAATCCCAGGTTAGTTCTAGTTTCACATCATGCAATAAGAAGTTTTGAGCAGGATTTAACTGACGGTAATTATTTATTTATTTATTTTCATTTTTAGTAACATGGATATAAAATTCATTACATTGATTTATAATAATCCTAAGATTCAAATTTACAACCTCCCCAATGTCGGTGGAGAATTAACCCACAAGGATAGCTCGGATTGCAAAAGACCGTGGTTTAAGATCTGTCTTACGGGTGGTTTGTATATCATGGAGATTAGTTTGGGTCTCATAACTTGAAATACCTCTCATTTGGCTAAAAAAAATAAAATAAAATAAAAAATACCAGCTCCTAGCTAGATTTATTGTGGTGTGGTGGGTGGTGAGTTTATCGGTATTGCAAGATTAATTAGGTATTTAGGTCTAAGGTTTTGATACCTTGTTAGCCAAAAAAGGAAAATATTGTATACTTGGGATACAATTCCCAAGTTACCACAAATGTAATCAATTAGCACAAAATGTTATCAGATTACAGCAAATGATAACAAATGTTAACCGTTATCACTTAAGGTACAATATTCAATTTTTTTATGAGGTCCCAGCACCATCGAGTTTTCCAAAAATATGACAACATTTACACCAGGCAAATGGTAGGTTCCACCAAATCATGGAAGGTCTAGTGCGTTGAGCATTGAAGAGTCCAGTACTGAGGGGGCTCCTCCCCTCAGTATACGTAGCCAAATGGTTGTCACAATACCAAATCACCTTTGGTAGATGGGACAAGCATCATCTTTGAGTATAGCAGATTAGCCGTTTAGGTCCCCATTTATATACATATATATATATATATATACACACACACGATATTGCACACGTGCGTTACACGTGAATTTTTATCTATCAACAAAATGATTTTATACTTTAAAAATTAACATACATGTTAATCTTTAGTCTGACTAATCTCTTACAACATGGGTAAGATCACTGCCTACTCCATTGATATCTACGATAACTCGCAAGTAAATTTTATAAAGGGTTAAAGTCTAAACATGGATATTGTACTTGATGTATCCAATCCAAATAATCAGGTATTTGAGGTCAGCCCTGTTTTAGGGTCTCAAGTAAAATCTGATTCTTTTTTTTTTTTTGGTCCAGAGAAGTGAAGTCTGAGTCTACTTTTATTGCTTCCTTGTCGATTAATGAAAAGAATGAACTAAGAAATACTTTAAATTTTGATAATGTCCATTTAGAAATAGATTTTAAGCCCATCATCTGGTGGAAACCCTCCTAGCATGGTGGCAATTTACATCTACTGGATGATTAAAGGCCACAAGAGAATCCACCCATGTTGATTGTAACAGCAGCCAAAAAAAAAAAAAAAAACAAACAAACAAACAAAACAAAACAAGTCTCATTTATAATCTGAGTAGACCCTTATGGCTTTTGAGTTGTGGACTTAGTTTTGGCCTTACATTTGGTTTTGGGCTCTCATTAATTTAAGTGTTAAAAAAAATGTGCTTTATTTTTTACCTACCACAAGGATTACCATTGATTGGAGGCCATCATTTTCCACTAAAAATTAGGGACCTTACATGGTCGCAACCTTGGGCTACCCTTAGGACCGGCCTTGGATTTAGTAGTTTGAACCCATTTAATTTTTTTTTTTTTGAAAACAAATAAAACAATATGATAAAGAAACAAAGAATATAATAAAATCTTAAAAAGGGATAGTATTTTCTTTTTTATATTTTTTCTTACTGCATTTGTTAAAAAATTGTAATTTTTTTTTAAAAAAATTATTGGTAGCCTGAAGCATATTCCATGTCTCCATGAGCATTTTTTATTGAAACACAACTACATGAGTATATGTAATTGTGTAAACATATCAATGGAGAGAGATGCTCTATCATTATTTATTTAAAGTTAATAAAACATTCTATCCAAAAAAAAAAAGGGTTAATAAAACACAACCAGGTAACTACATGAGCAATAAAGGAAAATGGGTAACCAAAGAAAAAGCAATAGGTAGACATAAATAAGCAGGTTGTGTGAGGTGGAAGGTGGACGGTTGGGATCAAAACCCAACCCCACATCCTTTCTATACTTTGAGGTCTGAGATCTGAGGTCTGAGCTAAAAAAACAAAAGCAAAACAAACCCCCTCATCACTCTATCTCACAATCTCTCTCTCTCTCTCTTTCCATCATCTACAGAACATTCTCTCTCTATATCTCTGCCCACTGTCTCTTACTCTCTCTCTATATCTCTGCTTTGCTCGCTCTCATGAGTCTCCTCTTTCAAAGCTTCCCAATCCATCCATAAACCCCTTGTCGCCGCTTCAACCTTCGCTAGTTTTCTTCACTGGAAGATCTATGGAGTTTTTCCCCACTGACTCTTTTCTATTCTCTCTTTCTCTCGGTTTTTTCGTTCATAGCTTTGTGTTTTTTTCTTTTTTGGTTTTTGATTTCTGTATTTTTTTACTGAAACTGATTTGGTTTTGGTATATTTGGTTCTTTTTTTTTTTTTTGGTTTGTATCATCATTCTTCCATTCAATTTTTTCATAGAGTTTCATATGGGTTTTGTTTTTTTAAATCAGAGATTGCAAAGTTTTAGCAAAGAAAAAAAATCATACAAAATTTGTATATAAGCACAGTTGGTGTTAAAAACATACCAGATGGTTAGGTAGGCAGGCAGGCAAAGACAAAAGAAGGTAGAAGATGCAATTTTCCTTGTAGAATAGAAGAAGTAGTAGTAGAACGTGTAGTATGTTTGGGCTTTTGGACTGTGTTTCAGTTTGTATTTATATGTTAGGGTTTTAGGTTTTGTAAACGTGTGTTTCAATTAAACGACGATGAAGGGTAAATTAGTATTTAGGATTTTAAATATGGGTATAATGGTCGTTCAAAAGTTTTTCTCATAGGAAAAGGTGGAGAGAAGGTTGAAGCTACTCTTGATGGAGAAAGTGGAATTTACAATCCGTCTGTTTATTTATTATATACGAATTATAGTTTCCGTTTCCTTAGAATTTCTATTTGGGTTTGGTTTATTTAATTATTATACAGATTATAGTTTCCTTAGAATTCTTATTAAGGTATGTGTTTTATGTTGTTATATTTCCTATATATGCAGAAGGGTATAGTTTCCTTAGAATTCTTATTAAGGTATGTGTTTTATGTTGTTATATTTCCTATATATGCAGAAGGGTAGTTGTGTATTTAAAAATTAAAATAAGAGTATATTAGTCAATCAAAAGTTTTTCTTACATTCATCTTTTTATAGGTAGTATAGATATATAGATATAGGATGATGATCAAGTAAGCACGTGTTAATATAACTTATATCAACACCCGCATTGGGAGTTGCATCTTGTGCATTAGTGAGATATGAGGTACATTGGACCAATGTAAGGGGACAACCGTACCCCTAATACATGGTGCTGATATAACTTATATCAACATGTACTGAAAGGAACATAACCGTGTGTGTGTATATATATATATTTATTCTTAAATATTGAGATCAATATATTGTAAGATTTATACCCTTGTGGTGTTTTAAAAATCATTTTTATTGTCATTGGTTCTTCAATGGATAGGGGTTTACTATCGTCATGCCCAAATAGAATCCACCCTTATCCATCTAGCCAAAAAAAAAAAAAAAAAAAAAGGAAAAAAAATGAGAGAGAGGATAAAGAAAGAAAGGTAGATAAAAGGGAAAAGTGGAGGAATGGCCTTTTCTTTCCGCCCATCAAAACCTATCCACCCAAAAATATGCAAAAAAAAGTAGAAGAAAAAGGTTTGTGTAATTTGGCGTGACGAAATACCATTTTCCTTCATTTTTTTTCTTCCTTTTTTTTGTGTGAAGGTAATATACAAATATGATAGAATAATGTAATTATTCATTTCCATTCCTTACACTTCCCACCCTTTACTTATCAATTATCAAACAAAGAGTGAAAGAAAGAACATTTCCTTTTTCCTAACAATAGAAACTCTCTCTCTCCTCTCTTTTCATTTCATTTACATTTTTTGCTGCCTACCAAATGGAGCAAAGAGGCCTGAAATTGAAGCTGCTCACACATGCCTTTAGTTGATATCATTTTCCATAGACTCGTGGTCTGTACTGTGCAGCATGTTCATCAGCAAATCTAGACTGGCGCAATGAGGACCTTATAGTGTCAAATGGCTCTTACGCTCTGACTGGCAACAACTGCGTGAAATGCACTTGCGGACCAACCCATCTCAAGTAAAAAGCCTCAAATCACCTTCTACGGATACATATGCATGCATGCCCCATGCCAGATTGCTTCATTGCCAATATATGTGTAATTAATTTCATAATCTTTGTGCCATCAGCTTGCAATGTTCACCATCTGGTGTGGCCTCATGCTCTCGTCTACAGTGCAAAGGATCTGATCTCTTCATCGGCGACATGTATGAAAATAAAACTGCAATTGGTTGCAATATTACTGAATGCGTATATCGTGGCCATAATGGAAGCAAAATCTTCAGAAGGTAACATAACATTTATTTTTTTTTGAATAAACAAGAATTTTCATCAGTAAAGAAAACAAGTACAGAGAGGGTATGCATTAATATAGAAATTTCATTAATAAGGTATGCCTGAACTCCATACTTTCAAATTTGTTCACCAAAAACAAAAACAAAAACGTCTTGCACAACCACAAGATGTGGCTCAGATGGCCTCATGGTTGGAATACCAACAATGAGGTCTTGGGTTCAAATCTTGTGGCCAGCCCTCCGGGCGTAATAAGTGCAGTAAAGGTTGGTAGGACATACCTCCATTGACGGGTAATCAATTCCTGGATCTGGGTGTGGGTATGAATCCCCGCCGCTGTACAAGTCCGTGACTTACTGGTGTGTGTGTTGTGGGGCCGGTGCACACATCCGGGGTTTGCCTCTCTGTCCTACTCCAGTTAACGGCATTAGGTATCGATTCCGAAGTCGTGGAGGACAGGCTGAGGGGATTCGTCCTCGTATCCAAAAAAAAAAAAAACGTCTTGCACTCCAGCTCTTGCAGCTATTGCAGATTTGTAGTGCCAAAAAAAGAGCCTGCCGCGCGACCTAAATGTATATATAAAGAGCAATGCTGTGCTATCATATCATTTAATTTTTTTTTTAGTTATTTTCCAAACTCTTTTTGGCTGCATCTGTACCTCTTCAGGGGCAATTTCGTCATTTCTTAAAGAAGAGATGAGATAAAAGATGAAAGAAGAGAGAGGAGAGAGAAGAAAATTAAAGGAAGGGAAATGTTGACATTTCCCATGAAAGGGTGTGAATGCAACAAAAAAGAGTGCGGAAATAGATCTCCCTTTAGTTAAATACTCCTCTTTCTCATGTAGAGTATGCAGTTTAGAAGTGACAATATATATGATCTTGAAACCAAAGAGGGAAATCCCTTTTATAGTTTTATCATTTCATAAAGTGTGGCTTATAGATCATTGGAGAATTTGTAACATTATCAATAGAGTCGGTAAATCCTTTCTGACAGTAAAACACCTAATAATTAAAGTGGAATTTTATTAGTTTTTTCCACAAGGATCTTAAGACTAGTAGGCATATTTGAATGAAAATGATTTGACTGTTAACTTTCAAAAGGAATTTGTTTGTTTGTATGTTTCAACAAGAGTTTGAATGCGGTGTGGGCCGTATTGTCACCGGAGGGGTGTCCATATAGCTACACACAAGGACTTCAAAGTTATCACAACACAAAGTGGAAAGGGTCTTGAAAAGGAGGTGTGTGTTCCTTATATTATGTTGTCTAGATGTGAATTTGGCAAAAACACAGTGTTATCCATGTGCAAGGTTTCGAAAACCATCGGATGAAAATGAGAAATTACACTAGTACGGGTAGCTCAATTGGCAAACTTTAGGGGTGTAATATTTCAAGGTCTTGATTTTCGAGTCCTGGTTTTATATCGATACTTGTGGCTTGCAAGAGGTTATAGGTATCCGAGGCTTACCTCAGTCCCATGAACGATGAACGGAGAGGAAAAAGCATGTAAAATACACACACAAGTATTAAATCTAGCATGTCTACAGATTTAGGGCTTTATTTTCTTAATATTATGGCTACTCTGAACATTCCTTATAATATATGTGTCATTGGTTTCCTTGCAGTTTAGTAAACTCTTCTAATGTTCAGTGCTCAGGTAATCGCCACCACTCATTAGTTGCTATTTTTTTTTTTCTTTTTTAATAATTATTTATAATCCCATTCATTAGTTGCTAAACTTAGAATGGATTTCCCTAAGGAATTAATTTTTCTCTAACCGCTGGACTACTCTATCATGTATGTAGGTAATCGGAGTTATAGCACAGTTTTACCGACATCTCCAACATCACCTAATCCCATAATCCCAAAATTAACACTACCTTCTTCTCCATCTCCATCTCCATCTCCATCTTCATCCTCATCCACAACACCGAATCAACTGATGGGGAGAAATGCGTCCAATCCTGTAAATGAACAAAGTTCAAGCATTTCAAGTGATCGAGGATTGCTTAGTCAAGCTTCATGGGTTGGTTTATTAATGCTTGTGGAACTTGCCCTTTCTTTTGTCTTCTAATATGGCAATTTGAGATGCGTTGTACCCTTTGAGGAGATTTATTTGGTGGCAAGGTGGTGCAATGGCGAAGTCACATCAGTGCCTAGAGGGGACCACCCCCAGGGCCGCATTCATCATTTTTATTGAAATTTTGCCTACATATTTTATAATAATTGTTAATTTGCCCCTCTAAACTTCTTTGTCAGCTTCTTGATTTCTATTTCAGGAGTGACATTTTGGGCTCATCTCAATTTTTAATCCCCTGCTCTGTAATATAACCTTCTTTCAACCTTTTGTCCAGACTTACTTGGTGGATGTGAAATTGTAGGGAACAAATGACAATTTTAAGGAGCTGTTTAAAAAAAAATAATAATAAAAAATAAAACATAAATAAATACCTTGTTGAACCTAATATAATCACTTAGTTAATAACATGATAACTTAACGGCATTCTTCTCACTTAGTTGAACGAGCAATCTCGGATTCAAATTTATGTAAGCTTATGGAAAAACATTGATGCACATTTGTTGATATTTGAGGAACTAGAGGTTTAGGTAAATTCTATCAATTGTCACAAAAATTCAAAAAAATAAAGTTTTCATTTAGCCCTTTTTTTGGGTTTTCGTAATTGGGGCTCACATGGATTGAGTTTTCATTTATTGAACAAAAAACATAAATGTGTTGCAATCCAAAATCAAATTGCAACAAAAAGAGAAAGAGGCATGAAATTATTATTTTTTAAATCTTGTGAATTTATGCTTTAAGTTTAATCAATGGTCACAATTGTTGTGAAAATCCTCTGAAGGTTGAGGGAACTATCATTTGGGTACCTAAAATCCAGTCTTGAGAAAAGCAAAACTCACTTGTTCATGACCTCGCATCTTCACATTAATTAATTTATAAGAGAATAATGAAAATGGATTTTAGGGATTATGCCAACCTTAATGGTGATGCAAACCTGATTACAAGCATGTTGAGTGCAATTAGGGTAGTCCAAGTTTGCAGCCCTATGAACCATCATATGCATGAATCAGCTCGTGGACTCGTGGATAACTTCTTAGTTGAGGTCATCTTGAAACTTCATGTGATTACTATGTATGTAACATGTATAATCTGCACACTTAATATTAGTTGGGTTACTGATAGTTCGGACATCCTCATTGTTTGGCCTTCAAAAAAAAAAAAAAAAACACCTATCATTAGCCAAGGGATCATTGAGGAATGTCATGCTCAATGGGATAATGGGTATGGATGTAAAGATTATCAAAAGAAAATTAGAATCAAATACCTCAGACTAGTACCCAAAAAAAGAAAAAAAAATTGATGCAAAAGCCCTAAAGATGGTCTAAGAAGAGAAAGCCACTTAGGATCCAAAATTGAGCCATGATCAAATTAATTAATGTATGATTTAGTTTAATAAGAATCAGTTAATTAAGGATCAATGGTCTTAGAAAACTAATATAATTTATAAAAATTTCAGTGTAACCTATTGATCATAGAGTCGTCTTAGAAATTTTCCAAAACTTAAAATATACAAAGACAAAAAATATACAAAAACAAAAGAAAATTATTTTTTTAATAATGACAAAAAAAAAAAAATAATAAAAACTAAAAACACAAAGAGGGGAGGGAGGGAGGAATACACCCAGGTAAGCTCTAGACACATATTGGGCTGATGAGTAGAGCCGATTCCAAAATTAAGACCTGTGTTCTTTTCTCCTTAGAAATATACACATTTTCTCACTAACCAAACAGATTGAGTTCGGAGGATGTGAGGAAAAAAATAGAAAGTCTACCTTCTTCTCGGGCGGATGTATCACTTCTCTTCCTCTCCCGATTTCCTTATATAAAGTCAGACCTCTTTTCTATTCTCTGATACGAATTGATATGGGCGTTTGCACGTTCATTCACTATCTCAGATAGTTTCAGTGAGATCTCAATCTGAGGCGATCTAAGCATTACGATCTCAGGTCTCGCTATGTCTCCACATATCGGATCTCTACACATATAAGAGATCGACCCTCTTCTGCATCTTTTATCTCACTGGTATGTATCACATTCCTCTGAATTTATTCTTGCTCTGTTTGGTTGCTGAGAAAATGAATTGAAATTTCCAATATTTTTCCATTCTATATATTTTTTTTCAAAGCTCAATTCTGTTCGAATCCATATAGTCATATAGATTGTATCGGGCTCAGTCGAGGGTTACTTTGGTTTCTGCTTGTTCCGTCCTTAAATTTTCTCAACAACCCGGAGCACTAGGGTTGATTTGGCACTGTTTGGTTGCTGAGGAAACATTGTAAAAGGTAGAGAAAATAAAATTTTGTGGTTTTTTTTCTTCCTATTGTTCTTGTTCAAAAGAATGGAAAATGCAATTCAACTAAGCCAAATGGCTGTGTTGGGGCTCCGTAGAGGAGAGGTTTCTGTTTTATTGGGACCCAAATAGTTAAATGTCTGAAATTTGAATTTTCTCGGCATCCAAATGGAGCATTAGGATTTTCATGACGTGCTTTTTATTGGGATGATGTGAAGTGATTTTTATGAATTTGTTCCCTTTTTCCACAGGTTATTGTGGCCTTTTGCATTTCTTCTTTTGGAACTCCACTAATTGTGTTACCAATTAGACAACATTGAGGCAGTAATAATTAGTGGCAAGTAATTCTTGTACTGAGGCAATGCCACCGCCCAAATTTTATCAGGGATTCTCATTTTTTGGAAGTGGGGACTCAAATAAGGTTGAAGGCATAAAAAATGAGCTCTTGCCATCTCTGAAACTACACACAGATAAAGATGTATATAGGCCTGGTGATTCGGTTGATGTTACTATTGAGATTAGTAACTTGGGAGTGACTGACGGGCTATCTGAAAGTGATAATGTGACCAATACAGTGTGTTCTCTTTTGATCGAAAGGCTTACTTTTGAAATGAAAGGAATTGAGAAGTTGGATACTCAATGGTTTGCCACACAAAAGCCGTTGCCGGGATCTAAGCATAGAAGAGGTTTGTTTAAGATTTCAGGTTCATTTTTTTTTTTTTCCCTCTGAAAATGTGGAAGTTTTTTGGAACTCAGGTTGTTTTCAGGCATTTAAGGGCCCAAGTTTTGGTAAACCTGGAAAATAATCGTTTGACGTCTCTTGAAAATGGCTTGCTTCAGGAAATTTCTTGGAACACGTTTCTAAACACCTTACCAAATGCATCTTCTGATTTTTCATTTAAATTTTTTATTTAAGATTTAAGATAGTTACGATATGCGAACCAAATGGGGCCTTAAATTTTGAATCTCATATTTTAATTTGTTTTGGTTTCAAAAAATCTGGAAAGAAAAGATAATTTCAAGCCCGTAAATAATTGTATTAGGGTCTTTTATAATAAAATATCTTAAAATTTAAATTTTAATGTCTTTTCCTTCCCTACAAAGTTCTCAACAACTAAATGGAGCATTTGTAATTTGAAATATATATATATTATTTCTTTTTTCTAGACAAGGAAATCTGACATGCTTTCTATGGCTATGTTCAACAGTTCAATGGTATTACTCCTTACCGTGATCATATAATTTTTTTTATATTTCTTTTTAAGTGTTTTAGTCAGTTTAGATATGAGGTAGTCTAGTATCTGATTTTTGGCACTTTTTTCTCCGTGATTTTTCAAATTCCATGAGATATAAGTTTGTCATTCAGTGCAGTCTGTTTAAATAGGACTTAAAATTGAGATCTAGACATATTTAATCATGACTACTACTACTTTTGTTTTTGTTGCTTTACGACGCCATTGGGGCAGTTAACATATTGGCATTCAGTGTAGTCTGTTTAAATAGGACTTAAAATTGAGATGTAGACATAATTAATCATGACTACTACTACTTTTGTTTTTGTTGCTTTATGACATCATTGGGGCAGTTAACATGCCAAGGACGTTTATTTTTTAAAATATATCCTTTGTGTGATATTTGTTGAGTTTGTGATCCATTTTGAAGGCAATTATTACTCAATTTTTTGATGCATGTGAATGATTATGGATTTACATTCAGTCCATCAAATAAGTTGTTGGAGGTGTGCTGTTATAACAGTTTTTTGGGTCTTATGGTTTGGAGAGAAATGTTGGGACTTCTGAAGACAAGTTTGATTTTTTGGATGGTTTGTGGGATTCGGTTCATTTTCCGACTTCTTTTTGGGTTTCGCTTTTAAAGGTTTTTGCGGGGATTTCTTTATTTGTTATTAACGCTGATTGGAAGTCTGTATGTGAGCCTTAGTTTTTGTTTGCTTTTCTTCATGGTCGTGTTCTCGTTAGGTGGACTTCTTGTTCTCCTTTTCTACTTTTTCTTTCTGGTTAATTTATCAATAAAATTCACATTTGTTGCTAATCAAAAAGGAAAAAGAAAAAAAAAAGGATAGTGTTATTGCCAGAGAAGCTTTTATTGCCTCCATGCTTTCTTAAATTCGTAGGTGGTTGATGTGAAAAATTTGCCCCTTTAAGGCAAAAGCTCTCTAATACTGCTATTTTAGTTCCAAAATTATCCTTTCCTGGTCCATTCCCATACAACTGTTCATTTCCATCTTCAATATTTTTTTACAAAAAGAATGTTTAAGAGTGGAAGATGTTGAGAGAAGGTGTGAGGTTGGATTCTTTAAGCCAACTGCAAAATGAATACCTGACAAATGCAGACGATAAATAGAGGCAACAGCTCCCAACGCCACCAATTATGAACAACATAACATAACCCTAACAAAACTCATCAACGACCCATACCCCATGGTTGTCATCTCCGCCAAAAACAGCACTGCCACCATTAAGTGTCTTCATCCTTACAAGTTACCATCATCACAACGCATCTTAATCACCAACCCTGGCATAACTTCCTTCCTTCACCAAGCGTCCAAAACCCAAACAACCAACCCCACAACCCACTTATCTCCTTTTTTAACACCCATATCAAATCTTTACATAAATAAAAATAATAATAAAAGTTGATTCAATAATAGAATACAAATATTCCATTTCTGCTAAATATAATCAAAGACAGTAGAAGTTAAAAAAAGCAACTCAAGTAAAAATAAAAACAAAGAAGAGGAAGAGGAAGAGGAAGAGAGGGAGGGGGAAGGGGAAGGGGGAGGGGAAGGGGGAGGGGGAGGAGGAGGAGGAAGAGGAAGCGGAGTGGGCATGGAAGCAAAAGCCAGTGGTGCTGTTGAAACTTGGTTTTGATTTCACTGGTCTGGAACATAAAAAGGATGTCGTTGCAATTGTGCGGGGGTCCATCACCTAGCAAGGTCCCTTTACAAACAACAACACACAATAAAGTTGAGATCGGTGGGTTCCAACTTCCAAGGTGAGGAGAAGGAATTGAAATTGGAGGAGAGAGAAGGGGGTCCGGGGTCTGGCATTTTGAAGCTGGTATTGGAGAGGGTTTTGGTGGGGTTTTGGGCCATGGGTCAGAGAGAGCGAGAGAGCCCAACTTACGTCAGGGGCTGACATGGCCAAGTTGAGTTGGTCCACTGAGTTCTCCTAACTGAGTTTAGCATAGCATAGATTTTTCTCGCTGGTCTCTCTGGGACTCCACCTTCTCTGTTATTGGTTCTTTGCAAGTTTTGCTGTTCCATTAGGTTGAGGCAACTGAGTCCAGGACTGAGATTGGGTCCAATTTGTGTTTGAAGGAAGTCTACAAAAGTTGGGGCGAGGGTTCAAACTTTGAGGCGAATGAAACCCAGAAATTCCCCATGCAGGAGGACTCATCTTCACCTTCCCAAGCTGTAAACCACGCTTGTTCATGACTGAATTCATTGAATGAGTTGAATGGCCCACTGACTGAGTGACTGATTGGTGAAGGCTCTGACCATCACATAGTAGCCAACCCCCGTTCTATCCCATCCCTTCTTTTTTTTTTCCTACTCTTTTCTCTCTTTATGATTTTTTTTTTCTCATCTCTTTTCTCTCATTTCTCCCTCTTTTTTCTTACTATTGTTTTTTGGCTGACACATAAGAGTGGCATTTTCTGTTGACTTTAAAGGTTATAAGGTTCAGGTCATGCAGGAAAATATAATTTCACACATGTGGAAGCCACAATAGCTTCTCTGGCAATAACATTACCCTAATATAATGTCAATTGGGAATAACGATTTGAACTAGACATTGAATTCTTGGTGTTTTCTCAATGATGATATACTGAATAATAGACAATGAAGACTTGAAGTAGTGGTCCATATCTATGCTCCAAAATTCATTTTGGAAATTAGATATTGGAAAAGATGTGAACCTAATTTTGTGGCTCAATATTGAAACCCAATTAACTAAAAGGTCTAGCTTTAGTTCCCAAAATGCAATGTGAAACTAACTATATTATCACTACAATACCAGGCCCATTTTTATTTCCTCATTATCCTCAACCTTTAAGAGATAAAAAAAGATATGATTTTGTCACTTAGGGGATGTAGCTATGTTCTTCACCAATAACTGTTACAATCTTTCCCATGATAATATTAAAGGATATTGTTCATCAGATTATGGATTCTGCCCTCCTGTGGATGGTGCATTTAGTTTTCACTGGTGTCCAACAAAAGTGTTGACAAACGTATAGGCAGATGACGTCAAAACTAACAAAGGCCAATCTACCAATTAAACATTAAATGAAAGTACCAGATCCTGCAAACACATACTGCCCCAAGTTCACAGATCCCTAGTTTGGAATCTGCAAACACCATTGAGTACAAATGCATAATTGAATTTAAATTTTGTTGCCCTGAAGTTCTGCTTTCCAATCAATAAGAAGAATACAAAAACTTGGGAAATCATTGAGAGAAGTGGGAACATTTAGCTTTTAGTAAAAGATTGAATCTGGTTAGAGAATGGAGATTTTGAGTCATTTGAATTTGGAACTATGTCCCAAATAATACTTGTAGGCATTTTTCACCATTGATTCAACATAATTTTTTGACTGCAACTGATGCTAGTTGCCACTATGTCCAACTTCCACCTTCTCATATTTAGTTTCCTAGTAAGGCATGGGTAAAAATATATATTTTTAAAATTAGAAATTATTATTTATAATTTTATTTTATATATTTTTTCTCACGGAGGGTCATATTGTCTGTTAATTAGCATTGGTCAAGTATGTAAATTTTCTTTTGAATGACTTTCCAAGGAATTGTCATTTTCCTGGGAGCCCCCTCAATCTTATTAATTATGTGATGGATTTAATCGACAGAAATAGGTTTGATATTGGCATTACAACTTGTTACATTAATGCTAGTAAGATGAAAAAAAATAAAGAAGTTGTAACATGAAATGTTACTGATTTAGATTTTTTATTAACCATTTCAGGTGAGCATGTTTTCATGGACTGCTCAACTCCATCTATTGTCTCAAATCAGATAGTTTCCTCTGGGGATATTAAAACATGTAAGACAATTTTTTCATTTGTTATAACCTGTCTTTATGTTATTTTATGTTCATTCTGATTACCTTGAGACCTGGATGGTTTTTCTTCCATCCCTATCAGTAACTTTAGATTTATTGGAGTTGCTTATTTCGCTTATTTATCTTTCTATTTATTTGGAAATTCTGTACATGGTAATGGTACAAAACATATATGTAATAAATTTACAAAGTAATAATCCATCTTTTGCACAGAACTGGAAAACTTTGGCCTTTCTGTATTTTAGGAAGCACCATCTTCAAGTGCTATAAGTCTGGAGAAAATTCGTTGGACCTTTTTGTGGGAAGGGATAGGAGGTGCATTCAACCATCACTTGGTGAATTTGGATGAGGCATGTACTTCAAAGAAAAAGGTGGGTTGGAGATTTGATTAATTATAGAATTGAAGCACGCCCTACTCGGAAAATAGTTTTGAAGATTTGGCTTGAAGCGTGATTGTATATTGAGAGATTTAATCTCAGCAAAATATCATACCTTGAGCATGAATGGGATCTTTAGGAGGTATTGTCACCAAGAGGTTGTGAAGTGTGGAAAAATTATTCCTGGCTTGAGGTTGTTCTTTGGTAAAGGCGTAAGAGTGGAGGTGGGAAGTTGCAAGGCTAGAGTTCCCCTTTAGGTGAAGGTGTTAGCTTGGTCTGTTGCGCACCATAAAGCAAATATGAATGATTTCTTCCAAAAAGGGAAGACCAAGGAGCTACATTTCTCCTCACTGGTATGTACTTTGTAATAGGAGTAGTGATATAGTGGATTGTTGTTTTTTGCATTGCTCATTGTCTCTTATGTTGTGGCAGCATCTGTTTCACCAGGTGGGTCTGTTATGGGTGATTCCTCCTTATAGTGATGTGATGTTTGTGATTGACTTTAGGGGCATTGGAAATAGTAGGAGAGCTAGATCTTTGTGGGGTTGTGCGATTGTGGTTGTCTTCTTGGTGATTTTAATTTCTTGGCTTCCTTGTAGGTGTCAGTTGATAAGCTCTTTGCAGGTACTACCTGTTGTTGATTCAGAAAGATTGGATAGCTATATGTTCTTCTTCCTGCCATATCAAAATTATTATGGTGATTGGTGAAGTGGTTCCCCCCTTCGTTTCGGGTGGTCAAACTCATTTCTGATGGATTCTCCTTAAGTAATCAGGGCGTGGTTGGGATTGGAGGCATTTTAGAGATTATCTTGGGAGATTGTTGTTTTAGTTTTCTTAACTGGATTTTTTTTTTTTTGGGGGGGGGGGGGGGGGGGGGGCTATTAAGGCAGAATTGTTGGGTATCTTGGAAGGTCTATAGGAAGCCTCTTCTATTAATTTTAATCCGATTATCATTGAAGGTGATTCAGCTACAATTATGAGTTGGGTTTGGAAGAGGACCTAGAGTTGGAGTTATGCAACATTATTAGGAAGATTTTGTATAATATGCGTAATTGATTTAAGGATTACATGGACTCGCAGGTCTTGGAACAGGGAAGCTGATTTTTTTGGCTAAAAGAGCACCTAATACAGGTTTGCATCATAGAGATAAAGTTTGGATGGTTTGTGTTTTGTCTTGTAGGGAAGGTTGTATGGGGTTGAGTTGTTATGGCTGAGGGCTGTATAGGTGTTTTCATATGAGGTGGGTTAGTTTGATTGAGTAGAAGGTATACTGGTTCAGTCAGTTGCACTTCTGGTCCTACATTTGTATTGTTATTCTTATTATTTTAATAAAATTTGTCCATCATCAGAAAGAAAAAAGTTGGATCAAAGTCAGATTTTCGAATGATAGAAGGTGGGATGAAGTCATGAAGCCCCCTAGAAAATGTCTTTCCCTGTGTTCAAAATTGCAAACTTAAGTGTTTCAATATTAGGAAAATGGAGTGTTTTTCCCCTCAGAGTTAGGAAGTGGTCATTTCAATTGGGGTCGTACTCCTTTTAGGTCTGAGGACACGTGGTTAGAGCATCATTTGTTCAAGAATTGTTTTGAAAGTAAGTGGAAAGACAATCCTGTTGAGGGGTGGGAGGTTTATAACTTATAAGTTTATGCAAAAGTTGAAATGGATTTAACATAAAATGAAGGTTTACAAGGAAGTTTTTGGAGATATTAGAGAGTAGAAATGTTATATTTCCTAAAGAATATATGAATTGGATCACCTTGAGGAGGGTGGTCTAATAAACAATGATTTTAGGATGGGGAGAAGAAGCTTAAGGAGAAGTTTCAGGAAGTTTTTTTTAAAGAGGAAATTATGTGGTGTCAAAAGGCAAGGTCAAGTGGTTAAAAGGAGATAATACTATTAAATTTTTTCACAACATGGCTAATGGAAAAAGAAGAAAGAATTTTACTAGGAGATTGGAAGTTGGGGATGGTATAGTGGTTGGGGAGGGGCAGATTGTTAATGAAATTTTAAATTTTTTTCCCTCTTTGTCCTCTTCTAATGGAGTAGAGAGCCAGGACTAGAAGGTGTTGAGTGGAGCCCAATTGGAGTTTCTAATGCTTTGAGGTTGGAGAGACCTTTTTAAATTAAAGAAATTAAGTGGGCAGTTTTTTATTGTTATAGGGATAAGGCGCCCGGATGTATACAATGGCTGTCTTTCAAGATTGTTGGGAGGTTGTTAAGGAAGATTTTGGCAAAAGTGTTGACTAAAAGGCTGGGAGAAGTTTCGGGTGAGACTATTTTTGAGACTCAAGGAGCTTTTGTGGAGGGGCCTCAAATCTTGGATGTGGTTTTGGTGGCCAATGAAGCAGTTGAGGTGTATAGGTCAATGAAAAGGAAGGCATATTATTTAAGGTAGACTTTAAAAAAGTTTATGATCATGTGAATTGGGATTTTGTGGATTGTGTTGGAAAAGGAAGGTTTTGGGGAGAGGTGGAGAAATTTGATTTAAATTCGTTTATCTTCAATGGGTTTCATTTTTTTTCTTTGCTTTGAGGGCTAATTGCCTTCTATACATCTTATTGTATACCTTTTTTTTTTTCCTTTTTTTTTTTTTTTGGCATATACCTTGCGTGTGCAGGGGATTTCCCCAATCCTTTGGATTAAATGAAATTTACCTCATGAATATATATATATATATATTACTTCAGAAGTTGAGTTGTTCAAAATAGTCAATTTTAACTAAGTGTGGACTCCTCTACTACATAATTAGTATGTAACACTATATTCATATCATTTTATTCTACATTTTCTACAATCTTCTTGTAGACTGATACTATGAATGAGATCCTTTTTACATTTAATAAAAATATCACATCACTTTGTCTTTAATTTATGTGATTGAAATCAACTGATTACTTATGTTTTCCACAGATGTTGTTCGAACATCACTTCCAAGCATTATACCACCATCATACAAGGGTGCCACCATTCGTTACCTATACTACGTTAGAAGTACATTATCTGGACGATGGCTGATATTGGAGAATGGCCACTCTCATAGGGAGTCAGTCAAAGATCTTGCTGAACTGGTTGGTTTCCTTAGATTCTTAATTGCTTTTAAAAAGTTGCTGAAATGATTAGTCTTCCATACGTTATTGTGCAGCTATTCAGAGTGTCATTTCGTTGCTGCTTCTTGTGGTGGAGCTATTATATTATACTAGTTCCCCTATTTTAATTCTGAATTTTGTATTCTTTATTTTAAAATTTACTTCCATTGATGATTTAATAGTTCAATATTAAACACCCTCCCTTTTTGAGAGTTCTACATGATTATTGGATGAGACTTTTTTCTGGATAAGTAAATATTTAAGTATAATCAAATTATTTAGTATCACACTCGGAACGGCAATAGCTTTCATCTATGCCAATTTTATGTTCTGTGTGACACTTTTGATTCAAATCTGAAGTAATGAGATATATGATTTGGACATTAATCAAGAATCTAGAGGCTAATTTGGGAGTTGCCAGTGGAGCATATCTCATTGTTAGCAGCTGGTTGAGCTAAAGTAGATAAATCCGTGAGAAATTATATGTTGTATTTTGAGATTGTGAATTTCTCTTCTTCTTATTCTTCTTCTTTTCTCCAGAATGCATTTTGAATGATAATATGCTCACATGGTTAAAAGTGTGATAATATGCTTGCATGGTTAAAAATGGAGGCAGTTGATTGTTGTTTCGTGGCAGTTTTTGAAGCATGCTTCTTTCTTCCAACTATGTCCTTTTTTTTTCTTTTATTTATTTATTTTTATTTATTTTATTTTATAAAGTAAGTGTATGTATTAAAGAAAGGGTGAAGCCCAATTACATAAGGGATATACGTGAACAAGCCTCACAAAAAGAGGGCTCAAGCAAGACTAAAGCTTGAGAGAGTCTAAAACAAGAACAAAAGAGAGGTTACACTTGTTAGAATGGCTACAAAACCACCAATAAAGACATTTGGTAAAGGTGGACTTAAGATCAATTGTAGAAGCTTCGGACTCTTTGAACGTTCTCAAGTTTCTTTCCTTCTATAAACACCAAAAAATGGCATGCGGAGTCATGTACCATAAAGTCTTCAAATTCTTGCAAACCGCTCTGTTAGACCAACCCAAGATAAGATCATGGGTATTAGAAGGCAAGACCCAATGAATCCCAAAAAGTCTAAAAGTGAGAGACCAAAGGCTCCAAGCAATTTTACAATGTAAGAAAAGATGAACGATCGTTTCCACCGCTTCCTTACACATGATACACCTATTAGCCATAACCCAACCTCCACCAGTCAAATTATCAATGGTCAAGCATTTAGCCTTGGCCACCAGCCAAACAAAGAAAGCAACTTTGGTAGGAACCGATGAAACCCAAAAATTCTTAGCTGGAGCAAACAAATCAAGTGAAGAGGTCAAGACTTTGTAGTAAAATTTTACTGAGAATAAACCTTTAGAGTCCTTACGTCACACCAAAGAATCATTCCCTTGAAGCAAAATCTTGCCGTCATAAAGCCTTTGAAAAAAGACATCACCATCTCCAATTCCCAATCAATGCCAAATCTGGGCTTTATTCCTCATCTAACATTAAAGAAGCACCTACTGCCTTTGACTTTCAGTCTTACTACACTTTTTTCATGTCAATTGCATATGTCTGTTAAGTTTCAAACTTAAAAGCCTAAGTTTATAAGTGGAGGGCCCAAATAGGTATATGAAGCTATGTCAAACCCAATATTTGGGTGATATGGGATGTGTTATATTTCTAACATTCCCCCTTACGTGCAGGCTTAACATAGGCCTGTCATGTGGGTAAAAAATACGGGCTCAATAGGCCAGGAACGACATGCTCTGATACCATGTTAAGTTTCTAACTTAAAAACCTAAACTTATAAGTGGATGGCCCAAACAGGTATATGAAGCTATGTCAAATCCAATATTTGGGCGGTGTGGGATGTGGTATATATTGCGTCTGATCCCATACTCGACATGGTGGCTAGCTCTGATACCAAATGATACGAACCCTTGGGTAGAACTCACCCTTAAAAGCCTAAGCTTATAAGTGGAGGGCCCAAACAGGTATATGAAGCTATGTCAAATCCAATATTTGGGCGGTGTGGGATGTGGTATATATTGCGTCTGATCCCATACTAGACATGGTGGCTAGCTCTAATACCAAATGATACGAACCCTTGGGTAGAACTCACCCTTAAAAGCCTAAGCTTATAAGTGGAGGGCCCAAACAGGTATATGAAGCTATGTCAAACCCAATATTTGGGCGATGTGGGATGTGGTATATTTCCAACAATGTCTTGCTTCACTAGTTAATTTTGAATTTAAGATCCCTCTTAATTGTTTGGATCCTTCATCGTTTGATCAGATATTGACTTCAGGTTACTCCATTAATATTGCTTTGATGTTATTTCCCTTGATTAGTTTTCCTTAGCAAGGTGTCAAGAGACTATGTGCCTGATATTGCATGTCTATAGATTGTTTGTTCCCATAAAATATTTATTTTTTGTATTAATAAAGAAGTTTGGCCTTCTCACTTATTATTTTACTTTCTCAATAGAGAAAAAAATGTCTCTTCTTTGGTTTCAGACTTTCAGGTTTGTAATGACATTATTACATTTATTGGTATCATTTTTTTTAGGTATTGATACTTAAAGGGTAGTCAAGAGAGAAGATGACTGTTATGTTTTCATGTATTTGATATTTTTTTTTTTGTTGGTTATATTTTAGAGGATGATACCCTTGAAATGATGAAATTGTTGGATGCTTAACCTGTTTTATCATGTTGGAAACTTGTTGATGTGGCACTCAATGTCCACAGGTTTCAGATGCTAGTTTGTTGCATGTTATATCAATTATATATGGAAAATGTGTAAGAAACATGCAATGTTAGGCATACTTAACATGTATTTGTATTCAAGAGCATCCATACCTTCCTTTTTTAAGAATACCCTAAAAAACATGGAAACCGCCCAAAAAGAGAGTAAATGATAGCACTATTTAAAAACGTGGTTTTAGGCCCTCGAAACAATCAAATTATGCATTGCAAAAATGAAAAATCTCTTGTAATGAAGATGATTGTTGATGATAATTGTTTTTGGTCTTCACAATAAGCTTTATAGATTGAGAGAGAGAGAGAAGAAGCATAAATGCTATACCTCTAGGCTTTGCTAGTGTCACCATTGCTTTTGTCACTAGCACTATCTCCGCTATTACAAACCACCACCATCATCGGTGGTGATACCATTTCTGTCATCTCCATATTCACCACCACCCATTACAGCCACAGTTCTCATAACAAACCATTAGTAGCATTAAACACCACAATCTTCAACGCCTATGCCTTCACTTCTACTACCGTATCCACCAACCAAAACAATCTCTTCCATTGAAACTGTCTCAAAAGACCACCCAAATACTACCTCTTTCATTGAAACCAACCCAAACACCACCTGTGGTGGATCTTATAAGCTCCAATACCTTGGCCATGGGATGGTAAGATCCTCTGACATACAAATGCACCTAATAACCAGAAATTCTCAGGGGATTGAGAAGCAATGTTTTAAAAAAAAAACTTTGGGGGTGTGCATGAGAGTATATGTAGAGATATATAGATATAGAGAGAATGTGTAGAAAGAGAAAGAGAGAGAGACAGTGGTGAAGAGGAAGTGTAAAGAGAGAAAAGGGTATTTTTTGGTATCTCAAGAGTATCTTGGTAATGCGTAGTTGAAGATGGAGAAGGCAGAGGTGGTGTTGCTGGCGACTTGCAACTCTAGATTCAACCGTTTTTTTTTTTGTTTTTGAAATATTGAAATTGCTTATCATGATAACCAAAGCTTTCTTATCCATAATAATGGCCTTACAATTAGGTTTTTTGGGTCTTCACGATATGCAATTTTGTTGCTAATAAACGAAAAACTGCTTTTTCTATGGTGGTTGTTTGGATGCCCATGTTTACAACTACGTCTCAAGTGTGGGCAAAATTGGTGCCAATTTTACGACTTTACCTTTATAATGGCAACTTTGTGGTTGTTATCTGTGTCCCCGTTTTTTAATTTGGAGGGAACACCCTGTCTTTTTTCACCATCCATGGCCTTAAGTAGTCTAATACATTCTCACTTATATTTTTATGTTTTTTCGCGAAATTCAAACCTACAGGAAGCTCGTATTCCATTGCAAATATGGGTCACTCAGAAAGATAGTGGATTGCAGATTGAGGAAGGTCATAGTGATGGTGAGTGTTTTCTTTGGGCCTCTTTATTTGAGGTAGTATAGTTTTCACTTCTGTCATTGGCTTTTGGTTCAAAGTTAGACTCTGGAGATTCAGAATGTGACTTTGATTCTATCATATTAACATGCAGATCTATGCAAGGAATTAAATATCGATATTGAAGGATATATCAAGGGTCCAAAAACATGGATATATCGATGGATATCGAAAATTTCGATATTGATTCATAGATATGACGGATATTATTAGTTAAAGATGTATATTTTCATTGAAACTTTGGGAACAATGATTAGACTTTAATAAACAGTTTAGAATCAAAATATTGCAATTTAAATATGCATTAAACAAGTATGTATTGTGTAGGGTGTAAAAATTGTGTCACACTAAGTGAAAGAATGAATATTTTAAGAGAGTAAATGAAAGTTGTTATTTCATAACACTAATTTAAGCCATTAGTATAATTGAAATATGTATATAAATCAATACTAAGTAAGAGGTGATAATTTTGACACAATAACAAGAAAATGAATTTCTCGATATCCTCGATATAGTTGATATATTTCGATATATCGATGATACCATGTAGAAAAAAAGAAGAAGATACTATGGATATATCGAGATTTTATCAATAATATTTTTGATATCGACAATATTGTAAAGATATTTTACAAAAAAGATATGTTAGTTAGATATCGTATCGAAGAGTCCGGATACATGGATATATTGTGGATATATCGAAGATATCATGGATATTTTAGTCCATGGATCTATGTATTTCTTTAGAATCTGAAGAAATTTTTTGTAGAAAGTATAGCTGAACCTAAGGGGTAGCTTAGTTGGCAAGGGACCACACCTTAGGAAGCAGAGGTCCCAAGTTTGACTCCTGTCAACCTCTTAGGGCTACTGCACAAGGCTCCATGGTTCTCATGGGTCTTGGGTTTACTCGTTCATTTGGTTGTGGGTCTTGCATGGGAGACCGGGGTTTCCTTGTAAGGGCTTCCTCATCAAAAGAAAAAGAGTACAGTTGATTGAAGACTTTTTTTTTTTTTTTTTTTTTTTTTCCTTTCGTAATAAATTGAGGAATTATTAATTATTTGAAATATTTTTTGATGAAAATTATTAATTATTTCAAATTCATAATCTAAAGATAAGTAAGTATGAGTCTATTGATGCCAATCTATTGGTTGATGGATCGAATGCATAAATAATCACTTGGAGCACCATCTCTTCATTTTTCGAGCAATATTTTTTATGAGACCATTTGACAAAGTTGTAATGTCCATTCAATATTGTGGTGTTACTACTCAATTTTATGAATTTAAGTGTCATATGACTCATCTAAAAATCTAATCTCTTATCATGCACATCAAAAGAACAGCATGAGGAAAATGGTTGTTTTTTTTAACTATATTTTTTATAAATATTTTCAGGAATTGTTCCTGCTACATCCATCCAAATGGATGTATATTGGAGAGAGGTGGATGGAGACTCGGACTGGGTAAGCTGTCTATATTACTAGTCATTTTCATTCAGTATTTTCCTTTTGTTGAGATTATTTGTATGTCATTTTTTGGGTACATGAACAGCCATTCTAGCTTTATGTTCTTTCAACCTAATATGTTCATTGGCAACTGGAAATATTTTATGACTCGACATGATTCCTTGAGATAAATTATGTCCTTACAGGCCAGAGCTAATGAAATTTATGATGGTGTGGAGGAAGGCTATGAAAGCTCAAGAGATGAGGTCTCATCTGTTTCTTCCTACAATCCCATGAAGGAAAATATACACAAAGCTTTTGGAAGTTCATTATCCTTGCAATCATTTGCAGCAAGGTCTTCAAACAAGGATTCTCCCTGTCTTGAAGGAGGACGCCCAAGTTTATCCTCATATGTGGCGCTTCCTCAGCTGTCTGTGTCTGAGGTCTTATATGATTCTAGTGCGGGTAAGTAACCTTTTTTTCCAGGGACATTACAAGTCATGGTATTAAGCTTTCTCTAGTGACATTACAAGTTGGTGGATCCTATATGATATTGAAAATTTGCCCAGTTCTGAGGTTATTATAATTGCTTTCACCATTGCATCAGGTCATTATGATCGTTTTTACTGGCAATTTTTTCTTTAGCATGCCTCCTAATGCAATGAAAATGTTTTTTTATGTTTCTGGTTTACAAGTGAGTTACAAGCAGCATTTCTTATAAAGATTCTCTCTGCAAGCAGATATTTTATCACCACAGAAATCTTCAGCCGTTGTCTCTCCAAGTCAGCAGCGAAAGCATACAAAACCCTTTTCTGCAGATGATGATGTAGGAGTTTCCTCTGAACCGGGAATTGTTGAACCTGTAGCATGTAAAGCACTAAAGCATCTCATTTTCTTCTTGTAATATGTTTGGTCTCTCATATATTGATTCTGATGACCCTTGTTTATTATTTTTAATTTTGTTAAACTTATTTGCTGCAAACATTGTCTGCAGCAGAAGGCTTTATTCGAGGAAGGTCTTACAATATCAGGCTGGATGACCAAGTTCTGCTCAGATTCTCTCCAAAGAACTCTGACTCAACCTATTACTTCAGTGATATGGTAATTGCACTTTTATACTGTTTTGTGCGTGTTCCACATTTATTTAACATTTTTTATGTTGGTAACAGATTGGTGGCACCCTTACTTTTTTCCATGACGAAGGAGCCAGGAGATGCCTTGAGGTAATTTTATTTTATTTTATTTTATGAAGTAATGATATATATTAAAAAAGAAAGGGCTTAACCCTCGTACATAAGATATATACAAGAGATAAGGCAAGGACTCCATAAACAATGGAGCCATCCAAAAAAAACCAGAAAAAAACAACTATCCCCCACACCCTAGTAAAACTTAAGAGAATCAACAGAAGAAACAAAAGAATGATTACATCCACCCTTATAACTACAATACCACCAAAAAAGGGATTTAATCAAAATGGTCTTGAGCTCCATAATGAACGTTTGCACCCCTTCAAAATTTCTTGCATTCTGCTCTCTCCAAATGCACCAAAAAAGTGCATGTGGGACCATCCTCCATACAATCTTAGCTTCTTTCCTTCCCCCCTTTAAACCACCAACCCGATAGAGAAATCAGAGACTATAATAAAACAATAGAGAAATCATTAAAAGCAATAATGTTTTGTTTAGTGTTATTGAGATGCATTGTGGAGATAACTAGATGGATTATTGTCATCCAGGTTTCAATAACCTTGGAGACTTCAGAGACTATAAGTCGGCGTTTTGTACATCCTTCTCGGAGGAATTCCCCAACAATTACGAAGGTATTATTGCTGATTCTAAGCTATCTACTTAGATTATTGATTGATGAATTAGTTGACAAAGCACAGATATTTCGACAAAGGTTGTTAGTTAGAGTCATGAGTCTCATGACAATGAATTTGTAACTGGGATGCAAGATTGCACCAGCACTCGGGGACTATTGACAAAATTCTATTAGGTACTTTGATTAAGGCCTATCAAGCCTTTTCATATATGCTGTGTCTATCTCTTCTCAAAACCTAGTATCAAGTATGTGAACTGCAAGTATGCATTTTAATTAAGTCCATTAGACAAGGCTTATTAAAATTATATTCAAGCATGATTTTATTACTCTCTGGTTATAAATAAATTTATTGTTATCGTACAAGGTGATTTTCTTTGATGTATTTGGTTTGAAGATACAATAGAGGGGAATGAATTGCTGAAGAAATGCGTGCGTAAATGCAATAATTAAAATCTTACAGTTTATCTGATAGGTTGAGGTCTCAGAGTATATTGGATCAAGGTAGATTATATGAAGTGAAACTTTAATGAGTGTACCACATCTTGAAGTTTAGTAATCTTTATTTGATATTACAAAAGAAGGTAGACTCAAATGTGATTGTTGGCACTACATTTTAAAACTACTTTGTCTGTCATAATATCATGTAAAACATAGAAGAACTTCGATTTTACTTGAAGTGTGTTCCATTTTTCTGATCTTGTTTCTTCTATTTCATGTTGAAGGCATACTTACCATATTTGCATATATAAAGTATTTTCTATGCATTTTATCTTCAAATCTTCCATTCCTGTGATGCATAAAGCCTGCTAGTTTGAATAAATAATAGAAAAATGCTGGAAATCCAAATAGTTATTGTACAGTACTTGGAAAGGTTTATTGGTGTTGTGAACCTGAAGGAACATAAAATTAGGAATTTGTCTCCAGGTAGATACATGACGTTATCTCATGCCTGTACACATTTCAGTGATCATATTGTGAGGCATTTCTGCTTGGATCATCATCTTCTTCTTTTCTTCTCCTTACCCTCCCTCCCCAGGTTCAGAGCGATTACCATGAGGTTGTTGCAGATTTGGTACAGACAAGCTTTCTTTTTTCAATTCCCATGGATGGGCCCATGTCGTTTTCCACTCCTCATGTCTCCGTGAAATGGGCTCTTCGTTTTGAATTCTTTACCACTCCAAAGAATGTGGACTGGACTAGGTATGACTCAAATTTCACCACATTAGCATGTTGTCTCATTCTTATCCTAGGGATTTATGTTGCAAAGGTTTTCATGGTTCATATAATACATTTGAAGTATGTAGTGTGGAAAGGTGGTTGTGTGTGTGGCTGGTGAAAAAAATGAGATTTTATCTTTTCACTATTATTTACTAAATGGAAGCAAAACAACAAATAGCAAAAAGGATTTTCAGATGTGGTTGTGCCCAATCTTTGTTGGCTTGAGTGATAGTGTTTTATCCAAAATGAATAGATGAATAATAATACTTCCAGGGGTAAACTCTTGAGCGCACCTGAAAAAGTAGGGTTTTTTGTTGGGTTTGGTTTCTTTTTTTTTTCTTTTTTTTGGCCCCCGGGGGGGGGGGGGGGGGGGGGGGGGGGGGGGGGTGGGGTGGGTCTTGGTTTGGGATTTACAGAATTTTGAAAGGGTAGGAAAATCCTATTTTGAATGTTGGTATATTTTTTTCATACATTTTAAAATTGATTTAAATATTACTTGAAGGGATTCGTATATTAGAAAAGTGAGCAATAATTCACCCATGACCATTCTTTTTCCTATGAGTATCTTTAATCTTATTCCAGGCTTAACCTTTCCTACTCCATTCGGAATGGATGCAAGTATTGTGTGGAAATGGCATGTATAGTGTCTCAGAGAATCACTATAGATACAGTCTGTCTTATTCAAGAAACCTGGCCATATTTAACCTGCATTGGGCAGTTTCAGGCCGGTTTTCTACAGTCTGTTGTCCAAGTTCCTTTGTTTTTTTATGAAGTGTATGTATTAAAGAAAGGGCGTAGCCCAAGTGCATAAGGAATATACATGAACAAGCCACACAAAAAAGGGGCTCAAGCAAGAATTAAAGCTTGAGAGAGTCTAAAAAAAGAACAAAAGAGAGATTACACTCACTAGAATGTCTACAAAACCACCAATAAAGACATTTCGTAAAGGTGGACTTAAGTGTGGTATAAAACTGTTGTTATTTACTTTATAAAGATAACGTTTTTTCTGACTGCTTAGTTTCTCCCCTCAGATACCCACAGAAGACTCTTGAACTATTTCTTCAATTCATGTAATAAAAACTAGTTTTTCATTTGACTCAAAAAAATTTGAAAAAATTAGTCGAATACAGTTCAACTCAACCAAGCCTTGTTCCCAGATCCCAACTACACAGGGAAAAAAATGGGCATATAATCTTCAAAAAAATTTAACTGAGTGAGAACTTCAATAATTCAGTAAAATTTACTTTACTATGTGAATAAATGTCATATTGTTAAAGGAGAGTAACGATTACTTGATTTGAGTAATAAATTTCCAAGGAACGTAGTAGTTTCTCTACTATCCTAATTATTACATATTCACTAGGGTTAAAGCCATATTTGCTAGATATTTTTTTCTCTCTTTCTTCTTAGTGCTCAGTATTGCCAGGCAAAACAACACATCATGCCATGAGCTATATTCTTTGTTCAGGAGTGTCCACTGTCCACGGCCACTTCTGTCAGAGCAAGATTCCTAGTTAAACATTAACAACACCAAACACACCAAAACTTTTAGGTTGCGACAAGCTCGCCAATCCACTATGTGAGATTCATTTTCCTTTACCATTACTCCGTAGAGAAAATGTCTTTGAAGTGTCATTTTATGGATTACCATAACAAGGTTTTGAAAATAAACCTCTGGAAAGCTAAATATTTGAGAGAATGCAAGAATAGAATGGATTAAAGTGATTCTACCTCTTGAAAAAGTCTATATTTCAGGATGCTTATCTTTCTTGGGTTTCTCCTAGGGATTTCTCTAGCACGTTTAAGTTGTTACATACATTTAGAACTGTAAATGTACTTATAACCTACCCACCTGTCAAAGTTGTAAATATGTTCTTCCAACTTTAATTTTGGTCCTGGTCAGAATAGGTTGGCATTGATTGAGATCTTGAAATGGCTTGAAAATTGAAACAGGAGCAAACTGTCAAAAGTTTTGTAATTTCATTTAATTTTATAACCTTGCTTTGGAAATGCAGCATGTGATTGTACACAACTACTTGCTATTCAGCCGTTGTTGAGCGTTTCTGTCATCTCTCTATTTTTATTTGATGTCAGATATGAACATCCTCTTCTAATAGAGGGAAGAGACAAAAGTGACTGGGTTCTTCCAATTACTGTGCATGCAACTCCATCAGGGACTTCGGGTTCACGAAATGAGAAGCCTTTCTCTTTAGAACCTTTATGGGTTCATAATTGAAGGTACAGTAACACTGATCAAATTTACGTAGGTTTGTTTCTGATTGCACTTAATTTGTCTGATAACTTATATTTTGTGAAATTTACAAAATGAGTTTTGTTGGCACCTCTCTCTCACACACACCCATATATTACTCCATTGGAAAGATAATCTTAACGATTGTGTTCGGATTGCTTCTTTTTTGCAAACTGTTTAAGCTTGTAATTATAACACTTACCCTGGAAACCTAAGCATAGAGAATATGCTTTTTCTGGTTGTAATGTATCAATGCTTCCACTTTTGATTTATGCTACAAAATCTTGTTTGTGTATGACAAAGGATTTTCCTTGTTTTGTTGCATAATCCAACCAGTTAAAGTGAAGGATCCTAAGGTTGCTGTTTTAGCCACATCAGAACCTATGAGGTTCAGCAGTTGACCTGTTATTTTTGAAGAAATTTTCAGTGGAATGACAAATTGTGGTGCTCTAGAAAGATGATGACAAGAGGGAGCGTAGATGGTATGATGTCATTTGTTGACCCCTGGAATGCAATCTTTGGCCAAGATATACCAGTCACATGTGCCCTGGTGGTTATACATTCATATTTTCGTGCAAATTTGATCTTTGCCCAAAGTTGAAATGCTCGTTTTTAACATTCTTTGGATATCCAGATTAGCAAGCTGCATCATGTTAAGATACCTTCATATCCATATTGGCAAGATGTTCTCTCTCTCTCTCTCTCTCTCTCTCTCTCTCTCTCTCATGTGTGTGGTGGGGGGTGGGGACTTATTGGGATATTCTTTCTTGTATTTCCCCTTCTATAGTAGTGAAAGGCTCTTGTATTTTACTAATGGTTAGCTGTCTTGTGCAATTTTTCTTATCCAATTTTTGGGGTGATTTGGCGCTTCAGCTCAGATTAAAGAACTTCCATGACTGCTGTTGAATGAGTCCAACTTGTTTTACATACATTCTAATTTAGGCCATCGCTTAATGTGAATTTCAAATTGTTTTCTGTCAGTTAGCTAATTGATAGACAAATTCTTTATTAATCTATGAAATTGACAGAATTTCTCTATCACTTAATGTGAATTTCACTTTGTTTTGGAGGGACTTTTAACGAATAAGTGCTGTTTTTTTTTTTTTTTTTTTTGGTAAAGTATATTATCTTTTGTTAAAATTATTCAGAATTAAAATATATATACAAGAAATCTCAAAATAATTTTAAACGCAAGGAGAGTTCATCGTTAATAGCGATTTCTTTCTTTAAAGCATCTTTCATATCATAGTTAGACTCGACGCAATTCACATTTTTTATCTCACTGGAAACAATAATATTAGTAGGGACTTGGTTTTCTTCAATTTGTATTGCATAGCAAACCTATGGAGACAATGCTTCTTCCATAGAAAACATCCTTTCTTTTGTTTTGTTTTTGTCTTTTTGGTACCAAGAGATTCGAAATGTTTTGCATCTGACTAATCTCCCAAACATATGCAATCTTTTTTTCCTACATGCACCGAACAATTATAAGATAAAGTCCATAAGGAGGAAGAATTGTGAGAGTTGAACCCTTGATAAAAAAAAGCTTTAAGAGCATTCAATCCACCCTTCAAGGTTCCTATAAAAAACCTTACAAAATTCATTAATACGTAGCAAATTTCCACAAGTAGGCCCGAACTGCCACACGGCACTAGCTACCATCAGCCATCTAAGAACTGCTGAAGTAGCCAACATTTCAATGTGGTGAAATCGATTATTGTGATCCTAGTACTAAAATTTTCTCTGAAACATTCTCACCCTT
The DNA here is from genome assembly GCA_039720395.1 of Liquidambar formosana. Classification (NCBI taxonomy): domain Eukaryota; kingdom Viridiplantae; phylum Streptophyta; class Magnoliopsida; order Saxifragales; family Altingiaceae; genus Liquidambar; species Liquidambar formosana. Next base: position 17,919,270 of record CM077828.1, on the reverse strand, counting down.
AACGCATTTTTCTATTTCCTTTTTGAAATTACTACATTGACTGCCTCTATTGATTTTGTCTTTTATTTTTCACCTTTTGGGTATAATTAAAGGGGTTGGAACCTTGAACTATCCTAATCTTACCCTTTAACCAACCTCCGTTCAGCCACTACGCTAGCCAATGTGGTTTCTCTCTTGATTTTGTCAACTAAACATAAATAAAACTTAATTTATGTGAGGAGAGGATTCGTAGACACTTGGCGTAAGACTTTTTAGTCTTACATCTATTTAATACATATAGGATCCTTCAATATATTTTTATAAAAATAATATTTCACCGATCTAATCGTTGGATTATATACTCTGTGAATAACTCATCCTTGTATAACCTAATCCTTTTTATTTTTGATTTTTAAAATTTACACCAATCTCCAAAGGTTTGTTAAATTCTCACCTACCTTCCATCAATTTTTTGAAATTATACTAACCTCTCTCTTGTTCAATTATATATCTAGCTCTTCAATTATCTATCTTTTAAGGAAATAAACAATTAAACATACAAGACATCCTCTCTAAACTATGGGTTAATTTCACAAAATTCTCCCGAACTTTAGAATTGAACAAATTACGATAATTTGCTGATTTCTTCAAATTAAATGCACATTATCATAAAAAAAATTTCAAAATTATGAATTTTATTAAAATTAAATACCTAAACTAATTTTAAAAATATTATTCTATTAAATTAAGTTTATAACATCATGTGACACACATAGTTTATTTTCATCAAATTTTCTAACGCCATGTAAGTGATCTACGCTCAAATACCTAAATCAAACTGAATTGGTTATAATCCCCCGCCTCAATTGCAATTAAACCCAGTTTGATTTAAGCAATAAAAAAAAAAAAGAAAAAAAAATGCTCAACCTTTTTATTTTTATTATTAATAAGATGGATAAAAAATTCATTACATCCATTAATTTATAATCCTAAGATTTCAACCTGCATCCACTCCAATAAGGCCATTTGCAAAAAGCCCAACCTGAAGTGGGAGGATTTCAACGAGTCTAGAAATCTCGACTAGTGGCCTTTTATTTTTTAGTTTTTTGGTCTGCACTGAGGGGCAAGTGGCTGAAAACCTTTTAGCGTCGCAACCCATTAAAAAACTCAAAAATGAAAAAAAAGAGGCCCAAGAAGCAAGAGGCAACCATCTAAAAGATGGACGGTCCAGATTAAGTTCACAACAATCACCCTTCAAAATTCATAAAACCCTAAAAGCTAATAGCCATTTCACGCAGGTATTAGATATTCACCTAAATCAATAAATAGCGCTGCGCACTCTCTCACTCTCAAAACCCTAACCCAACAAGCTCGCAGCTCTCTCTAAAACCCTAGAAAATCCCTTTCAGAGACTTTAGCGAGAAACCATTCCAAATGGGTAAATCTAGCAAGAAATCGACCCCCAAAGTACGCTTCTCCTTCTCCTTCCCTCATCCTTCTTGGTTCCTTTGATATCCCTCTGTTTTGTTTTTCATTACGCACATATTTGTATATATTATATGTATGGTTTGGTTTCATGTAGGTTGAGGTTGCACCTGCTGCAGTCCCTGTTACCCAATCGGCGAAGAAAGGTTCGGTTTTTCGAATATTTGAAGACTTGTTTTTATGTTTTTGAAAAATGTTTTGGTGTTTTTTTATTGTGTTTGGCTCTGTGTTTACTGGTTTATTTTGTTATTTTATTTTATTTTTTTTTTGTCTTTTGGGCTATTGGTGATTATAGGAAAGAGAGAGGCCGAGGAGGCGTTAGTGAAGCAGAGTGCGAAGAAGCAGAAGAAAAATGTGGGAGTAGAGCAAGCTGTTCAGAAGCAGAAGAGCGAAGCGAAAACACAGACGAAGAAGAAGAAGAAGCAAGAGGAATCTAGTAGTTCTGACGACTCTTCATCCTCCGATGAGGAAGAGAAGGTTAACTTTTGATTAGGGTTTCACTAGTGTTGGGTTCTTTTTTGTAATCTTTTTTTTTCTCTTTCATGTCTGTTTGTTTTATAAGGTTTTGGGTCTAATGATTTACATTTATGTCTGTCTGTTTACATATTTACTTGTTAATTTGGTGTTGTGTTGTGATGTGAATTTATGCTTTGGTTTTTGAATTAGTCTGGAAATTCAATTTTTTAGCTGTGGCTTATTTTAAAGAGGTAAAACAACTGTTAGCCGAATTTCAAGAAGGCCCATTGGAGAAAAGCCAGCTTAGCACGGCAACTCAGTATGAAGAATTTTGAAATTTGAATAACATATTTGTAATTGCTTATGTTATCATTTACTTTTATCTTTTTGTTTTTTAACTTTATTTTTGTAGTGCGGGTGTGTCTGTAAAGATTGCCATCTGTGAATTACTAGTAATTCTATAGTTTTGCATTACATATAAATTTGTATCGTGTATATATCATTTAGGGTTTTGATTATGTCTTGCAATTAATGAATGTATAGAAGCACATCTATGTTAATTCTTTCTGCGTCCACTTAATTAAGTTTTTGTAGTGTATGTTAAATCAGCTAGGAAGAAGTGATAATATAGCATATACAACAAAACTATTAGTGGAAATAGGGTCACCTGTGTAATTTGTGGTGTTACATTTATGTATTGTATTACTTCTATGCTCTAGCCATCATTTCTGATATGCATTGCAAAAGATTATATATATGTATGTACTGTTTTTTTAATTGCCCCCTTCAAACTTTTATATGCATCTTTTTTAAAGATCAAACAATGATGATTCCTGTTAACTGTAACACATTACATTATTTTATTGATTATATGTCCTGCTACTTCATATGTTGATTTGTTGTCAATCCTGAACTATCAGGTTAAAGTGGCAACCAAGAAGGGAGGAATTCTGTCAAAGGCACCTGTTAAACCAGTTAAAGAATCTAGTAGTGACGATTCATCTGAGGAGTCATCTGATGAAGTGAGCAGTACACAAACTCATTGAATATGCTTATTTACCCCTTGATCTTTGGTAGCCCATGTACCACTTTATTTTTCTTTCTTCTGAGCACACTTGTGGCCTTATTTTATTTGTTTCTATTTGCTTCAGGAGCCTGCCATCAAACCTGCCATTGCTTCAAAGAAACAGCCTGTTACTGCTTCTAAAAATGGCTCTGTTGGTGCCCCTGCTAAGAAAGGCATGTTGGAAAGCAGTTCTAGTTCTTCAGAAAGCGATTCTGACGATGATGAAGTGAGTATATGTGTTACATTTATGTGCACGAGATTTCTATCTTATATTCTCTGCATACTGTCAACAATCCACATAGTTTGTATTAAGATTGTTGGCTGCTTGATTCCAGGTTCCTATGACCAGGGCAACTGCTACATTGAAAAAATTACCAGCAGTTGCTGCTAAGAATGGCACAGCAGCTACTCCCAAGAAGAAAGTTGAATCTAGTGACAGTTCAGATTCAGATGATAGCTCAGATGAGGAAGATGTGGGTATTGGATATACTTATTATATTTATTATTTAGCTGTTGTTACTAAAGCTGTTGTTTTTTACGACAAGATTGCTAGAACCATGAAACCATCATATTCTCTGTTTTTCATGTATTATATTTATTATGGACTTTTTTGTACAGGTAGATTTATGATAATACAATATATCCTTTACCATTCCACAGCTTACTAGATGGATCCATGCGTTTTCCTTGTTAATTTTCTGGCAATTTTTTACTATTTTTAATTCTTTATCTTGAAACTAATCCTTGAGGGAATTAGTGTTTGGTAACTTCTAAGATAAAGATTTCTTCGCGTATCTAGGAAAATCCTGCAAAGGTTACATATCAAGCCAAAAAATTGCCAACTGCTGCTCCGAAGAATGTTCCAGTGGTGGCCTCCAAGAAGACTGAATCAAGCGATAGCTCTGATGAGAGTGACAGTGATTCTGATGAAGAAGAGGTGTAATGCTTTATTCTTTTATGTTTGGTCTGCTTGGTCTCCATTTTTCTCATTTTATGGTATCTCCAATTTTATTTTCTCAATTGTTGGATATGGGGATTTTGTTTCTCCATTTTTATTATCATTGTTTGGCTGTTAGATTTTGTGACGCTACTTTATGTGTGTGGGGGGGTCTGAACTTAATATTAAATTTTCTAGTTTTTTGAACTGCGTATATAAATTAATTGTCCAATTGGATGGAATTTTACCTTTTAGTTTACCTGTATTTCAAGATAGCTGCTAGTTATTCTGTTATGTCTAAACAGGACCTTTGTTTAATATTATTTATCCAGGGCACATATAGCAAGTGTTCCTACTCACTTTGTCAGATATCTTGTTGTATGTAGGAAAATCCTGCAAAGGTTACTTCTCAAGCCAAAAAATTGCCGACTTCTACTCCGAAGAATGTTCCTGTGGTGGCCTCCAAGAAAACTGAATCAAGCGATAGCTCTGATGAGAGTGACAGTGATTCCGAGGATGAAGAGGAGGTGCGCTACTTTATTCTTTTATGCTTGGTCTCCATTTTCTCATTTTATCATAGCTTCATTTTTATCTTCTTAATTGTTGGTTATGGAGACTTTGTTGCTCCATTTTTATCATTATTGTTCGGCTGTTAGATTTTGTGGCACTACTTTTATGTGGTGAGTCTAAACTTATATTAAATTTTCTAGTTTTTTAAACTGCATATGTAATTTAATTGTCTGACTGGATAGAATTTCACTTCTTAGTTTACCATTATGTATCGATTGCTGCATGTTATTCTGTTTTGTCTAAACAAGCCCTTTATTTATAATTATTTTATTCAGGCACATATGGCAAGTGTTCCTTTTCACTTTGTTGATTGCATAGCTGAATGTGCACTTGGCCATTGAGATTATATGTTTTAGTACACATTTAACCTCAATTATGTTACGAGGATACTAATGAGGCAGCAGTGGAGTTAGTATGGAAAAATTGTAGTGTTTCTTTTTTCCATCTCAATTCTATCTCATGGTACCTCAATGCACTTGCTCTGACATGCATATGGATACTATATAAGGTGATAGTTAAGTGAAATATAGAACTTTCCTTTTTTAATGAACTCTTACAAGATTTGAAGTTATGACTGCAAAAAAATGTCTATCTTGGTTTTTGAATCCTTGCTCCCCTCTTTGCTTTTATTATTTTTGGTGTCTCCATGCATCTCTTTTGTTATTATTTTCTGGTGGGATGCCAATTTTGTGTCTCCATGGATCACTTTTTGTTATCATGTATTGTTTGTAAACGATCATCTTTCCTGCTGCAGCCCACAGTTATATCAAGTGCTGTAAAACCTAATGCGAAGGCTGGTAAGAAGGAAAGCAGCAGTGATGATGATAGTTCAGATGATGAGCCTTCAAAGGCACAGTTAGTAAAGAAGGTTAGAACTTTGGAGTTACTATTTGTTAGCGGAAATGATGTTCAAAGTTACAATCTATTAGTGCTAGGCTTCTTTGGCCTTTCTAAAGTGATTCTGGTTTTATATTATAGATGCCTACTCAAGTTTCAAGGGAAAGCAGCAGTTCTGAGGACGAAGAAAGTGAGGAAGAAAGTGAAGAGGAACAACCTTCCAAGACTCCGAAGAAAAATGTAAAGGCTTCTCACTCAAGTTATATAATTGATATTAGATCTAATATGTTAGAAGAAAGCATGCTTTTGTTTATGTTATTTGCTTAAGAAATTAAATGACTGCAGTTTAGGTGATGGTAACATGGGCAGCTGTCTTATCCCAAAAAAAAAATGGAAAAAAAAAAACTTGGGCAGCTGCCCTATGACCTAGTTAGGAGTGTTACCATCCGAAGGTGCAAAACCAATAATTGGGAGTGGATTTTATTTAATCTTGCATTTATGTAGGGTTAGATTAGTCTAATGGGGCTTTAAATTGAAATTTTACTAAATGATATTGACCCAAAATTGAGGAGGAAGAGATTGATTTTTTGTGTCTTCAATGTGTGTGCCTTTTTGTGGCCTCTCTAGGTACTCTGGGAACAAATAATCATTTAGACATCCATATCCGTAAGAGTCTTTGCTTGTCTTATCACCCATCATATTGTTTTATGGTCTTAGTCATGCATTGCAATTTAACTAATGAAAGTTTTTGAAATTTTTTTGGCATACAGGACAATGACGTAGAGATGGTAGATGCTGTTACAAAATCTGAAAAGAAAGCTGTAATTACCTGTTATTTCATTTGTTCCCCCTTACTGGCCATAGCATTTTTAGTGTGCCCTATTTCCCCTATTTGCCATATATTGAATTTGTAATGAATTTTTAATGCAGCCCCAAACCCCTGCTACTCCTCAAGCTCAAACCACAGGATCAAAGACACTCTTTGTTGGCAACCTATCGTTTCAAGTTGAACGAGATCATGTGTATGTATTGTCTCTCTTAAATGTGATAAATTTATCCAAGGTGATCTCCATTTGACAACTACAGTTTTTGCAGGGAGGATTTCTTTAAGGAGGCGGGTGAAGTTGTTGACATCCGCTTCTCCTCAGACGCAGAAGGAATGTTTAAGGGCTTTGGCCATGTTGAGTTTGCAACGGCAGAAGAAGCGCAGAAGGTTAGCTTTCATCTCCTAGTCCAGTTCACAGCTAGTAGGGACTTATAATACCATTGGCATCCATGTCACTTGTTTGGCTGTTGGAACCATAATGGTTAGGAAATTGATCATTTTGAACATTTTTATTCACTATTAGTTAGATGCTATTTATGCTTGGAATGAAGCTATCATTTTTTGGTGCTATTAGGCCTTGCATATAATTCGTACCCTATAATTACTCAATGCCTCTTGGTGGGCCTGTTAACTGGTCCATAGGGATGTGTGTGGTGTATATAGAAATTTCATAGGCAATGTATCGGACTCTAATCTGAATGTGATCAACTCAGATATATTTATTCCCTCTAGTTTTTGGATTTTATTTCCTATATTGTCCAAAACCATTAGTCTCTTTGGCCTTCTTTTTCTTCTGTTCGTCCCATCATGTTTGTCCATTGTCAATTATTGACTTTTTGCTATTTCCCACATTGGCCCATCCAATGATTTCAGAATTATAAAAAAATGCTCTTTACACATTGTAGCCTCAAACAATGGAAGTATAATATTGGGAAAATAAATGTGGTTAGCTAATACAGTAATCAGGTCTTCTAAAAATAGGTGATATTCCAAAGTGGATGATTTTTGCGGGACGGAGGGAGTAATTTTGAGACAGCATGATTCTTTTCTTCATGGGCATTTTTTTTTTAAAGTATCACACTACCAAATACCAAGTCACTTTTCTTCTATATGTCTCATGTACTTGGGCTAATCCTATGTTACTAATACAAATTTTACTTCTTTCAAAATACAAAAAAACCAAGTCACTTTGAAATTTCAAGATACATGAAAACTGTACTAAAACATTGCCTGTATGCTGGTATTATGCTGCGTATCACTACTGAATAAATGGACTCCGGTTTGCAGGCTCTCAAACTAAATGGTCAACAGTTGTTGGGCCGTCCTGTGAAGCTTGATATGGCTCGTGAAAGGGGCGCATATACTCCATATGACAGGTACTGCCTGTCTCTCCTACTCTGTTACAAACTTCTCTAGTTATGCTAACTGGATCCTTTGGCGGCTATGTGGCCCTCATTCAGCTTGAAGTTGGAAATCAATCCTGTCATGACAGATGACGTAATTTTTCTTTGTAATTATTGCAGCAAAGAGAGCAACTCATTCCAGAAAGGAGGGAGAGGTCAGGTCCAGACCATATTTGTACGGGGATTTGATAAATCCCTTGGGGAGGACGAGGTAATGTTCTGCAGTGTATACATTTACTTTTGAATTAATATTTATTTTCAGTGTCGAATTTGTATGCACTAAACAAATTTTGCAGGTAAGAAGTAACCTTGAAGAGCTTTTTGGGTCTTGTGGAGAGATTTCAAGGATGTCCATCCCAAAAGATTATGACTATGGCACTGTTAAGGGGTTTGTTTTCCCTCCCTCCAACCCCTCTTGAAATAATTGAAAAATCATAGTTGAATGTGTGTTTTGACAATCCATTGCTGGGTGAAAAATGTTTTTTTCCTTTTTCTTTGTTTTTGTTTTTTTGTTCCTCATGAACTTATCAGATTAATAATTGGTATGAACCATTGAACTCTAAAAGCCCCCCAAGTAATTCTTATCATACAGAAATATGTATTCAATGGGAAAACTGATTAAAATAGGTATGCTAAATGTTTTATATATGTGTGTGTGTGTGTGTGTGTGTGTAAACTTTCTTCGGTTCTTTGTCTTGCTTGTTTTATTTCACTTTTGTGAAGATTGGAATACTTGTGACCTAGATTTACCAGGTGTAACAGAAGTGTTCTCTGGATCACTTGTATATGATACTGTGACCTGTTTCATGTCATTTCTACATGACATGCTTCCCAAGAATCCCTAATAAATGTTTTTACTCACCTCGTGCTCTACTTTGAAAGGTCATGTTGTAAATAGATTTCGATGTATTGTTTACTAGGCAAACATCTGAGATGTTTCAAGGCTGTGATGTTAGTAACCTTTAGAGAAGAAAAACCATACAGTGTCTCTTAGTATTTCTTTTCTGTGGTAAAATGCTCTGTGAAACATCTACTAAAGCAACGTCATGCAGTTATGGGAGGGGGAGGTAAATAAGGTATATGACAAAATCTGGGTTAGTGTATCTTGAATTCTCATAAAGAAGTTAATAGTACTGAAGCTGTGGAGGAAGTTGGTGATAGTTTCAGAAACCTTAACTACCCTTGCCTTTTTAATTTATGTATTTTCTTATCACACCAACCATTTTATTTTTCAAAAGACCTAGTTTGACACTTGGTGTTTTGCATATACTTTGGTTTCAGGATAGCTTATATTGACTTCAAGGATGGTGACAGTTTCAACAAAGCTCTAGAACTCAATGGAAAAGAAGTCGGAGACGATTACTTGACAGTGGAAGAGGCTAAACCAAGAGGTGATAGTCGTGATAGTTTTGGCAGTGGCAGAGGTGGTGGGAGGAGTAGTGGTGGTGGGAGAAGTGGTGGTAGAGATGGTGGCCGTTTTGGTGGTAGACGTGGAGGCCGTGGTGGTAGTGGGGGCCGTTTTGGAAGTGGTGGTGGTGGGGGCCGTTTTGGAGGTGGTGGTAGAGGACGCGGAACACCTAATAGGCCAAGCATGGCTGCATTTGGCACAGGTATAGCTTTCATCCTTGTTTTACCCGTACCTTTTTTTTTATTTTTATTTTTGTTGCCACTGTTTTGGTGCATTATGTTGTTAAATAACTTGTCTTAGTCTGACTTTTATTCACTCGAAAGAGATGATTGGATTTGTGTTGGTAACTATTTTGCATTCTTAATGAAATATTGAATCTTCAATACTACTGCAGGGAAGAAGACAACCTTTGACGATTAGTGAAGTGGGGGAATTATGAAGGATGCATTTTTGCTTTGTTTCATTTTGGCACAGCATTACTATTTTACTATGTTAAAAGGATAATTTTAGGGTATTTATGGTTTCGACCTTGGAAGTTAACTGATCCCTTTTTTAATTGTTTAGTTTTTCTGTTTTATTCCCTTTTGGGGGCCTACATAATTGTGTTTTCGTTGAATTCTTGCATTTGATATCTATAATCATCTGAGCATTACGTTATTTGTTGTTTGGGGCCATATGGAAATTGTCTTATAGTGTAATTTGTTCACCAGATTTTTTACAAAAAATCTGTTACTGTAGGACTTTTTTAATAGGGTGGGTCAATAAGAGGTATTTCCAAATCCAGGTCATCTTTTGTTTCCTAGATACATTTGCGGAGGAAGTTCTGAAAATCTTGTTTTAATGCGTTGAAAAATCATTGAAACTTTTAAAAACGAGTCTGGAATTTTACGGTGATTGTAGAAGTTTTTGTATTAGTGGCCGCATTAAATCTTGTTTTAATGCTTTGAAAAACCGTGAAAACCTTATAAAAAAACCTTCCTATGTTTTCCCAGTATGAGTATGACAGGTTGCCTAATAACTTCTCTATTGGCCAATAGCCCTTGGGTCTAATGGCATGTTCCATCCCAATAGGGGTGTTTGGAGTTTCTTGTGAACTCTGGGTGTGTGTTCTTCTATCATTTGGTCCAAAAGAAAAAAAAAAAAATGGAAAACAGAACTTCTCTATTCTCAGATGAACCTCATTACCTACTTTGGTAACATGATCGATGATGCCTTGAATTCCAGTGTATATTACAACTCCAATTTTACCCTTTTTTTCGCGACCGCTCTCCGACAATGGGTCCATGCTCGAGGTACCTTACCTACGGAAAGAATTTCAACGGACTTAAAAGACTTGTAATCGATTAAAAGGTCGACTTGTGGAGTTCTCATATCCTATCTTTTTGTATCACCTTTTCAACCTCATCATCCCAAGACCATCTCCTGTTTTTTGGGGTTAGCGAGACATACGACTACAATAGTTTAGTTATTGTTGCAGTTATTATGTGTTCAGATGATTAGAAATTTATAAGCAATATTGTTTAAATCAATATGAATATTATTCATATATATATATATATATAGAGAGAGAGAGAGAGAGAGAGACGTGAGTTGATTCTTATAAAAAGTCCTCGTTATGCATTCAGAACCCAACAGGAGATAACAAGAGAGAAATGTTCCCATTTGACTCACACTCTCCTACACTTTTTTGACATTGCGGAATTTTGCGGAACTAGAGTGAGCTTATCCAAGTTTTGCCAAACCATGCACGGTTTTGATTTTGAAATTTTTGGGAGTTTTTTTCTTTCCCGACTTCTGGCTTTACCCATGTCCAAACCAGAATTCTTAAATTTACTATAATTCGAGACAACTTTATAAAATTTTCACCAATTTCTTTGAATTTTTCATCAGAAATATTTGGCCACATTAAGCTGACATGAGTAAAGCAAATATTAAGGTCAACCTAACTTCAATATGGGCATCTTGTATGAAATTTTATATCATTTTATTTATTTATTTTATTTTTAGGAAAGAAAAATAAAATTACTGAAAAAAGATATCAAAACCTTTGGCTCAACTAGTACCCTGAATATGAGTAAGGTGACCACCCTTTACATTGATTAACACTTAGGATAAATTAGGATAGACATGATTAGTAGTTGACCCCAAGAGAGGGTGAAAAATTGAATTAAGGACCTTTTGCTTCCTTGAGGTGTAAGTCCTTGGAACTACTTTAAATATTTTTTAATAGACTTTAAACCATTTTAATAACCTTAATCTATTTTGTCTTTTTGTCTGTCTTTTGTTTTGACATTACATGTCCTTATTTATAATGGAAAATAGATTCAAACTTTCAAAGTATCTCAATTATTAATTGGTATATATCAATATAAAATAAGTGACCCAAATGCCAGTAGAATTCAGACCACAATGGGCCTCCATAAAATCTATCAGTCAGGCATGCGTCGATGTTAGGTTTAGGATGCCTAAGGTACCAACATAATTATAGTTGGGATTAATAGATGTATGCTCAAGCTTTTTTAATTAAAATGAAAACAAAAAAAAAGATATGTGTTCGTATATCAATTTGTCCGTCATTGTTTTTGTAACGATGAATCGTTAAGAAAGCATTTTTTATTAGAAATAAAATATTAGAATGCATACATACAAGGGGTGGATTGATCCATAGAAGACGTACAGTTTTTGCAATTCCGTATTATTCTTTTGAAACAAGGTCAACCCAATCCATATATGGGCACCGTTAACTAAAATTTTCAAAATCCTATTGGATCCAAAAATATCCGTTAAAATTATTCAACAAATATTTTTGGATCTAGTAGTATTATTCTATTCAAGATATTTGTCAACTTAAAATGCCAGCTAAAATTTTTAAAGATATTTATCAAAATATCTGAACTCGTTATGTGGTGGTTCTCATTAGTGGTTTAAGTCCACCAAAACTCACTTTATTTTGATGATTTCATTTAAATTCTTATTTTGGAATTCCTACCTAAAATGTTTTGATAAATGAAGGTAGAATAGGAAAAATTTAGAAGTTTTCAAAATGATTTGTCGGAATCGATTTTCTTTATTCTATGAAGGCATAAATTTATAATTATTTGGAGCCTAACAAATTATGTGGCTGAACCTATATGGGGCCGTAACTAAATACTTAAGTGCAGACCAAAAAGTCAGTCAGTCATATTCTAACTGTGGCTTTGTCCTTACCTGATAAATCAGCATCAGGCCATTCCGCCACATGAGCTGAATGGTTGAGATCATCTGTTGAAAACCTCCGCCAGAGAGAGAGAGAGAGAGAGAGAGAGCTGAATGGTTGAGATCATCTTTAGAAAACATCCACGAGAGAGAGAGGGGGAGAGAGAGAGAGAGAGAGAGAGAGAGAGATGAAAGCAACAGTAGGGGACCGCAAACAAGTAGCGTTTTCAAGTTCAAATAGGAATAATTGGAACGTAGAGACAAAAACACCAGAAGGGCCTTAAACAAGGTCTTTCAATTTCTAACAGGAATGAATGAATAATTGAAGTAAAGAGACAAAAACACCAAATGGGTCATTCTCAAGTTGGGTGTATGTGCGTTGTGAGAGAGAGAGAGAGAGAGAGAGAGAGAGAGAGAGAGAGAGAGAGAGAGGGAGGGAGGGAGGGGGGCCCATTCCCATGAAGGCATGAACAGTACTCTGTAGGTCCCATAAGGAATCCCTGCATTGGACTGATAGCCAATGAGAAGGGAGAGAATGGGATGGACATCATAGGTTCAGCCAATGAGCAGTAAGATAAGACCAAGATGTAGGTCCCAAAAGGCGCAATCCCTCCTTGCAGAAAACCACCAAAAGTGCATGGGCTAATGAAAGGACCACAGAAGAACTTAGTGCAATAGTAAAAGCGCCCCCATCTGTGGGTCATTTGCCCTACAGCCTAGCACCATAATTGCACCCATTTGGGTCTCCGCATAAATACTCAAACATCCTGAATATTCCTTGTTACACCTCCCATGCATATTGAGATTTTCCCATTTTCAGTTCATGAGTTTGGTGTTTCACTTTTCTTGATACCTTCCAAATCAATAATCCTTCCTCAATGATCACTGCAAAGAAAATTGCTTATGCTGTGGGGGGCAAGACGGCGAGACCTTGCGATAGCTGTTTGCATAAACGGGCTCGTTGGTACTGTGCCGCCGACGATGCTTTCCTCTGTCAAGGCTGCGATGCATCCGTCCACTCGGCGAACCAGTTAGCAAGCAGACATGAGAGGGTTCGACTTGGGTCGGCCTCGGCTTTTAAGGAAACAGCCGGCTCAGGCCTCGTCGAGGATTCTTCTACACCTTCGTGGCACCAGGGGTTCACTCGCAAGGCACGAACCCCACGGCACACTAAGCCTGTATCAGCGCAACCTCCTAAAGGCGAGGAAATATTTTCAAACTCTAATTTCCCTCTCGTTCCAGAGATTGGAAGCGAGGAAGCATCGCTTGATGAGAACGAAGAGCAGCTCCTCTATCGGGTTCCAATCTTTGATCCGTTCGATTCAGAGCTATGCAATATATCAAACGAGGCAGAGAAAACAGTTGCGGACGAGAGAAATCATACTGTGGTGGCAGATGATGATGAATCAAAGGTTTTGTTGACTGATAAAGGACCTGATGGAACACTAGACTTGGATAACTTACCAGGGTTTTTACCATCTGACATGGATCTTGCAGAGTTTGCAGCCGACGTTGAGAGCTTATTAGGAAGGGGACTCGACGAGGATTCGTGTGATATCAAAGGGCTGGGATTGTTAGATTGTAAACAGGAAGACACTATAGATGTCTGTTTTGGGAGTACAAGAGTGAAGGTTGAAGAAGAAGAGCAAGAGATGGAAGTTGCTTTGGAGTGCCAGTTGGATCCGAGGTTAGAAACATTAGACTGGAACTTTGATTATGAGTCACCGGTGACCGGTGAGGAGGAAGAGGAGGAGAAGGTGGTGGTCGTTGCGGCGGAGACATCGATGATGAGTAGCGGATGTAAAGGGGAAATGAGGAGGAAGATTGATTTGAGGCTTAATCATGAAGCAGTCATCACTGCTTGGGCCAGCCAAGGTTGTCCATGGACAACTGGAATCCGTCCAGAGTTCAACCTTGACGACTGCTGGCCCGACTTCATGGTACTCTCTCTCTCTCTCTCTTTTCTTTTTCTTGCTCTTCCTTTTTCATCAGATCCCAGTTTCATACAAACAAAACAACCCATTGAAAGACTGAAAGAGTATTAAGGTCCCAGTTTCATATATACAAAACAAAATTAGTCACTAATTAAATTACCGAAGAGTAGTTCATGTGTGCATGTGATTTATAAATATGTATATATATATATGTTCAATTCAACTGTTAAAAGTATGAACTGCTTCCATCCTGCACACTAGCGAGTCTGGGATAGCACCTGTAGAGGTTCGAATGTATGTGCAATAGGTCAAAAGTTTGTATGGGAGCATCTCATGCCAATGATTACATGCATGATGTGCTTCACATACCCTAGTCAATCATAATTTGAATACCTTCAACATGACAATTCAAATTTTCCACTAAGGGCTCAATGAGTCCATTAATGTTGCTCACGAGTGAAAATTAATCAATGAAATCTTATTAATTCCTTGTAATTAATTTTAATTGAAGGGTTATGATTTACATGCAATATGTGATGTGTGTTGCAGGGATTGTGCCCTACAGATGTTCACCACCCGTACGGAGACATGGGAGGGGTAGAGGGACACGTGGGTGGATGCCATAGGGGGAGAGAAGCGAGAGTATCAAGGTACAGAGAGAAGCGAAGGACGCGATTGTTTTCGAAGAAGATAAGGTACGAAGTTAGGAAACTGAATGCGGAGAAGAGGCCTCGAATGAAGGGTCGGTTTGTCAAGAGGACGTCCTTTGCAGGGCCTGCCTTCACTTATGTCAACAAATAACTGTCAACCGCCAAGTTTGCTTTGTTTCTTAGTCTGGCAAAATTGGAACGAGTTTGTTAGGCCTTTAATGGCCTATGTTAAGGTTTTTGAGGATTAATGGCCTATGTTACAATAAATGTAAGTACGTAGCTTACCTAAAACTCTCTCTCTCTCTCTCTCTCTCTCTCTCTCTGTCTCTCTCTCTCTCTCTCTCTCTATATATATATATATATATAAGGACTAATGATCCTTCAATATATAGTTCGAAGCACTGAGATAATTGGACATGTATGATAGAAGGCTATAAATCAATTTCCTATATATTCATCAGAACATTCAACTTTGAAGCCAAAAGAATAAATAAAAAAAAAAGGGTTATGGCAAAGATTCATCAACATTATATATAGTAATATAGGAACTTCAGAAATCTAATTATTTTGTAGACAACATCATGCAATTGCCAAATACTAGAAGAGGTTGTAATTTATTTTTATTTTTTTAATTTATTAAAAGATGTAGAGCTTGTAGCTAATTGATTGTGTATCTATACCATGCGACGTCCATGACATTTCAACTTTGATTCCAAATTAGAAAAAGTTAGGAGTAAATTCGGGTCAAATAAAGAAAAAAAATTTGACAACCACTTTGAGTAAAATATATTCCTTGGTATTACATTCAACCCTTACACTTAGGACTAACCAAACCACCACTAGGCTACATGGGTTGGCAATTCTTTAATACTTTGTGAAAATTATTATAGGTCTCATTAAACTTCTCTTGAAAATTTTTACGTGCAGAGTAGAATGTAACACAATGGTGTCTAGAAATACACATGAAGCACCCTAATTTTCACCCGTCTCCCTTTCTTAGTACTTGATAATGAAAGACAAACCGGCATTGCCAGCCATTAATATGATACATAAAGTCCGAGTCCAAAATTTGGAGACAAGGAATTATGCACAAATATCAAACAAAAAGAACGAGTGAAGCCTATTTCCACACTTTTTGTTTTCTGCGTCCACGTACACCTCCATGAAGCCTCATATGGATGCATATGGTTTAGATTTCACTGGACATGCATATCCAGTTATTGGAGAAGATCCTCTCTCTACTTTCTGAGAACCTGCCAGCTATCATCTCTTAGCCTCCCTTGAATCAATGGCCAGCTCACACTCCCCATCAACTTGGAAAAATTATTCAGTATGTCAGGCTTATTGTGCCCTTTTCTCACATTTCACCTATCATATGCTGATCACGTGACAATTCAGTGAATGTAAGAGGGGGCACATTTTGCCCAGTACATGGAATAATTTCTCCTCAATGAGTGTAAATGCCACTAAAACGCAATTTGGATTTGTGGATGAGAGAAGAAACTGAACTTTTCTTAATGACTGGGAAAGTTGTGTGGTAGGAACCTATAGTTGGTGGTGCGAAGAAAAGCCTGTTAGATTTTCAAGCAAAAAAATTGACATGCAGTGAATTTTAAACGTGCACACATGGTGGGATCTTGAAGGAGCTCATCATCAGCGACACCTAGTTTAACATTTTTGCTGCATGGGAACATGAACAGGTCGAGCTCCAAGAAGCTAGGCCAAGCTCATCAATAATTTTTAGTGTATATTTGCTTTGTGAAATATAGAAGGACAAAACTTGGCTCCCTTACATTGGAGGAGCAGCTGCTCTCCACTCTGACGTGTCACTTCCTTATGTTGACATCTGTCCCTCTCACATGTACGGACGTAACTCACGTGACATATTAATTGATCAATTAGAGAGCAAAACAAGAGCAGCCCAGAACCAGTTCTACAGTGACATATTAATTGATCAATTAGAGAGCAAAACAAGAGCAGCCCAGAACCAGTTCTACAGTGCACTCCCGTTCTATGCATCGTGCATCTAAGAAGGCCTCTGTTATCTCCTTCCGACCAAAACCAAAGCTCGATCTCTGCCCACCACAGAATCGGTAACGTGCTCGTCAACATTCATTTGAAACCCAAGCTCACTTCGCAACCCAACCTCATTTTGCAACTTGAAATACATTGGTAAGATTCTCTCTCTCTCTCTCTCTCTCTCTCTCTCTCTCAAACATAATCTTTCTCTTCTCTCTTTCTCTATCTTTCTCTATCTCCTTTTGGTGTGAATTTTATTTTTATTTTAGTTGTCAATGTAACTATGCTCATCAACGCTATGTTTGGATAAGGAATTTCTAGGTGTAATTTGTCTTTGAGATGGAATTTTAAAAGTTTCATAAGAAATTTTCCTCACAAAAATTTTACAAATTCCATCTCAAATGTAAATTCCACCTACAAATTCCTTATCCAAACATAATGCAAGTGTTTTTATAAATGCTCCTAGGAGGAGTTTTGGTGGATTTTCCTGTTCAATGGTTGGTTTTCCTAGTTTCATCATTTGTGCTTGTAATTTTAGTATTTTCTCAACTCTTGGGTGAATATTGTTTTTTTTTTTTTTAAAATTAGAAAAGAAGAAGTAGTTTTTTGGACTGTTTTAGCTAGGTTGGACTGGTAGTTTGGTTCCCTTTGCCTTCTAAGTAGAACAATTGTGATATCTGCTTGTTGAGTTGGAAGAGTTTGTGCTCTTTATTGATGAGGAAATATTTATTCGGGGCCCACATTTTCCCATTACTGGTAACTTATTAACCACGATAGTGTTGTAGTTTAAATGTGTGAGAATGACAAAAGGGATAGAATATATAGCTGCCAAGGTGTGCTTAAAAAATAAAAATAAAAATAAAATAAATAAAATAAAAGTGAAAGTGCTTGTCTCGTAATAGAGTTTGTCAACAATGTACAGTGGTTCATATTGAGAGGGAAATCTGACCCAAAGCTTATTTTTACCTTACTTTAACAATCGACCAGTGGACTAAGATTTAAATCTTTATGAAAGCACCAATTAGTTGACTATATTGTAGACTAATAGAGAACATGGACTGTACAAGCTTCAGTGGTAAGTCGTTAGGGTGTTTGCGAAGTTGACTTGTGTGGGAATCTTCATGTACTCAGTAATGACTCTTCTCCAAAATCAAATGAACCCAATAATGGCAATCAAAAAATAATTTAAGAGCCAAAACTTGGGATGGAGTTTAGTAGTGATGAGAGTGCATACAAGTTCTATGCTAAATATGGTGAGAGGACCCTAATGCTTTTATTTTTTAGACTTGTGAATTGTGACAAACTCATGGATTCAAACTCTTGTAAAAGTTTTAAGTGGCATACTTTGTTGATTGCCAGCAATAATTGGATTCATTTGATGCTTTGAGCTTTTAGTCCAAAAAAAAAAAAAAAAAAAAAAGAAAAAAAAATGAAAAAGAAAAGAATTGTAATAGGCAGTTTAGTTATATATGCAACTAGATATATATAGCTGAAGGATGGGCTTGGGGGTATAACATTGTTCGGTAGCAGGTGCTTAATTGCTTGCATTAATTAGCAAGTTTAGATGCTAATGATAAATCAGTATGCATAAACCAATTTAGATGTCATATTTTAATGGTTGGGATAAGTTTGAATTAATGTTGGGGGCCTGCTGTTCTAAGTCTTTGGGGCTAATTTGTTTTTTTTGAAAGGGCTTAGTTGTTCAGCTGCATACTTTTATTTTAAGAGACACACTTCGATTGCAAAACCAATTTGAGAATTTACATTTCCACCAATAAAAGGAGAATTTCCTCTCAACGTGCCATTAACGACGAAATATCTATAGTCAAGTTTAACTTATACATGGTAATTCTACACGAGCCCTTCTAAGTTACTACAACAAAGTCATATCATTCCCCACACCCCACCCCACTCCATCCTCCCTTCTTTTTTTTTTCTTTTTTATTGGGTTATCGAGATACATTGAAACAACAAAGTTTATAGGGAGAGCAACTCTCGCCATGTCTACCATTAAATAAAGGGTTCAGATCCTCTCCAATGGTCTACCCACCGGTTTTGTCCATTTTACGGCTTATAAGGCCTCAATAAAATCCAACAGCCATAGTTTGGCCACATCGTCCAAGTATTTCTCCTGCTTTTATTTCCTATAGCTAAAAGCGGGCTCTTTTCCCAAAATGGTAGGATTTTTAAACTTTATTCCGATTTTGGTGTGATTTTAAACTTTATTCCTAGACAGTGATAAATCGTGGTTGCTAACCACGATTTTAATAAAATCATGGTTAGCAACCACGATTTTAGGCTAGTATACGAATCCTTTATTTTGTCGCTTGTAGCTATATAAAAATTTATATACGATAAAATCGTGGTTGGTAGCCACGATTTTAACCCAACAGAAACCCACACCCCTTTCCAACTCTCACCCTCTCCCATCAGAAACCCACTTTCTGCCATTCCTCTCTCTCTCTCTTCTCGTCAGAAACCCACACCGCTTTCTGCCATCTACTCTCTCTCTCTCTTTCTCTCTTCAGCGATGCCTCTTCCCTCTCTTTCTCTTTTTCATCCATTCCTCAGGTTAAACCTGTTCTCTCTCTCTCTCTCTCTCTCTCTCTCTCTCTCTCTCTCTCTCTCTCTCTTTTTGTTTTCTCTTCTCTTCTCCTTTTCTGCCTCCTCATTTTTCCCCATACAAGTCAGACCCATACCCCTCTCATACGGTGGAAATGCTTGGCGCCGATGGTGGAAGTGGTTGCCATCGAAAACGAAAGAGGGTTTCTGCTGTTATAGCGCCATACCGTAGAAGAGGGAGTTGTTCGTCGCCGACGAAGTTGAAAGGGATCCGATCTTCTCCTTCCTTAAAATCACGATTAGCTTTTGGTGGGTTTCACCTGCGGGAGAAATGGGTGGAGAGACTAGGGTTTCTTTGACGAGATGGCACCGTGTCGTTGACGGGTGGTGGAGCAGGACTGTTGCGTGCAGTTCGATGAGTGGTGGGAGCACCAATGGTGAGAGAGAAAGTAGTGAGATCGCGAGCTGGAAATGGCGACCCCAAGTCGCGATCTGATATTTGGGGGTTTCATCGAGGAGAGGTGAATCGACAGGGAAAGGAGCAAGAAAGAGTGGAAGAGGATAGAGAGAGTGAGCGAGTGAGAGTGGAAGAGGAGAGAGAAAGGGCGACGGGGTGCAATAGTGCAGGGGTTTTCACCTGTGGGAGAAATTGGCAGTTTGATATTTAGGGGGTTTCGTCGACGGGAGATGAATCGACGGGAGAAGAGCGAGAAAGAGTGGAAGAGGTCAGAGAGAGTGAGCGAGTGAGAGTGGAAGAGGAGAGAGAAAGGGCGATGGGGTGCAATAGTGCAGGGGTTTTCATCTGCAGGAGAAATGGGCGGTTTGATATTAGGGGGTTTCGTCGACAGGAGATGAATCGACAGAAGGAGTAGAAGAGGAAAGAGAGAGTGAGCGAGTGAGAGTGGAAGAGGAAAGAGAAAGAACGACGGGGTGCAATGGTACAAGGGTTTCACCTGTAGGAGAAATGGGCGGACAGACGAGGGTTTGACCTGTGATTTTGGGTTAAAATCGTGACTACCAACCACGATTTTACCGTATATTAATTTTTATACAGATACAAGCGACAAAATAGAGGATTCGTATACCCAACCTAAAATCGCGGTTAGCAACCACGATTTATCGCTGTCTAGGAATAAAGTTTAAAATCACACCAAAGTCGGAATAAAGTTTAAAAATCCTACCATTTTGGGAAAAAAGCCGCTAACAGCATTATGTAGGGAAAAGTGATTTTAAAAATGGGCGTTACATGGCATTCACCGATCTGCGAAATGAGTTGTTGCTTGTTGAGTTGCCAACAATGGAGAATGGAGATAGCAATAATATCGGCTCACAATTTTTATTTTTGTAACGTGAATTTCATCCCACCCTTCCCACAATCTAACTAAGCAAAATAGATGGAGATGAAGCTGTCATGAATGGTAAGGGTGGGGAATAAGTTGTCACTTGCCGGCAATGGAGATTTTCTAGCTACCATGGCAGGAGAAGATGACCCGAAATTTTTTTCCTTCTCTTATCTCACTCCAACTTCCGATATTGTGGTGGAGAAAAGCCCTGTCATGAATGGTAAGAGTGGTGAAATGAGTTTTTGCTTGCCGATAATGAAGATTTTTCAGCAACTATGGTCGGAGCAGATCACCAAAATATGATTTTTTTTTTCTCTTCCATAATCTCGCTCCAACTTCCGAAATAGTGGTGGAGAAAACCCACTGTTGCCTCTAGAGATAATGTTGGCTGGTGATGAGGCTGACTGAATTTTTGGATCGGGATTTGATGATAGAGAAATTAAAGATGTTACTTGTGTAAAGCTTCACCGTCAATGGGTTGGATGCCGTAAATCATGGCTGGGCTGCCGATTTTACTTTTCATTATTTTGCAACATAATGCCATCAAAAGTGTGGGAAGTATTTGGATGACGTCGGTGGAACTATGATGGTTAGATTTGATTGAGACATTATCAGCCGTGAAATGGACAGGACCGGTGGGAAGGCAAATGGAGGGGATCTGAACCCTTAAATAAACTCTAAGCCCCATAGGAGAATCTTGTCTTTGGCACATTCATTGCAGGGAACATGGTCACATAAAGCCTCTGCACAAATCATAGCCAAATAACATGTCCTCTTAGTATAGTTAGTTCCAAAGGGAAACTTTAGCCAAAGTAGTAGTGAAGATAAGAGAAAGCAGCCAACACGATTGACAATTGACGCAAGAACAAAACTCAACACAACCTATCCAGCAGTAGAAGCATGATTGTGGTTTAGGATAGCATTGACTTCAACATGACAAACAGAACTGCAGTAAAATCAAGATCAAACAAGAAGTTGCAAATCAAGATCCACTCCACTAACTTGTTTACATTGGCACCAAATGATCTTACCAAGTATTACACCATTTTGACTCACCAAGCATGCTCCAAACTAGAACAAATTTCTTATTGTCTTTACATATTCGATCCACAACACTATCCCATGCATTGAGCATTAAAAATTGACACTTTTTTACACATTGCTCACGGTAAGCACCTCTAATAAATTAGTCCAACAATGATACTAGCTAAAACAGTCCAAAAAAATATGGTTTTTTTATTTTTATTTTTTAATTAAAAAAAAACACAATATTCACACAAGAGTTGAAAAAATACTAAAATTACAAGCATAAATGATGAAACTAGAGAGGCCAACCATTGTACAGGAAAATCAACCAAAACTCCTCATAGGAGCATTTATACAAACACCTGTTGATCATAGTTACATTGAGAACTAAAATAAAAATAAAAATAAAATTCACACCGAAGGAAGATGGAGAAAGATAGAGAAAGAGAAAAGAGCGAGATGTTTGAGAGAGATAGGAAGACAGAAGAGCTATGAGAGAGAGAAATCTTACCAACGTATTTCAAATTGCAAAATGAGGTTGGGCTGCAAAGTGAGCTTGGGTGGAAAATGATTGTTGGGGAGCACCTTACCAGTTCTGTAATGGCCGGAGATCAAGCTTTGAAAGGAAATAATAGAAGCCCCTTGCGCAGAACAGGAGTACACTGTAAAACTGGTTCTGGGCTGCTCTTGTTTTGCTCTCTAGTTGATCAATTAATATGTCATGTGAGTTACATGTGAGAAGGACAGATGTCAACATAAAGAAGTAACATGTTAGAATGGAGAAGCAGCTGCTCCTCAAATGTAAGGAGCCAAGTTTTGTCCTTTTTTTTGAGTTCTAATTTAAGAACAAGACCTTTTAAGTCTTTGTTATCATAAGAAAAGTTTGGAACATATAAGGAAAGACAATAAAAAAATAAAAAAAAAGGGATAAACATGTTTTTTATCTTGTGGTAGGAGAATAAAAATGCATTTATAATTTTCTTTCAATTAAAGGAAAACTAAATAAATAAGGGTATAATGGTCAATCAAGAGTTTTTATGAGATACAGACTTTTATAGATACTAGATATAGTACACGTGCATTGCACGTGAATATTTTTAAATAATATTAGTTATACAAAATAATAAATACATAAAGATTTTATATTTTTTAATAAAAGATAAAGTTTAA
Source organism: Liquidambar formosana (assembly GCA_039720395.1). Lineage (NCBI taxonomy): Eukaryota > Viridiplantae > Streptophyta > Magnoliopsida > Saxifragales > Altingiaceae > Liquidambar > Liquidambar formosana. The sequence goes on along the minus strand of CM077828.1, from coordinate 17,896,404 downwards.
AATTCAAAAGTACATTTTTTTTTTTAAAATAATCAAAATTGTCAACGAAAGATTAAAAACTCTTTAGATATACATTTAGAATTTTTTTTCTTCATAAAACGGAATATTTAAAGAGTTTATATTCATATATATTATCATGCAACTAGATAATTGCTCTAGGAAAAAGAATTTGAGTAATTCAATTTGTTAAGAGTTTGAGTTAAAATCTAACTTTCATTACAAAATGATAAAAATATTTACTATGTATTTCAATTAAAGGAAGGGTAGATATGTTTTTTTTTTTTTTTTGTTAATAAAAAAAAGGGTATATTAGTCGTTCAAAAGTTTTTTTGAAATTCAACCTTTTATAGGTAGTATAGATAGATATAGATATAGATATATGTAAAATTCATGATCAATAAAAGTAATGTTTATGGCAATTATGTGACACATTTTTATGTAGTCATTAGGCAAATTTTTTTTAAATGATTTTTATTATTATATTAATATCTCTTTTTTTATTTTTATTTTTTATTTTCATAATAATTTTATTTTATCTTGAGACTTATTTTATCTTAAAACACCCAACCATGATAAACTTCTCGTGGTTATCTTTTCTTTTCTTTTCTTTTTTTAATAATCTAATTTTGAATTTACTCTCAAGCCTCAATTAAACGGTGCACTCTCTTTTCACGGTTTAGCACAATGTTTTTAACTCTCACTACTCAATAGTCACTAGATAGGGTCTGTTCGTTTTGTGGGAATTGAAGGTGAGAATTGAAAATTCCCAGGATTTAATCAAAATGAGGCTGTTCGTTTCGCTAAAGACGCAGGATTTTAATTAATTTCTCGAGGGATCCGAATTCTCGCAATCTATAGGAAATTCAAATCCTATCTATAAACGAGGAAATTGGCAAATCTCATGCTAAGGATAGCACCCTTTGGTGGTTATTCTACTCTTCTTTCCCAGTTGAAGTACAAGAACTATGAGGACGAGATCAATGAACGACTCCTACTTTCGATTAAGCCATAAATCCATAAATCTCATTGCTAGCTGATGGTGTGAGATCTAGGTTCAACTTGGGAAATAATCGATCCCATCTCAGAACTGAAACATATTTGACTTTGAGAAGCAACTCTGCTGCTCTTTCTTCAGCATATGAAACAAACCTATTGTCTTCTTCTTCTTCTTCTTCAATTCTTCTTCAGTGAAACTCCAAATCACCATTTGCTTTAGTATCATTAACTCCCACCACTACAATTCATCATCGTGTATATGGTTAAATCTCCATCTCAACCACCAGCCCGCACCTTCTCCTTCTTCCATCTTTTTCCCATTTTTTTCCCCTAATGCAATAGATATGAGGTCCTCCATTCATCTTTAGTATAACCCACAAGATGGTGTTAGATGCATCATCCTCAAATTGAGGGTTTTGATATGGACGGTGCACCTCATTTTCCTTGGTTTCATGCTTATATTTCTCACAACCAACCGAACAACCAAATTTTAATTCCCAAGATTACGAATTCTTAGAAGTCCTATTTCTCAAGAGTTTAAAATTCTTAAGAGTTTTAATTCTCAACAAACGAACAGACCCTAGATTTCTTCAACCATGGCAGCCATTTCAGAAGTATCGCTTTTTTTGCAGACTAGGTAGTACCGCAGGATGTGCATAGTATAACAACTTCCTCTCTCTCTCTCTCTCTCTCTCTCTCTCTCTCTCTCTCTTTCTCTCTCCTCCATGCATAACATTTATTTATTTCTCTCTCTCTCTTTCTCTTTCCTCCATGCATAACATTTATTTATTTTTTTGCCAAATGGCTAAATGATAAGAGAATATATACATACCCATATGCACACCAGTTAGAGTTCAAACCAAAATTTCCATAAACCGTGCACCTTTATTAGAACAGGACATGCCATATAAGCCTAAGGACCAGTGGTGTGTGCATAACATTGTTTGTGAGATGCATTTTTGTGCAGCCACGTAACAAATTTTTTAGCTTTCTAAATTATCTTATGTTTAAAATTATATATATTAGATATGGGCAAGTGAATAATATTTAAATAATAAATTTATATATATAAAATATGAAAATCTAATTATTTATTACTTTATTTTGATTTAAGTATTTTTTTTTTTCCTTCTTTTTTGTTAGAAAATAAACATTCTTAACTGGTTAAATATGGTGGGTAAAAAAGTACTTAAAATTTAAAATAATAGTGTAATAGTCAATCAAAAGTTTTTTTTTAGATATAGACTTTTATAGGTTTTATTTATTTATTTATTATTTATTATAGGTAGTATAAATAGATAGATAGATATATACAGTTATGTTGCCATCAGTACATGTTGATATAAGTTATATCAGCACCATGTATTGGGGGTTGTACCTCTTGCATTAATCCAATATACCTTATATTCCACTAATGCACAAGGTACAACCCCCAATGTAGGTATTGATATAAGTTATATCAACACGTGCTTACCTGATTATCATCCTAGATGTATATGATAAATTTTATTTTATCTTAAAAGACCCAAATTTGGTAACTTCCCTAGTAGTATCTTATGAGACCCAAACCACAATAATTTTATTTCTTCTTAACTTGCCATTCCATAGGCTATGTTACCAAAGCATCGATCATGTACCATGTGTCCATGTCATACTCATCTAAAATTTGAAGTCCTTAAATAATTCTAATTTTTGAACTAATTTTTGAAACAAATCTTTTACAAAAGATTTTTAAAAAAAATGTATAGTCATACTTATGCCTTAAATGTGATTAACATTATTCATTAATAGATATTCAATGCATGAGTGCAATGTTAATTAAGAAATGTGGTATAATTAATAGTAGTTTTAAATACCTTCAAAGCTATTTAATATCGATCACTACGTATTAGAGATGCATTAGCACATCAGATACTATTTATATGGTGCTGCATATAGCATTGCAAGTTTGCTTTTGGCACCGTTTACGTTGAGTATGCGATGTGGATATGAAGCATGACTTTGCCTTTATTTTGTATCCCTCCTCACTTGTTTTCCTTCACTCATGAAAATAAGAATTCAGTGATGCTCAAGATGCCGACGATGCAAGATATATAGTTCAAATTGCTAGGGTTGTTGATGAAAGTCGTATCCTAGAGGAATTTGTCAGTAAGTTAGGGAAATTCTATGGTATCTAGTGTGGTAACTTGATTATTTTTTGTGATAATTTGATCGCATTTATAGTAATCCAGGTTACCACAAATGTGATTTACTCACTACAAAATATCACCACTTAGGTACCTACCACTTGAGGTACGATACCTTTAGAATTTCCTAATAGAATCTCTATTTTTCTTAGGCTTTTGTGTTACTTGTTTTTTTGGTATCAAGGTCAATTAATTATGAATTTTGTCTCCTGTTGGTGGTCCTCTATTTAGAAGTTATGGATTAAAAAATAAAGGGTAAATGGCAGAAAACCCCCCTGAAGTATGGGAAGGTTAGCAGATAACCCCCCTTATGTTTTAATTTTGTCAATGTGCCCCCTAGTTCAATAGGAAGACAAAACCAATCATCGATGGTCACCCAATTGGATTTCGACGAGTATTCCAATGATTTTGGGCAACACAGGTCCGTTAACGGTATCACATGCGTAGCCACGCGACTAATTTTCGTCAATTTTCATTAACAGCAAGTGATGGTGAGGCACATTGCCAAAAATTAAAACATAAGGGAGGCACATTGACAAAATTAATACATAAGGGGAGTTATCTGCTGACCCCCTATACTTCAGGGGGGTTTTTTGTAATTTATCCTAAAATAAATACCTGTATTTAGAAGTTAACAAAAATCCACAAAAAAATTCTAAACATCATAAAATTTCTTCAGTAATTTTATAAACTCAGAATTTTAAAAAAAGTATCATATTTACGAAATGCCACTATGCCATCCATGGCTTGCCTTGGGCTGACATGGGTAGCGATATGCGACCTACATGCCAAGCCTTTGGCTTGGATTTGCTGAGGGGCTAACAGTAGACCATTACATCACCTTCCCACTTAGCAAAACAAGAAATGTCTAATGGGAACAAACACTTATCACTTATCACTTATCAACAGTTAGTTAGCGAAATCTGTTAGTTAGCTAAGTCTGTTAGATGATAAGAACAAGCACGTATCACTTATCAACAGTTAATTAGCTAAATCTGTTATAAAGGCACGCTTGTCATAACTAATACTGAAACAATTGGCATTCTCTCTCCTTTCAATTAATCTCATCACCATGTTTCTTCTCTTCTTCATTGTGTCAGTGATCGCCCTCACCCCCTAAGCTCAAAGGAATCAAAATGAAACGAATCAATCGACTTGGTATTTTCTAACAGACAGCTATTAGCACTCCATGCATGATTATCATAGGATATACTAACTTAGTATGTCATATCAGTCGCTGTAATTAATTGTTGTATGTAGCATTTCTAAAAAATTATAGGGTCTGTCAACCATCTTTTACCTAAGGAATCATTTGGAATCATAATTAGGATAAAAAACTCTCATAATGTTTGGTTATTTTTTCACGTAAACATTTGGAATTCATTTTTTTACGCAAACCACGTTGGCGTTTTGAAGAGTGAATTCCACATAATTTGATCGACTGGGAAGTGGGAATCACCTTTCAATTTTGTATAGAGGGCATTTTTTTGCACCAATATTCTTTCCCTAAACTTAAGTGCAATATCAAAGCATGATAGAGGATTATCAAAACAAGTCTATCTTGACAATGGACCTCTGGTTAATGCAAAGGGATGTAGATGGAAGAGAAAGGCGGGTGTAGACCAGCTTTTACGTATAGGATAATTGCTATTCAATTATAAAGTAGCTTTATAAGTAGGGTGCGATATTAGATGATAAGACCCAGTACTTATCAACTTGACGGTTAATCAGTTAGTCAGCCAAATCTATTATAAAGCGGCTGGTCAAAACTAATACCTTCACTTAAACAATTGGCATTTCATTCAGCTATTTCTTTCTCTTTCTATTCAATCTCATCACCATGTTTCTCTTCTTCTTCCTCGTGTCTGCGATCGCCCTCTGCACCATAATTAGATCAATTCAGAGGATTTGCCATTGATTTAGACGAGATATGTACTGAAGAGAAAACGCAGAATTCGATTTACTATTGTAAATCAAACACCTTTTCTTTTTTGCTTCCTTTCTTCTTCCGTTTTTCTTTTCTTTCATCTGAGGGAAGTATAGCAAATGCATTCTTCGAGGACACATGAAACTACTGTTGCTATCAAAGACGAATGGAGAGAGGGTTCTTGGAGGTATATAGTGTGAAGATCAACACCGCCTTCTTCAAAAATCCAGATCTATCTTCACCACCCTTCACCGTCTCTCTCTAGATCCTTCTACAATCTTCTCCTTTCTTCCTCTTCTCTTCTTTCTCCAGATCTTTCTCCTTTATATTTCTCTCTTTCTCTCTAGAATCTTCTTGTATCTAGAAGCTTCCAACAATAAAGAACCGACTTGTTTATTTCGGTGACTAGCGGGTATAAATAAGAAGCACAACTCCCATTTTGTGTGTGCATATGTGAGAGCAATCACAAGTTAGTCTTGGGTGTTCTTGAGTGTAGCATAGTTGTGTGTAAATGTGTGAGTTCCTAGTGTGTATAGCAAGTATAGAGAAGTAGTGTGTGAGTGAGGTATCCCTACTTCCTTTCCTTGTGAGTGGTTGTGAGGTATTTGTGTAAAGTGTATTTTATACACTATCAATAAAAGAATTATTTTACAATTCCGCTACGTTATACTCAACATAGTGGTTTTCTTTTTTTCAAACCCAAATTCCCTCATTGATTTCATAGCTCATACTAGCAGGGAAAGTCCACAATCTCATATCCAAATAGTTGTTAATTGTTTCTTGAGTAGCTTTAAGAATTTTTTATTTTATTTTATGTTTTTTGCTTTTATTTAATTTTTTTTTTATATGAAGATCCTGTTAGGAATTGAACTAGAAGGAAATAGAATGCGGAATAACTAGAATAACAAAAATTTCCTATCAATTCCATGCAGCCCATGAATCTGATTGTGATTCATACAAAACATAAAACCCTAACTTAGAAGAAGGATTAGAGCACTTACAATTGATTTCTAACTTGCAACTTCTCTGCAATTTAACCCCTCCTTCTTATATCTAATACAAGTGTGGCTCTCTAGAACTTTTCTTATTCAATCTTGTCCTTTCTCTCATAATTTTAAAGTCCCTCTTTGCATGATCAATGTGTGACCCATTGGATTCACATCATTAAGTAGTAGGAATAGCACAAAGTGTGCACAATAGAACTCTTTCCATTAAAGGTCTAATTGGAACTTCTTCCAATTTCCTAATTGATTATAACTCACTTATATCAATTAGGGCTTCTACTAACCATGAGTAACATCTAGCAATAGCTCATGGTGTGGTCCTTAATGAGGTGAATAGGTATCTTACATAGAACCCTTCTATTATAGTTTATAGGTTACAATTACATCCTTCCTTCTACACAATGTCTCCAATTAAACTAATAGGACATGAAAATCTGTCAAGTCCCTAATTTGATTACTTTATACTCAATCATGAATATCAACTCATTGATGAACTCATGAAAACTCTTTTCCATATTCATCTTACCATGGCCATGGATTTAATGAGTTATATTATGAATGCTATATGAAATATTCTCTTTCTTTTTCCTAAGAAGTGATGGATTCCTTGTTGATCACTCACATGCCTTCATACATATAGCAGTAGGGCCAATGAACACCCTTGCAGACCCTTATAAGAATTTGCACTTAGTGTTATCAAACTTCTAAAGCTACATGCATAAGATAACTATGGTGTCTCAAGTCTAAAGATTACTTGTACCACTATAATAATAAGAAACTGATTGATAGGTAGGTTAAAACTCTATTCAGTTTATCTCATATCTTTGGTCACATTCAGTGTACCTATTCTATTAATAGGCACCCACCTATTTGTTGTAGTGTCTCCACACAAATAGCTTGAGACCAGCTATCCTCCTATAGAGTCAACCTAACAAGTACTAGTCTTATGGTTCATTACTGTCCATCATTGTGAACCTTCAACTAAGAATGCTTTAGGAGTTTAATACATAGATATATCTACAGTCTCAAAATTACAACTCTTTGTAATTCCATATTCTCAATTCTAACTCCATGGACATATTATGTAAATATAAATGATACATATAAACATAATAGAATAAGCCCTTTTATTAGATCAATAATAAATATGACATATATAAATGAAATCAAATGATTGTTCCTAATCCCTAAACAATCATCTCTATGATTGGCTCTAGGGCATAATCCTAACAATCCCACCAAGAATCGAAGGGATCCCACAATTAGAAAAATTTTAGTCAGAGAGAGACATTGGCTGAATAAAAGGAAAACATAGTAGATTTTCCTAATGTATTTTTTTAGTTCTTTCTTAAAGGTGTAGTCTTCATTTATGGTGGGTTTATGGTACTAAATCGATGGGTAATGGAGCACCAGTATTTACTAGTCCATACGACTTCATCAAGGTACTACTACCTTCATCTATCCTCCTCTTTATTTATTTATTTATTTTTATTAAGTATTCCTTTAATTGTTCTCTCTTTGTATATGTGTTTGTGTACTTTGATAGTTTTAATTGTAGAATTATTATTTTTGCTTCCGATTGCTTATCTTTGAATTTTTATTTTATTTTATATGATTAATATTATTTTTCCTGAAATCTTTCCCCCTCCAGTGCATGGGTCTGATTTATTCCTCCTTTTTGTTGATTCTTATTTATTTATTTATGGGTTTTTTTTGGAGGGGGGGGTTGGTGGGGGAGGGATTCTAGTGGTCTGAATTTACCTTTGTTTTTTTTTTTTTTTCCCTTCCCTTGGGCCTATTTCTATTTTTTTTTTTTTTCCTAATCAATTTTTATAAATAGGCTGTGCGAAAACTTTCCACACATGAGTTTTCAAATTACAATTCTAGGAATTTCTTTTGTGTCCTATATATGGTGTTTAGATTGTTAGTCAAAGCATTCATTCTTATGTTGTAGTGCTCATTTAGTCATTTTGCAGCCTTCTTCTGTAGATTGGCATACCCTTCTGGCATTCTTGCATCATTAGAGCTAATGCCCAAGTAAGCTTTGTATCATCAATGTGCTCTAAGGAGAGTATTTTTATTATTCAATGCGCTTTAATTACTAATTATTCAAATTGAATCTGTCATACTTTCTGCATAATCAGTTCATATGTATTTCTAGCATTGACTAATTTTGTGTATCATGCTAGGTTGTGTGTCTAACCTAGCCATATTATGGGGATTCTATGTATCAATTAACACATAATGTAACAATGATACATACAAGCTCTAGATATGGTAGACTGACCAACACTAGAAAGCTAAGGTACTTACTTCCTTTGTCGCAAGTCTCTCATTTTTTAGTTACTGGTTGTCAATGTCTATCTATTAGTCTGTCTTCATTTTCACTGTCCTTAAATCTCTGTGTGTGTGTGTGTGTGTGTGTGTGTGTGTCTTCCCTGATACTTTTACTTGTGTAACTTGGCAGCGTTCTTCTCAATCTGCAAATTGCATACTGTTTTGGCATTTTTGCATCATCAGAGTTGATGCCCAGGTAAGCTTTGTGTGTGGGTGTGTGTGCAGCACTTGGAATTTAGGAGAGATAAACCTATCATCCCCATGCCACAGGCTGTTGACGTAGTCAGAGAGAGATTGATCGAATGGGCTGAGGCAGTCGTCCCGATGAATCACCTGGAAGCAGTAGTAGACTGGTATATTCTTATAGTTATATTAACTAAAATTTCAAATAGAATATACTCATATTGAATAAAATTTCTTGGTCGCATTAACATTTTTTTTTTGTAATACCTAAAAATATGGTATTGCAAAGAACTTTTTAAAATTTTCATTTTTTCAACCTAATTGGGTCTTTGTATTTGCGGGAAGTCAAGTTGGAACCTATAAATCTTCATTTTGAAGGCTTTGGAAATTTAACTTTAGCAAACTTCATTTTAAAATACATGTCTTGATCAATTTGCAAATGAGATGATTTATGCCATGTACATATGTTACAGCCTGATTATGTGCTTCACCGATGCATATCATAGAGTTGGCGTTGGGATATCTGCCTGCACACTACTGATTTTATATGCAAGACTACTTAGTGAGAGAGACATAGTGCAGTATGAAAGTGAAGAGGAAGTCGCTATGATGCCAATTAAGCAGAGCCACCTCAAAGCAATCTTCAGGTATATGCTTTGTGTGTGGGTGTGTGTATTTGTGTGTGTATGGGGGTGTGTGTGTGCGGCATTTGGAATTTAAGAGAGATAAACCCATCATCCCATTCCGTAGGCTGTTGACATCCGATGCAAGACCATGTAGTCACAGAGAGAGATTGATTGAATGCGCAGGGCAGTCTTCAGGATGAATTACCTGAAAGTAGTAGTAGACTGGTATATATATGCTTGCTTGCTTGCATTAACCTGATTGTTTACCTTTGATACTCTGTTTGGTTTTGGAGTAGTACTCTTTCCTTTTCTTTCTCTTTTTCTTTTATTTTATTTTATTTTATTTTTTGCTGGGAATTTCCTTTGATAATGCTTGTGCTTGGAACTTTAAATGAGATCCCCTTCTCGAACTGTTCTAACCTTTCTGGGCAATCAAAAAGAGTTTTGTCATGTCTCTAGTTCTTTTCTAATTGGTCTTTGTAACTTTTTTTTTTTTTTTTTTTGTGGGGTATCTTAATTGGGTCTTCATACTTGCAGGAACAGGAATGTCCAGCTTAAAGCTGTGACCTATAATTTAATTTTACACCTTACCAACTACATTTCTACAAACAACTTTGGGTATGTGTAGATATACAATTCGATAATATGTTTGCCTACATGAACCCTTTTATTTGATGTTCTCTGTTTGGTTTTGGTTGTTGGTAAAGCAAACAACTTGTGAGCGCCGCGCCCCGCGGAACACGTACGGCTTGAGAGTACGCACTAGCCTCAAAGGACTAGCATGGAGAGGAATCGCTACCCAAGAAAACCTTGGGAACCAACCTGTGAGCGCCGCGCTTCGCGGAACACGTCGATTGCTGTCTTTTGTTTTGCATTGTGGATGGGTCAGAAATTTTTATGAATATATAATACTAATTTTGAAGTTGATTATTATAATATACATTAATAATGAAGGTCAAGGGTTTTTTTTTCTTTTTTCTTTTTTGGGGTGGGGGAGGGGGGGATAATGTTTGAAGAATAAAAACGTACTATAATATATGTTTTCTATTGAGGGTATGTTTTATATGTTGACTATACATAATTGATGGGAATGCAATGCTTGAGTTATTCTTTAGCCACATAACTTAGAAGTCACATGCATGCAACACAAGATAGCCCTCATATATATGGTCAATTATAGTCTATAAGTACACCAATTAATGAAGGGACAAATTAAGCAGGTATCTTTGCATTCAAAGAAGGGGTCGATATCATGATGGCATGCACCATGACATCACTCAATCCCATTGACATTCTCATGCCAATTCATACACTCCCCTATTTCATGAAAAGGAGAGTTCGCAACAAAACGATCGCATGATGCAGCATAGCAAAAATTGTTTAGTACCACATATATTTTTGGAAAATAGGCAAAGAAAGTTGGAAGATTTTCAACTTCAAGTAAATGTATGAGGCTGGCTCAAGTTTCCTTATTTTTAGGAAATACCAAAACCATATGGAGAGAAGGAATTGGTCAAATTCAATCAATTCAAAGGACACAGAAAATGAAGCTAGAAATCAAAAGCCAAACATTAATTGGTTTACTTCTATCAACTTATCGATAAGAGTGAGAATTATTACATGCATACCTTTATTTATTTATAGTAACATCAAATCAAGCTTGGAAGACTCAAATTCACTAGACCCGGCCATTAGACGAACCTATTATAACAAGTGACATTGAATGTATTCCATTTGTTTCCTTATACCATCTACTATAACAAAAACCTATGGTGGTAGTTTGTCTGCATGGAGTCAGGCTTTTCTCCCTCAGCTCCATTCCAGCGTAGGACCACTCTTCACCCAGACATTCCTCCTAGTGGTCACAATGTCAATCCAATGTCAAGGGTCATATTTTGTACATAACATCATCGATAGGGGGAAAGGATCACCTAGAGTAGCTTACAGATAGGGCATGTATTTTTCCTGATATTCAAGTCCACTCAAGGATAAACCCTTGCATAATAGCCCACATTTCAGCCACTGATAAAACATTCACCGTGGTCGTAAGTAAACCCCTTCAACACTACTTTTCTATATAGGAACCATTCACCGAGGTTGTAAGAACCATTCTGATCAAGACAACAATCAATTTCCAAATAAACCATTCTGAAGGGATCATGAGGGCATGCACCATGACATCACTCAGTACCATGACATTACACTCCTATTTCAGATCAAGGTTTTGGTTTAAAATTTATAGAATCAAGAGTTTTCCCGTGATCAAACTATCAAAGTGCTTTGAAAAGCATGGCTTTCTTTTTTTTTTTCTTTTTTCTTTTTTGTTGGGGGGGGGAGGGTAATGTTGCTCTCTCTGATCACATCCGATGGTTCCCTCTTGGTCATATAGATTTTCTGTTTGTGATACAAGTGCATTCAGATAGTATCTTCATGTTGGTCATTATCATAAAGAAGTGTAAAATACAAAATCAAAATAGTGGCAATTCTTGAATTTCAAAGAATTGATCCTATAACATTACATATAGTGATGGCTCTAATTTTTTTAAATATGATAGATACATGCCTAAAATAGTATAAAAAAATTTCTTCAATGGTTTAATTTTGAAATAGATGTCCAAACAAACCCTTAATCATATGACTTTTTTCGGAAAAATGAGATAGTAGGAAAGATTTTTTAATTTTCTACATTAATAGAACTTTACCAATTTATTTTTTAATGAAAAAAAAAAAAAACACTCATAACTTATAGATGACCTTTCAATGTAACATCTATTTTATGGACTTCCCACCGAAACTTTATAGTTCATTTAGATTTTATCCAATGCATTTACCACATTCTAATTATGATCTTAATGCATGAATTAATTGGATATAAGATAAAAATTTTGGCATCTAACATTTAAATTTGTCAAATCAACATATAATTTCTTTTGAAGAAAAAATAACTATCAATTAAACACTTTCACAGTTACCAACTAATATATATATAGATAGACACGCAAAAATGATCAAGTGTGGACCATCTCGAACGAGATCACATGGCTCTGAATAGCTATTATGATTTATCACAAATGTTTAGGAGGTATAGCACTCGATCAACTTCGTGTGTGTGTGTGTGTGTGTGTGTGTGTGTGTGTCAATACTACTTATAAAAATATTTATCTCAGAAAAACTTTTGATTGACCATTCTACTCTCATTTTTCTTTATAAATACAATTTTAACATTAGTAAACGTTTTTATCATTTGGTAACAAATGAAAATTAGATTATTACTCAAATTCCTAAAGCAACTATCAAGTTGCATGATAATATATATGAATACAAATTCTATGAATATTCCGTTTTATGAAAGAAAAGAAAAAACAAACAAACAAACAATTCATGAATGTATATCTAAAGGGTTTTTAATCTTTCATTGATAATTTTGATTAAAAAAAAAAAAGTATGTACTTTTGAATTTTAAATTTTATCTTTTATGAAAAAATATAAAATCTTTATGTATTTATTATTTTTTATATAACTAATCTATACTACCGTGAATCCTAGAAAAACTTTTGATTCTCTAAAATGCCCTTATTTTAAAATGCAATGACATCAATACCCTTAAGTAATCCAAAAGACAAAAAAAAAAAAAAAAAAAAAAAAAAAAAGATACATAATTAATTAAATCATGGAGAAACCTACTTTAATTAGAGTTCTACAGTCCTATTCGACTAACCCATACGTTTCCCTTTCCCATACCCTACTTTAATTAGAGTTCTACAAGCCTATTCCATTAGCTTATATGTTTCCTTCCCTATTAACTCATTTGTTTTTTGCAACAAAAAATAATAAGAAAAACTTATACGTCTCTCCCTCTTCGTCCCCCATTATGTATCCCTTTAGTATCCCTATGCCAACCCTATGAATTTTACATTCATCTTCTCTTATTCTTGGTTGGAGATTGAAAATCCCACATCAAAGGTATAGTTTTCTTTAGTTTTTTATATTCTATATTTTTTTTTTTTTTTTTTTTTTTGTTGGTATGTGCTTAATATCTCTTTGATGTTCTCTTAAGATTCAACGTCTCACCATAAGAGGTAATTTTTTTTTTTTTTTCCTTTCTTTCCGCATTTTATATTTTACCTTATATTTATAGTGATTTGTTGAATACACTATTTCATTAAAACAGTGTATTGTAATTAGAGGTTATTGTTCCTATAGATTTTATTATTCTTATGTCAATCATTCCTTTTTTTTTATTGGTAATTTGTGGATTGGAACTAGTTATAAAATACTAGTTGTGCAGAGGTTTTTATTTTTTGAATCCATTAAATATAAATGCATATTAATTTTGTTTTAGGTTTTTGGATAATAACTTCGAAATTGTCTTGTTTAAAAATCCAGGGTACTCAATAATTTTCTACTTCATAAATATTATTATTATTATTCAATGTTTTGATGTCTTTTGATTTAATATAACATCATTGAAATTGAAACGGGAAGAGATTAAGCAAGATTTTATTTTCAAAAATTCACAGCTAAGTAAACTTTCACTTCCTTAAACTGTTTTCTTCTTATATATATATAAAGAGAAAAGGAAAGTGCTATTAAGCATCATAAAGAAACTCAAGATCCCAACTAGGTTAGCACCTTGAGTTCTTCTAATCATATTTTATTTAAGTCCTTGGATATACATACAACAAACATATTACTTAAAATGGTTCACGTGTAATGCACGTGTGCACAAACTAGTATTATTTAAAAATATTCATGGATGTGCAACGCACGTGTGCTATATCTAGTAAAATAAGACTTAAACGTTGAGTTTTATTGACACGCATATATGTCAATAAGTTGAGCCAACTACTCTACAAAGAAGTGTCAATGTAATTTAAAAAATGAGAAAGGGTACATCTGCAATTGTCGGATATAAGAAAGATATAAATATAATTTACCCTTTATTTTTATTATTAAAAAAAAAAAAAGGAAGAGACATCATAACACACCATATCATCATCTCATGATCTCGAAAAAAACTTGTATGCAATCATGGCTAATGTGGTGTCACATACTAATGGAAATAGAGTAAAGTGGGATTATCAAAGTATTTTTTTACTCCACAATCCTATTTTACTTTAGTCTCATTGACCGTGACGCCACGTGCCCGTGTCACAGTTGCATAAGTTTTTCTCCATGATCTCATCACCTTCACCCCCATCTAAGAATATATTTACAGAATTCATTCAAATAAATAAGAATCCGAATCCCAGCAGCATGAAGCAGGACAAATAGTAAACCATGCATCCGTACCACGGCGGTTCCAAATCCAACAAGTCATGACACCCAAATCATGATCTCACCTAAAATGGTATTTTCCCCCAATAAGGAAAGGGCATATCTGTCATTATAAAATACAGATTTTCTAGCCTACTTCTGAGGCTCTGAATAAAGACTTCCTGGTATTCTGGGCATCGCTGGGTTAATAGAGACAAACAAATGAGGTTTGGAGGCTCTAGCACCCAATCAGGACCGTCTATCATAAAAATCAGAATATGTGCTTGTTGGTGCAAATATATTGTGGTGTAATTAAGAGGCACCCGATCGAGTTTTTGTTCTTTGATGATCTTACTCATACAGGAAGCCACTATTCTTTGGTGGGCTGAGATCAAGTTTTGAGGGAATGTCTATGAATCCCTTTAGTGGGCCCATCTAACAGATCTCTCATGTTATTAGATCTCTCCCGTCATTAGTTTCTCAGTAGGTATAAGAGCTACTATGGTCATGATAGATTTCATATACATAGGAAAATTAAACCTCTAGGTACCAAGATGATTTCAAGCTCTTCCAGCCTTACATCAGCTGAAAGAAGCAATCACAGTGTGTGTCTATACTATGATATAAGCATCTTGAGATTGCGACCAAAAGAGAAACGAGGGTGCTCGGAACCCAAGGTGACATGATATCAGGAATGAAGGCATTAAGACAAACTTTTACGGAAAAGAGAAGATTCCCATGAATATTTTTTTTCCTGCCATCGGTACTTGACAAAGAATTTTATAAACTTCTTTTATGGGAGTGAGAAGCTGTATTTAAGCAAGCAGTGGGGGGAGGACCATATACCCATATAGCCTGTGGCCCATTTCATAATCTGCTTGTTTGTGTAGAGAGAGAGAGAGAGAGAGAGAGAGAGAGAGAGAGTTGTTATAAATGAATGAGGTAAGGAGCTCCTTTCAGTCCAATATGGAGGACTGAGATGCGGCCAGAGCTGCCATCTCATGCATTGGGCTATGCTTATTATTTTTGTAATGTAATGCAACGTTTGGTGGAGATTCACAGAATGGGGTGACAGATAAATATTGAGTTTAGCCCAGGTGCATGGTGTGGGAGCAACTCCTTCCGCCTGCTTTGCCCACTCATTGGACTGAAGGGAGCTCCCGCCGAATCACACTTCCATTTTCCTAAGAAACTCTAGTTTCTATTTGGACCATCCATACTACAGTTTCCATTTTCTATGGTTTATTTTATGGTTTGTGTCAACTAACCTATTTTTGCACTTTTACATCTTGATTCACTGTTCTTTTTTTCTTTTTCTTTTTTTTTTTGCTCGACAGGGAGAGTATAGGGGAGACTTATCATTGAATGGATTGTACCTGTGGGCATGAAGTCATGGGCACTCTCTACAGTGTGATGCTTTCTTCTCAGAAAAGGGCTCAAGGATAGGAAATTAGTAAATAGCAAGACATGTGAACCGATGGTTTGTGAAACCTACACTTCAAGAAGCTGAATGTTAACCGATGTCGACAGGGTCAGAGGATAGTGAAGCTGAAGGCTTGGGATATCCTGTTGAAAAAAAAAACACTTCTCATAGTTTAGAAATAAGGACAACAGCTTATTCAGTAGGAATTAACCCGCAACAGCAATCAGTGCACCTGCTACCATTTTCTTTTCCTTGTTTCTTTTGGTGGTGGTTGTCACTTGACAAATCAGGTTTGGAACTCAAAATCTTTTGTCAACAACAAATTCTAAAGGAGGGCTGGGTCTGAAGATCTTGAACTATATTCATTTTTCTTTCCGCAATACTGAGCTGAAACTTGTTATCAATTTCCTCACATACACAGCAGCACTACAACTTAGGGTTATAATCAAAATTTTTTCTTACCCTGTTGCTAAACAGACATACACATCACACAATAATGCCACCTACCTGAAAGCAGAAAATGGCTGCAACACCACACTCAGGAAAAAGTTTGTCAAGGTATCAAAGATTTTCTTATAGGTATAAATTATTTCATCAATCCAAAGTTGAAACTAAAACTGCTCACTTAAATGAGGGTCACTCCTGCAGAAACCAGACCAATTAAGGAGAGAGATTTCATTTGTAATCATGCAAAGGAAATTACAACGCTTCATATTTCCTAGCATCCAAAATGAATCCATTTGTAGATACCACGAAAGAAATAAACAATCAATTTGTTTTCTTCGTGGTAATATTCAATTAAAGACATTTCATGGTCCAATAACAAATGATAAAACAGCATGTGAATTATAAGACTGAAATAAATTATATTTCATTCTCATGTGATTTACAAAATAGGCAGTAACCTTTTTTGACTCCAAAACCCTCCAGCTCTTTGTAAGTAGGTGATTGCACCATATATCAACTGTATACACCCTAATCTTCATACCTGATCGCGTTAACCAGTGGTCAAATTTAATAGGAGGGGGAGGGGGAGGGGGAGGGGGAGGGGAAGGGGGGGAATCTACAGCAATCTCGGGGAGAACACTTTGCTGCAAATGGGAAGGAGCTCATTTTACTAATGCATGATAATATAAAGAACTAAGGCCCCATTTAACCATCGAGAAAGCGGAGGAAAAGATATAAAATTTAGATTCTTACAACCACCTTTCAAGCCTCAAAAGTAGGAAGATTTCAAAGTTTCTTTTCCATTTTATCCATTATCAACAAGGTTTGAAACACAAGGCAAGCAATGAAGAGAAACTTATTTTATTATCTGACGTCCTTGGATTCATTGCCTCAATCCATATAGATGTTAGTTTCAGATGCCAATAAGCAAAAAGATCTAAGATGATAGCCATAGCCAGCAACATCTGGCATCTACAAATAACAATAAAGAAAAACTGAGGATGATAAAAGTCTAAATAAAGCAAAAGACAATAACAGCAATACAACCAAACTTGTGTATAGGCAGGCTTTAACATCCTCCACTTTATGCATTCACATTCTGGAAAAATTCAGTGACCTGCAAGAACAAAGCTCTAACTTATTTCCTTTCAAACTGTCTCATGCGTTATTACACCATATTGCACCATATTTTAGGCCTTACATTAGGCAATACACTCCATGTCCAGATTAATTTTGCATAAGATTGATTTAAAGTTTAAACAAATTTAATTATTTCCTTACAATCAGAACCAACACCAACTTCTTCATCTATAATTACACACATCACAGAAAACAGAGTAAAATAACAAGAGTAGGTACTGAAGAATTTTAATTTAAAATAAAATAAATAGAATCTCTATTACAGAGGTGAGAGGTCCAGAGAAAAAGGCATAGAAAGTGAAACCACTGCCAGTGCCACTACCAAAGCCTCCCACATCATTGATAAGGAAACAACCCCCACCCCTCTTGGTTAAAATAAAAATAAAAAAGTTGCAGTCGCTACATTGAGAAAGGTAACAAGAGTCACTACAACTGCTTTTTTTGAATATATATTTATATAAATAAATTAAATAAATTTTTTTTGCACTGCAAACTTACTATTGTCCTTCATGGTCCAATCAACCAAGATATAAAATGTTCATATAACCTAAATTCAAATAAGTTGTGTTCTTGAAGGTGAATGTTGTGAATATTTGTCATCACCATTGTCAATCAATCATCTTTTCCCTAACCTATCATAGTTGCAGTTGCTAACAAGTTGTGCGGCTACTTAACCTAGGTTTTTATTCAAATGGTCAACCTTTAAACTGACTGTTGTAACTTTACTAAATGAAAAGAGTTGTTACTCTTAAGAATTGCACTTTGGTCTCATGAGGTGGATTCCTATGACCTTGCGGCGCCAAAGGTGTACCTCACATGCATAGGGCATGTGCACAAGGAAAGAACGTACGCCAAAAAGGAGTCCTGCCTTTTTTTTAGAGCCCCGGGGCATTTTTGGCTTGTCTTGCCTCGGAGTGAGCCCCGGGCACACCCCGAGCAAGTTTTTTAAAACACTGTCCATTGGTAAACCAAGACAGACATTCAACACAATTTAATGGATTTGTATACATTTTGGGAATCAAATTAAATTTCTGTCACAAGGAATACATTTGCGATAAAATGAAAATCTTTTAAGGCTCCTGTCAAAAACTTATTTTATTTTATTTTTTGGATGAAGTAGAGAATTTTATTCACAAAAAGAGGAACACTTGAATATGTAGGTGGCCCACCATCATTCATCCTAGGCTTTCATTCAATGATTGATGCATTTTGATCAAATGGTATATGAGTTCGTGGCCATTATGATCAATTTGCTCTCTGTTTTCCCAAACATGTGGTAATGATTCTAAGCTCCCATTGAATAAGGAAAAAACTCGACAGAGGCTGAAAATAATTGGAAGCCTGGTAGCCCGAATCTGAATACAAATCAAAAGGCAAACATCAACTGCCTGATATTGGATATATTAGCTAGCCCATAATACTTCATTACTGGCATGGTTGCACCAGTACCTTCCCTCAACATTTCCATTACTAAGGGCACAGAACTTTGTTGACGACAATAAAAAATCTTGGTGGAAGTGCTTCTCGAAGAAAACAAAGTACACCAATCAACTTGTGTACACCCCCACTACCTTCTCAACCATATTTTACTTGGCCAAGGTTATAACAACCACATCAATTGCAACACATTACCATATATCAACCACACCAGTAAGGAGTGCATGCTTAGGCTGAAGGTGTTAATTAAATGGGGGATACCCATACAGACACAGTCAAGCTAGTGACAAAAGATATGTTGGCATTTGACAAAAAAACATGGTCCTAAATAGAGAGGAATGGGGAACCATGATTCATGTCCCTAACCCCAAAAATTTGGGACAGACGCTTCAAGTTCACTTGAGCATACCATTTTAATATGACTCCCTTTTTCTTAAATTCATAACCTCGCCTCTTTTTATTTATTGGGGGGGACAACGAGGCTATATATTGATAAATATAGCTTTGGTATGCCTATATTCATATCAGAAAACCCTACCAAATCTAAATGGGAGGGGGAAACGTGGTAAACCTACATTGCTAAAAACGAAACAGGAAAAAAATAAAAAATAAAAAGAAGTGAATTTAGAGCATTTTAATCACAAAACAAGTCAACAATAGCCTTAGATCAACTAATCTAGTGAAGCCTAGAGCACTAACATGTTTCCCCTCGTATACACCATATCCACTGCATTCATATAGATCTATCCTAAAGTATCTAAATAAAAATCAATTTCAATATGTTCATTTAGACAAAGGATTGTTAAATTAACTAACCCTAACCAACTAGTATATTCACTAACCATATGTTCTTTCCCATTCAGATAAGCCATAACTCATAACTACTAAAAACCCTTAAAACATGTCCCTTTCATTTTATTTCAATGATGCATGAAGCAAAGAGTTATCAAACCTTTTTAGATACAATACATGATCTTAGGCTGCGTTTGGTTTGAGGGAAGGGAATGGAATGGAATGGAATGGAATGGGAGTGGGAATGGGAATGGAATGGGAATAGCCATTCCATGCCTAACGTTTGGTAAGGGGTGAGTATGGAATGAAAAGTAATAGGTGGGACTCACTTTTAATGATTTTCATTTTTTGAAAGAAGGGAATGGCCATTCCTCTTTGTTTGGGAGGGAATGGCTATTCCTTCCGAGGAGGGAATAGACCCTCACAAAGGAATGGCCACTCCATTCCTTTGTGCTACCAAACATTCACCTTTTTTTGGAGGAATGGAATGAAACGCAGCCTTAGTGTAACCCTAATTCCATCTTTCTCCCTTCTGCCCATTCAATCTCACCATCTCATTATCCCTTCAAGTGAATGGTATTACTTTTATGTTAGTGTGGTGATTTCATAACTTTGGCTCCACTATTAGTACTTAGTAATTTTGAATCTCTAAAATACTTGAACATAATTGTTAAGGACAACATTGGAGTATTGGACTCTACATCATCATGGGCCTCAATCTTACTGCTTTCCAATTTCAAACATCTTCAACTCCTTACCACAGAGCCAAGTCCATGATATCATCACTCTTTCCACAAAATATCCACTTAAAAAATTATTTCCCCCTATGAGAGCACACCATTGAACACTCTCATATAAATT
The DNA here is from genome assembly GCA_039720395.1 of Liquidambar formosana. Taxonomy (NCBI): domain Eukaryota; kingdom Viridiplantae; phylum Streptophyta; class Magnoliopsida; order Saxifragales; family Altingiaceae; genus Liquidambar; species Liquidambar formosana. The sequence goes on along the minus strand of CM077828.1, from coordinate 17,875,789 downwards.
TGTCAAAAAGTCAAATACCAACCACCTATCACATATCTCCTTTCACCTTAGGCATTTTTACAGATTTTAAGTTTTTAGTCACCCCAAAGAACCAGGAACATGTAGTTCTAGCAACTAGACAAGTACTAAACAAAATGAAGTGCTCATATAACTATTTTCCATAAAAATCTAGAGAGAGTGGGGGCTCTTGAGAGAGAGTGGGGGCTCTTGTTATGGTCATCTGGAAGAAAGAAAGAAAAAAATCTCAAACAGGCTTTCATACCACCAGTACAAATTAATGGAACTATGACCTAAAAACAATTGAGAATTGAGCTCGAAAAAGAACATTACTCGTGATTTGATTCCTCAATCACCTTAGTTTTGTATTGCCTCAAAGATAAAACCCAATTTCAATTTGGCTTACATGGGAACAGGGCACAAAAGATATTATAGTGCCTAATTCTCAGTGGTATAGTTATATGACAAATTATTTTTCATTCTCCACTCAACCAAGCCTAAAACTGATTAGCCTCGTTGAACTAAGAATTTCATTTTCCAAAAAACCAAAATGACAAAACCCATCAGAATCAAAACTAGAGATTCAGTCTTTTCCTCCATTTCTCAGCGGTTAAAACACAGGGTCAGGTAAATACTAAATGTAAAATTCCGCAACAACGAAACAAAAAGGTATCAATTGAATCAAATATTGCAACTGAATAACAGATTATGATGTTTAGAAAGTAAAGTAAATGAGTGCGAATACCTAACCAGTCTAAGCGCAGAATCATTCCGACTCAGCCTCCACAACCTTAGGACCTGATACAGAAATCCGAGAAAAGGAAACTCAATCAAACCTAGAAAGAGAAGAGATATGTACGTATATATAGAGAGAGAGACCTCTGTCCGGTTACTAAGAAAATATAGAAAAACCTAAAAAACTCCACTTAACTGAACCTCACACGATTACTTGGCTTAATTCAAGTCCATTAACACATAAGATCAGAAATTACATTTTCTATTGTTTTCCTCAGGTTTCTCAGAAACCAAACAGATATATATATATATATATATAATAGAGAGAGAGAGAGAAGGGGCGAACCGTGGAGAGAAGGGTGACGACCGTCCTTGCCCCAGCCGATGCCGCGGGTGGAGTCGAGGTACTGCTGGACGAGGTGGCGACACTTCTGAAGGTGGTTGACGCCTTCGATGCGGTAGCACCACTTCAATTTCTCCCTCAAAATCTTGGCCTTCTCAATGTCGATCCACTTCTCCCTTACCAGGTGCTCCCTCATCTCCAGCATCGCCACCGGGTCCTTGTACGGGTTCGCCGGATCGAAATCATCCGGCGGACTCTCGTCGAACTCCACTACTCCCTTCTTCCTCCCCATCTCTCTCTTTCTCTCTACTTTCTCCTCTATACCAACTGCGCAGATATATGTATGTATGCAATGTGTGTATGCAATGCAAGTGCATTCGCTGTAGAGTTTGGGGCTTTGGGTTTGGGTTTATGGGTTGAAGCCCATAATGGGTTTTATGTCTAAGGGGCCTGTTTTTGTTGGCACCCACTTATTTTAATTTTTCAAGATTTTATAAAAAAATATAAAATGTTATACATTAAAAAATATTCATTTTGAACAATTTTGTTAAAAAAAAAAAAAAAAATTTCCCAAAATCTATCCTTTAAGGCTCTATTTGGTTCGTGGATTTTATCAAGGAAAAAAAATAAAATATAAGGAATTCCACTTTTCTTTATTTGGTTACAATGGAAAATTGAAAGAAAAAGAATAATTAGAATAATTTTGGTTTGATATGATTTTATTTTTTCCTTTCATTTTATTTCTTCCTAATTTTTTTTCCCTTCCTTTTTTTTTTCCTTGGTAGAATCCATAAACCAAATAGAGGGTAAGTAAACTTTTTTTATTAAAAATGAAACAAAAACTGTAAATGGTCAAAAAGTTTACTTAAACGATAAACTTTAGAAAAAATTTATTTTACAAAGTTATTCAAAATGATGTTTTAGTAAACCATGGAAGCTATTTTTTTATAAAATCTTAAAAAACTAAAATAAATAAAAGGTGCAGATAAAATTGAGGGGGGACAATAGCCGACCCTTATGTCTAGGCCTAACTCGAGCCTAAGATGAAATGCTAGGCCCTCACATGGGCCATGCGAGTATCATTCATGATGTCAAATTGCATCAAATTGTGGAGAATGGGTTCGTTTCAAATCCCACAGCATAAAATTTTTGGTGTATTAAGTGCCTGCCCAAATTCCAATAAACATGCTAGGCCCTCGGGTTTGGGTTATGTTCAGCAGTGCAGGCTAGCCCAAGGTTGAAAATTTGAAATATATGACAACTAATCCATTTTACAAATAGCCTCATTCAAATCCAAATTCAGATAACTCAAAACAATATGGTTGTCAATTAGAAAGCTAATCCAGAAGAAGAAATGACCCTTTTTTTTTTCTTTTTTTCGTTTTTTTTTTTTTTCCTATTTTGCAATGAAGGTATTTATTTCAAGTTCAAATCTATGCTCCCTTACTATAGGATGCATAGGCTTGTAGGTAGGTTTGTGCATCACGGTAGAATTAGTCTGGGCCTAGTGATTTAGGATATCCTTTGTTTAGCAAAAAAAAGAAAGGTATTTAGACTTCGGGCCTGAGTCAAGCGCCACCCTTCACTCTACATCAATTAAAAGTTTCAATAAATCCGATTAAGAAGAAGTGTGAAATCAAACCTAAAACCTTCCATTCTTGAAATATAGATTCCATGTCCACTCCTCTTTGGAGTCAGACTAAAAAAAATTGGAAATAGAAGGATTCATATATATTCCTAGACCAAGGGATTGAGTAGTTGGTGTTGGCTCCAAGGATTCAATCCCTCATTATTTTGATGATTAACAAAGCTTAGATGTTTTGATTTGTATCTAATGACAAGTGAAGTTCTTGATGAGACAGGTATTATAATGTACACTTCACAAAATGGCTTAAATGGAATCACAAAGCAGGCTATACAGCTCATGTCACAATAACAATCCTATGGAACTTCAAAGCTATATCATTCAACTTAGATTTATGAATGTTCTAGGATCATTGTGTAAGATTGATCCATCATATGCTCACTTAGGTTTCCAAGGTCTTTATAAAGTGGTGAAACTATTTTAAAAGACATAAAAGACTTTTGGTCAGAAACTGTCAAGTTAGTGGACTTCTTTTGTAAAAAAATGTTTTTCCTGTAAACAGTAACTTTCAGATGACCAAATTGTATTTTCAGTCGACCAAAGTGCCATCTCAGACGACTAAGAAATTCGAGGCTTGATCTTCAAGTCTTTCATCCTTCTCGAGTTTTCAGTCGACCAAAATCTCATTTTTAGATGACCAAAATTCCATTTCAGTCGACCAAAAAGTCATTTCCGACGACCAACTTATCTGAGGCACTTCATTTGGAAAATGTCCTTCTGGAATTTTCAGTCGACAAAAATCTCGTTTTTAGACGACCAAAATGCCATTTCAGTCGATCAAAAGTCATTTCAAAAGACCAACTTATCTGAGGCATTTCATCTGGAAAATGTCATTCTGAAATTTTCAGTTGACTAAAATCTTGTTTTCAGACGACTAATTTGTCTGAGGCATTTCTTTATATCCTTTGGAATTTTCAATCGACTAAAACCTACTTTCAATCGACCAAGTCCTTTGGAAAAAACATAACGGCTAGTTTTTAAACAGCCATTTAAAGCATTTAATGCCTCCCAACTACTTTTCCTGGCATTTAATGCTATAGAACGATCATATTGGACCCAAGGGTTATAAAAGCAACACTTGAACTCTTTTATGAGCAATTGATTGAGATAAAACAACAACATTCATTGTCATCTTCATCAAAATCCTAAAAATCTCAAGTGAGCATTCATTGTGATCAATCTTTAGCTGAGTGAGCTTGTAAATCAGTGTTTATCTACTCTTAAGGAGAGTTTATTGTACACAAACAATTATCAAATCATCTTGTATTGAAAGGTTGTGGAAACCCTAACTTTAAAGCTCTTGAAGAGGGCTTTGTGCAAGTGTTTGGGGAAGAACACTTGTGGCTGTGTAAAGGTTTGGTCTTCACCTTGGAAGAAGATTGAGATAGTGGATTTGAATCCTCAAGCAAGCTCTTGAGGCGAGGACGTAGATGGGGAGTCGAACCTCGTTAAAATCGTTTGCATTCTCTCTCTCTATATCTCCATATTATTGCATACTTGTGATATTTTTTATTCTTGCAATAATCTGATTTTAATTTGCTAATTAGAATTTTATTTGACTATAAACCCTATTCACCCCCTCTAGGGTTGTATAATTGGGACTATAGTTGGTCTAAACTTCAAGCAAAGTGCTAGGCCTTGGTAAACAAAGGGATTATTGGGTTTGGGATAGCTTTAACCTTGCCCAACGTCATTAAGGTCTCTTGATCAAATTGCGCTTAAATTGGGATAAACAAGATGTCCCAATCAATTGGAGTTAAATTGACAGATTCTACACACATATAAAATTATAAAGCCATACGTAGACAATCTTGGGTGATCTCTCATTATTATCTTCCTTGAAATTATGGTAATAAGACCGCCATTTCATCATCACTTTTCTTTGATTTGCGCTTAGAAGAAGATAGACAGAAGATGGGAGGAAATCAAAATAAAAGTGAACAATGGTCCCACCACCCCCCACTTGTTCACCTTCTTTATGTCACAAATTTGTCACCAAAAATTCATCTATATATCTATACATAAAAAATAAAAATAAAATAAAAAACTACATATATATATATATATATGCAAAATAGATTCACATTATCCTATCTTCATATAAATAATAAAAAAAACAATACCCTATTTGTTTCAAATTGACTATCCTAAAAAATACATTTTTTAAGAATTAATTTTTAAATGCTTTCACATATAAAGGACATTCCAATTTATTTCAATTTATTTTGTCATCAAGTATAATACAATCATTAATTGAGTTTGTTTTATACATATTATATAATTAGCGCTATGAATATGAGTATTTTGATAAAATAATTAAAGTGAAGTCATTGACATTTTGACTAGGATCCAAAATGAAAAATAAATCAATTAATATGAAACAAAGGAGTAATAATAATCATAAAAGATTTTAAATTAACCGCTCACTTCATAAATAACTTTAAAATAAAAGTAAAGACCAATAAAAGTAAAGACATATAATATCCTATACATCATTGAATCAAATTATTAATAAATATATTCTAATAAAAATAGAATCTATTTTAATAGTCATGATTAATAGGTAGGTCCTATCATTTGTACATAAAATAATGTAAGTGGCATTAATTGTGATTGATAGTATCTCATCATAGACCTAGAGTTCGGTTATCTCGAGCAACACGCATAGCGCATAGAATCCAAGTTGATGACAATCAACACCATGGACGGCTCAAATCAATGCATAACGTCGCGCAAATGATCCACCGATCGATATATAATAGGATGGTTGCCTGTTTTAATGCCACGTGTAATTTCTGTGTTTTTTTTTTCCTTTTTTTTTTTTCCGAAGCCTATCTGCCCCTTATTCTCTCCCTGACCCTCTCTCTCTCTTAATATTGACTTTACTTACCCATGGCTTCTATTTTCTCCTACAGAATTGTGATCACAGATTCTTTGCTTCTTCTGCTCTCCTTCGTTCACTCACTTTAGTCGTAGAAGAGTTCCCAATTTTCCCACGTTTTCAGGGAAGGATACCAACCCAAGCATAGATTTTTTTTCCTCCTTAAATTCATAGCTCAAGACTAGAAAAAAAATTAAAAATAAACCAGAAATGAATTAACAAATATGAAGCAAGTCCTAATTCCTCCCATCCCAACGCTTTACTCCCTGTGCTAATGGGGTTCATCTCCATTGTTCTTATTTTTATTTTATTTTTTTAAACACCCAATTTGTGGGTTTTGAGCATAGGAAAATATATTTTTTTTAAAAGAAAAAAAAATTGAGGAGCTAACATGGTTGCTGCATCAGGGAACAACCCAATTAAGGGGATCGATTGAACTTTTACAGTATATTGTCTTTTGTGTAGTTGCAGGCGAAGTACGAAAGAAAGAGAGAGGAACAAGGAGGAGAGAGAAAACGTGAAAGGAGTAGAGAGAATATTAAAAAAGGGAGAAGTAGACGGTAGAGGGAGGTAAAAAAGGGGGAATTAAAAAGTAAAGAGAGATTAGAGAGGAGGAATTATAGTAAATGACCAAATTGTCCCCATAGCTGGTCCGAATTTAGCATTTTCAAGTGCAGAAGTAGCACCACACATCTATATACGGCCGAATTTAGCATTTTCAAGTGCAGAAGTAGCACCACACATCTATATACGGACATATCCAGTGGTGTAAGTTATATTATCTATGTTATTATTATTTTAACACATACTATTATGTCAAATGCTATAATTTAATACAATATATTCTGATAATATAAATAATACAATATGTAATTTTTTGATACAATTACCATCTCATTCCTTTTCTGACCAAATTATTACAATCATCATCCGTGCAAATAAATCCCTAAATTTACAAGCATCTACTCCGTATTATTTTTATTAAATGTTAGTTTACATTTTTTTCCACTATTATTTTTATAAACACTAGCTTTAGAACCCATGCGACGCACGGATTAATTTATAAAAAATAATATTATCAACAAATTAAAATTTTAACAAAACTCTTATTCTCTAAAATAGTAAAATATATTTGTTAATATAATATGTCAATTAAATTGAAAAGATATAGACAAAAATAAATAAAATAATTTAATTAAAATAACCTTTGGTGTGATGTTAGCATAATGTATTACACAAAATTTAATTATATTCTCGAAAAGATAAATTATTTTGAAAAACAATTAATTTAATAGTGAAAACTTGTAAAAAAAAATGAAGGAACTGATACGTTATGATATTTGGTGAAAAAAGATTAAAATTCTCTAAAGCCTAGTCTATCCCACAATCATGGTTTTAACATGTTGGTATATACCAAAGCAAATATAGCCGTTGAAGGTGTCTCGAAATCCGACGGTAGAGATTGTAAAATGCATGACAATGATAAATCTTGACCTTTCATGAAGTTTCGAGTGGGTTTCACAAAGAGTGAAAAACCATGGGGAAAATATCAAAAATATGTTTGAAATTAGATCATAAAAAGATGAGAGAAAAGTCTAGACTGAGAAAGAGAATAGGAAAAAAAGCCAGAAGAAGAAGAAAATAAGAGAAAGTATAAATCTTTTCAACTTTATGTAATTAACCATATGGGAAGAATTTTGATTCAAATAGATTTTTTTTTTTTTTTTTTATTCATGTCAGAAGCAAATCGAGAGAATCTGAAGATTCTAGCGGATTGTGTTTTCCTTTTTAATCCTCCTTTTCTCTATTTGTTTTTTTTTTTAATTATGACTATTTATAGTTTTATACGTTTAATTTTTAGGAGGGGAAATGAATAGACATAAAGAAAATAGAAAAATATATTACAATTTATTAAGTTTGGGTTTAACATTGTATAGTGTGGGTTTTCTAATCCTCTCATATAAAAACAAAGAGATATGTAGTGAACACCAAACGTCAACGTACCTCCACCATATAAGAAAGAGCAAGTAATATAAAAAAAAAAGGAAAAAAGAAAAAAGAAAAGAAAAAGAAGGTGAGGAATTTATCTTTTGGTGACCCACTTTCCAGCTTGATACCAAACAAATAAAGTTAGTAGTCCTTTTGAAGCACTTATCAAGTCAATTTGTAGCAAGTTGACAGACAATATCATTTATTTTTTATAACCCGTGCAACGCACGGGTGAGGTCTGTAAATATAAATATTGTGAACAATATAAATTATATATATATATATATATAATACACACCCGTGTGGTAGTTCAGATAGTAAAGAACCGCGGCTCCAAAATCATAAATCTTGAGTTCATGTCTTTGTTCCTCTACTATCGAATGCATGGACTTGAGAATGATTTGTGCATCATGTAAATTAGTTTGGATCTAACAATTTGAGATACTCCTTGTTTGGCAAAAGTGTATTTGCACAATTTTGAAAGCATTTTTATAGTTTTCTAAGCAATTTGATATGTTAATACATATTCCAATGTGTCGCATTTTCTTTTTTAATCATTATTGCCTTTATTTGGCTCCTTTTCTGATTATAAATATTTATAATTTTATACGTTTAACTTTTGGGAAATGAGATGAATAGACATAAAAAAAAACGAAGAAATATGATATAGTCTACTAAGTTTGGGTTGAACATTGTATAATATAGGTTTTTCGATTTTCCTACATAAAAACAAAAAGATATGCAGGGTACACCAAACGTCAACTTACTTATATCGTGTGAAAAAGAGTATGAAAAAGAGCAGTGAAAACCAAAAAATAGAAAAGTTAGACAATTTACCTTTTGGTGATCACTTCTCAACTTAATACCAAACATGAAACATTAGTAGTCCTTTTGAAGTATGTATATAGTCAATGTGTAGCAAGTTGGCAGAGAATATTCTTTCTTTGGCATTAAGTTGAAAATTGATTACTAAAAAGTAATTTCTCCAAAAGTCATATCTTTTTGGGAAAATTACTTTTTAGTGATTCTTTCTCAACTTAATATGAAAAAAAGAAAATTGATAGTTATTTTGATGTAAGTATACAGGCAATTTGTAGCAAGTTGATAGATATTATCCTTTTTTGGCATTAGATTGAACAATGGTCACTAAAAAGTAATTTTACCTTTTTCCCCAACTGTTCACAAACGGACACGTGGCACCAAAGGGAGGCATTTCCTCCGTTTTAGTATATATATATATATAGATTACCCGTGTATCGCGCGGGACACAAACTAGTTATATGTGTACCGAGTCCACATGAGCCCATAAGGGCATCATAAGGCAATCCTAAACCCTAAACCCCAAACAATTATTAGTGCAAGCTTATGTAAAGTTAAGCTGAAGATTATAACCCATAATAGATTAACAAAGCAAAGGAGAAAAGGTCCTTGGATGACCCAATTGGAGCTAGTCACTGTATTTTCTCTATATGAACCACCTGTGTACACATTCACCAAAAAACTGTACCACAACAAACAAAAAAATAAAAACAAAACTCTTTGCAACAACTATTGGTAATCCTATCAAAACTACCAAAACTAGCAGAACTCAAGGAGAGTACTCAAGCCCCAGCTCCACCTTACACGTGCCATCACCTGAACCGTTGATCTCTTCCCCTCTTTTCACAGCACCCACCTTCCGAACTTTACGAACCGGCTCGAAGCCGAGAGTCAGCTCCAACTCGATATCACTACCGTCGGCTCCCTCATCACGCTTCCCGACAAGTGAGGGCTCCACCGTCTCGACTGACATGCTGTCAGCCTCTCCGCTATCCCCTCCTTGACTCGGATGACTCGGCTGCTGACTCTCCTCCGAGTCATGACTCTCCAAAAATTCAAGGTCGAGACCAAAGTGGTGCATATCAATCTTCATGTAGGGCTTCGGTTTTGCAGCCGAACGCTTGAACCGGCTCCGAGTCTTGACCCTGTGGAGCTCGTGAGAGGAAGCCGCCGAGTTCTCCTCCTTGGGCACGTGGCGGATGTCGCAGGCCTTGAGAGGTGGGCTCATGCTGCTCACAGCCGACTCGGATGGGATTTTCATGATCGGCGCGCCGTTTAGAACGGCTTCCACGGCGGCCTGGCAGAGATGCCAACTTCCCGAACAGAGCAACCCGGCCGAGCCGAAGATCGGGTTAACGATCCGCCCACATGCTTCATATAGCAAAGATCTGAAAATCGCTGCAACAAACACAAACCAAAAATTACACAACGTATTACAAGAAACCATCTGTTTGGTTGGTGAGAAAATTAAAGGAAACGAGAAGAAAATTTTTAATCTTGTGTCTCATTTTTTGTTTCGGTTTCAAGCAAAATGAAACACTCACCTCAAGCGAGCCAAATAATTGTAATAGGCTCAACTGGGTGAAGGTTAAAAGCTAAGATTAAAAACAAAAATTCTTTTCTCGAATTTTCTCGGGAACCAAACGGGTGGGAAGAGAGGAATTACCAGGGCGGTGATGTTCAGGGCCGGCATTAATGAGATTCATGAGGCCAGCACGGCCGTAAAACTTGGCGAGAAAGACAGTGGCATTGGATTGGGAATCGGGGGATTTGATCCACTGAAGGCAAGGCTTAAGGGAGCAGTTTTCGCTGCAGCCTTTGCGGAGGACTCGGCATCCATTACAGCTCATCCGCATGGGAGGTGACTACCTTGTTTGGGGAGGAAGAGAGTGGTGAGAGAAAAGAGGAGAAAGCGAGGGATTTTTTTGTGAGGGAAATTGGGGGTAAGTCTAGAAGAGAAATGGTGGTGGTGTGAGGGATGGGGTTTATTTAAGTGAGGTGGAGGACATGGGTTTTTGTGAGGGTGACGTGGCGCAAGTGGTTTTTCTCGAGATTGGTTTTTTCCGTGTGACTTGGGAAAGTGGACGACCTAATTCGAAATTCTCTAGACTGCCCCTGTTTGTGTCGGCTTGTGCAGTTGTGCTTGTAAAGATTTGCCCTAAGTTAAACCAAATATTACATCTTCCATGACAATTGGTTACATAATGGAAGTGTATTCTTATGGTTAGGTTTTATTTGAATGAAAAATAGCGGCCGAGAATTTTCGGATGGAAGAATTTATTTATTATTCCCTTGGTATAAAGTATAAAAAGTTATCCCCTCTTGGGCTAGCCTAGTTTATAAGGTGAATTTGTAATTGTATAATTTGGTGTATGATTATAAGTTCAATTTTTTGTTAGGACAATCTAATATTTAAGTAGGAGTCCTATGGCGATAAGTTACTGTACTAGTCTACTTCTTTAATGACTCGGTGGTTTAGGTTTTATAGGTGGATCCAAAGAATTTTGTTGTTAAATAGTTTTACCATTAGTTAAAATAAATAAAAATAAAAAGGCTTAGCCAATAAATTATTAGCAGAATAGCACTTTTCATTGCTTTGAAAGAAATAAGGTCCTTAACTTGCAATGATAGCTCAAATGATAAAGAACCGTAGCTTAGGAACTGTAAGTCTTGATTTTGAGTCTCAGCTCTCTCATTATCGAATACACTGGGACTTGTAGGTAGGTTTGTGCATCATAGGGATTAGTATAGACCTGATAACTTGAGATACCTTTTGTTTGGTAAAAATAAAAAACAAAAAAAGTGAAAGGAGGTCCTTATTTCGAATAATAGTAAAATATATTTAAATATATTTTATATTTTATCTAAGGTTGGTAGTATTATGTTTTCCACATATACAATTGACACTCATGTTTAAATTATGTTTTTCCTTAAATATTGATATCCCATAAATTGCTTTTATGGAATTGGTTAAGCGGTCAGGTCTTGGATGTATTCTTTAAAGGTCATCTTTTTAACTTTTCGCAACTATCATTACTTACATGGTATTGAGCATCTCACATTGGTTGTTAAAAGATTAGTTTGAGCTCAAATCTCAACGGAAGTAAGGTTTAAGATATCTTCAATCGTTAACAAAATAAAAGTGATACCCCATTTTTTTCTTCTCATTATTACTTATTTAAAACATTCTCAATCAATTGCAAGATTTTTGCTCTTTTTTGCTCATATTAAACATAAAAAGTGAAAAATTGAAGGAAAAAAAAATAGGCGGTGCTGTAATCTTCGTACAGCATTCTGGTGTAGCACCAACCCACATCAGTAAAAAAGAAATCTATTAAATAAATTGAAAGAGTTTTAGTTCATATACATGATATCACATAAAATGTTGTAGCCGCACATAAGGTATTGTAAATTGCATTTTCAAAAAAAAGAAAAAACGAAAAATAGAGTTACTGACTTAGTGTGGTCTATATATTCCAATTATTACGGAATACCAAAGAGCAGGGGCGGAGCCGGCGGGGCACGTGCCCCCCGCTCAACCAAAAATTTTTTTTTTGGGAGAGATATTACCATTTCATGACTATTTCTCAATATAATGCCAAAAAAAAGAAGATAGTAGTCATTTTAAAGTATATTTACAGTTAATTTGTAATAAGTTGACAAAAAAATTCATTTGTTTGATATTAAATTGAAACATGATAACTAAATAGTAATTGTTTTAAAAAAATTGCTTTTTACGGTTTTTAGTTCCCAGTTCCCACTTCATAGAATCAGGACACAGTGCCCTCTTAAAAATAAATCCTGATTCCGCCCCTGCCAAGCCAAAGAGGGGGAATGGCAGCTCCATATGTGAGTACGGATTTAGTGCTGAGTAACTGAGTTCTTTCGTGGTGTCTGTGTTCCAGGAGTGTGTGAGCCAAAAAGAGAGGGATGGCAAGAAAGTAATTCTAGCCCAAATTGAAGGGTTCGCACGAGAAGCGGTGCCATGCAAGTGGGTCCAAAAACAAATGGACAGCAAGGGAGCAACACGTGTAAAGATGTCCAGAGCTCAGAGTACTTGCGAGTCGCCACATACCCTAGAGAATTAAGTCCCAATCCCACGCGCATCATTTTTCACGCGCCAACCTACAGCAAAAGACACCAATACTGCATCATGATTAGATGTAGGGCCCACCCAATAGTCACACCAATCTGTGCTGTGATTGGAGCGTGCGAGAAAGCAGCGCGTGGGAGAAGGTTTAGGTTGTCATGTGAACGCCGCCCTCGTTTTCCCACTCCCGGTTTTGTGGAACCGTACACTGGTTTTGGAATCAGTACTGTGGGCGCCCTATGGACTCAGCCTGTGGTTTTGGTCTCATACTTATCCTACAAGCGTGGAGACGGAGCTTCTTGTATCATCCATTTTTCAAAGTTTTTTCGTCAACTTGTGCAAGTCCATTATTTTTATTATTTTTCAATTTCATTTCTTTTTGTCCAATTTGGAAAGAGAACTCAACTGCGGGATCCTCGTGGGTAGCTGGATTAGCCGTTTTCAAGTGCTACCAAATATCATGATGCATGGCAAATCAGTGGGTAAAATATTTTTCAAAAATTTGATGTAGTTTCTCTATTTTTAATTGATTGTACCCTTTGAAAAATTAAATTTTTTTTTAGAAAATTTTATTAAATATTTTCGCATCAAGATATATATATTTTGATATTTCAATTTTGTTCTTAAGTGTACAAAACATTGAAAAAAGAAAACACTTTTAAAGGTATTTTAAGAAAAGGTTTTCTTAACATGTGCCATAAAGACACATGTTAAGCTGTATTTAATAACCCAATCATTGCATGAAAAATTGTATTTTCACAATTTTTCAAACATTTTCATATTTTTTCTAAACAACTTTCACCATTTACAATGTATTTTCATCGTTTTCAATGCAATGATTGGGATATTAATTGTAGTTTAACATATGCCCTTAAGACATACGTTAAGAAAATCCTTTAAGAAATAAAATTTTAAAAAAATCATTAACTTTTGAAATATATGTCAATAATATTGAAACATCTCTGTAAAAAAAAGAGGTCAATAATTTAGGAACAGAGGGAGTATTTGATTTCACATGCATGCTAAACGAAGTTTGGTGTTTTCTTTCATTAAACAATGTTTGATTATAAATTTTTTAATCAATTTTGACCGATGTGCATGAGTTCATGTTAATATATTTTTAGTTGTGTTTACTTTACCCTTTTTTTTTCTTTTGACAATTGATAGAACTTACCTTACTCCTAAATCGATCTCTAATCTCTATTAAATAATCAAAAAATGAGTATCAATATTTCTCTATAACTTGAATCCAAAATCACTCACGTAATAAGTGAATCAAATGCTATGAAACTATTATGCCACCAACATTGAGTTTACTTCAACATTAGAAACTAAAAAGGATAAATAGGATGACGTGGTGTAAATCTTGTGTTGTGATAGTTAAATAAATGAGAGAGCTAAGAAGGATAGAGCGAGGGACTCTCAAAGCATTGGGACCCTTTTGATGATATTCTTTCTCAATAATTTTTTAATCTAACATACCACATTATTACATTAGTACACCATTTTTAATGATAAATCTATAAGATGATCAGGTGATCAGGTGAGCATGTGTTGATATAATTTATATTAACACTTGCATTAAAATTATATCTCATACATTAGTAAGTTACGGAATACATTGGATTAATGCAAATGGTATAACCCCTAATGCAAGTCTTGACCTTATCGGGATCGGGATTATATATATATATATATATATATAAAATGCCACATCAACCTTAGAAACCAATCCACTATGTAGAACTACACATTTTTTTCCTCGATATTATTTTTCATGGAGTGTTATGCATTACCATGACCATGGCAGCTGGGGTGTCTCGTTATGAAAATGAAAGCACCAACTCCATGCAAAGATGGGGAGTAGGACTGCCAAAGTTTCTTTGCTCTGCTTACGGTGGTCCATCCCAAGTAATAATTGTCGGTCCCCTCAAAGTTTATTATATTTGTATAACATTACCTTTTTATAATGCCTCCCATCTTTTATAATTAGTTCAGTGGAGCCCTCTTGAATAACAATTATCTACATTAGACATCTCCAAATGAGAGAGTTATAGTCAGTAGCGGATCCAAGAAATTATCCTAGGGGTAATTTTATTTGGATGTAACTGTTTAATTTTTTTTCTAACTCTATAAATTAAATAATTATTTGAAGTAACCTTCTTTATATAATAAAAATTAACAAAAACAAAGAAAATTATTTAAACTTAGTAATTAACACAAAAACTTAAATATGCATTAATAATATATATATATATATGTGTGTGTGTGTGTGTGTGATGAAATAATGTATGTATTAAACCAAAAAGGATAGCCTAAGGATAGGAGACATAACTTAAGTAAAACATGAGTAAAAGACTAAGAGCTATTTATATAAAGGGGAAAAAAAGGAAAGAGAGAAGAGCCTGGGTCAATTATAAAATCAGAGGGGTTAAAAATATATTTTAGACAGGCAAAAATATATTTTAGAGGGGCATATTTAAAAATACATGCAAATATGTATACTAAAAAAAAAAATTCCAATGAGTGAGGGGGGTCAACTGCCCCCCTCGGCACCCCCCTCCCTCCACCCCTAGTTATAGTGTAAGCGAAATCTATAAATAACTTTTAGTTTTAAAGAGCTTTCTCCAATAGAAGAGTTAAATGATGAGTTAAAATAGCTCAAAATTAAACTGAAAATCAAATTTGGCTCTCAATTTAGCCCTGAGCTATTTAGCTATGTGGGGAATGGTAGTTGAAAAGAGGGAAAATTAGGTGAGTTAAAAAATAGCTTTTGCTGCATTAAAACAGTCACTTTACTACATAGAGCTATTTTTATTGTAGAGAGCTATTTTTATACTTTTTGAGCTAAAAATAGTTTTTAACTTCACCAAGATAGCTCTCTTGAGTTGGAGATGCCTTATGACTCCTTTCGCTTAGACTTTTTCAAGTCTGAAAAAAAAAAAAAAATAAAAGATAAATCTCACTCGCTCACTCCTAATTCCACCCTCGATTATTATTATTATTATTTTCCGATTCTTAATTCTGTCTTACTTATATAATTGAAAAAGGAAGTGATAATAGAGAAGAACCATGATCTATGGCATTTTCTTTCTTTTTTATTTATTAAAAAAGAAAAAACCAACGAAGGAAACAACTAGACTATTCAGTGGGCCATAAATAGCACACGAAAAAAAAAATGTCTATGGATTGAATCGAGAGAAAAAGGGAGAGAGATAGGGGGAATTGATATTTTACTATGGATTGGAGAGAGAGAGAGAGAGAGAGAGAGAGAGAAGACGCCCTCCTTGCTTTTCTGACTTTTATCGTATTGAATCGAAGGATCTCGATACCCTTTCTCATCCGTATACGTGGGCCACTTTCAATGTTTCCTCATAGGGATATTCCTAGTTTTGGAATACAATTTTTACCCCTCCCATAAAATAAAATGGCAGACCCATTTGAATTGAACCCAAAATCAAGTTTCTCTTTCAAATAGGACCCTCCAAATACTATATTAGAATTATTGGCCTAATCGTAATTCCACACCCATTCCGAGCGCAGTTCCATGTTTCAAAAGCGGAAAAAGGGTAGGTTAGCCTGTCCAATGAAATTTAGTTAGTTCATTAAGTTATTGGGATTAGTCTAATGATGAGAAAATGTATGACAAAAGGATAGGATTAGGATGAGTTAGGGGTTCGAACCCCTCTAATTATACCCCAAAAATAAAAATTAATTAATTAATTATATTTTATGTATAATTGTGAATAGGGAACCTCAAAAAAGTGATAGTGGTTATCAAAAGTGATATTTTGGTATCTTAAATAAGAGGCATTTCATGAATTCTTAAAACTGATGTTTTAACATCAAATTTAACGATTTTTTTTTTTTTAAAATTTTTTTTAATAGCCTTCTTCAAGATGATGAATTTGTATCTTAGACGGCTAATAAAGTACAAATGGAGGCAGAGAGCCATTCAAGACTTCAAGTTATTGTAGCATCTGAATAGGGAAGTATGAGGTCTAATTAAGGTTCAATTCTTACTATAGATTTTGTTTAATGGTGTCCTAGAATATCATTATTGTCATTTGAAACTAATATATTATGTCAAAAACATTTAAGTATCTCTAATTCCTAAAGGGGAGGTAAAGGGGACAATCGCACTTACTATTTGAAAAATAAGCTTTTGTGATGCTCTTACTTGTAAAAGGAAAGAAAAAAAGGAAAGTAAAAAGAAGAAGCTACGGTTAGTTTTGTTTACCTATATAAATATATAAATAAATAAATAGGTTTCATATAGTATCAATTGTTTAGATTTCATTAGACTATCCATTAAATAGAGACGCCTCGCCAAGGACGTAAACACCTTTTTTCTTTATAGTTCTTTTTCTCTTTTGTCCCTAATTTTGAGGATGGGCATGATTTTTAGGCTGTGTATGGATTGAGAGAAATGGAGAGAACAGAAAAGAGAAGAGAAAGGAAGAGAAGGAAAGAGAAGAGGAGAAAATAACTTTCTTTCCACCCTGTTTAGTTAGTAGATCTCATTAATGAAGAGAAAAAGAGATAAAGTAATCATAATTACACAATTACCTTTTTTTTATATATTAAACAGAAGTTGTGTAGGGGTATAATTGTCATTTCATCACTCAATAATTTATTTTCTCTCAATTTCTCTCCAAATTGGAGCCATTTCTCTCCAAATCTTTCTAATTTGGAGAGAAAGGTAAAGGATCTTATTTTCTCTCTATTTCTCCCTATATTCTTTCTTTTTTTTCCTAACTTAACAATCTAAACGAGAAAAATAAAGAGAAGGTCATTTTCTTTTCTCTTCTCTCCATTTCTCTCATTCCATACATAGCCTTACACTACCTTTAAGCGATGATGAAGGTCGCACAATAGAGGAGACACGTGGCAGGGTTTTAAACGATTAGAGGGAGCTGAGAGAGACTTACACTCCTACCTTCGCGGAATACGGACGGTGTTTTACCTTTCATAGAAGACCAACGGCACCCCAAAACACCAAATCCAAAAAACCTCATTAAAAAAGAAAATACAAAATACAAAATACAAAATATTTTCTCTCTCTCTCTCTCTCTGTCTCATGAGTGTCATATTGACACGCCAGAGCTTCTCTCCTTATTCAACGTGCTTTCCACTTTCCCCAGGTTGGTTCTCTACATTTTCATTTCATTTTCCTTTTATGTTTCCAAGAAAACGATGGTACCTCATTTGGATCTTAATTTTGTATTTGTCTCATGAGTGTCATATTGACACGCCAGAGCTTCTCTCCTTATTCAACGTGCTTTCCACTTTCCCCAGGTTGGTTCTCTACATTTTCATTTCATTTTCCTTCTATGTTTCCAAGAAAACGATGGTACCTCATTTGGATCTTAATTTTGTATTTATTTATATGTTTTGAGTCCTTACATGCTTTCTATGCTGTTCATGAATTAATCTGCATTGGTGTTTGAATCATCAAGCCTCAGCTTCTTCTGGGTATGATCTTATTTTTTAGTATATGCAATCATATATATGTATATATCTGGTTCTGAGACACACTCATAGAATGTGGGTTTGTGTGCATCTTTTATTTTCTTGGACTCTATTCTAGGAAGTCTGTTCTTTTTGGGTTCCTAGAATTTTTACAATTTTGGCTTATTAGCTATGTCTTAGAATGGGTTTTGGGTTCTCATTCATTTGTGAGATGTACCATGATTTTTGTGTACATTTGTTGAAAGTTTATTTCTGTTCTGTTTTTGTTTTGTTTTTTCACATTCCATCACAAGATTCTGAGGTTTTCCTGGGTTTCAATGGGGTTGAAAAATTTGGATACTTTAAGGGTGTAATTTATCATGTAATGTAATGGTGAAATTTCCATGCAATGTGGCTTTTTTCCCCCTTTCACTGATGCATGCTCACAAACATCTTTATGGTATTTGTAGCATATGGTGGTTTTTTCCCCTGTATATCATGGTTTAGCTGTTTCTTTTTAATTTATGGACCATGATAACTTGTTTGATGATAATAATTAGAAAGAGTAGATATATATATATATATTTTTTTTTTTGCGTGACGCAGCTCAATAGAGTGAACTATACAGCCTTCTTTTTTTTTTTTTTTGGGTTAAAGAGTGAACTACACAGTTGAACCTACTAATGGTTATGTTTTTTTTAGTTACTCTTGATAATCCAAAAATGCAATACATCAATATCTCATTTTATTTTTTCCTTTTTCATTTAAAATTTCAATAAAGAAATATTTGCAACATAAGAAGAGCCATTGCACTGGAGGAAACTTTGCAGTGCAATTTATATTTGAAAGAATGTTTTGTTACGTTGTGATCATTTAAAACCCTATTGCATAATGTTTATTAGTAGTCCTGTAAATTTACAATGGTTCCAAGCTCTGTAAAAATTAATCACAAAATAGTTAAGACTTGAACGCTAAAATTATTTACTTTACGAAGTCTCTCGAGAATAATTTCCAAACCTGCCTCAGTAGGAAATTGGATTGCACAACCCTTCTCCTGTAATGAATGTTAAAAAGCCACAGATGTATTGCAAACAAATAATTTTAGATGGTTTACGATGCTTCACCATCTCTAGTGTAGATGGCTTAGTTTACTCATATGCAAAATCTCTTAATTTGATGTAAAAAGCACGACTAAGTTTTGTTCCATAAATGATAAAAGTGACATAAATTATTAATGTACTCACGTTGTTAATGTCAGAACCTTGTAGACTGTGTTGGTGTTAGTCTTTTACAATTCAGGACACCATTAGTGTTAAAACTTTAGTCCATTCTTCAGCTTAATTGTTTCATCATTTAGGATTTTCCCTATTGTTGCCAACAAAGTCCTGAGATTCTACTTGTTCAGGTTATATATAATTTAGGAATATAATGACCATGTGCTGATCAGTGATCACATATTTTCACTTTCAGGATTGCTGCATTTCTGCAATGATGTGTGCAGACAATAGATAATTGTCCCTTTTCTTCTTCAAGGAGATTAATGATCTTTGATCTTATTGGAACACAGTATAATTTTGTTATGCTTTATAGTTGATATCTGAAGCTAGATGCCCCTCCGAAGTATTTCATCATGAATTCCATAACAGATCACCACACGAAAGAATTTGACTCAAACGTATCTTTTCATAAAGATGTTTTTGAACCAAGTGTAAATACTACTGGTGAGGCTGAAGGTAAGTAAAGCTAATTTTTTCACTCCCTTGCTTTATTTTTATCTGTTCAATTCATTAAAATGATTTTTTACATATTTCTTTTCTGCAGCCAAGCAGTGGGCAGTTTTGGTGGAGTGGTTAAGTAGTGTTCTTCCTAATTTGAGTTTGCCTGTAAACGCTTCAGTTGAGGAATTGAGAGTATGCTTGATTGATGGAACTGTTTTGTGTCGGGTTTTGAATAGGCTGAGACCTGGTTCTCTACATGAGGTGGCTGTATACTTTTCAACCTTTTTTCTGTTAACCTAAGTTCAGAAATGATTCTGGATGTAAGGATTGTTGTTTAAATGTGAATTTTTATTTTAGGGGCCCTGATTCTTTTTATTCCCCACGGTTGCGGCCAGAAAAAGTTAAAAGGTTTTTGACAGCTATGGATGAAATGGGGTTGCCCACGTTTGAAATGTCAGACCTAGAGAAGGTATTCATTACTACACATAACTTTTAGCTGCCCCCTTGAAGTAATATATGGCTGTTGATATTTACTTGCTAAGTAATATGCAAATATCACAATGTTAAAGTCATAAATGTGAACAAATTATATTCTCCAATATATATCACTGACATAATTAATCAAACTTGTACTCATGCATTTGCCGCTTTTAATCATTCCTTCTCTCTCTGTCTCTGTCTCTCTCTTTCTCATTGATAACTTTTATATTGTGCAGGGCTCTATGAAGTCTGTTTTGGAGTGCCTTTTAACGCTTAGAGCACATTTTAAGCCTAATAATGTTCCTGTTGCTAAATCTGAAAATTATACCAGTGATCATTCTACATTAACCGGAGAAGAGAGGCGGAAGGTTTTGTTGGACTCCAAATTTCAACGTGCTTTGCGTAGTCCAATCATGTCAGGTATGGTTTCCGTGTGCGTGTGCTCACATGCATGCGTGTGCTTGTGTTGTTTTAAAATTTGTATAGTCGGGTTGAATTTTGAAAAATAAGCATATTATAGTATTAATATAGTATGGTATCGTGAGGTTCCCATTTTATAGATTGAAGCTATTAGCTGTTATGCATGTGGTATTATATAAATACAATAGTACACTAAGGAGATTTTGAATTGAACATTTTCCTAGAAAACCCCTCGGGAATCGTACAATGTAAATATCAACAAAAATGAGACATTTACGAAGTTTTGAGTATTTTACGCTGTATGGAAACATCATTGGTTTTATTCCTATTCCAAACATAGCTAAACCAGGAAGATTTAAATTTTGGTTCTGTCCAGTTTAACATCCTGTTTCCAACTTTCCATTACTCAAATTGTTATTGTTTCATTTGTTTCTTTTCTCCTTTCTTAGAGCCATCAGCTGCACTATTACATCATGTTGGACATAAATTCCATGAAGTGTTCCAACTGAAACAAGGACGCTATGCAGATCTTCCTGCTGCGAAAATTTCAGAGATGATGACATCAAACAGTTTAGATGTAAGTTCTTGAAGCTTTTTCTTGTCAATGGACCTCATTGTTAGATAAGTTTTTAATTTATCTATGTGAAACTTCAAATTTTATTCCTTTCTAATGCATTTCAGCATTTCTTGTGTGCAGAATGCCCCAACGCAGTCACTTTTGAGTGTTGTAAATGGAATTCTAGATGAGAGCATTGAAAGGAAGAATGGGGAAATACCTCACGTATGGCAATGAGAAGATATTGGGTGTTAATATATGCATACATACATACATACATAGATATATACATACATACATAGATATATATATATATATATATATATATATATGTATGTATGTATGTATATTTATATTTGTATGTATATTTATTTTTAATTTTGAAGGTATATTCTGACATTATCTTTGCTGCATTTTTATCCTCAGCGCGTGGCATGTTTATTAAGGAAAGTTGTGCAGGAGATTGAACGGCGTATATCAACTCAAGCAGAACACTTAAGAACCGTAATATATGTTATGAATATGTTTCTTTAATGGCTTTTCTAGCTTGCTCAATATCATTTTCTTTACTGTTTTGTGCCTGCAGCAAAACAATCTTTTTAAGGCTCGTGAGGAGAAATACCAGTCAAGAATCAGAGTACTTGAAGCCCTTGCAACTGGGACAAGTGAAGAGACCCAGGTACATTAAATACATTATGTCATAGGTTCTAAATGGATAGATTTATATTTATGTGTATTTGATGTTGATATGGTTTTTACGAAATGCATTATTTGTTACAGATTGTTATGAACCAACTCCAGCAGATAAAGGTATAGTTCTACTCTTTCTTGGTTGTCTCTATTGGTATTTTATTTTGTGCCTTTCATCTTCATTACTTTAAATTGGTCATTAGATATTATTACAAAAATCTATAGTGAATTCCTCAACTCTAGCATTAGGTGTGGATCTGTAAAGTGCTTTGCTATCTGTATCATCAAGTATAGCATCTCTTATGTTGTGGATTTGTAAAATAAGATATGATCTTAGTAATAGCACATAAATGTTGCTGGTCAAATGATAGATGTTTTGTGTCTTTTAATATAGGTTTCTGTTCATGAATTTTAGGCTGTATTTGGTGTATGGTTATTAGTATATTGTGGAAGAAGGCATGGAAAAATTCATCCGTAATGAGTTTATAGGGTTATTTATTAAGGATTCTGTTCTTCCCCTTCTTATAACTTGTTTTGTTTTGTCAGGTTACTGCATTTAGGTATTTAGCTAGAATGGTTTTAGGTATGTTGTTTCCATGTAAGATTTTCATTCATCATTTACTACTAAAATTCCGGTTTTACCAAGCCTATAATACCTAGAAGGGGGGTTGAATAGGTATTTTAATTTATCTTACCCAATTTTTATCCAAACAATTCAAACCCTAAAATCTATCAATCAATGACACAATAATCAAACCATAAAGCAGTAAATATATCACAAGAGAATTTTTACGTGGAAAACCCTAACAGGAAAAAACCACGGGACCTCGTCCAGTTGAAGTAAATCCACTAAGAAAGTAATGAGTACAAGACACAATACTTACAGACCTCACGGACTTAAGTAATCGCCTTCACTCCCATGACTCATCGATCGATCTCCGTGTCTTCACGACTTCGGATAGCAATCCGACCTCTTTCAAGTGATTCTCTAACCTACAAGCTCGCAAGCTTGATCTCTATTGCAACGGCTCCAGTTAACTCCGACCACACACACTTAAGGATGTGTTGAAGGTTATGGTTTGAATGAATCTCTAGAGCATATAAGTGAAAACCTTAAGTTGAAGAGCTCTAGAGAGAAGGAAGCAAGATATTCAATGAAAACCTAATAGGGAGAGGCTTGCTTAGCCTCCTCTATTGTAATAGCCTCTATATATAGACTAAGTGACCCCAAAAGAATACGAGTTGAAATTAGATCAAATAGGAAGGTTTTAATAAGTTGAAAATCTGATTTTTATGAAGCCCGATCGATTCGGGGCCAAGCCCGATCGATCGGGGTAGGCAGTAGTAAAATAGCAAAGGTAAAATAGTACCGATCGATCGGCCCCTCAACCCCGATCGATCAGGTTGCCCTGTTTTGCTTTAAAACCTTATAAATCAATTTAAAATCTTTTCTATTCTTGAAAACAAAGAGATGCTTAAAAACAATTTTCCACCTAAGGTATAGGGCAACTAAAGTCACTTACCTTCCCTAAGAATGAGTGTGAGCCACAAGACAATAAGCTTCACTTCAAAACATCTTTGCAGCTACTCAAATCTTCAATCAACCTAAGACTTAGCAAAACTTTGACATGGAATTTGACAACATCAAAAACATGAACTTTACAACTATGATGATTATTATTATTATTTTGATGATATTAATCATCAAGTAGATGAAAAGGAAGAATAAGAGAAAAAAAAAGGGGGTGGGGGGGAGCTAATGAAGAAAAGAGAATAGCCTTGAAGCACATATTGTCAACCTTTAACACACCCACATGGCCAAAGAAAGAGATTCTGCTACAGAAGTCTTGTCTGGTGTCTGCATGTGTAATGCACTTATGCAATGGATACCACATATGTGAAAATTATGCTGACCTATCCCAAGGTCTTACATGGACCTCCCCTGAGGTTCAAACAGTGCACTGACCTCCCTATCAGTAGGCACTTTCTTCCACCCATCCAGGTTCTCATATAGTTTTAATTTGTTTGTTTATTTATTTTTATTTTTGTAAGAGATGAAGTATATTAATTAAGGAGGAGAAAAATAATAAGGTAGGACCAGCAGCTGTCCAACCAAAAAGAAACGCAAAAGGAAAAATGGAGAAAAGCTGGAGGAAACAGCCCAAAGAAGGCCAAAACAGAATCATCTAGTATACCTGTGCCCAATCAAAAGGAAACCCACCCATTACTACCATTCCTATACAGTCCTCAACCCAAAATATACCCAGCACTAATCAACCTACCCCCAATATGAAGAATTCATCCAACATTTTCAATGTGGGTACGAGTTACCCCTATAATGCACTCCTGTATAAGCTGCTCTTTTGCCAACCCAGTTGCCTGACCTATGATTTCATTTAATCCTTATTTTAAAATTTTTTACCTATCCAAAACTTTCCTAATAGCACACTATATTGTACGATAACATGTTTTCATATCATCATATGCCTCCCTTTGTGTGTGTGTGTGTGATATTTTTTTAAGCAAACATTTTTTTCTCTTTGCTTAAACAAAGTATTTTGAGAATGCCTTTAAATTATCCTGAAAAAAGAAATCTTTGAAACACTTTTCTCATAAAATGGATGCATAACATGGTGATTACAACCAAAACATCACCTACCATAAATAAATATCAAAATGTGAAATGTAAATTTTAGAAATTATGCTTAAAAATTCTGATTAAGGCAATCCACTTGCCTTTCACCATTAGAAAAGAATGAGGCAAATGATTAAACAGAGTAATACCTCTAAATCTATTAGGTAGGGTATTAAATAGACAAGATGACATTTCAGTGACAACACTTTATACTTGCCATTTTGAACTCTACCTTTCTTTTCTTGGCCATGTCTTCATTTCTTGATTGTAAAGTTTATTGAATCAAAAAGCTGTACATGGGAATACAAACATGAGGAATTGAGGACTCGGCTATATATGTGTGTTTGTAAAGTTATATCACAGAACATGTATAATTCCTATATTTGTTTAAATTTGCATGTTTATGTCCATCTATGTGGAAAACCATAGATAGTTGTCCTTCACATTCAAGTCATTATATAAAGGCTGAAACTTGAAGAATATAAAGTATGCTTGATGCATCATACAATAGACATTATGAAGATGGGTTTTATTACGAAAAGACTTGATAAGCAGTCATTTTCACATTTTTGATTTTATGTGTGGACTCATTTGTAGGTGTCCAAATCAGGGTCGGATATTAGTGTTTATGATGTTGTGTTGACTAGTGTTCAATAAATGAGTCAATGATGTGGAGAAGTGACTTGCATATCTTAGTGATCAACCGAAGTCTCAACCCATTAGATGTTTTGAGAAGTAATGCCCTCTGGATTCTCATAAAAGAACTTGAGTTGTGTGAGTATCGATACACTTGATTCCATGACATCCAGGATATCTCTTGATTTCTGACAGTAGAAAATACTTTTGTCCCTTTCCTTCTAATTAGACCCCAGGGTTGGTAGGGTACACATCTTCCAGAGTTTCTCTCAACATCCAGGATATCTCTCTTTGTGACAAGAAATGAACCAAACTTCCTCTTGCTTATGCAAATGGGGAAAGCAGTCGCTACTGGTTATCTTACATTCTGACCCTAGTCACTGCTCGTATACCACCTGGGATGCGGCACTTCCTTGAATGCTTTTTCCACGTCTTTGTTGTTTGAGTTGAAACATTTGTTTTTGGAATTGACATCACATCAAAAGATGTACAACTACTCAACTAGTTAAGAGGATTCTATTATACACTCTCCTCCCCTCCAAATCTCTTTCCTCTATTGATTGGGTTCCAGTGCTGGAGAGAAATGGATTCTCTCTTTTTTTGGTCCCTTTTTATTTATTTATTTATTTTTTTTACAGTTACTATCAAATTTCCATTTGCTTTACCTTTGTTGGATATCCTTGAAGTCAAGCCATATGATATAGAGTGGGGAACATCATTAAAGATGGACACAGTCAACAAAAAATCATTATATTTGAGTCCTAACTGATAGCTCAAAATCTTACTTAATCAAGGATGTAGAGAAATTAATAATCTTTTATTATCTGTCTCTTTTTGCTGACACCATAACCATATAACTTCACACATTTGTGCATTGGAACAGAATATTAATTTGTTGTAGTTGTTAGGCGGGTTACAAACGTTATAGGATGTGCATAATTTACTTGTGAGGATAAGAAGATCTCAATCTCTTGCTTATACGGATGGTTTTCACATTTTATTTCTATGGGGTTATCTTCTCATTGCAGACTGAAAGGACCAAAATGGAAGAACAGAAGAAACTGGAGGAGCAGGATGTGGAAAGACTAATGAAAGAAAAGGATTACTTCAATCTTGAGATTTCAACACTGAAGCAAGAACTGGAAATAGCCAGGAAGACATATGAACTACGTTGCTTGCAAATGGAAATGGAAACTATGGGAGCCAAGGCAGGGCTTGAGGAGAGGTTAAAGGAACTAGAGGACCTCCTAATAGATTCAAGGAATAAAGTGAAAGAGCTTGAGGAAACTTCTGAGTCAAAATATCAAATGTGGAACAAGAAAGAACATGGCTACCAAAAATATATGGATTTGCAGTTTGACACACTGCAGGTATACTTTAGATAATGTTCGTAACTTTTCTTGTTGTGACGTTTGACAGTCATATGTTTTACTGAAATGTATGATAAATTAATAATATACAGGAGCTGAGGTTCACCTCTGAGTCCATCAAGCAGGAAATTTTGAAAACACAGAAGAGCTATTCGGAGGAATTTAATCGCTTAGGTGAGGTTGATTATTTACAGAGATGTTTCATGTTATCTTTGGTGTAAATTTCTCATGAGTTAACATTTTACCTTTTCCAGGAGTCAAGCTTGAAGCCTTAGCAGACACAGCAGAGACCTATCATGCAGTTCTTGCTGAAAATCGGAGGCTGTATAATGAGGTTCAAGATTTAAAAGGTAGCAGCGCTTAATTTAGCACCAATAAATTGTATATGAATGCATTCTTTTAGCTCACTTTTGGATCTTCTTCGATAGGAAATATTAGAGTGTATTGTCGGATAAGGCCGTTTCTTCCCGGACAGGCTGGAAAACAGACAACCATAGAATATATTGGTGAAAATGGCGAGCTGGTTGTCGTAAATCCCATCAAACGAGGGAAAGATGGTCATCGAATGTTCAAATTCAATAAGGTCTTTGGTCCCGCAGCTACTCAAGGTTTTCATCTTCACATTTTTCATTTTGTGTAATTTTCAACTAAGTAGTACTCTGAATGTTGATGGTCCTTGCCAATTATGTTCTCATGTATTATTTTAATTGACTATATTAATTTTAGAAAAGATCTCAATACTTAACTCGTGTTACTCATTCAAAAATTGGCAGCGGAGGTATTTTTAGACACACAACCCTTGATACGATCTGCTCTTGATGGATATAATGTGTGCATATTTGCTTATGGTCAAACTGGTTCAGGGAAGACCTACACAATGGTATGAACCCTCTTCATAATTTAATTTCCTGAATATCGTGATGATATTTTTAAACATAGCTTAAGCTTTTTGATGTGTTTTTCTTCAGACTGGCCCCCCTAGGACATCTAAAGAGGAGGATTGGGGAGTCAACTATCGAGCTCTGAATGACCTTTTCCAGATCTCTCAAAATAGGAGAACCTCCTTTATGTATGAATTAGGGGTTCAAATGGTTGAAATATATAATGAACAAGTGCGAGACTTATTGTCAACTGATGGTTCTCAGAAAAAATATCCTTTTTTATACTTGTTATTTTGAGTAAAGAAGTGCTTTACAGCTGGATAATATATCATGTGGACTTCACTGGATTAGCTTTTAACTCCGTCACCTAAATGAGGAAGGCAAAATTTTTTTAAAATTTTAATTTTTTTTTTTTTTTTTTGTATTTTTCCAATTAATTAATTTGGTTGTTTCTTTATTGAGTTTGTTGATTGATCTACAGTGTATAATATAGTTCTCTTTTGAGTCTATATGAATCTGCATTATGAACTCTTTCGAAATGAAAAATATGATGTCCATCAGTTGTTATAGTACTCCTTTGTTTCCCTTGATTTGCACACACTTGGGATTTTGACTACCTCTCAACCAGATGGAATAGCTGTCCCTGATGCTAGCATGCACCCTGTCAAATCAACCTCAGATGTATTGGAGTTAATGGATATAGGATTGAAAAATAGAGCTACAGGTGCCACTGCTCTGAATGAGAGAAGTAGCCGCTCCCACAGGTTCTTTTGTCTGATTTATTCTTGAACAATTGTTTATCTCTAAATTATTTATCTTCTGTGTCATGATTTTTACTTAGATGTTTGCTTATAGTGTTGTTACTATTCATGTTCGTGGGATGGATTTGAAGACTAGTGCTGCACTTCGTGGTAGTCTTCACTTGGTAGATCTTGCAGGAAGTGAAAGAATTGATCGCTCTGAGGTAACTGGAGACAGACTTAAGGAAGCACAACACATAAACAAATCATTATCTGCTCTGGGAGATGTCATCTTTGCTCTGGCACAAAAGAGTTCTCATGTACCATATAGAAACAGCAAGCTTACTCAACTCCTTCAATACTCTCTAGGTAATTCTTTATTTATTTTCTTGTAGTCACAACAGGCCTCGATTTGTTCCATATTTCCTAAAGCTGTTAGATTTGTCTTTCTGGCTCTCATTATTCTTTCTTTTCTGTGTTAATGTATACTGCAGGTGGCCAAGCAAAGACCCTTATGTTTGTGCAGCTTAATCCCGATGTAAATTCATATTCTGAAAGTATGAGTACCTTGAAGTTTGCGGAGAGGGTCTCTGGAGTTGAGCTAGGTGCTGCACGGAGCAACAAGGAGGGCAAAGATGTAAGGGAGTTAATGGAGCAGGTGCTTTCTTTTTCATGTTACATCTTTTCCTTCTTGCTCTTGACTAGAATTTCAAATGTTTGCAGACTCAAGTTACTTATGCATCATCTCTTTGGTTAGTAATGTGCCCTGGGGATCAATGTTTTATGACAAAACATTAAATCTGTCCTTTTAGTTCTATTTTTATTTTATTTTAGTTCTGCTCGTATCTCCTTATAGTTCTAATAGGAACTTTATTATTTCCAAGAGGATTTTGGAAATGACAGTGGAAATATAATCAGATTAGTATGGTAGGGAAGGGTAAGGGAGTTTTCCAACATTATGGCCATGAAATGTGGATTGGTCCTTTAAAATCTAAAGGTTTTCAGTTAAGCAACTAAAATAGAATATATGGAATGTTGTTTTAGTAAAGTAGAAGTAGAAATGAGGAAAAGATGAGGCAAAGTGTTTAAGATGGTTCAACCATGTGTAACGAACACTAATAAATGCACTAGTTTCAAGTTTGGTGGAGTTATTTTATTCAAGTTGAAGGTGCCAAAAGGGCATAAGGCAAAGTAGATTGCGAGTCAAGATGGTGAGAAACAACATGACTGTAAAGGGACTAGTGCTGAATGGAGTAATTGAAGTCATGTAGAGGGTGTTTTTGAATCTTTTGATATTTACAGAAATTACTAAATAGGAAGAAATTTCAATATTTAAGGCTTTTCAAAAGATATTAAACTCTTGGTAGTGCATTCATTTCACAGTTGATTTTGTTTGATGGATAGCAGTATCATTGTATGCATCAGTTAAACTCATACATATCACAGATTACAGCTACTTGACTTAAATAGTATGATTTTTTATTTTTATTATTATATATTTTTTTTACCTTAGTCATGACATTATAGATGTGGAATGTTCCTTTCCAATCTTCATATGTATAGGGCAGCATGTATCTGTGTTGAACAATACCAGGAACAATGAATAGATCAAAAAAAGGTGGACTAGCACGAGGTTCCATACTTGATGGTTCATGAAGTAGTAAGGTATAAAACCTTGCGAGTAGCTTAGATGGCAAAGGACCACGGCTCAAGAACCGTAGGTCTCAAGTTTGAATCTTTGCTCCCATACTGTCAGATGCATGGGCTTGCGAGTGGTTTGTGCATCATGGGGGGATTAGTCTGGGCCTAATGGCTTAGGAGTTAGGATACCCCTCGTTTGGCCAAAAAAAAAAAGGAGTAAAATTAAAGGTTTTACGTGTTATTGCCAAGCTCAATTTAGGCACTTATACAGTTATACTCCTGTTGGTGACTGTACCTGACAAATTAGACCAAGCCATAGACAAGTCCATAGACAATCTTTACATCTGGTCACTTTATCAGTCAAGTCGTCATAGTATGCATTCATTAATTAGCAGTAGAATCACTTGATCTTTCAGGAATTCAGTATACTGTATTAATTTGGGAATGAGGATAGTGTTGCAAACTTGTAATTCTAAATAAAAGGAAAGCTTTTTATATAGTATTAAAAAAAGGTGGTAGCTTGATTGTCTGGTTACAAGAATAGTTCTTTTAACCTGAACTCATTTTTGTGGGTCTCTAGTGAAACCAAAAGGAACAAGGGACCCCTTTTGATGAAATTTGCCAAAGTAGCTTGCTTGTAGTTCCCACCATTTGCATGGTCTCCCAATATTTAGTGGGGTTCGTCATTGTGTGGCACTTCACTGGCAATGATGTAGGCCACAATCTACATGGATGGTTAAATTACAGAACAAATGAGTGACATTATTAAAGGGCCATATGAAAAGAATCCAGATATCCTAGACCAGAAATTCTATATTGTAGAAATTCTGTTTCAATTGGAGGCCCATCATTGACTATAGGATCATAAAAAGTCAGTTACTGGGGCAAAAATGGAATCACTTGGGTTCAAGGCTTTGTTGGGTTGTAGGAATTATATCTGCTTGTTATCTTAGGGACATGAAATTAGACACTATACGTCTAGAAACATGAGTAAATATAGGATTTGAACAAATAAAAAGCAGCCCTAGTAACATGAAAATTAATTGAATTTTTTTTTATAGGAAATTAAAGCAAGAAAAATTGGAAATTGGAAACAAGTGCTGTTTGATATAAATAATAACAAAAGAACCTCTCTAGAGAATTTGATGCTGGAACCACAATAGTTGCCAGGAACTTGCTACCTGAAAGGTTGAAAATGAGTGTATGTTTGGGGAGATATTCACAAAATATTTTATTTGTATTGAAAATCTATTGGTGTATTAATGCAAAACTTGTGTATTGTGTCATCCCTTCTCTTGTATATCTACTTATGATTACATATATTTTGATGAGACTTCATATAAAATTCCCAGCCAATAAAAGAGAAAGGGGATGGGGAGGTTCTCATTCACCTTCTGAATAGAAGCATTCGTTTTCGTTTAGATGCATACTTATTCTTTCAACTGAAATTAGTCAAATATGATATTTATGTTACAAACTAATATTTATTATGTTTCTATGCACATATTATCTTTTGCTTTCTAAATTTCTGTTGATCTTGCAGGTGGCATCTCTCAAGGACACAATTGCAAAGAAGGATGAGGAGATTCAGCGGTTGCAACTGCTGAAGGATCTCAAAATTGTGTATCCCAGTGTCAATGGTGAGAAGCGTAGCACAGGCTCTTTGAGGTATGGATCTTCCTCTCCAAAAAAAAATTCCATAGGTGGGACTCCTCAGCGAAGCCAAAAACTGTCAGGTGGAAAAGGCTTAGGACTTAATGAGAAAGCAGCTTCTGATCAGGATAACTGCTCAGAGCACAGTGATAAACATTCTGAAGCTGGGTCCCCGCTGTCCATGGATGACCGTAAACATCAAAATGAATTTCTCCGGCAATCAAAACTTGCCAAAGGGGACATAGGTCAGAATTTCCCTGAAGATACTGAGATCTTAGGATTCGGGGATGCAGATTATGAGGAAAGATTAAGTGACATATCTGATGGTGGTCTTTCTATGGGAACAGAAACTGATGGCTCTGTCGACTCTACTATTTCTCATGAAGGCACAAAACCGTCAGATAGCACAGAGAAGTGAGTATTGCTTATTTTCTTAAGACTTTTGGTGCTGCCCATAATTTTACTGCATGATAGAAATTGAAATTTTTTCGAAACAAATGTGTTAGCGTTCATTTAATTTTTTTTTTTCCTTTCTATTTTTAGTAATTTAACACGTGCCATGTTGTTTTCAATGCAGCTACATTGATTTAATTTTTTATATCAATTGGGTTAAGTAGAAATTTTGTTTGCTGATAATATATATATTAACTGTCTTTTTCATATTGCAAAGGGGCCTTGAATTTAGATTTAGGCGCTATTACATAATATGACTAAACATGTTTAATTTGTGAATCTTCTTAAATAATTTACCTTGTGCTGGATATAAGCCATTTCATGAATGTTGTTAACAACTTAGGAACCCTTTTCCTTTCTTTGAATACTCATAATAGGCTGAAATTTGGGCTTTTCAAGTTCTCATGATTGTTTATTAGCTGCACTTTTCTATATTTTTTAATTTTGCAAAGATTCAAAAGCTCTTATATTATGAGTAGTTCAGCTACTCTTTGTCTATGGAATAGCAAAGAGGATTGCACTTTCTTTTCTCTTCCTTTTGGTTAAAGCTATTTAAATCCAGTTTGTGCAGTAAGTTACGAATTTGGATATCATGCTTCTCCTTAAAAAGGACACC
Organism: Liquidambar formosana; assembly: GCA_039720395.1. NCBI lineage: Eukaryota > Viridiplantae > Streptophyta > Magnoliopsida > Saxifragales > Altingiaceae > Liquidambar > Liquidambar formosana. The sequence goes on along the minus strand of CM077828.1, from coordinate 17,843,350 downwards.
ACGTCTTTCATAACACTCCAAAAGTTAAAACTACCTATGTTGCAAAATATCTTTTCTTCTTCTGCTACTTATTTTTTTAATTTTTTTTTCCTTCTTAAAAAAAAAAAAATCTTTTGAGGGAGCAGGTTACAGGATATTGTCATGTGTGTGATTGTTATGTATAGGGTTTGACTCTCTTTCTCTCTCTCTCGTGCACACACATACATACTCAAACGCCTCTATCTTAGATCTGAACCCTGATCAGTGTTACTGGGATCTTTTGACCTCCTTCGAACAGCGATCCTGGGTCCCTGACCTGAAACGCGATTCATTCGCGATCCAGATCTCCATTTTTAGCGTTCTGAAATATAAGGGACACAAACACACACACATATACTTTTGTTCACGAAGTTACAACTTTAACTGCCAAATTAGGATTATTTGCAATTGTATGAGACTCTCAAAGTGCTAGAAAATGTTAGTAAATTCTATATATAATTCGATTTCCAAAATAATTCAATATATAAATTTAATTAAAGTTTCAATTTTCATAATATTTTGAAAGAATCTCTCTCAGTAAATGGGGAATAAATAGATATACATACATACATACCCCCTAACATACCAAAGCGAACCAACTAAGCCTACCCCCTAAGTTACCACCTATCACAAAGCATTGTACCCGTACCTGTACTGCGTATCATGTACCTGAGCGAACCACGCTCCAGGTAACATTGACCCTGATATATCTCTGTGTGTGCGTTTGTATGTGTGTTTAAAAATTCTAAAATTGTTCAATGCAGGCTTAAACCAGCATCTAAAATTCCTCAACTGCCATCAAAGGACTCTTTGAAGACGTCAACAGGTATGTAAAAAGTATAGTTTTTTCCCATATTAACTGCTATTCTTCTCAGTGGATACAAGGAATAAGGCTTTACGTTTTCAATTGTATCAATGTCCCATAAGTCTCTCATCTCTCTGCATTTGCTCCCTTCAGGTGTAAGAAAACCTTCTACTAGCAGCTCTTCTCCGGTCAAGACTTCTAGACGATGGCACTAAACTAGGCAGTCATTGCAATATATATGTATATACTTTTCATTGTGCAGTTTGTTTACTGGTTTTACACTGCCACATAGTTTTAGAATTTTAACTGTGCCGAGGTTCCTCGCCTCTCTAAGTCATTGTTTGCCTTCCACATCTAGTTCTCATGGTGGGCAGTTTTGTATTAACAAACTTTGAGTTTGTATTATTCATATTCTTCCTTGAAAAAAGACCAATTGGCATCATTGATTTTTTGGTGTGTAGTTTATTTTAATTTTAGAAGTACTTGCGGATGCCTGCCTAATGTTAAGGCATTTGTACCAATGACAGAATAGCCTGAGTCCCAACATAGTGCAGATGGGAAGATAATGTGTGGAAGGACCAATGGCATGGAAGTAAATGCAGTTTGTTGAAAATGGCTATTCTAAGTCTTGTTTCCAATTTATTTAAACTTGAAGGAAGGTGCTAAATCTCATGGATTGGTTGTTCACATCTCCCAATTGCTACTGCAATGGGTTTTATTTACTGCAACTTCATGGTCATGATGGCTGACAACAATTAATGACCTCCCAAGATGATGAAACCTGGTTGCAAACCCTTTGTAGCACAATGGTGCTGGTACGGCATGAGTGAGTTGGAGTGCGGTTCAATTTAGGGCTTTGAATTTCTATGTGGCTCATCGGATAATATTTGATAGGAGGGGGGGTGTGGTTGTGTTCAAATATGAAGGAATAATAGGAGAGCTAGGAAGATACCACAGGAAAAATACTCTCCCAGTCTACCTAGATTGGCTTGAGGATAAGTCTTTTAGTAGCAGTTTCAGAACTTGCAGCTGTTGAGGAAGGATGAGAAGAAATGGGGCTGCACATATGGTTTGTAGGTACTGCCAAGTGATACCATACTGCTTTTGTCCACTAATAATCCTGAAAGGAACAAGGTAACAACCTCCCTTGAAATGCTAACATAGCAAACACTGGGGGAGGTAAATGAATGATTTTTGCCTGGAGGTAAAGCATCCTTTGGCAATGGAATTATTTTAATTTTATTTTCTTTTTAATAATTGAGTCATGCACTAATTCTGCAGAAGGGTAAAGATTTGTCAATTCAATGTCAAGGATGCCATGGCTATACTGTGAAGGAAGCAATAGCATTTTTTTTTTTTTTTTTTGGTTGAAAATTTCCCTTAATTTCCAACCATAGCATACATTTCCACTATTCAAAATTCAAATTTTGAAAATATTTTGTGTGGGGCAGGCCAAAAGAGTTCAATTTTAGTGAATTTGTGGTAATGTTTCATGAAATGTTGTTGGGACACTAGTGGGTCTACAGTCTACACCTATCAGTGAGATCAGACAAATGATGTGAATTGAGATGTAAGTGGGCAGTTACATTTGGATCACAAGCTTTCCTCCTACGAATAGCCACCTCTAACCTTTTTATTTTTCCCTTTTTTTTAAAAAAAAAATTAACAAACAATTTTTTATGATGCTCAAATGGGAGTGAGTGAGCAAAATGAGTGGCCAGAGACATAAAACGGGGACCGCCCGGGGCATTACAGATTGGTCCATCTATGGGCAAATAATAACACGCCAATACAAATGACTACTAATTTCATAGTAAAAGCCTACTAACTTGACTAAGAATAACTACTGACTGTAATTATTTGCTAGTTGCTGGACCAATCTGTAAAGTCGGCACAAAGTTATTGTGGGCAAACATGACAGTCCACCTACTAATTTTACCTAGATTACAATTTATATTTTTTGAGGTATTGGGTAAAAACCCTGTACAATTTTTATTTATTTATTTATCAGTAGTATGAAAGAGGGGTGTTGTTACAAGAATTCAGACTTGTAACTTGAAAAAATAAATTATTTTAAGTTAATAAGATGTACAAATACAAGAAAAATGCGTAAGCCAAAAACGAGTGAAAGTCTTGTTTTTTGGGCAATAATAGTATTTCAATACTAGGAAAAATGAGATATCTCTGTTGATTAGGAGTTGATTGATGGTGGGGCAAGCTTCCTGTGCTATAGAGTTAAAACCTGCCACTATCTTGAAAATAGATGTTGAATCCATATGTGGACTTGCTCAAAGTGAACTACTTGAAAGTCAGCCTACTAACAATCACATTTCCACCATTTCAAAGTTAGGTTGCAAGATATTTTGTAAGGTGAAGACTTCATAATTGATGCTGAATTGTATCACAATCAACCTTGAAAGGTCATGGGCCAATTCGGTGGGTCGGTCCGCAAGCTGATAGAGACTCAAAACCATTAAACTTATTAGTGTAGTGACTTCATAGTTTATACCCCATCATTGCTAAACTAAACGTCAAAAAAAGAAAAAGAAAACCCACATGGGTATTTTCGTAATTGGGTAAAAATCCAAATGTCTAGAGCAGGGAGTGGCCATCACCTCTACACGACGGCCTATAAGCCATCACAAACTCACGTCCAGATTAGATAAGGCCATGGTCCTTTCAGCCACGTGGCACACCGATAGGGGTGCCAAACGATAAGGCTATCATCCAATCTCTGCCCTCCATACGTGGTCACCAAATTGTAATGTCATCACTCATGAGATCCAACGGCCAAAAACCGTCCAAGACCAACTCAATCAAATTCCAACCGTTGGGATAGAAATCTATGAAACCCAATAGGGGAGAGTGTGTTTTGAAAGGATTTATATATAGGATAAGGTAGTGGAACAAGGCCACTTCACATTAAGGTTTTTGTTTGTGGAGAAAAAGGGAAAAAAATGGCTTCCTCTATGCTCTCGTCGGCAACCGTTTCTACGGCCGTTAACCGTGCCACCCCGGCTCAAGCTAGCATGGTGGCACCGTTCACCGGCCTCAAATCTGCGTCGGCCTTCCCCGTCACCCGCAAAACCAACGCCGACATCACCTCTCTCCCTAGCAACGGTGGCAGAGTCCAATGCATGAAGGTACGCAAATGTTACTCTTTCGCTAGGTCAAAAATTTGAACTGTTTCTCGATTTGTGCTATTTTCTTAGTGTTAATATGTACTACCATTATAATTACTACCATGACAACGATAACAACAATTATTAGGTCATGTTTGTTTGGTTGGAATTGAATAAAATTACATATCAATTCATTTCAAACAGCGTATTTGGATAAGGTAATTCAACGTGAATGGAATCAAATAGTAGTAGTGAATTATAATGATATTCATTTCATAATGTTTATTTCAATCTCATTCCATTCCAGATTATTTTAAACAAAAATCAGATTACATTTTCTCGCATTCCATTCCAACCAAACAAACATGACCTCAGTACATTTGTAATTATATAATTTGAAATAGAAGTTTGAGATCAACATTGGATAATGAACCTTTTTTTTTTAATATTTATTTTTATTTTTTACAAACTAAATTTTAAGGATTATTTGTGAGTGTAGGTATGGCCTCCACTAGGGATGAAGAAGTTCGAGACTCTCTCATACCTTCCACCACTCTCTCGAGAATCGTTGGCTAAGGAAGTCGAATACCTTCTCCGCATGGGATGGATTCCTTGCTTGGAATTCGAATTGGAGGTCATTTGAAGCATCTTTTGTTTCTGCATTTTGTTTTTCTTTCTCTTGCTTTTATAAACTACAGTCATTTTACACATCAGGTAACTTCAATCTCATCATTTATTCGTTTGAACAATTAAAATTATAATGAATGGCGAGATTGAAGTCACCCACCCGAAGCAAAATGATTTTAACTTATTTTCAATGAGCTTGATTGTTATTAAAAACTTACTTTATTTTTGTTTTCATTTGATTGTAGCATGGATTTGTGTACCGTGAGAACAACAGCTCACCGGGGTACTACGACGGCCGGTACTGGGTCATGTGGAAGCTGCCGATGTTTGGGTGCACCGATGCAGTGCAGGTATTGAAGGAGCTTGACGAGTGCATCAAGACTTACCCCAATGCCTTCGTCAGAATCATTGGATTCGACAACGTTCGCCAAGTGCAGTGCATTAGTTTCATCGCCTACAAGCCTCGCAATATCTAAGATTTCAAGGCCTTAGAATGCAATTTGTTTAATTTTTTTTTTTTTTTTTTTGGTTGAGGACCTTTTGGAAATTTTGTTTTGTGTTTTTAGATTTTCGATGGAATGGAATGGAATGAAATATCTTATGAGTTAGGGTGAACTTAAAAGGTCATCACAAGTTTTGTTGGTGATTTATATAAAACCATTTTTAATTATTATGCTATTTATATTGTGGTTCGAGCTTCATGTTTTGATTCCTCTTAAAAATCCCACTTTGAAAAAAATTACAAACCACTTGTCATGACCATTTATGTTTTTTAATTTTTATTTTTTTTTCGATATAAATTACTCTTAATCGTATCTCCTAATATCAATAAATGGGTATTAATTTTTTTCATTAATTTAATAAGTGAAAAGAAAAAAATATCACTAGACTATCATACAATTGGTTTATGACTACTTAGGTAGCATCCAAAACAATAATAGTACTGTTGTAACTTTCCGTTTTAATTTTAAGTTTAGAAGTATTTAGACTTTTGATCGGACTAGTTCTCTAGGCATAGAGTAACATTATCGTCCAACGGTGGTATTGTCGTTAGTACAAGTGATTTACATGGCTTGGATTTAAGATTAGTTATAGCATCATTGATCTAAGAAATAAAGAGTAAAAATTTTTTGTAGTGGCTGACTAAGATATCTTGGGTTACGAACTCCCATAAGAGCAATGACATAGGTGTTTGCCCTAAGAGATAATGAGGTAACGGCACATTTGTTTGCCGCTAATTATTAAAATCTAATTTCATTCCATTCCATTCCAATTTCTCCTAATTTCAATCAAATAAATATGCCTAGTTTTGTATGGTAGGTGATCGACTAAGATTTCTTGGGTTGAAAACTCCCATGAGAGCAATAATGTAGGTGTTTGCTTTGAGAGATACGGAGGCAAATTGTGTGGTAGGTATCTATGATTTTTTGGATTGAAAGCTCCTACAAGAGCAATAATGTGGGTGTTTGGTCTAAGAGGTAAGGGGCGGAAGATTTGTGTGGTAGAGGGTGAGACTTGGATTTCATGATGGATTCTTTTTCACAAACTTGAAACGCCTAGTTTTACCACACCTGCAAGTGATGAAAGAATGAATCCACCAAGGGCCTGTTTGGACGTACGGGGAAAATTGTATGGCTCCATTTTAGCTTACAACATTTAAAGGAACAATTCATCATCCAACGTGAGGCTATTATTGAATGAAAGCAACTAATTGTGTAAAATGAGTGTTAGAATTTTATGAAATGTCATTTTCATTTTCCTTTTTCTTACTATCATTTGCGACAAAGGCTGTCAACTATTTAACAATGGTCCCACCTGCTATGAAAGATTTATTCTATTTATTTTATTTTATTTTAATTTATTTTTTGGGTGGAGAGGAGGCTGAGTTGGGGTTTATGATCGAAATAGAGTTACAAAAAAAAAAATATTATTACTCGAAGTAAGGGCACCTTGGTGTTTTTTTTGAGCAAATTAAATCATCTAGAGCCACTCTTCAAAACTGTCTTTGCCATTTTATACCTGTGACCATTATGGAGTTCATTTCCACCAAATGAAAATAATAAATAAATAAATAAATTTAGGGCCCCATTACAATTTTGTCAGTCCTAGTCCGTACTTTCTTTAGTAATTGGGGCGTTTGGATTCAGTGCTGAGGCTATGTTTTCTCAGCACCGTGCCAACGTGGTTTAGATCGCACCACGTGGTGCAGCCATTCGTCCGACGGTTAAAACAACTCTATTTGATAAAACGACCCTCAAGCTTCGCGTTTTGAGTCCAAAACACAAAGTTAACGCCGTTATATAGAAAACCCCAACTCCGGCTCCCTCTCCGATGAAGCCATCCCTGCCCCCCGCCCCTTCACACCAGCACACCTGGAGGTGGTAGATCTCAGAAAACAACAACCAAAAAAATAAAAAAGGAAAAAAAAATCGGAGAAGGTGAAAGGAAAAACCAGATCTGAACGCTAATGATTCCTTCAACCAGAGAGTCACCGGCGGCACGGGAGGCGACGATAGTGAACCGATGTCTATGGCAAAGAATAGGAGAGCTGTCTACGGCAAAGAATCGTCGGCAAAACCCGACTCAAGGAGAGTTCGTTGCCATCCAATTGAGATCGGGGTTTTTTTTTTTCTGTCATGGGTTCGATCCGAGAGCACATGGCAATGGAGACAAGGGTTTTGTGTGGCGATGGATCACGGCAGTGGTTTATGTATTTCTCAAAGGTGCGATTGTGTGGTAGGATTCTGGACTGTGGAGGACTGCCATAGATTGCCGATAGAGGTTCGATTTGTGAGGATAGTAGCGATGGTGATGGGGTTTGTTAAGGTTTGGATTGTGGTGCGATGAACTGCCTGCATATAGGAGAAGAAAACAAAGCCCGAAGGGAAAAAAATGAAAAAAATGAAGAAGACGAAGAAAGAAGACAGCCATGGCCGGCGACCTGAAAGACATGGCCATGGATCTCTCGATGTGACAAAAAAAACGGAAAAGAAAGAAGAAAACAGAGGAGAGGATCAGTGGGAGGGGGGACTGCCGGCGATATTCACGGTGGCTTATGAGCAAGCCGTCACTGATGAGGACCTCCTAGTAACCCATCACCACCAAATCCCTGCTATGAAAACCCAAACCCTCGCTTTTTCTTCTTCATTTTTTTTTTTTTTTAAAGCTTCTTGTAAGTAATCTGTCCAAATCTTCAATGTTTTATTTATTTTTATTTTCCTTTTCTGTTCATGAATCAATGGCCGGAGAGGGTGGGGTGGTGTGTGCTGCCCACCTGGCCAGGAAAAGGGCTTGGCAGATTGGCAGGGGAAGTCGCAGTGCCGAGAACATGAAAAAGAAGGGGAGATCGCAGTGGCGGTTCGTTGGTGAGGTTGGCGGCTGTGCTTCGTCGGCGAGGTTGGTGTCGGGGAGATCTCAATGGAGTTGGCCGGAGAGCTTTCCCTTCCGTCAATGAGGAAAATCTTAGGCGTAAATGGCAGGGAGATCTCAAGTGAAGTGGATGGCAGGGGAGATCGCAGGAGAAGTGGCGTTTTTGGGGTAACGGTGGGTTGCTTCGTTAACGTTGCGTTTGGGAGTCAAAAGGCACATACCTAGCGTCGTTTTATCAAGTGGAGTTTCTCTGCCGTAGGATGAGGCGTTATGCCATGTGTCAAAATCTGGAGCACTTTAATACAGTGCCAAGAAAACATGTGCTCAGCACTGAATCCAAACGCGTAATTGGTTCCATCCATTCACATGTTTTCTCATTTTTTTCTATCATTAGACATGTTTTTCACCACACATATCACATCATCATATCATCATCCTGACTTCATCAAATTGATATAACTGAATTTAATAAAAAAAATATATGTAAAATAAGCTACCTCAAAAGGTAGACGAAAAATTATAGTAAAATATTGTTAGATGGGAGAAAACATCATCTTTGATTAGGGCATTTATCAAATCATATTGCATCTTGTATGAAAATTTTGAATGGGTGACCCTAGAGGTGTCGTGGGTTTGGAGGTTTTTACAATATATCCTATATTTGTGGGTTAGAGTTCCTCAAGACACCTATGAAGGGCCCCTCGATCATTAAGATTTTCTCATAGTTGTTTCTATTGAGTTGAATAATTTGGAGGGAAAAGAAAAAACAAAAATGGTGGGGGAGGAAATTTAATTTCCCCTGTTTATGAGTTTTATGAGGAGAGAATAAAGGAAACGAAGAGATTTTTTTTTTTTTGTGTGGGGGGGGGGGGGTTTGTTCCAAATCCCTCCAAAGCCCACAATTTTTTCCTCTCACAAATGAGAAGAAAATAGAGAGAAAAAATTCCTTAATGAAATTTTCATAATATCCATTTTGCCCATTAAGTAATAAGTAAAAAAAGAAGAAATTTGAAATGATATTTGACTCTTAAGCATCTTATAATCATGTTGGATAAAATATGTACTTAATGAAAGGAGACACTATTTGCACTTTATAAAAGCCTCCCATACTTCTCGATCACTCTCACACTTAAGAACTGTAAGAAACTTTTATAGGAGTTCTAAAAGTATTTCCTTTCATGAATATTTTTCATTCTTTTCTTTCATACTCCCAAAAAGAAGGGAAAGAAATCATTTTATTTTCTCTCATAAAACTCCAAAATATGAGGAAGCTAGGGAAAACATAGTCATTTCCTTTCTTTTCTCTTCTTTTCCTAACTAATGTTTTTCTTTATTTTCTTCTCTCTTAGACTCAATAATAGACTCTTAATCTCTTTAAATTTAAAGGCAAGAGTGTGCACTCTCATTCAAACAGCCTTAGCAGCATCTACTCCCTTCTTGGTCCCTAGCAATTACAAGGTGGGCCAAGAGACCACACCCCTTGGCCGAAAGAACAACAGGTTGGGTCACACCTACCCATTAGTTTGGTATAGCTACCCTCCAAGGGTGCAGCTTACATCTTCGTTTAAATGGAAGTTCAAATGTTGCAATCAGCCAACTGTGACAATAGAATAGAGTTCTTGAGTGTTGTGGCAAATGACTAGCCGAGGTTCAAGATTTATCATTACACTAGCAGTCAGAACTTAGAAGAGCTCTAAAGTGGTAAAGAAAACGGAAAATGCTATCTATCTGTAAGTTTATTTCTATTATTATTATTATTTTTCTTAATGATGTAGCTATTGATGTGATGCCCTTTCAAAAATCAAGAAATTTGTGTGTTGATGTAGCAACAGTCACTTTATTATGAAAAAATAAAATAAAATTAAAGACAACTTTAAGACTAATGGAACTACTCATAGAAGAAGAAAAAGAGAAAAAAAAAGTTAGGGTACTCTAAAATAGAGGAGCTTCCACTCCGAGTGGTGAAATTGACCCAACTCGACCAATGATCAAGCTTGGGATAGAATTATGGTGCAAATAGTTTGGGTCGATAAGAGAAATAGAACCCAGATCGCCAGCACCGTGTTGGTCACAAATTATTACTATATTTCATGATTGTCATTATTATTACTATGAATTATGATATTAACCATACTGTATTAAGTATATAGAGCTTTAGGCTGGGCCGAGGGGAACTCAGTTTGTAGTTCTAAACTCTATGCCCAATCCGAAGTGGGAATGGGGTCCGTAATTGAGACCCAACCAAGAGGATGGCTATTGCAACCCTTCAACTTCACTTGTGCAGCCTATTTATTTTAATGTTTTAAAGATTTTATGAAAATATAAAAAGTTTTCATGAAAAATTGCCATGATTTTTACTAGAAAATATCATTTTGAACAATTTTGTAAAAAAAAGCTTTTTCAAATCTATAGTTTAAATGGACTTTTTGGCCATTTATAATTTTCGTTTATATAAAAATGAAGTAGAGATTATAAATGGCCAAAAAATCTTCTTAAACGACAAATTTTGTAAAAAGTTTCTTTTACGAAGTTGTTCAAAATAATATTTTCTAGTAAATAGAGTGGTCAGTTTTTAGAAAATTTTTTTATATTTTTCATAAAAAATGAAAAAAAAAAAAAAAAAAAAAAAAAAAAAGGAAAGAAAGAAAGAAAGAAAACGAAAAAAGTGAGGTTTATAAATAAAGTTAAGAGGTCGCACTAATAGCAGCCCTCCCCAACTAAACATAACCCCTAATTTGGGGCTCTGATTGACTCCGGCCTATGGCCACCCCTAATTGATTCTCTTTTCCGAGTGGATTAATAGAGAGGAAAGTATAGGTTTACCGGTTATATTTACCAACTGATGTTTAAATGAAAAAAAATGTAATTAATTACAAAAATTGAATCCCTTTATCAAGAAAAAGTAAATACCACATGTGCTCGTTAACAAAACCTGTATATGAAACCGGTGATTGTAGCACTGCTCTAATTGAAAACATGACCCCACTTCTCAACATGAGCTTGCCTTTTGACTGTGAGAGAAAATGAGGCAGTGGGATCATGCATTTTGATTATGAGTCATGCTTAGTACATTGTGGGCACATCCACACCGTGTTTAAGTTTTGCTAGACTTGGGTCCTCTCATTATTGCACCTAGGGCTCTCTTTGGGGCTCCCTTCATCCTTTAGGCCCTCCTCGATTGCTTGCCCAAATCAGTAACCAGCAATTCAAGCTAATGTGATTATCCTTATATATATGCACCAATATATAATACACACACACATATCCCATGTAGTTTTTATGGGATACAATGGACTAATGCATGGGCTATAATCCCTAATGAATGACGCTTACATGAGAGCCAGAATTGATTGAGGGTATGATCAAAGTCGGGTTTATATCATGCATGTCATGGCAGGTGGGTCAGTTGGGTTGTATAGGATTTGAAATAGTATGATTATTCTAGAGAATGGCATGAATATATGTTAGGATAAATAGTATTTATGTAGAAGGAAATAAAGTTATAGCTGGCAAATTTAGGTCACAGAATAAAATAGAATTAGATATGGGAAAATAATTTCCTTAGGGAGCTTTTAGCTATTTTTTAGAAGATCGATGTTACGAGTAGATTTAGTCTTATAAGGTGTTGATCTAATCGTCTCCAGAGAAAACAAAAAAGTACTTTAGAGTAGGGTTAACCAAAAGGAAAAAATCAACCAAAGGGCTTGAAACAACTTTTGGTATTAGGAGGAATAAAAGGGTTTAACTAGTAAAGTTCTTTCTTGTGTAATTAGGTAGATGTAACCCCACTACGTTAGCTTTACAGTGATCACAAGCCACCATTAGGACAAGACTACTATAGCTAATTAATAGGAAGTCAAATTACATAACAAATTTGAGGATGCTAGACTCCACAGTGTGAGAAACCACCTAAGGTAAGGGTTGCTTATTTAAATTATAAATGCCAACACCACGATAACTTATATCACGTACACGTAGACATATGAGATTATTTTTTTACGTGTTGTTGTTATTGCCAAAACAATGAAGAATTGTCATAAAAGTATTTTTCATCCTTTTTTTCCCTTTTTTTTTTTCTTTTTTAAACGAGAAAACTTTTTGGGCAAACCTTGGATCTCACAACCCGTATCACATACACGCAGACATGTGAGGTTGTCTTTTTACGTGTTATTGTTATTGCAAAAACAATGAAGAATTATCATAAAAACATTTTTCTTTTTTTTTTCTTTTTTTTTGTAATGAAAAAACTTTTTGGACAAACCCTAGACTTCACAACTCATATGAATAAAATAAATTTAAGATCTATGAGAATTATAAAACCTTATATGGGTGACCCCCAAAGGGTGTAGTAGGGATCACTAAGAATTATACTTACACACCAGCATAGTTGCAATTTTATGATGTACTCCGCAAATTGCTCTAGTCCTCAACCAAGTCTTCCGACTGTGTATTCTGTGAGAGATGAGATATGTAAAAGCCAAGCCCGTTTCTCCTTCCATAAAGTTCAGCCCAAGCTTGGACATCAATCATGATTGGATTCAAGTTGCCATCACTGAGTCATGCACACGTAAAGCCAATGTTATGGTGCTGGTGTCATCTTAGCAGCGTGCTTGATTGCTTAATTGCTCTTATCCCCAAGGTAAGCAACACCATCTATAATTACTACTAGTTGCCAACTTGGCTTTCAATACTACTGGTCAGCCTTGGACCTTTTCAAAAGGGTGTAAAAACGACAGGACAAACAAAACCATCTACCAAACCACATTGTTATTGTTGTTGTGGTTGTCGTCTCCTATTTCTATCGAGACCCCAATTTGTCAATTTGCATCCACAATCATAGTAATCAAAACCGAATCGGACCCTCGATGTCAATTTGCCTTGGCAACCATAGTGATCAGATTCGGACCCACCAGGTCAATTTGTTTAATCTCCATAGTTATCAGAATTGATCTGGCACGACTCCTCTCGACTAGTCCAATCGGTGACCCAATCCCTCTGGCCAATTTAGTTCCTCCATGTAGCAAAATAATGGCATTAGATTATTACGTATCTGGCCGAACTGATTGACCCGATGGTTGGACCAGAATGACTTTACCTCTACTCCTTAACCAAGCAAATATTTGGTGATCTGAGGGAGCTCATGTTGTCATGAACCAATTAAAATGAAACAAAGTGAAATTATAAGATCAAAAAACACTTTGCTCTTACGTAATTGTAGTATCACATCAACCGCATTACAATTACATTTAAGTTTTTCGAACTGATTGACTTGATGGTTGGACCTGATGGTTGGACCACAATGACCTTACCTTTACTCCTTAACCAAGCAAATGTTTGGTGGTCTGAGTGAGCTCATGTTGTCATGAGCCAATTAAAATAAAACAAAGTGAAATTATAAGACCACGTAGTTGTAATATCATATCAACCACATTACAATTATATTTAAGTTTTTCATCTAATGGTCTAAGTGTCAAAAACTGAAAACTATTCTAACAATTTTATTTATTTTTATTTTTGCCTCAGTTAACACCTAAAATATTTCCAAAGTCAAATTAATTCAATTCTCGAGATATAAATCTCAAGAACTATTTTTGCTTCAGTTAACACCTAAAATACTTCCAAAGTCAAATTAATTCAATTCCCGAGACATAAATCCAAATCCTAAATCCTAAGAACCATACGTCCACCCCAAACAAATCAGAAAATAAAGAATAAAGGTATTGTGGCCATAATAATTAATAATAACACCAGCAAAAATATATTCACATAGCCATAAATAAGCTGAGTCTACAAAGTTCAATACCACCCACGTGCTTCTATACAAAAATTATTAATAGCCAAAAAAATAAAATCAAAAGACCATATCCTCCTTGCCTTCAAATTACAAATTACAGTGAAGGGCAGAGTAATGGAAACAGAGACAGTCACAGGACTCTCCATCAAAGACCCAACCATGCCTAACCAAAAACCCAACAAAGAGAGAGATTTGCCTCTCCCCTTTATTCTTCAAAATTAAACATCTCTCATCACCTAATTACATACATATATATATATATAAGATTTGAATTAAGAAAAAACTCAGCACTGTATATACAGACACCTTTGAAACATTAGCTCCCTCTCCTCTCACAGAAATCACCTTCTAATGCTGCAAAGTTGGATTTTTTTCTTTTTAAGCCACAGCAGAGATGCTGCAATTTCGCCGATCTCTGCTTAAACAATCGAACCCTTCGATCCTCACGGCCGCCGGCTTCTGCCCGAATTTCATCCGGACGCATCCACCACCTTTGCGGGCTGATGGAGACGTTGGCACCGGAGAAAATGGGGTCATTCTGTCACTTGCCGAATTGGGCATCTTGGATTACAGGGTTTGAGGCCCTGCTTGGCGGAGACCCGCAGAAAAACGGCGGCGATGAAGCTACGTGAGTGCTTGATTTCTCTGCACCATAACCTCCCTGTAAAAAAATACGAATTGGGTTAATTATAAGGATGCGTTCGTTTCCATAGAAATTAGTTACTGACTTACTGGGAGAATATTCCCGGGAAAAAAATTCTATCCTTTTGAGGCTACAATCATTTCCACATGTGTATTTATCTGTGAAACTTAAGGAAAGTGTAACATGTGCCTTAATATATTTTCTCGAGAAAAATTTTCCTGGAATTTCGACTTGAAACAAACGGATCCTAAGAGAAAATATGTTAATGAAGATTGTTCCGAAAAATCTCCCCGCAAGGAAACGGAAAAAAAAAATGGAAATATTAAATAAACCTAGCCTGTGCCAAAAAACAATTTTTACATTTGAAGACTTGTCTTTCTTAAAAGGGAAAAAGAAAATTCATGGAATATTTTCTATTAAAGCAAGCAGAAAAGCTAAAAACACTTTCTCGCAGTGGTGCTAACCCTGCCGGAATATCCAATCATCGGCGATTATTAGTGCACCATAATATATATATATATATATATATATAGAGAGAGAGAGAGAGAGAGAGAGAGAGAGAGAGGTACCTTTTTGAGAATGATGTCGAGAAGCTCCGTCCCTGCTTTTGAATCAGAGATCTCCAACGGGTGACTGGAATTTGGGAAAGAAGGGAAAAAAGTGAGAATTTTTACGCAAATTTAAAGGTTAGAGAAATAGTGATGTGAAAAAGGTACCTAATATGGCATCTTAAGGGTCTGATGTGGTCGTTAATGGAGGGATTTAAGATGCCCAGTCGCCGAGGTTTGGGGCAAACCACTGCTTCCATCCTCATCTCTTCACTGGTCGCTATGGCGTTCTGCTCGTACGCGCATCGACTCATCTTCCTTTGATGAATCAAAGATCTGCAGAACAACGCCTGCGTATATATATAACAATCAGATTTCATAGATCCAACAAGAGAAAAAGAGATCCGTAACAAAAAATTATTTCTTAAAAAAAACTCGCACAGTCTGTTTGGATTCCGAGGAATCGGAGGAAAGAGAGTCAAAAGAAGACAAATTTTTGAAACCCATGTTTTCCATCGTTCAAGTTCCCACCCCTCCCCTCCCCCCTCCAGAAAAAAAACAAAAAAAAAAAAAAAAAAAAAAAAGAAGAAGAAGAAGAAAAAAGAAAAATGGAATCAACTGAACTTGTATTTTGTTAACTGCCTAAGAACCAAGGAGCCGAAAATTAAAAGGTTCAAATACCTCCACCTTTCAACAAATTTTCTCAGCAACCAAACAGTATCCGAAGGAAAATACAGATGAAACTATAATATAAAAAAAAAAATACCCAGCAGATCTGTGAGGAAACTGGATAAAAAAAACCTTGACATATACAGATACATACATATATATATATATATAGAGAGAGAGAGAGAGAGAGAGGGTGACCTGAGCAACCTACGTGGATCCTCTGAGGGATGAGGATGGAGAGAAGGGAAAGCAGAAAATTTTGGGGAGAGAGAGGAGAGAGAAGAAGAGAGATAAGAGATGGGTTGGCTGAGTATTCATAGACAGAAAGAGAGAGAAAAAAAGAGCAAACCAGAGAAAGAGCTATGCTACTGTGTGTTCGAGCTTACTCTGTTCGTTGTGGGATCGAATCTGTGAACCGTTGGATTAGGATCTTCATTTCCTTGGGTTTCGTACAGAAATGGGAATCGCGCCATTAAAGGGATCTAGATATGTCGGGGGCACTTTATCTTTATTCGCTGATGCTCCACGTGACACACACATGTCTTATTTTTATTGGCTAATAATTCTATGAGGTGTACCATGTCTAGAAAAAATGCTAAAACTACATGCTATTCGTTGATGCTCTATTGGATACATTAAAATTAGAATAAATTCCAGATAACCCCTAAATTATGGGAGGTTAATAGAAAATTTTTAAATGTTTAATATTCAAGCGATGTCCTCTCTAAATGTTAAAAATCAAATAATATTTAAAATGATTTTGAGGGGACATTACTTGATTTTGAATGTCGTGAGGTCTTTTTATGATCTCTCGTACTTTCATGAGAGTTATCTGTAATTTACCTTTGAAATTATTCATCAATTTTAATCATTTTGTGTCATTAAATTGCAATTTTAAGAGTTTTTTTTAATCCAATTATATAGGTCTTGTATTGAAATTTGTACATTAACTCTTGATATTGAAGGAGAGTTAGAGATATCATTAATTCACCAATGAGGAACCCGTCATGCCAATCTTACCCTGCTAAAAAATCTATCCACTTTTTTCTTGAAGATTACTAATATTAGATATTAAAAGAAGTTTTGAAAGTATAAATATTGTTCTTTCCAAGCCATTGGGTTATCTTAGTGGTGAGAATGGGTGGGGAAAAGGGTAGGATTAGGTCAAAGGTTTTTTTGATAAGCTTCTTTTTTCTTTTTTGTTTTTTTGGATAAGAGGTTAAGGGTGTAAGCCCCTCTAATTGTACCTAAAATAAAAATAATCTCTTTGTTCTACAAAGATAAACCAAATTTGACAAAATACGTAGTTTAAGAAAAACTATCATTACATTCATTTGTCATTTATTAAATTCTATTTTTTCAAAATTACTCTTTCTTACTTGTTGTTGGGTTTTGTGTTCAAAGTAATTATTGAAATAATAAAGGATAATATGGAAAAATTTTAAAAAATTATGATTTGATTTTTCAAAATACAAAATATTTTAAAATACAAAAAATAACAAAAATAACCTAACTTTGTGAAAGGAAGGAAATATATTATACATATATTGTTCTTTCCAAATGAATAGTTCAACTTTCCTATTTTAAGTGACCTAGATTTTATAGGAAAAAAATGGACCTTTTGAATGAAAGTGAAAAATAAAAATAAAAATCAATAAATAAATAAAAGTCCCCTCCCTCATCATTCTTATTTCTTAATATCCAATTGTATCGGATATCTCCAAAAAAAAAACTCAAAAGTCAAAACCTTTGAAGGTTACATGCAAATGACAATTAATACTTACTTTATAGTATAATAATATAATTAATTTCATTCCATCAAAATAATATTTTGTATACTTGGTGCACTATGTGAAACTTATAAGATGGTAGGCTCAAATTCTTTGAATTGTGGACTAGTGACATCCTGAAATTTATATTCTTATAAACAGAAGTGCTTGAATTTTATTTTTTACATTTATTTATTTAAAAAATCAACTATAAATTAGATTTTTATCGTAAAATGATCTTGCATTAAAAAGATTTGTTGGTAGATTCATGGTAAAAACAATGTGTTGGCAAAAGAATAAAATTAATTCTTGAATATACTAAGTCGATGTGGGGAGTGCGTTTTTAAAATCATTTGGAGAAAGATTTAGTCGAGGTGCGCATAAACTGGCCAGACACCTTGACCGCCAAACTAAAAGAAATAAAAAATAAAAAATAAAAAATAAAAAAAATTAATTAATAAATAAATCTCCAACCACGTAGACATAGTAAGAACTTTTTTTATGTGATACAACATAGGACCAAGTTAGAGCCCAATGACATAGAATCTCTTGGGGGGAGCGTCCGGAAATCAGCAGAAAAGGCAAAGGAGCCCCTCTTGATTCCCACTCCAAAGAGGAAAAGACAACACGTTTGAGAGGGGATGGGGATTGAAAGTGGGACCCTATACCCTCTAAATTCACTCACTTTTGCCCTTTTTCATTTGTTGTTGCCGGCATTGATTCCTCCACATGCCACTGCCTCGGGTATTAAAGTTTGCCAGTTGTTGGAAATGAGCTGCATAGTAAAATTTGTGATGAAGCATCAACAAGGGAAGGGGGAAAGAATCCCAACACCACCCAACCTCATAATCACTCACTGACTTGTGAAAAGCTCATTAGGTCATTGTATGGTGAGTGTTGTTGTTGTCCAAATGACAGAAGAATCATTGTTGTGGAAACCAATGAAAAAGCAAAGGGCCTACTGCATTTTGACTTTGTGAGAATTGTGTTGGATTGATTCTTAGGAGTCCCTTATAAATTTAATTGAAAGCACGGAGGCAACCCATCATGTTTGCTTCCACAACTTTTATTCCAGCATTTCGAAGGAGAGGGACGAAAAAGGATCATGCTTTGCTTATAATCTCTGTGTTCCTCACAACAACATGGGTTTACCATGAATGGGTTAGCAGATGAGAAGATAGGTCATGGTAATGTACCTACATATAATTGTGCTAGGGGTTAGGCTGGTCCAACAAATCTAGCTAAATGAAGCTTGTAGCCTAGATATTATATCTACCCTTTTTAAAAGGAGAGATTGGAGATTTGAATCTCAACCCCATATTCTAAAAAATAATTGGGTTGGGGGAGTATGGGTTAAGGTGTAGCCATGTAGGGTTAAATGATATTCTTAATTAATTATTACAAGTGTAACAAAAAAAAAAAAAAAAAAAGAGGTGGGTTATTATCACCACAAAAATTCTTTGCTCTCTTCACTTAGTTTACACTTTTTAAGATTTTATGAAAAATTTAAAAGGTTTAATTTCATGAAAATCGGTTACATTGTTCATTAGAAAACATCATTCTGAAAAAATTCTGAAAAAATTTATAGGATAAATTTTTTCAAAAAATTATCATTTAAGTAAACTTTTTGACCATTTATAATTTCTATTTCATTTTTATAAAATGTTTCATGAAAATTGAGAAAAAAAATCCACTTAAATGATAAATTTTGAAAAAAAGCTTTCTTTTACAAAATTGTTCAAATGTTTTCTAATAGACAATGCAACTAGTTTTAATGAAAACTTTTTTATATTTTTTATAAAATCTTAAAAAATGTAAACTAAGTGGGGATAGAGTAATTTTAATAGTGACAATAGCCATCCAAAAAAAAAACAAAAAGGTGAAAAACAAATGTAATTATAACCCATGGCTTATCAGCCCAATGGCATCCAGTCTTGTGCGGATCGACTTTCCAAGGACCTGAGTGTAAGGTTACGAGTTTAATCCATTCAATTAGGGTAAAAAGGGGACATATGGGGTAAGAGCTGGGATTAGCTGGGATGGGATGTTTGTTATTCTTTTTGTGTCGAAAAGTTTATACATATATTAATATTCTTGATCTTATCAATGATTTTTTTATATAAGATAAGGCCCTGGGGCCAGAGCAAGTTGGGTTGGCGTATATACAGTCTCACTTCTTTCTCTTTGATCAAGTGGTTTTATTTCTAAATACCAACTCATTTTTTAAGTTTTCTCTAAATTTGAGCCGTTGAATAAAAAATAGGGTTAGGCTATTGCCACCACATAAAATACTCTAAGTCTCTCACTTAATTTATATTTTCTAAGTTTTATGAAAAATATATATAAAAAAAATTACAAAAACTAATCACGTACTCTACTAGAAAATATCATTCTGGACAACTTTGTAAAAGAATTTGTTTCCAAAATTTGTCATTTAAGTACACTTTTTGGCCATTTTTCATGAAAAATAAAATAAAGATTGTAAATAGCCAAAAAGTATGCTTAAATGATAGATTTTGGAAAAACTTCATTCTACAAAGTTGTTCAGAATGATGTTTTCTAGTAAACAATGTGACTAGTTTTCATAAAAACCCTCTATATTTTTCATAAAATCTTAAAAAGTGTAAACTAGTAGGGGGCTTAGAGTGCTTTATGTGGTAGCAATAGCCCCCCTCTAAAAAATAAAGGATTAAGATTAAAAATTACATACATTTTACATTAGTATTTTGGGTGAGTCTAGCATGACAAGCCATGACAGTCAAATATTGACCACACAAAATAATATTGAAGGTAGAAGAAATTTTTTTTTTTTTTTCATTTAAGTGGTCATAATTTGGCTGTCAAAAGTAATGATAGTATGTGATATAAGATTTTTCCTAATATTTTTTTATAAGATTGTGAGATCATAAGTTCGAGGCTAGATATATAAAATCCAATCATGTATGCACATACATATATACTTTTTTTGTGTATATCCTAAGGACCTAGTCCAACATAGTTCTCACGGTATAGGTGCCAATGATATAGTACACTAAGGTCAAGGGGGATGTTAGGAATTGAGTGGAGGGGATGCGAACTTTGGCTTGTTGCTAGTATTCTATCCTAATTCGAAAAATCGATGAAGATTTAGTTCAAAAAATTTCCCTCCCTTTGTATTTTGATGTAGAAAAAATGACAAAATTTATGATCCATTGATAAAAATAGCAAAAAAATTCAAGAGAGAGGGAACGAGAGATTGAGGGAGAGGCGAGGATTGAGGGTTTTATAGGGAGGAAAAAATAAAAAATGAGAGGGGTAAGAACAACTAATAAAGGGTGTTAAAAAAAATTAAGGGATGGTAAACATAGAATTTCAAAAACTTAAAGGTATTTTTATAACAAAAAAAAAAAAAATTCTAGGTGCGGCAGCTCTTTTTTGGCTTCACCCATGATTAACGCTATGTTTGGTATGTCGGATAGGATAATATATTATTTTCATGTGTTGGTACTCATTTCAAACAAAGAAATATACTATCCGTAGGATGGTCATATCCTCTATATGCGAGAGATAATAAACTCACGAAAGAGATGGTATATTTTTATCCTAAGATACTATTCCATTTAAAAGAAATAAAGACATAGAAAAATGCCCAAAAAACCATTTTCCCCATCTCAAACAAAGCAACCAAAGAATTTTTATTTATCAAACAATTCTATCTATCCAACCTTTTAATCCAGCATACCCAACATAGCGTAAGGGTCCATTTGGGTGCTCAAGTGAAAAGTTAAAAAAAAGAAAAAAAGAAAAAAAAAAGATTATATTATAATAATTTATAGAAATTCATAAAATACCATTATTTTAAATTTTCACTTTCATTTCTGATGGTAACCATTGCTATTTTTAAATTTTGTATTCAAAGTATTAATTTGCGTCTTCAACACTACAAAATATACTAAAATTGTTTCATTAACATGCCAAAGGCGCTAATGGAATTATTTTAGAGGATGTGTGAGCCTATGAGGCCGTATGCAGGACTCCTAAATGGGCCCGTAGACAATAGAAATGGTTGGGTCGAAATTTGGGCAACTCGCTACTTCTAGCTGCACGCTTGGCAGGTTGAAATTTCAGCAGAGAAGTTTTTCGTTTGTTTCCTAATATGTTTTTCATTCTCTAATCGTTTCATTTTAATAAACTTCTTTCCCATGTTACCAAATATATATATATATATATATATATATATATATATGATGATGATGATGATGATCAGATAAGCATATGCTGATATAACTTATATCAACACCATGCATTGGGGGTTGTACCCCTTGCATTGATCCAATGTATTTCATATCTTACTAATGCAAAAAGTACAACCTTTAATGCTGGTGTTGATATATGTTATATCAGCACGTGCTTACCTAATTATCATCCTATATATATATATATATATAAACCTCAATCCCGATTAGGTCAACACATGTTGATATAAGTTATATCAGTACCATGCATTGGAAATTGTATCTCATGCATTAACCTAATGTACGCCATAATCCACTAAGACACGAGGTACAACTCCTAATGCAAGTGTTGATCCATTTAAACCCAAATCCTTAGACCCTCTCGAGAAGCCCAATACGAGCTGAGAAGGCCCATCATGTGCTCAAGCAAAAGTTTGGCCAGCTCTTAAGAGTGCAAAAATCAATTTTGAAAGTTCAGCACTTCATCCTCTATTATCAGTTCTTTTTTCTCCTCAGAGGGGTTTAAGGAGATTTAATCCATATTGTAATATTGGGTCCACAATATCGTAACACTTTGTTGTTTGGGTGGGATGGGCAATAACACATCAATATGAATTTGAAAAATTTAAGGAGATTTGGATGGATCGTATTTTTGGCAAGTTAGCTGAAGGGGGAAGACCAATTAACCCAGATCAAGTTAAGGACAGGGAGGTCCAACTTATTATTTGATTGTGTACAGCCTAATGACATTATGGCTTAGTTTGGAATTGGCTTGGCCCATTGATCAAATACCGTATGATTAGGATTGCACGACGGAGCCAAGTTACTCGGGCTTGGCTCTTGAATCTCAATCTAAGCCCATTTAAGCTCGGTTGCTTGTAAGATCGACTTAAACCTTATTTTTGAATTCGTTAATTTATTGAACCAAACTCAAGTAGAATACCACCCGACTGGTTAAGATCATTAATACTTTAAATAATCAAACTACTTGAGCTTAACTGGAATTGATTCAATATAAGGCTCGTTCCAACTAAACAAGCCAAGCTCAAGCATTATTTTGAGCTCGTTAAATTTAATAACCAAACGTGATCAAGCAACCTATTACTCGAATTAGCCTCAGCTCGGCTCTTTTACAGCCCTCATATGAACACCTCTCTCTCTCTCTTTCTCTCACACACACACATGCATTATAGTCCACTCTTCAAAGATCTAAAAAAATGTCATATGACTTGAATCATCCTTATCATCAGTAATATTGGTACAATTGCTCCCTTTAAAAGGGGGGGTCTTTATCATTTTAACAAGGAAGCCATGCTGATTAGCGGAAGGGTGACCTACCTATTGCATACTTACCCAAGGGTCCAGTACTGGTATAAAAGACTCCTCAAGGAGGTCGAAGGAGATTCCTGAAATTAGGTTAGCTGTTTGCAAGAATATGCCATCAAATTTTGGTCGTAAAAGGGCCAGTTTGTGCTATGTTTTCATTAACCAATTTTTAGTTCTCAAAGCCGTAAAAAACATAAAGCATTACACACGAAATCTTGTTTGGAATTTTGCTTCTGCAAAATGTTTTCTAAAAAAATTTCCTAAAAATCCTTAGGTCATAGGAGATTAAAATTAATAAAGTTCTTGTTTTCTGTTCTTTATTCAAGAGGAATGAAACCACTGAAAATGATGATATGTAATCATTTTTTTAAAAAAAGTTTAAAAATCATATTATAAAAAGGTAATTATGAGATCTGTTTTATGAGAACATTACCAAACAAGCCCGGCCAAGTCTCATGAATGTCACTTTAGAGACTACTCATTAGGATGGGGTAGGTCAGACCCAAAAGGAAAAAAAAAAAGTGGGATGGGGTAGGGGCTGCATAAGGTAGGGTACGTGGGTTCGAGAGTGAATCCAATGTAACACAAAAAAGGGGTGGGGGATTTAATTAAGTGTAAATTTTATATTACCCCTTTGAAGTATAGGGTTCAGTAGATAACTCCTTAGTATTTTAATTTTATCAATATGTCTCCTTTATGTTTTAATTTTTGTCAATGTGCCTACCGCCACTCATTGTTGATGAAAATTGATGAAAATTAATCATGTGGTTACGCACGTGATACTGTTAGCGGATCCGTGTTATCCAAAATTGTCGGAACTCTCATCAGCGTCATGGTCAATTGGGTAGTCATCGATGATTGGTTTTGTTTTTCAATTAAACTAGGGGGCAACATTGACAAAATTAAAATATAAGGGGGTTATCTGTTGACTCCCCATATTTTAAAGGGGTTTTCTGCAATTTACCATTTAATTAACAAAGAAATAGAAAAAAAAGGAAATATGCATAACATTGAGTAAATTTAACATTTGTGGGCTGCCTTTGACATCTTAAAAATTATCTTCATGGTTCAATTCATCAAAAGTCAATGCAACTCATGATAACTTAACTACAAGAGATTACCTTTTCATTAATTCATAAGATCTTAGCTCTCCTAATACAATCCACTATGATTGATATTTTACCCTCCTTCTCCCTTTACTTATTCTTTTCCCAAAATAAGTGGGGCCATATGAGGCTCCTAGCTAACTTTGAGTGTATCATGTGCTACCCTTTTTATTCCACTGCATGCATGTGTGGCAGCCTTGCCCATCGCTTCTTTTGATTCAACTCAAATCCCTTGTAGATAAACCCTAATTAAAGAGAATTAAAGCTACTCTTGTCTCTATCTTCATGTTCCTTGCTTTGTCTGTGCTCTTTCACTTTCAATGTTCATGAGATGAAGACCAACCATCTTTAACCCCTTCTTTCATTGATTCCATATCTCCAAAATCCTATGTCACCCACATGTGGTTTCTTTGATTTGTGGGGTCCCTTTCTTTCTTTCATTTTCTTATAGTATTTACAAAAGGGGTGCCAGAAGTATATTCATTCATTCCATGCAGACATGCACATTCATGATCTAGTCATCAAGCACATTAATATATGGTGGGTCAGTGTGCTGGGAAGAAAAGTGGTGAGGAATCTCTTTGTAGTTTCCCTTCCCAAACCCTCACTTTGTTCATCTTGTCTTCACACCAATGCAGTTGTTCTTCAGTTATGTCATTCATTCTCAAAACCCTAGAAACCACTTTTAGATCTATCAGGCCCATCAAAATCTCCATCTCTTCCTCCCCCTTTAACTTTATTTTTCTTAAGCATTTGCGAGCGCGGCGAAGATCTTTGAGCTTCAACTGCTTCTGCACATTATAAATTATGGCCAAAGTGTGAGCTGAGAGTAGAAATTGGTGTCAATTTAATACTTTGAAAGTAAATTTGGGGGATATATGTGCAGTACTTTATTGTTTGCTTTCTTCATCAATTGGAGAAGTGTTGGATCAACTGAAACTCTTCGGTTTCTCTTGAAGAAAGCTTTTAGAATCTGGCAAGGTTTCTCCCTATCTGCCTTGAGGAAATTCATGAATGTTCGGATTCCCTCTTCCATGATCATAAGAAATGAAGCCGATGAAATTCTTGAGTTAAACCCTTCATCCTTTTGGTCATCCTCTGAATCTTTATGGGGTATTAAAAAAAAAAAAAAAAAAGGATTAATTGATTGTTAAAAAAACCAGTTCCATATGACAATATATACTATGGGCTTAATAGTTCAAATGAAAATTCAATGATAATAGGGTACATATTTTATAGGCACAAATCTGTCATGTTAAATGGAACTATTTAGAAGAAATGGAGTCATTAATTATCATAGTTGACGTTAGGTAATCAATTTCAAAAATTTATAAAGTGCCTCAATTTTGACTTTCACTCTTATTCAGACAACATATATGATGGATTTGTACCTTTCATACTATATATATAAAATATATTATGGTCGTTATATCTCAATAATATTATATGTAAAGTTTCATGAGTACCTTTATATTCTGGCACTTGAAGCAACTTTGGTGCCAAAATCCTCATCCTGGCATAAATCTCAGGTCTTCGGCCATGCTCATAAGGCTCATTCTCTATGTATCGTTGTAAAAGGACTTGAAATTGCTGAAACTGCTGCGCGACATGGCCAGGACAGCCAGGGTCAAATTCACGACGCGAAGCTATCAGACGTTGAAAGTTCTTGTAGTTCCAATTAAGCGCTTCCCACGTTAGGCAAATTTGAGCTACATAAGCAGTCTCCAGTTCATGATATGGGTTTTGTGTATCGGATGGCCTTTTGTTCCTTGTTGCCAACTTGTGAACAATCCTCTCTGAAATGGATCTTGGACACGCTTGGATTGACCTAAGTGACTCTGAAAATGGGTTGTTATCAAAACAATTTTTACACCATCATATATATTGAAATTTTTTTCAGGTCAACCCATTGTCCTTTTTTATTTTTTTTATTTTTTTATTTTTTTTTTATTTTATGCCTGACATGCATATATTGGAGGATTGTCCTCCATGCGTGTATGGGTTGTATAGTACAACCTCCAATGCATAAAGCTGATTTTAATAAGATCAGCACATGCTAACAAGAAATTCATTACTTTATATTGTGTGTGTGTATATATATATATATAGAATATAATTTATATGAAAAAATTAAGCAAGTGATCAAATTAAATACCTGTTTCATGGAGTTTTTGTGCACTAATTCTATCCAAGAACATCATTTCTTCATCATACTTTTGAAACATGGTGTATGACTCCCACTTGGGGCAACTCCTCCTTGACGAAGAAGAAAACGGATCTTCAGTGTAATTAATAGAGCTTCTCCATTCAGAGGAGCTCTTGGAAGTAGACCCAGCAGTGCATGAATCGCCGAAAATTTCTTCATTATCCTTTTCTTGAACTTGAAGCTTTTTGGTCTCTAATGGGGGTGGCGAAAAAATCAGAAATTTTTCGTCTCTTGAGAAATTAGTAATTTCCACCTTTTTCTCTTCTGATTTTCCCTTAGCACATTCTTCTGTCACAACATGAGCAGTATCAAGCCGAGTAAAAGTACTAAAAGTACAAAACATGATGGAATAGTATAACTAAACTTTGAGAGATGCTAAAATATAAGGCACTTACCATCAAATATTTCATCATCGGCCCCCATGCCACTTTTGTTTAGGTCTAGGGCTATCGGCGAGGAGGGCCCGCCTTCATTTGTGTCACAGTCATAAACTGAATCAGTATCTTTTGATGGGATCTCTTCTTCCACAACATCTTCCCTGTCATGTTGGGATTCTGTATCCGATGAGTCATGGACGACAACAGATAACTGATCACTGACAAAGGTTTCATCTTGATCATCATCCTCCTCTGCAGGCTCATGGGGATTTATAATTTCCTCATGAGCATCAATCTGATTGATCCCTCTGTGGGCTTTTGATGGGCAAAAACAGAAGTGCTTCTCCACCACAAATGATGTCGGCCACCAAATGATCTTTCTCCACGCATCCACCATGAAAGTACCGATTTTGTACTTCTTGTTGTTCTTCTTCCTCTTCGTCGGAGAATAAACCAAATTCATATCCATTTTGCGTTCTGCAACAAAAACAAAAACACGCAAAGAAAAAAAAAATGTTTAGACAATATTTGAGACAGAGAGAGAGAGAGAGAGAGAGGGCTTGCGGCTAGACCTTTGGAGTATTGGGTTGGTGCAAAGGAAGGAGAAGAACTTGAGAAGCAAAAGGGAAGAGAAGTAGAAGAAGAGGAGGAGAAGCTGGATGGAGCTTGAGGCATTGTAGAAGAGCGTAGCAAGAGTTTCTTTTGAGCATGGCATTTTTTTTCTCTTTGTTGGGTTGCTTCTGAAATGAGTTCCCAGCGAGTCTTTTCTTACACAAAGCAAAGCCAGACTCAATAGAAAAAAGTGTCCTTTGATTAGCTTTCATAACGTCTTTTCCTTGTTAGTCAAAACAGCCCATCCTTTTTCTTTGAAATGTCCAATATGTCCTGTCCTTTTAACTTAAAATCATTTTTATTTTTAATTCTGGATAAATAAATTTTGAACTTAATCATGTTTTAATGATTAAGGTAGCATTTAATTTGTATTTTCACGGTGAAAATTTTCCATGGCTAAACATCATTACTGGCGACGAGAAAGCTATGTTGTCACTATCACCCTTACAAACTATAGTTATATAATTAAGATATTCAGACTAGCTTAGTAATAAAGGAGGATGAAGTAAAGGATAAAATTAGGATAGGTTAATAGTTCGAATCCTTTCAAATTGTAAATAAATAAAAACTTTAGTTTTAAATATAGAGCAGCGATCATTTTTCCATCAGCCAAAACTTGTAGCGACTAGTTTTTTCTTTCAGTGTGCAATCCTTTAGACCTGATCCGTCAGCCTTCTATGGATCACTAGACTTTAATTTGTGATAAATTGAAAGAGGTAATAATTTAAATATTAAGAAGAGTGGAGAATGAATCGTACAATTCATTCAATTTTTCATCATATAATTAATATAAAAAAAAACAGACTTTTCTGTGTTTAATGGATTTTTCAAGCTAGCGATTAATAATTGTTGCAGCTCAAACCAACAAGCATCCGGGTTTGAGTATAAAGCAAAACAATTAAGAAGAATAATCTGTAATATTTAAACATTAATTAAAAAAAGAAATAAAAAAGAAGGAATAATCTGTAAATCATCTTTGCATTAAAAGTTCAGAAACCTTGTACCATAGTGAGGATATTTAAAGCATATATACATCCTAATCTATAAGAAAAGGGCCTATCCTATCCAAAAATTAATTAACAAAAAAGATAACAAAACAAAAATGAAAAGAAGAGACCAAAACCAACCTTCACGCATCTGTAAACATGAACGGCTTTGGCTTTTCAAAAGAATTATTAAATAAATACCCTAAGAAAAATTAAAAAAATAATTATCTAATAATCCAATTTAGAGGATTCTGGAGAGGAATGAAAATATAATCTAAGATGTTCTTAGGTTGTTAGTGGGGAGGCCTCAAGACTCGAGAATTCTTTGCCTCGTAGGGGAAAAAAGGAGCCTTTGTAAAAGGTGAGGGGTATTATTGCCATTTTCAACTTCTTCTTTCAAGAGTCTCTTGGTTGCTTCTTGTCTTAAACTTGGCCACTAAGGTTTCCGGAGATATGCTGTCTACCTAAACTATAAGGGTGTGTTTGATTTCGAGGAATGAGAAAATGATTATTGGAATGAAACCCCTCTCTCGAGAATGATATCCCCTGAACCAAACACTGCCTAAAGGGGCAGAGGGAGGGTTGGCGAGAAGGGGTCAAACGACCTTGCCGACTCATCTTTTTATTTATTATTACTATTATTATTATATACACTAAATTTTGAGTACTTAGAAATTTGACCTGCCAACTTTTATTTGATCCGTCCAAAAATTGAATTTTCACCCTAAACCACCTTTTTGACTCAAAATATTTATGAGTTTGACCTTATTATTTGTTATAATTATTTTTTTTACCTTCTACAAAGTTAGAAACAAAATTACCACTACATTTTTCTACCCAAAACAAATGCACTACTCTCTTGCTTGACGCAACTGTTGGCTGAGGTTCTCTCTCTTGTTTTTCTTGAGTCTCGATGGTAACTTAGACTTGATTTTTGCGACAGATTGACGGCAGTGATGGGTCCCTTAGACTCTCCCTCTTATATTGTTATCATCAATTAGGAATTTTTCTTTTAAAAAATACTTATCAGTTAGTCTTGATCTTGCTGAAACTAATTTTTTGACTCTGCCACAATAACACTTACTATAATTCTTCGATTCTTATTTGGATGATCAAATGGGTCCCTAAAATTATCATCACGAGACACTAAGTGCACCCAATATACCTCCTGGCATGAACCATGGCATATAGAGAGAAGTTGGGCTAGCTGGATTTGGTGGTTAATTTCCTTCTTTGTAGATTACTTACAAAAGTAAATTCTAAATGGGGCCTGAGCTAATTTTCAGAAAGTTTTGAAAGGCGAGAATCCAAAGGAGGTTGTCTCACTTTATATGGTAAAGAGAATAGTCGATCTACAAGGTTAATTGAACGGATTTTGCTTTGTAATCAGACTCAACAAAGAAAAGAGAAGAGGGCTTCCTCACCGCTCGATCATTTTTTTTTTTTTGTTTTTGGTTTTTGTTTTTGTAATAATAAAAAATTTAAATAGTAATTTAGATTTGAAAATAAAAATCTAAGATACGTAGTTCCAGTCAGGTAATTAAGAACATGTTTAATTATATACTCCCTAGCTTCGTTCCTAATTGATTGTCCTTTTTGAAAAAATATGCTTTTTTAGGAAACCATATTAAATGTTTTTACATCAAGATATATGTTTTGATATTCCAATTTTGCCCTCAAATGTACAAAACATTGGAAGAAGAGATAATTCTCTTTTAAGGGTATTTTAGGAATTGAAAGTAATAAGAATCATTGACTTTTAGAATGTAATAAAAATTTTGAAACATCCTAAAAAGAAAAGAAGGCCAATAATTTAGGAACGGGGAGAATAAGTTATATCAGCACCATGCATTGAAGGTTATACCTCGTATATTAATGCACGGGATATAATCTGTAATATAAGATCTAACTTATATCAGCACGTTCTTACCTGACCGTTATTCCTAAAATAGTTTACATTATATTAGAATATAGATATGGGTGTATGAAAATTTGAATGACTTCGATAGATTGTACTTTGTACTGTATGAGACTTTGAGGAACATGACGATTAAAGTTCTTTCTCAGTGACTAAGCTCCATTTCCATTTCCATTTTTGACAAAAAAGTTGCAAGGATTCATCGCAGAAGTTGCAAGAATAATGTAGAGAAAATATGAACCC
Source organism: Liquidambar formosana (assembly GCA_039720395.1). NCBI lineage: Eukaryota > Viridiplantae > Streptophyta > Magnoliopsida > Saxifragales > Altingiaceae > Liquidambar > Liquidambar formosana. Next base: position 17,812,998 of record CM077828.1, on the reverse strand, counting down.
ATGAGGAGCACAACGATTTCCTTAAGACCTAGAAGACTATGACCAAACCTTAAGTCTGCGCAACCCCACCCTGTAGCCCCAACTCCACCTTCTTTCTCTTTCCTAGTTCTTTCCTTTTTATTTATTTTCCCCGAAGTTACCAACCAAGCAATAGATTAAAAGGTCTTTGTTTGGACTTCTCACATCTCTTAAGGCCAATTGCAAATTAGGTTTATCAAATATGTTAACTGATTGATGCAGAGTGAATTGAATTGTGTTCTTAGGCGAATCATAGGTTTAGATATACATTTGAGAGGAAAAAACAAACCAACTAACAAACAACAAAAAACAAAAAACAAAAGTAATTTTGTGTCGAAGTTTAAATTTTAGAGCAATGATCTTTATTTAAAATAATAAAGAACAATGGATTTAGGGAGTGGTTTTAAAACACCCCCCACCCCCCCAAAAACAAAAAAAAAAAAAAGTGGGCGGTTAGCTTAAATAATTGATTCTCATATTTTCAAAATAAGACTTAGACCCACAAACCCATACACTAACCTAGAAATTGTAGATTTTTAAATATTTATTATTGAGGGCATGTGTCACAACCTAAATTAATTAAGTCGTGATTAATTATAATAAAACAAAATTTTCTTTAATAAAACTTTCGATAAAACGTAGATGACACGTGTCAAAATCCTGTTCATTTTTAAAAATTTAGACATGATCCATCTGTAGATAGGACATACCATCATAAAATCTGTTAGAAAATTTATTCCATAAAATGTCTCTGTCATCTATACATCTATGGTATCATTTCTCGTTTCATATTCCACATAAAGAAACTATACATACATATAATTAATATTCCTGAATTAAATTACATATACATAGGCTATTGGCCCAAATAAAAATCAAATGAAATACATTCATTTCCCATAATATACATCTTATAAATTCCATCCCAATTATCCACAATAAATTATACTCCTCCAATTGCTAGCATATCTATAAAACAGCATCTCTAAAATTTGAAAATAGTTTGAAATTATAGACATGAGTAAATTAAACAACTCAGGAATAGGGATGGCAATGGGTCGGGTCGGATGCGGGTTGACACTACCCCATACCCGACCCGACCTTTAATTTCTTATACCCATGCCCGACCCATACCCGATGGGTATGAACAATTAATCCCCATCCCCGATCCACTGTTTTATTGGACTGTCCATCCCCGACCCGCCCATACCCGGCCGCCCTTGTTGTGAGGATTTTTTTTCCCCCAAATTCCATTTTTTTTGTTACTTACACCTATTACATGTTATTCATATAATCATATACCAAGCTTATAAATGTTTTTAGCACCTAATATAATCTTGCTCAAATAAAATCATACATAATATGATCACACAAATATTATACACAAACATAAGGATTAAAAAACAATAAAAATACATAATGAGTCTTCGAATGGACTCCATAAGCCTATATCAAGATAGGCTTCAAATATTCATAATACCATACATAAATTCCAAACATAGGACATTAAAAAACAACAATTCATCAGTTCTCATCTCAAAATCCATCAGGAAAATAAAAAAATAGAAGTACTTAAATCTCCCACACAAGTTCACAAGTTCACAATCACAACACAACTACATCCAAATTTGCAAAGCAATCTCAAGCTATGCATTCATTATATTTCCATCAACACAAGTTGGTCCTCCCTAGTCCCTCCACTCCTCCAGTCCTCTGTCCTCCACTCCTCCACAACCTATTCCTGCCAAACAAAATAATAAAAGAAAAAGGCTTTCAATTAGTAACAGGATCGTGGGTTCATTATTATAATTTATAACCATTCAAAAACTGATCATTATTCTAATTGTTATCAAGTTAAAATATATGAACCAAACAAATAACATATATTACATACCACAGTAATATAAGATATATGGTTCATCTACATCCATGTCATCGTATATTGTAGCATAACCAATAGATTCTGCTGTGGAATTATCTAAAAACAAAACCAACACACAAAATAAATATTAAAATTGCTAAAAAATGAAGAAATCTAAAAAACAAATGCAAATTAAAGTATTTATATTATTGTTACCTTGCAACTCAGCAGCCCACAACCAATTTTGAGCACACATCAATGCTTCCAATGTCTTTGGATGAAGTTTACTACGATGTGGACTCACCAATCTACCACTAGTGCTAAAGGCAGACTCTGAAGCAACAGTGGATACAGGAATGGCTAATATATCCTTAGCAATTGCTTGCAAGGTTGGATACTTGAGCCCATTTGATTTCCATCAAGACAAAATATCAAAATCTGGGGTTCTAGGTAAGACATCCTCTTCCAAATAGTGATCCAACTCTGATTTTACATTTGTAGTTCTTTTTATTTTTTTCCTACTAATAAATAAATCATAGTCACTAAGAATATCCATATCCACAGAATCAGTAGGCCCCGAGGGGTATGCATGTGAACTATGTGAAGACTCACAATCAACTCCTCTATCCAAACTTTGTCTATGTCTAGTTTGGTACTCAAGAAGCAAATCATAACAAAGTTGGCGCACCCTCTCAACCTCTTCCAAGTACTCATCTCCATAAAGTTTTGGAAAATAGAACTCTAGTAAATCCATTTTATACCGTGGATCCAAAACAGCAGCAACTCCCATGATTCCATGAATCACCAACCAATATTTATCAAACTTGGCTACCATATTTTTAGCCATCTGCCTAATTACATCAACTGAACATGCACACCACTGAGACAATGCCATTCTGATCTCACAAATTTTTGGGAAGTATAAATTGGCAGTGGGATATTTAGTCCCAGAGAATAACTCCGTGACATTATAAAACAATTTTAACCTCCCACAAATTTCTTTTGCAAACTCCCAATCTTGTTCAGAAGGCAAAGTCTTATATTGGTTATCACGTTGTCTCAAGCGGAAAAAGACTTTTTTGTACAAGATGGCAGTTTGAAGCATCAAATAGGTGGAGTTCCACCTAGTTGCACAATCAAGTCCCAATTTCTTGGTACTTGGAATGCGCAATTGGATGGCTGTTTCCCTGAATTTTTCCTCCCTCTTTGGAGTTGCTGTCCAATACCCCACACTATCACGAATTTTCTCAATGCCTTCTTTAATCACATCCATTCCATCCTTCACAATCAAATTCAAAATATGGGCACAACAACGCATGTGAAGCAATTTGCCATCCAACAAAAGTGCAGTATGATCTAACTTATCCACAACAGTTATAGCCATTGCATCATTGGTAGAACAGTTATCAAGAGTGATAGTAGATAATTTTCTATCTACATTCCAATCCAATAAGCATTCAATCAACACCTCAACTAAAACTTCCTTCGTATGTGGGCATGGCACATAAACAAACCTATAATGAAATTAAAATTATGAAACATAACAAATAATTATCTATCAACGATAATAAACAAATAAAAATAAATTTTTTTTAAGAAAGCATAAACATATGTAAGAAATATACCTTAAAATACGACTTTGCATTTTCCAAGCATCGTCAATAAAATGTGCTGTGATAACCATAAATCCCCTCTTCTGATTGCTTGAGGTCCACATATCAGTTGTTATAGCAACCCTACTTTGATTCTTCTCCACCAACTTCATTGTCTGAACCTTCTCATAATCATAAATTTTTATAATATCACATTTTATGGTGTTTCTTGAAACCATCTTGAACAAAGGTTGAAGCGCAGCTGAATACCTCCGAAATCCAACATGATCAACCATAGAGAGAGGGTATTCATGCATTATTATCATATGAGCAAGCTCTCTCCTAGCAGTGGATTGATCAAATGAATATGCATTAAGCTTAATTTTGCCTTTTGCTTTGTTATAGCAATTTGTCAAAACTTTTTGTCTTATGTCCTGTTTTTGAATCTTTGAACACCTTAAGAGATGAGCACGTAAATGAGAAGTTCCACTTGTAGGAGCACCCAAAAGTTTTTTCTTACAATGATTACAAGCTGCTTTCTACTCTCCTTTCTCAAAAGTCCTCACAAAATGCTCCCACACATCACTCTTTAGTCTACTATTATCGGAATTAGAATTAGAATCTTCTGTCTTGCCACTATCTTCATTTTCAATGGGAATTGGGGAATTATAAGTTGGAGTTGACGATGGGTGAGAACTCTCATCCGGTAATGTTTGTGAGCTTTCAACCGGAGGTGATAATTGAGAGTTATTACAAGTGGACATTTTCAAATTTCAACCTAAGAAATTTATAAGAACAAATCAAAAATATAATTCAGATTAATATTAATATTAATATTAATATTATGACAATTTATAAGAATAAATGAACAATCCAGAAATTATTACAACTCAACAATATAAGATTAATATTAATTATTACAACTCAAAAATATAATTCAGATTATAATGCATGAAATTCAATTATTCAAACCCCAGAAAAATTTTTAAAAAAAAAGCAAGAAGGATGCTTTAGAGTTGAGAATTTTATATACATGTTTAGATGCTCATCCATGTGCCATACATGTGTGTATCATTTCAAAATCAAAACAATGCAATAAATCTGCTGAAACACAGAAACAGGCAGTTCAAACCATTAGAAAAATGGACTTTTGGCCATAGGCTTGAGAGGCTTACGGGTACGGACTGATGGGCAGATTTGGTGTAGTCTGTAGATGAGTAGATCCGGTCATTGTGGTCGATCTGGTGTTGATGTAGATCTCAGATCTGGTCAGATCTAGAAGAGGAGGGTGAAGCACTAGCAGTGAAGGTGAGGGTCCGGTGACGGTGGTGGAGGGCCGTGAGCACTGAGCACTTGAGCAGCAGTGGCGAGTGGCGACTGGCGAGGCCCGTGAGGGCGCGAGGGCGCGATAGCAAGAGCTGACTGCGACGGCGGCACGGCGCGATGGCAAGGGGCCAAGGGCTGACTGCGACGGCAGCACGGCGCGATGGCAAAGGTTGACTGCGACGGCGGCACGACGCGATGGCAACTTGGCAAGGCCTGACTGCGACGGCGCGCTGAGGGCTGACCTGACTACCGTGACTCACAGACCAGTTCAGTGAGGGCCTAAGGCTGAGGGGCAAGGTCGCGACTCCGTAAGGGCGAGGGCGACGGCTGACTGGAGTGATTGGCTGAGGGAGGGGCGGGCGGCGGTGGCTAATGCTGAAACTTGGTGTGAGTGATATTGAATAGGAGAGAAGCCCGAAGGGTCTAGAAAGTGATACTGATTAGGGTTTTTTTTTTACTTTTTTGACCTTTTTTTTAAGTAGGTATATATATTTTATTGTAAAATATATATATATTTTGTAAATATAGTGGGTCGGGTCAGGTTTTCGGGTTTTTTCTTGTTGGGATCCATACCCGACCCGTACCCGAAATTTTTTTAAAAAATTATACCCATACCTGACCCGATACCTGAAAAAAAATAAAAAATACCCGCCCATTCGGGTATGGATCGAGTCGGGACCCTATGGATCGGGGCGAAATTGCCATCCCTACTCAGGAAGAACAATTTACATAAGTAAACTAAAGCAATTATATAAATAAAAACCCAATTATATCATATATAGAAAATTATACTAGCCACGTATATTATTAATCCAAAAATACAAAGACAAGTTATAACTCATAACTTATAAATAAATGTAGAATGCCCAACGCATGAAACTGAGACTCCATGTCTCATCAATTAATTTTCCATTAATTACCAAATGTATATTCTCCTTATAACCCAAGGGCCCTTGCACGTGGAAGAGAGGAAACAAGTCAATACATCCCACAAAGAGACCGCAGTAGCCTCTCGCGAAAACACGATACGACATTCTTACTTGAAACCGCAGTAATTAGGGATGTGCAAAAAACCTCCCAATCCGCCAAACCAAACCAATCTGCTCTATATCGCACCAATCCAAGCGGTTTAAAAAGTTAGGTGGCGCAGTTTGGGTGGATTAAACAATAAAATTGGTGGTTTGAGTTGGTTGGCGGGTTAAATGTTGTCAAATCGCCAATATACCAAACTTACCCGCCTTTAACAACATGTGTATAAAATTATAAAAATCAAATATATAAATCTTCTTATAACAATTATTGATGACCAAATGGATAACCTTAGGCCTTAGATTCCTAAATCCCCCAAACAATGCACATCAACTCATTAAAATATGACACGATTCATATATCCAAGTCCCTATTCTAAAACACAGAATTGGGTTGCATATTAATGTATTTTGCTATTTCTTATTGCTACTTTGCTAGGTTGTTATATTTTGGGTCTTCTAGCAAGATTCGAAGTTAATTTAACATTAATTATCTTCAATTTCATTTACATTGATTGGGTGTTTATTCTCACAAAGTCATAATTTACTTCTTAATTTGGAATTAAGATATTGTGAAAGTGTGTATCAAGCTTTTACATAACCAACTAAAATGGTTAAATTTTCTATATTTATTTACAACTCATCAATTAAGGCCCAATATATATTAAAAAATGCTCGATTAAGAATAGAATGATAGAAACCGCTAAACCCACCCAAACTGCTGGTGACAAAGCGCCTAAAAAATTAACCAACCCGCCGTTTTTAGCATATACGGTTTGTCAGCGAGTTGAAAATTTTGTAATCTGCTGTTGGTGGGTTGGTTGATATTTTGTCCTTAAACCGCTCCAAACCGACCCGCGCACATCCCTAGTAGTAACTTCAACACTAGGACAACACAAAACGACATCCCTAACTGGAATTACAGTGGCTCGGATTCAAGATAACACGAAATAGCCTAAGACTAAAGGATAGGAAAATATGGCACAATGTCCTATTTCAAGACCGCAATAGTCTTAGCTCCAATAGTCTCTAACATTACTTAGCTAATTATTAATCCAATTATGCATGGTTATGCCTACCATGAAATGAAATGTACAGTACAATGATTTTACCAAAATCATTCACAATAATTCATATTCAAAATAAACTTCATAATTATTCCAAATTATGATTAAAACTAAAGTAACATAGATAAATCAATTATGATTTACATCCTTAAAATCATAAATTAAATTACCAATTAAAATCATAAACAATATATGTATCATACATCCTTAATTCCATACAATTCTAATTCCCAATAATGTATTCATATATCCAAATATTCACAATATACATAAATCCACTTTTAATATAAATACCAAAATTTTCTATCTCATAATTATTCCATAAATCATATGAAATAAATTCCAATAATCATATACATAATGATAATATATACCCTATTATTATGGCAATGATTTCAACCTATGAAAATTACACCTACTTCCATAAAATGTGTAGAAAATGTAACATTTGGTTTTTGTGGGTGTGTGGATCCAAACTTAGGATGAACATGCAAGTCTTCCCCTTAAACCCTAGCTCCCAAATGTGATAAAACTGATAAAGATGAAGACCCATTCTCATAGGTGTAGCCAAACACTCCCAAATGGCATGAATATATAAACCCCAAATGGTGTGGATCTAAGTATCTAACCTCCAAACTTGCATGCATCCAAATGTACTCCAAAATGCAAGATTGAACTCTCAAATGTAATCCAAGTCTTAATCCCAGCTGGAAATGAAATGATGTAATCTCCCAAGCATGAAATCCCATAGAAAATGGAGAGACAAACTCTCTCTCCTCCTCTCTTTCTCTTTAAAACCAGCTGAAATGTGGAGAAATAAACCCCCAAGAGTTGGGCCAAACAAAATAGAACAGTGGGTAGGAGTAAAAACGTCATTTAACACATCTTAAAAAAGTGAACCGCCGAAACCTGATCGATCGGCCTTTTGGTGCCTAATCGATCAGGCTAGTGGAGAAGGCAAGATGGCCTCTGCCATCATCCGATTGATCGGGCCTACCCATAAAATGTACAATAATGAAATGAATTGGATGTTATGCCACCCACATGTATACACTTGCATCTATCATACAAATATGATATGACCATCTATCATGCATGACCAAAAGCCTCATAAATTCCTACCATGTTATACCCCAGCATGTAAAGAGTGACAAAACAATTTATTACCCAAATTAAACCATCTTAAATCCTTAATACCTTGATTAAAAATTAGGGGTGTTACAACCTCATAAGGAGAAGACTCCACTTAACTAAGCCCAATACTCGTACAAGGCTTCGTTAGCTTTAACATTTGAAAAAAAGAAAAGAAAAGAAAATGAGACTCAAATTTTTCTTAGAAACCAATTGGAGGTCACTTTCTTCTCCCCTTCAATTCTCATCGAATTCTGCGTGACTGGTGTCTTTATGGACCCACCGTACCTTTTTAAATTAGTTTTTTTGGTTGGGCCCCCAAACCTAAATGGTTTGTTGGGACTTGAGAGCAGACTATTACTTACCAAATAAATAAATGTTTGGGTTGGGTCCCCAAATGAGGGAAATGCTGAGTATTGAATGGAGACCAATCAAGGTTTTATGCATTGCTGGGCCCATGTTCCTCGGCATTGTCCATTGTCCAATGATACTGTGCCCACCTCGTGGGATTGACTATGGATAATGCTCTCATAGTGCTATGAAACGACTGAATTTCTCTTGCACCTTTCCGTCAGTGGATGATGAGCTCTTTCTTATCCCCATCCACTTACCTTTCGCTATGTATCTAACAAAATCAAATTGATGGAGTAAGAAAGAGCTCATCCTTAAGGGGCTGTTTGGCATGCTGAAAACTTGGTTAGCTGAAGATAAATCTTATCAATTCTTATTTCACACTATTTGGTAAATCTTTTTTTCTTTTTAATTGGTTTAGATTTGTTTTGAAAACAAGGAAAACACAGTTTTTTTCTAATCAACTTTGAGTTGGTTTATGTAAAAACCAGATAACAATTATGAACTAAATCTAATCTGATCTAGTTTTTGAAATTTCCAAATAGACCCTAAACAGACCTTAAGGAGCCAGGTATTTCCTAATAACAAAAAAGTACCAATCCCTTTCGTTATGACACATGTGGCACACCTTAATTGGTGACGAAAGAAGGCAGGGTGAAGCTTGCAATTGAGCCATCTCAGCATGGTATAAAAGTCTTGTGAGTCTATTTCCAATTTTTGAAGAGATGGATTTGATACTTGACATAAGGATTACCGTCTTTAAATGACTTTCCAACCCCCACTTACGTACACCCCCATTCCATTTCTCTTTTTTAATGGAAAATGACTTTGAATTACGATGAAATGTTCACCTACCCTATGGAATTATTCCAACCCGTGCAGTAAAAACTTTAAACTATATATGAATTGAAGGTAGGAATCAATGATTACCAAAATATAAATTATTTTTAACATAATCATCATATTAAAAATATGTCCACGCAGTACACTCTAGTTTGGAATACATAATATAAGATACTATATATATATATATATATATATATATATATATATATATATATATATATATATATATATCGAGAGAGAGGGAGAGAGAGGGGGAGAGAGAGAGAGAGAGGTGTTCTAGAAACCCCATGGCAGATAACATGAGGTCCATGAAAAGTTATTGTTAGGATTGAAAAACATGGAAACTATAAAGACAAATGGAAGGGATGAATATTGAAATGGTCCAACCCTGATGCTTACACAATACAGTCGTGCGGGTTGGTGACCATTTTAACCACTCCTAGTAATTAATACTATATGCCCTTAACTAGCTTTTTTTGTTTAAATCTAAAAAATAAATAAATACATAAATAATTAAAAGCTAGCAGCAATGAAATATGTGAGAAATTGTCTACAACGTACTTCCCGCACTAGCCCCTAACAATCTTGATCATCACATATGGGCAGATTGATAGCCATGACGTATAAACCCTATTCACTCGGAAAAATACCAAAAAAAAAAAAAAAAAGGTTACGTGAGTTGTACACTGCTCATAAATTTGATTATAATTGTACCTTATGATATTGAACTGTCACTATAAACACGAAGAAAAAATCATTATTTATATTATCTCTAATTGAAATTGATATAAAAATTAGTTATAAACTAAAAATACGTGCATATAAAACATAAACAGCTTGAGAGAGAGAGAAAGAGAGAGATGTCTACGGTGGGGGGCCAACAAGTGTCATTAAATTATTGATGGGGATGGTGATTGAGGCCATGTTGCAACATTAGCTAGGGTTTGGTGGGTAGAAATGGGTGAAGGTGGTTGGACAGGATCATAGAACAAAGAGATATCTTCAATATCTGGTGTAACCGAGACTCAACCCTCGTGCAATTAGTGATTGCCACTCGTTCACACATAATCAATCTTATTAGCCACAAATCTTCACGTCTACTACTTTGAATCAAACGCCACGCCGGCGGGTGTTTGGTTTTCTAGTAATAATCCCAAAACCCTAGTCACAATCAAGGAAAAATCCCATGCCCTAGCTTATGTCCAGCAGTGGCCTTTTTGGTAAATCACTCATTCTTACAAACTCAAATTCTACATGCAACATCTTTGTCAAAGAGTTAGCTGTGATTTAAAAAAATATAAACAAAGACTAGCCATGGCCGCTTCTTCTTCAAGGGTGAGCTATAGGGTTCAAGTACATCTACACCTTTAATACCTCGTCGTCTTGTTGATGTTCACTAGCTTATTTCTAGGCATCATTCGTACTTCTTCGATTCTGATTGCCTTTCTTTACGTAAAGAAATCGACATCTTTTTTTGGGGGGGGGGCTTTCTGAATGATAAAGATGGAGGAAAATCTTCCTCCTGGGTTCAGATTCCACCCTACCGATGAAGAACTCATTACTTATTATCTTACTCGAAAGGTTTCCGATTTTGGTTTCACGTCGAGGGCTATCACAGTTGTTGATCTCAATAAATGCGAGCCTTGGGACCTCCCAGGTAGTCCAAACTTTTAGATTATTGCTTCTTATCTATCAAGTTCTTATTCTTTTTCTACTTTTTGATCCTCTTCCTTAGTTTTTGAAATTTTTATTGTCTCTAGACTCTGGGGAATTGGGATATGATTGAGTAATTTCAATTTTTCTAGCTTTCATAATAGTTTTTTCTCGTATAGGATCTATAAAACATTTTGTTTATAACTTTCATGATTATCGAAGTGTAATTGTTTCTCGTTTATCTCTCCTTTCTCTATAATATAGTTCTTAGTGTATATATTAATTAGCAGTGTTTTTACCAAATAATTCCTAGAAGAAAAACCGAAACAAGAATACAATCTGGGTGTAGCAGACTCTAAGGACACCTTTGTTTGGCCAAAATCAGAGAGAATTCAGGAAAAATAGAATAGAAAGAGATTTTAATTGTGAGTGGTGTGGTCGTGCTCACAATTAAAATCTCATTCCATTCCACCACTCACAAATTAAAATCTCATTCTATTTCATTTCGATTCCAGCCAAACAAACGTGTCGTTCTTTTGTTTTTATAAAGTAATAAATTCCCTTTTGCTTTTGTTTTGAAAATTGTTTTCCTCTTCTTCTTTCTTTTTAAATTATTAATGGACATAAATGAGTAGTATATTCGAAGCAATACTAGCTAGTCAGAGAGACACAATGAGAAATAACTATATATGCAGTGTCTGAATATCATAGAGCTTGATGTACATTGACATTAATTGTTATTGGACTTATAGCTTCTCTTCCCTTGTTCTTTTCAATTAATGATATATAATAGTAAATTAGGTCAATATAAATTATGGTTTTTTTTTTTTTTTCCATTTGTATCCTTTCTTACAAGTACAATTTTCTTAGAATTGAAATGAGTTTTGAGTTAGGGACAATGTAAAAATGACCATGAAGCATTCATCAAGTCCTTTTTTTTTGTTTAATTTTAATTTTTCCTTTTTTCCTATTATTCCAAACATTAAGATCAAAGCATTTTTCAAGTCAAGTTTATGGTATAAATTTCCTTTTTTTGTTTTATTTTTTCTGTTAACGTACATTTTATGGAAACCAAAGAGTGATGCCTAATTATATTGGAATTTGGTGCAGCCAAGGCTTCAATGGGAGAGAAAGAATGGTATTTCTTTAACTTGAGAGACCGAAAATACCCAACTGGACTTCGAACCAATCGAGCCACCGAAGCAGGCTATTGGAAAACCACAGGGAAAGACAAGGAGATTTTCCGTGCCGGAATTCTGGTTGGGATGAAGAAAACCCTAGTATTTTACAAAGGGAGAGCTCCCAAGGGTGAAAAAAGCAACTGGGTTATGCATGAATATAGGCTAGAAAACAAGCACTCTTTCAAACCCACAAAGGTAAACTACCACAAACCTAGAATACTTTACATCCTCTAACGCCGCCAACACCCCCCCCCCCCCCCCAAAAAAAAAAAAAAGAAGAAAGAAAAAAAGAACTCTTTACGCCCATTTTTGTTTGATTGTTTGGTTATTGTTTTTTGAGTGGTGCTGTTTGATCCTTATTATTAACCCCCAAAAATAAATAAATAAATCCCTTGTGCATGACATGGCCATTACATATAGGGTTTTTATTTTATATACATATATATATATATATATATATATAGGTAAGATAAGAATGTTTTTACATAAGTTATATTATTACCATGTATTAGATGTTGTATCTCGTGCATCAGTCTTATGTATGTATTTTGTAATCCAACTATGTACGAGGTACAAACCTTAAAGGTAGAACTCCCAAGGGTGAAAAAAGCATGTGGGTTATGAAGGGATATAGGCTAGAAAACAAGATCTCTTTCAAACGCACAGAGGTAAACTACCCAACACCCTCCCCCCATCCAAAAGACCAAAGAAAAAGGGAAAGAAAAAGAAAAATGAGAACTCTTTACACCCTTTTTTGTTTGATTGTTTGGTAATTGAATTTTGGGCAGTGTTACTTGACTCATATTATTAATCCAAAAGAAAATCCTATATGACGTGGCCAATACTCATCATATGGGATTTTTATTATTATTATTATTATTATTATATATATATACACCCACGTGGTTCAAACAACATTTTCCTTTTATTTATTTTTAATTTAATGAATGTTTTAGTGTTAATGTTCTCCAGGAGGAATGGGTGGTCTGTAGGGTCTTCCAAAAGAGCTCATCAGCAGCGAAAAAAGCCACAGCAGACGCAATGCTCGCAGCTCTCTCTCGAATCTCCTAGTGAAACTAACACAGTTGCCAATGAGTTCGGAGACATTGAGTTACCAAATCTAAATACCATTGCAAATTCGCCAAGTGGGCTAAGTAATATATCTGTACAAAATTACCATAATGATAGTCATCTTAATATGAACTCAATGAACATGAACATGAACATGAATTGGGCAGCAGCAAGAGAAGCGGCAAGTCTTCCACCGCCACTCTCATGGCCTTCTAACTTGCTGAGCTCGAATTTCTCGATGAATTCTTTGCTGCTTAAGGCATTGCAGCTTAGGAATACCTATCAACCAAGAGAAGCTACAAGTACAACCGATTACTCATTTATGCCACAAGGGAATATATCTCAGTTTGGAACAGATTTTAGTTCAAATTTCGCGGCTTCTTCTTCCTCTAAGGTTTTAGAGTCTGTGCAGCAACAGCAGCAGCAGCAGCAGCAGCAGCAGCAGCAGCAGCAGGAGCAACCATTCAATTTGGACTCCATCTGGCCGTGAAGCCTATATATGTCTAAAGTGTACTAACAGCTCTTGTAAACCTGTTTTCTGTTTATTATCTTTCAGTGTTGGGGAGCTCTTACATTGATAATAATCACTGGTAATTTGGTGGGGCTAAGCTCATACCACAAGTTCAATGTTGCAACCATTGTTGAAGTTGTAGTAAATTAGCTAGATGTCAACATACATAGGGTAAACTCTCCCTAGCTCTATCTTCTGTTGTTCCAATTATATATGTCCCGTTGTTAGATGTCAACAAGGGAAAACTCCCTAGTCCTTTGTTATGTATTTGTTTCAATCACAACGTACTCATGCTTTACTCTCTCTCTCTCTCTCTCTCTCTCTCTCTCTCTCTCTCTCAATGCTTTATTTTATTTTATTTTATTATCAATCAAGGGAAAAGCAAACCTTGGGCTCATTTCCCCCTTCTCATTTGTATAGTAAGTAATTTCAGATTCAAACTTATGAAAAAACATTGATATTTATTGATTGATATTAGAACGGGTAAAAGTAGATTCTATCGATTGTCAAAAAAAAAAAAAAAAAAGGAGAGGGAAGAAAATTCATGATATTCATAGGGCAAGTACAATATCTTTGGCAATTAATAAGCACCACAAGAAGAAGATGCCACCTAGCCTGGGTGGCAGCAGAAGGTTAACCTAATGACATCTAGCCATTACCTAGCAAAAAATAAATAGATAAGAAATAAAACGCAATAGACCAATAGTGGAAAACTCAAAACTAGTTCATCAAATTCAGTTTTTTCTAAAAGAAGATGAAGTGCTAGCTTTTTCTAATTATAAAATTGTTATGCCTATAAATAATCGTATAAATAAATGCTTCATTTGCAGGCAGCCCAGGGATATGTTTGTGCTATATTATGGGAGATTGTAGGATTCTAATGTAGAAGTAGATACCACCAAGTATTTACTTCAACTCACGCTTTAGGGTGTAAAAGTTCTTTCATGTAAATCCAATTACAAGTGAAATTTGGATTTCCAAATAATTTTTCATTGTTTAGCTTGCCTCTTGAAATAGATAGAATTTTACCTCTATATATATGGAGATTACAGGCGGTTATTTGTAGTTATTTAAAGATCATATTCTTTTACACGGTACGTAAAACGACTTACGCCAAGTAAGGTGTAAGTCATTTTCTATTCCATATGGGTAAAATGAATTGAATCACATCATTTTCATTTTTTGGGCCTAACTAAACGTCATATATTGCTGTTTTACACATAATTGATTTTCCTTGTCCTCTTTTACGCCAAAACAAATAGAGCCTAAGGAAGTAGAACGAATCTGCAAAATTAAGCCTTAACATTTTTCTTAAAAAGGGTATACACGTCTTTTGAACTTAAAAATGTACCCTGAGTTAAAGATGCTCCTAGAATAGGTTGTAATTTGTAAAGCCTCATAGATGCTTGGTTTTAAAACCTATCTTTATACTAACCAACTGTTGGAATTTGTCTTTAATTCTCTCTTTTAACCCATTTTGTTAAGTTGGGTTTTTTTGACCCAACCCGACCCATTCACTTATGTTATAACCCACTTTATATAAGGGGTTGTTTTTAGGGTTTCATCCTTATGCAAGGAGAGCCACTTGGGAGCCATCAATGGGTGTAAAGGGGATCTAAGGATTTTGTGAGTATTCTTACTCTTGTATTCTCTTGAACACATAGTGGATTGATTATCGCCGCCCGTGGACGTAGGCATCTTGCCGAACCACGTAAATCTTGTGTCTCCTTTTCTTTGTATGTTTGTTTATTTTTTGTGCTTGGATCGATTCACTTGTTTTGTTTGATTAATCACTTCCACCACCATAGAAATTGTTTGTTTATCGCGCTTCCGCACAACAAACTGGTATCAAAGCTTAGGTTTCGGCCTAGGAGTTGGATCTATTGATCGTTCGTATTTGGGTGTGGATCTGATTAATGGCGGAATCACATTCAGAAGTTTCGTCACAGAAAAATTCGTCTACAAGCACTTCATCAACGGTTAGAACTATGGTTTCGAATGCAAAATTCGAAGTTGAAAAATTTGATGGAACAAATAACTTCAGCATGTGGCAATGCGAAGTTTTGGATGTTCTGACTCAACAAGAGTTAGATATCGCTTTGGATGATAAACCCGCTGATTTGGATGAGAAGGATTGGGTGAAGATCAATCGTCAAGCTTGCGGCACGATTAGGCTTTGTCTTGCTAAGGATCAATAATACTTTGTTATGAGGGAGACTTCGGCTAAGCAATTGTGGAAAAAATTGGAGGACAAATACATGACCAAGAGCATGGAAAATCGGCTCTATTTGAAAAAGAAGCTCTTCCGTTTCAACTACAAGCAAGGTATTTCGATAACTGAGCACTTGAATGGTTTTAATAAAATTCTTGCTGATTTGCAAAATTTAGATGTTGAAATTTCGGATGAAGATAAAGCCTTATCATTATTAAATTCCTTGCCTGATTCATATGATCATTTGACTACTACTTTGCTGTATGGGAAAGATACAATTAAATATGATGATGTGTCTAATGCTTTAATGAATAATGAGTATCGAAAAAAAGACCAACTGGTTCATAGGGATTTACCATCAGAGGCTTTAACAGCAAGGGGTAGGAGTGAGGACAGAAAATTTGGCAGACAGGGTAAGTCTCGTTCTAAGACGAGATGCGCATCGTTTGATAGAAAAATTCTTGCAAAGGATGAGTGTGCTTTCTGTCATAACAAAGGGCATTCGAAGAAGGATTGTCCGAAGCTGCAAAATAAAATTGGTAAGGGTTCAAATGCAAATGTAGCACGTGTGGATGTTGGGGATGAAGATTTAGCTTTGACTGTTTCATTATTGGTTGGCCATTCAGATGAGTGGATTTTGGATTTGGGTGTTCTTATCATATGTGTCCCAACAGGGAATTATTTTCTAGCTTTCAGGAGTTAGATGGTGGAGTTGTTTTAATGGGTAATGATAATGCCTGTAAAACAGAAGGGATAGGAAACATTCGTTTGAAGTTGCATGATGGAACAATTAGAGTTTTGACAGATGTTCGGTATGTACCGGATTTGAAGAAAAATCTCATCTCATTGGGAACTTTTGATTCAAAGGGCTACAAAATTACTATGGAAGGTGGAGTCCTCAAAGTGGTACGTAGTGCGCTCGTTGTATTGAAAGGTACTCGAAAGGGTCATTTATATTTTTTGGATGGGAGTACAGTCACAGGGAGAGTCGCCGTTTCTGATAGTTTAGAGGGCAGTGGATCTGATACTTCTAGACTTTGGCACATGCGCTTAGGGCATGCTGGTGAGAAGGCTTTGCAGGGATTAATAAAGCAAAGTTTGTTGAAGGGCGCCAAGACAGGAAAATTGGGATTTTGTGAGCAGTGTACTTTGGGTAAGCAGACTAGAGTGAAGTTTGACACTGCAGTTCATTGCACAAAGAGGACTCTTGATTATGTTCACACAGATGTGTGGGGGCCTTCTAAGGTTGCATCTTTGGGAGGTAAGCATTGGTTTGTGTCTTTTGTTGATGATTATTCCAAGAGAGTTTGGGTGTACACTATGCGGCATAAAGATGAAGTTTTGGATGTGTTTCTGAATTAGAAGAAAATGATCGAGACTCAAACAGGAAGGAAAATCAAGAGGCTCAGGTCAGACAATGGTGGTGAGTACAAGTCAGATCTATTCTTTAAAGTATGCCAAGATGAAGGAATAGTCAGACACTTCACAGTCAGAGATACACCGCAGCAGAATGGGGTGGCAGAACGCATGAATCGTACTTTGCTGGAAAAAGTGAGATGTATGTTGCTCGACTCTGGATTGGGCAAAGCGTTTTGGGCTGAAGCTGTAACATATGCATGCCATCTTATCAATAGATTGCCTGCAGCTACGAATAATGGAAAAACACCTTTAGAGGTATGGTCTGGAAAACCTGCCACAGATTATGATAAATTACATGTATTTGGTTGTCCTGCATATTTTCATGTGAAGGAAACTAAATTGGATCCTAGAGCCAAGAAAGCTATATTTTTGGGCTTTAGCACAGGTGTGAAAGGATATAGACTGTGGTGTCCCGAATTGAAGAAACTTATTTTGAGCAGGGATGTTACTTTTGATGAGTCTGGGATATTGAATAAGCAGAAGCAGAAAAATTCTCAGAAAGAGAATATGAATATGGGTACTTCGCAGCAGGTGGAGTTAGAAGCTCCAGTGGTTACAAAGAAGACTGTTCAAACAGTTGATGTTGTTAATCAAATTGATGAGGACTCAGACTCAGATGTGGTGGAGGCACAGGCACAGGAAATTCCACAACAATTAGAATCTATTGCAGTTGGTAGATCAAGAAGAGAAATTCAGAAACCTGCTAGATTTACTGACATGGTGGCCTATGCACTTCCAGTTGTGGATGATGATATTCCATTGACATACAGAGAAGCCTCACAGAATTCAAAAAGTCTACAGTGGAAAAAGGCAATGGATGAGGAGATGGAGTCGCTGCATAAGAATCAGACTTGGGAGTTGGTACAGCTTCCAAAAGGAAAGAAGGCAATTGGTTGCAAGTGGGTATATGCCAAGAAGGAAGGTTCTCCAGGGAAAGATAGTGTGAGATTCAAGGCTAGGTTGGTGGCTAAAGGTTACGCGCAAAAAGAAGGGATAGACCACAATGAGGTATTCTCTCCAGTTGTTAAGCATTCTTCTATTCGAATTTTGCTAGCTTTGGTCGCACAGTTTGATCTTGAGTTGGCCCAACTCGATGTCAAAACTGCTTTCTTGCATGGTGATTTGGATGAGGAAATTTATATGACTTAGCCAGATGGATTTAAAATTACTGGTAGAGAAAATTGTGTTTGCAAATTGAAAAAGTCGCTGTATGGTTTGAAGCAGTCCCCAAGACAATGGTATAAACGATTTGATCGGTTTATGACAGGGCAGAAATATACCAGGAGTCATTTTGATCATTGTGTGTATTTTCGTAAGCTTCGTGATGGTTCTTTTATTTATTTGCTCTTATATGTAGATGATATGCTTATTACATCTAAGAGCAAGGTGGAGATAGACAGGTTGAAGACTCAGTTGAGTAATGAATTTGAAATGAAGGATCTTGGTGAAGCTAAGAAAATACTTGGTATGGAAATCAAGAGAGATAGAGTGAAAGGCACAGTTTGTTTGTCACAAACACAGTATTTGAAAAAAGTTTTGCAAAGATTTGATATAGATGGCAAAACAAAATCAGTTAGTACACCTTTGGCCCCTCATTTTAAGCTTTCTGCTTTGATGTTTCTGCACACAGATAATGAGCGTAAGTATATGGCTCAAATTCCATATGCAAACGCAGTTGGTGCTTTAATGTATGCTATGGTGTGCACGAGACCTGATATTTCACACGCTGTCAGTATGGTTAGCCGATATATGCATGATCCAGGTAAAGGGCACTGGCAGGCAGTGAAGTGGATTTTGCGATACATCCAGGGTACAGTGGATGTTGGTTTGATGTTTGAGAAGGATGACAGACTTGGTCAGCATGTGGTTAGTTATGTAGATTCAGATTATGTTGGTGATTTGGATAAACGTCGGTCTACTACAGGGTATGTATTTACTCTTGCAAAAGGACCGGTGAGTTAGAGGTCTACATTGCAGTCAACAGTTGCTTTGTCTACTACAGAGGCAGAGTACATGGCGCTGACAGAGGCCATTAAGGAGGCCTTTTGGCTACATGGGTTAGTTGAGGACTTGGGGATTGTTCAGAAGCACGTTGAGGTCTACTGCGACAGTCAAAGTGCAATTTGTTTAGCAAAGAACCAAGTTCATCATGCTCGGACAAAACATATTGATGTCCGTTTCCATTTTGTTCGTGAAGTTGTAAACGAGTGGGACATTCTCCTTTAGAAGATTGGGACTACAGATAACCCTGCAGATATGTTAACTAAGGTGGTGACTGGGGTCAAGTTTAAACACTGTTTGGACTTGATCAACATCTCTCACGTTTGAGCACCTACGGGTGTATGGCGCCTAAGGGCGCATTTGGAGGCAGTGATGATTTGTTTGCTTTGTTTGGATGGTTTGGTTGAATTCAAGCCAAAGTGGAGATTTGTTGGAATTTGTCTTTAATTCTCTCTTTTAACCCATTTTGTTAAGTTGGGTTTTTTTGACCCAACCCGAACCACTCACTTATGTTATAACCCACTTTATATAAGGGGTTGTTTTTAGGGTTTCATCCTTATGCAAGGAGAGCCACTTGGGAGCCGTCATTGGGTGTAAAGGGGATCTAAGGATTTTGTGAGTATTCTTACTCTTGTATTCTCTTGAACACATAGTGGATTGATCATCGCCGCCCGTGGACGTAGGCATCTTGCCGAACCACGTAAATCTTGTGTCTCCTTTTCTTTGTGTGTTTGTTTATTTTTTGTGCTTGGATCGATTCATTTGTTTTGTTTGATTAATCACTTCCACCACCATAGAAATTGTTTGTTTATCGCGCTTCCGCACAACACCAACATCTAACAATTTCCTAGAAAGAAAAAATGGAATATGGAACATGGAATATGGAAAGTGAAATCTTTAAGAAATTGAAGTTCAAACATGAGTCTAACTCATTTGCAAAATATATAAAATTATTTTCAGCAACACTTGCTTGGTTTAGTCCGCCCCATGTTTGTTTGTAGAGGTACATTCTAACCTCTAATAAAATACTATCCTGAGAGACAAGATTTATTAGCTAGACATGGAATAATTAATTATATGATTAGATTTTTTCTGTGACTTGAAAAAGTCCCATTCAAGTCTTCCAACAATATCCTGCACCATATACAGCTGGACAACCATGTTTCCATTTAACATTTTTCATAGAGAATGCATATCATATATATATATATATATATATATATATCTTCTCCAACACCTAATTTCTTTTAACTTCTACACTTGAAAATGATTGTCATAACTTGGGAGTCAATCTTCAACATAGCATGGAGAGAAAGAGAGAGAGAGAGAGAGAAGAATAAAATGGAAGGAAAATGAAAATGAGATAATTGTGGTTTCTTCTCTTACAGCATGCTTTCAATTTGATAACTAGTGGAATAGCAGCATAAAGATTTGGATGATTTAATTTTATTGTGTTTTGCATGTATTTTTTCATTTTTATGTAAGAAAATCCATCACTACGAATAAGAGAGTGACTTCCATCATTTAAACCATAGTAATTAAGAAATCTCTCTCTCTCTCTCTCTCATATAAAGGGTAAATATAAAACACGGACTTTTCATGAATTCTTAAATGGACACTAGGGATGCAACTCGGTACAGGACGGTTCGGGACAGGGGTATTTCTGGACAGTCCCGAAGTAATTCGGGACTTGAAAATTGGTACCGGAACCAAACCGAATTATATATTGTCCCGTCCCGTACCATCCCAAAAAATACCGGTCCGGCACAGTCCGGTTCTTGGTATTTATTAGTTTGTTTTCCCTGAGTAAAAAATTAAAAATAACTACTTCCAGTCAAATATTGTTAGCTTGATTAGCCACGAAAATGGGCTATATAAAATGATAAAGTCATAAATACATAATCATTAATTATAATTCATTCATTCATTCATAGCAGTGATAGCACAATAAATTAATAAGTCCAATTGTCCACACTTACTCATAATTCAAAACAGAAATATTCTAAAATAATATATATTTTATATTATACATATAAATATAATATCATATATCATCGGTACTCGGTTTGGGAATTCAATACGGGACGGTTTTGAACACCCCTAAACCAAGTCCCGTTCCCGAAAAAATTTGGTTTTTAAAAAAAGTCCCAAATCCCGGACCGAACACTGTTTGTCCCGTCCCAGACCAGACCGAATTGCTCGGAACGGTCCGGTCCTCAGAATTCCCCGAACCAAGTTGCACCCCTAATGGACATTACTTGCCTCTACCCCAAGGTGGAGGAGTTCCTCCCCACCTCCACTCATTTTCTACCACGTGTTATAAATATTTTAGAAAAATATGAATTCAAAATCACAAACAAATAAATAAACTAATATGAATATGTGGACATACATTCATGTTAACATGAAAAAGTAACACTCAAATATGAATTTATAAAATTGTATTCACAATTATGTAAACATGGGAATGCATACACACAATCAATTCTTCTTCTTTATTTGGACAAGTGGCGAAATATGAGTGGAAAGGGGGGAGGAGCTCCTCCACCCTTGGGTGGAGGCAAGTATTTTCCTTCTTAAATTTGACCTTATACAACCAATTATGATGATACCTCCAACATTTTATAATTACCCATAAAAGATAATGTATTTGTGCCTTAGATGCCACATAGAATACAAATGGAGACATTCAAATTTTATGCGGCAACCAAACAAGCTTAGGGCTCACCTTGGGTGGATTCAGCCTGCCGGATGTGAATCCAACCTAAGTACCGGGTGGGCTTGGGGCAGCCTTTTATAGGGTTAGGGTAGGGTAGAGAGCTTGAGTTAAAAAATCTCAACTTAACCTCAATTTGGGTTAAGGTGGCTACTAACCCAACCCAACTCAAGCCCAAATTTCTATTTGTACAATGTATTATTATGCATGTGATATCATGTGCCATTAACTTTAAGTGGTGCTACCATATAAAATGATATATTAGTAAATAAACGACTATTACTTCACTCTTAAGGGATGAAGGATTCACCATAAATCTTTGTTTGTGTCAGGACCAACGCTATTTTCACTTTTGTCATCTCTTTTCGAAGTGTATTCACAATCTCTACCTTCTCCGTCCCCCTCTTTTTCTTCTTCTTTATTTTTGGGCACTTTTTACTAGGCAACTCGACTCAACCCGAATTTGAACTTAAGTTGTGTTCGGGTTAATTAGCTTGGGTTGGGTTGGTTGACTTTTGTAGAGAATTCGTTTCTTTCAGTTAGGAAAGAGATTCTCTCTATTTAATGGACGGTCTAATAAAATATGGAAGCCTCTATTGGTATCTAAAGACTTGCTTTTTATCTCTCACTTATTTTACACTTTAAGATTTTATGAAAAATGTATAAGATTTTCATAAAAACTTATCGCGCAATCTATTAGAAAATATCATTTTGAATAACTTTTTGAAAGAAAGTTTTTCCAAAATCTATCGTTTAAATAGACATTTTAGTCATATATGAAATGAAGACTATAAATGGCAAAAAAATCTATTTAAACGATAGATTTTGAAAAAAATTTCTCCTAAAAAGTTGTTCAAAATGATATTTTCTAATAAAATATGCGGTCAGTTTTTATGAAAATATTTTATATTTTTCCATAAAATATTAAAGTGTAAAATAAATGAGGGATGAAAACTAAGTCTTGGGGTGCGAATAGAGGCCCCCATAAAATATATACCATTCATAACATATGAGAACCATTAAAACTTATGGGACCCATATGATATGAATGGTATATATTTTACTGGAATGTCCATTGCAATGAAGATGATCCTTATGTTTTTTTTGGGTTAAGTCTAGTTTCGCATGCAACCTCCTTGAGATGCAGCCCTAAATTACAGGCCCGCTTTGCTTCTCTTTTCAAACAGATCCAGATTGAATTTAAAGGCCCATATTTTGAGCCCAAAACTTTCCATGGGCCTAATAAAACTCTCATAATTAAAGCCCTACCTTCCACATCTGAAAAACACTCTCTCTCTCTCTCTCTCTCTCTCTCTCTCTCGCTCTGTTTCTCTCAATGGCGGGAAAGTCGATCGCCGGCGACGGCTTCTCGTCGAACCTCGCCGGAATGTCGAAGAACCAACTCTACGATATCATGTCTCAGATGAAGGTAAAACCACTTATTCACTCTGACATATCCTTTGATTCAACATGCACTTCAACAGTTTCTTTTCTTTTCCTTTCTTTTCGTCCAAACATCCCCTATTCGCTCAAAAGAGACTCATCAAGTCATATATGTGTTTGTTTACATTGCATATGCAGACACTGATCGAACAGAACCAGTATCAAGCGAGGCAAATCCTCATCCAGAACCCTCTCTTGACCAAAGCTCTTTTCCAGGTCTCAATTTTCTAGGGATTTTTTTTTTTAATTTTAAATTTTTAAATTTTTTTTTACTTTGGCTTCTGTTACTTATTTCATGTTCTTGAGCTTTATTGGGATGATGTTGTGTAATTAGGGTTTGATGTGTACTGTGTACTACTGTGGGATATGGTTTAGTAAATTTGGTTATGAACCCTAAATTTATAAAGAAACAACTCAAGGCAGCGAAATAGATGTATTAGGGTTTTTTTTGGACCATTAATGATGAACAATTTCAGCTTGATTTATACGGAGTATAACTTATTTGATTTTTTTAACATTTTCTCAGCAACCAAACAGAGTGTATATAAAAAATGAATTGAATTTAATAATGGAAAATCGTGTCTCAGGTTTAAGTTCACTCTATTAAGTTGAAGATTTGGCGAGATATATAAATTCTGTCAATATATTAATATAGTTATTTATTCTTTTCCAATGTGTTGGTAATCAGTTGATTAATGTCATCTATGGATGTGTAACCACTAACCATTCTGAGACTTGCTAGCAGGAATGATTTTCATACTGAGTTTTGTTTGGCTGCGCCTTTGTTTGGCTTCCATTTGTCCTACTTTACACACATCATTGTCAAATGTGCCAAGGTAGACCTAGGGTATGCACTTTTAGCCACATAGGCTGCTTGGCGTTGCCCAATGTACGTGTCATGAACAGGATACCAGTCGCTAATTGTAAATTTTGTAATTTTTTTTTCTTCTTTTGGGTGTATAATGAGGCAATTCCTAACCTACCGGTTTGATTGCTTATCAGTCAAATTTTCAATAACATTGCTTTATTGTCAAGGTCAGTTTTGTGCTGATCATTGTTCTGGGCTCCTAACCAAATGGTTACTAAAACTTCATATTATGTCTTATTATCTTATATATATATAATTTAGGAACTTTACTACTCCATAAGTTGTATGACAGTTAGATAGGAGTATTGAACCCTGCAAAAAAAATATCCCAGGCCATGCTGGAGTCAAACAAACAACCAACGATCCATGGGATAGCCAACATGCGTATTTAGCCAACCGTTCCAAGCATTGAACAGCCATCCGAGGAATGCACGTTCCATTAGCTTGCTTTAAATGCCACTATCTATCATCTAATAATGTTGTCCAAACGCATGCTAGGTTTCTGTAATAAGCACAATCAAAGTCAGCAATATCAAAGGAGTCCAAGTGGTCTTACATGGCTAAGCAGGAACACGATGCTATTAATGATTGATTTGTTTGGTATCACTAGGAAGTTGTTATTGTGCTTTGTTTAGCACTAGACATCCATGAATCCTTGCATGTTCCCTAAGTTCTCTATGCAACCAAAGTCAGTTTTACAGATCCATTGGTAACCATTGTCTTTCTTTTATTTTGTGTGGAAAATTTTGTACAGTGGCATGACAAGCAAACTATCTACAAAGGTGGCAACATGGACGAGTGTTTTTTTTTTTTTTGGGTGACTTTCCCAATTCAGCAAGAGAATAGATTACCTTGATAATCATTCGTATTTGTATTATTTAGTCAACATTATTTGATTTGGTTGATATTTCAAATCTTAGTCAACTTATCAAGAGTCTAATCATTCACATTTGTGTTATTTAGTCATCATACTGGAGTTTATTTGACTTGTTTGATTTTTCAAATCTTATTCAACTTCTCAAGAGTCATAAAATGTCTTCTGGTTCCACTTTAAAGTCAACCTTTTGGGTTAAATTGGAAAAGGTTATTCTCCCATAAGTCTTTACCTAACATCCTAAACCTTAAAAGATTTGCTATCCAGAAATTTCAGCAACATATTTTCTGAAATTTTAGCCAATTATTTCCTTTAAACCTTAGCGTTTTCCAACCATAATTAATCTATAAACTCCAGTATTCTTCTTCCACCCCAAAATACCTAAAATCCTTAACTCACCATAACCAATCAATGCAACATTATCCTAATGTTGTCCTGCTTCACCTTGATCACAAAGCCATGATGTCATGTGAAGTATTGTTGGCCTAGCAATTGGCCCAGCTATCGTTCTATTCTAATTTCATCTATCACTCCAAGGGCTATGTCTAATGATATTCAACCATGTTCATCTTTAGCAAAATCATTGTCATTGTGCACTCTATAGACCCTAGGTGACTTCACTAAAACCCCTCCCGCCCCCCATACCATCTTGGGGAAAGCTTGTGCCATGGCAAGGAAACTTGGAACAAGAGTTTGTCAATGTATGTAGTGATTATGATTGTTTTCATAGTTATATGGACCTGGACAAGGCTTTTCCCTTCTTTTATGGGGGGTTGGGGGGACCTTGACTGCTTTGCATGACAAGCAAGAGATGGGAGTGGTGATTATCACTTATACTTGGAGCTAGTAATTAGTTAGACTGGGGAGAGATTGGGCTAGGCTGACATGTAAAATTATTTCTCATAGGGGTAATTGGAATGGCTCGACCTTTAGCTCAACCATAAAGGTCATACTTAGTGCACAAGGCTCGTGCCTATAATGGGGTCTTGGAGAGGTAAGTGGTAAGCAACCTTACCCCCATTTTGGAGAGGTCGATTCCTGGACTTGAACCCATGATGCATACTTGGGTGGATGAGCACTTGCCATTGCTCTAGGTCCGACCTCTATAACCATAGTAATTAAAAAATATGTTTTCGTTATCATGATGGCTAAATACTTTATTGTGATTTATAATATCATACAGATGATTCATCAAATATATATATATATATATATATCATAGAGATGAAAGTTATTTTCTCATTTCATAAAATAAAATTTTTCAGCCAGGGTCAGCCACCCAAGGGAAAAATTTTCAGACTAAATTAAAAGCAGTTTGATTCTATTTATATAGCTCAGTTTGGTCTGATTTACCTGCATTGTTCGGTATCAATTAGGCTACCAATCAGGTTTGATAAGCCAAGTAGGCTTATGCCATTCCCACCCTTCTTCACATGCACCCCAACTTAGCTGTCTTGTTGGATTTTTGATTTGGTCCTTTTTAATTGTTAGCATGTAAACTATTTCCAAATCTAAGAGTTTGAAATCAAGGTTTATTATTGTTAGTGGTGAGGAGACCCAGAATCTGGAATCAGACGAAATTGGCTGCTGGCCAAGTCAAATTTTACTTAAATAGAATCTCTTATGCTGGGATGGATGTAATGGTGGAGTTTCTTAAAGCGCTCATAGCTGTATCATCCATTTTCCCTTTTTTCTTTTAATGTCACAAAATTAGAATTTCCAAAGTAGATGAAAACAACGATTAATTGGAAAGAACTTCCATTAGAGACTGCATATTTTTTATGAGCCCATGTTTGTAGATTCATTTGTATACACCCTAAAGAAACGGGGGTGTTGAAGGATTTGTAAGGCTTTCTTGTTTTATCACCATTTAGGCTGAAGTTATAAACATGTAGTTGCCTTATCTTTAGCAATGCCATCGTTGCTATGGAAGTGATTGCTCAGAGATAGTGACAACAAATATATTGGTGTTTTAAAAGTGACCTTCAATATTTCGACTCTGAAAATTTAGCCCAATAGGTAAAAAAAGAATACCTTATCAAAAAATATATATATATCTTGGTATTTAAGGCTCTTTTCAATTCCTTTTCTACAGGTTTGAGTGAAGTGTTTCTTGGTTAGAGTTGTGTGAACTTTAGGATGAGAAATTTGGTTTCTGGATTTCATCCCTTAATCTTAGGATAACAATCTTCAGACTTTGTAAATTATACATAATTTGTTGTCGATATGATGTAAGGTAACTTTACTGCTATTCGTCTGCAATGTCATTGTAGTTGCAACTCATAATATGTTAGTACCTAGTATAAATGTTCTTGACACATTGGATGCAATACTATAATAGTTTTGTGGTTAATTATGCTTTCATCGGTTTTTGCTTCAATCAATTTTTGTTATGTTTAGGCATTTCCCTCATTTCTGTGAACTCCTCGTTTGACTGCTGACCATATTCTATTTAATTCATATGTTTCCTTAGGCACAAATTATGCTTGGAATGGTGCAGCCCCCTCAAGTGGTATGCTTTTGATCATTTATAGTTTTCGATCGTTAGGTTCACATTGATGCATCTGTGTATATATTAAATTTCAATTTCTGTTCAGATCCCAAACATCCAACCAGCAGTGTCACAGCCTTCTCAGCAAACAGTAAAGCCAGTTCAGCAGCCAAGCATTCAGGCTGCTCACTCATCGCCAGGTCAAGTTGGTTTGCAGGATCAAACAAGTGCATCTCAGACTCAAATTCCTGTAAGGAAGCATCACCAGAATCAACCCACAATGCCGATCTCATCTACTTCTCTTACTACAAATAACCTTCAACCCCAATCAATGCCTTCACACCCCCCACAGGCAGTTCAGCAGCCTAAAGGACATCTGAATGTCCAGGGGATGCCAATGTCACTTCCTCTCTCATCTCAAATTTCTAATGTACCTTCACTTCCCATCCATTCTGCTTCACATCCAGCCTCACTTCAACCTCCAATGCCCACTGCCTCCAGTCAATTGCAACAACCATTACAGACAACTGGCCTCCCGCATCTGCCACTGCAACCACCATTGCCACCACAACCCAGACCACCTTCAATGCCAACCTTCCATCATCAGCCTCCCTCACAAATGGGGCCCAATATGGGTTTCCAGCACTCTGGTGCTCCCCAGCTACATCATTCACAACCCATATTTCATGTAAGTTGGAGAGAATAAGTTAATTTTTTAGAATATCAGAGATGAACCTGTTTGAAATAAAATTTTCTTTAAATTTATCAGTCAGGTATCAAACCTCCAGGTAGCATTGGGCCTTCATTTCCACAGGGACAACCACCACTTCCTAGCCAGCCACCACCTCAGTCAATTTATCAGGTATATGGTTATTTTGCTATTATATATTTGTCACTTGAGTGGATCTGACCATGCTCTGTTACTATGGATTCTTAAAGGGGCTGGCTAGCCTGATTAGTACCTGAGTTGGCGCTAGGGTTCTGATGGATGCCATATTTTATTTTTTTTAGTCCTTGGGCCTTGCATGATTGATAGGGTACCTTAGCTTGCATTGTGCATTTGTGCTGCATGTGCGAGGCCTTTCTCACCCCGCCCCGCCCCCAGAACAAAGAGTTGCAACTTGCAAGAAGGAATGATATTGTCTTTGAAAGTAATAATTAAGATGCCTGCCTAGCCAAAAAACAGGAAAAATTGGCTTACAGTTCCAGATATTCTTACAAATGAAGGTTTTATCTTTATAATGTTTAGCATTTCTTATGATTGGGAAAATTTATTGGAAAAAACTGCAACAGCCACTACCTGGTTGTTTTACTATCTGCAACTTTTAGAATCATATTTGGTAGCCTTGTCCCAAAAAATAATAATAATAATTGACAGATAACTCCAAAAATTTTAATATTTTACGATTTATTAAAACATTGAATAGTTATAGGAAAATTTTATGAATTATCATAAAACAATATTAGATTGTGAATATCAACAAAAAAGACTAAATGTTATTATGAGGATAGCAGAAACTGGTGGCTTTTCAATTTCGGGCCATAATAATTGTTGTGATGGACTGAGGACTCCTTGCCTACTATTGTTATAAACAATTGTACTAAATGATGGTTATAGAAACAGTGAATTGTGCCATAGGCACGTGCAATGTATCCATGACTGGTATTTGTTGAAGTTTAAGTTGTGGATTGCATGTCTTTTTCTTTAAAGGTTTCTATGACTCGGTAATTTTCATGCTCACCAATGGTTATTCCTTAGGTGGGAGGTTCACATTTGGGGTCAGAGTTTGGCAATCCAGTTGGAAGCTCCATGCAAGTGGAAAGAGGATCTTCTTGGATGCCTGGCCCACCAGAGAATACAACGGGAGCACAGCTTCCCGCTCCACCACCATTTGTTCCTGGTCAGATGGGTCCTGGCAATCAGCCTGCTCGGCCCCAACCGGTAGTCTATTTACGCTTTCTCAATTTCCACTTAAAAGTTGAGGTTTCATGATTAATTCAAGATTTTGTTGTCATTGATTTCTTTATTGGTGATCATGTAGTTATCTTCGGATATGGAGAAGCAACTACTTCAACAGGTCATGAGCCTCACGCCAGAACAGATTAATCTCCTACCTCCAGAGCAAAGGCATCAAGTGCTTCAGCTGCAGCAGATTCTACGCCAATGATGGACAAGAAACTATTTCTTCAGAAGAGAAGCGGCACAGTTTTAACCATCCTTTTGGGAGTTAATTGGCCAAGATTGTAACGCACTTTTTAGTGTCCATTAACTCATTAAGCTATCAATCACCCTCTGAAGAATCATATAGAATCATACATAGAAGATCCAATCCTAGATAAATTACAACTCAGCATGTTAAATTGTCCGTTTGGAGGCTTCTATGCCTTGTCCCATTTTGGATTAGACGCATTCTTTTGTAGAGACTTTTTATGAATTGCATTTCCTCGAGAGTTTCACTCTTTCTTATCTTGTGGTACACTCAGTTTGGCTGTTAGGTAGGATATATGTATGTGGTTCTTTGCAGTGACCTAACATGACTCTCTCTCTCTCTCTCTCTCTCTCTCTCTCTCTCTGCAGTTACGTAACATGACTCTCTCTCTCTCTCTCTGGCAGTCGTTTCCTTTTTGTTAGTCAATGAATTCTTTTATGCATAGAATGGAAATGGTTCCATCGCAGTTGAGCTGAATATGTCTAGGGTCTGTCCATATCACCAGAAAAAAACTTGTTTGCAAGACCATTATTTTGTGGGGTCTGTACGACCTGTTATGGTGTTCTATAACCTGTATATTTTGCCAGGTACGTACTTGATAATAAATAATGTTAGGTGTTTTTTTTTTTTAACTGATGCATTAGTGAGAAGACAACCTGATAAGACTATTCAAACAAGCTCTATCCAGATAAAATTGCCCGTCACTGCCGTTCTTAAGAAACACCTGATAAGACCATATTCAAAGTGCTGCATGATATTTGTCTCGCCTCGTTAAGCACAGAACTAAATATTCTTAGTGATCACCGTTGACTGGGTTCAAAACAAAGGTTTTATTGACCACATTTAGACCTGCCAAGGGATTGGATTCAGACTGGATTGAGGTATGTATCCTGACCCAATCCAATTCAATAATCGGACGGATCAAATACTATATAAACCCATATCCATATCCATTAGTTTTGAATGCCCAATCCATCTGACAACTGAATCATGTTCCCTGACAACGAACTGTTTTCATAAATAAATAAATAAATAAAAATTCAAAAGAAGGTTTTTGAAACATGTTCTCAAATAAATATTCTACACTAGTTCTGTTTTCTGCAACTTTTGGAAAAAGAACTAATTTCTGTCAACATTGCCACACACACCCTAACATACCCTAATTCCACGAAAAAGAGGATGTATTTATATCAGACCTTACCTTACATCAGTACAATGAATTGATTCAATTTTCATAAAACATCCAAACTTCCCATCAGTTTCAGGGGTGGCATTCAGACGGAGCAACTGGCAGAATCCTCTCATATCTCTGGACAAATGACAATATCAAGATAGCAATATACAAGTAAATTGGGAATCATCCTCTCTTTGTCACCACCGAAACAAAAACTAGTTACAATAGATAAGATCATATTTTACAATGGGAAAGTACATAGATTTAATTTAAGAAACAGCCGTGAAGATATACTTATGGACTTCAATAAGTTCATCCAAACAATAGCAGATACTCACCGGGAAGACCTGGAGGAATCTATTGGTTCAGCAGTGTCCTGGAATCATGGTTGCATGGAGAGATCGCAGCAAAAGACCAAATTGATTGTGATCAGTTTGCTGCTGAATGACAGGACATAGCTAGTAATGGGTTGCAACCACAATAGATACAAGCACACCTCACTAGCCCATTCATTGGATCAACTCAAAGTGGGATTCCAATAAGAAAGGGAACAGAAATGAGTCCAAGGATTTCAGCTCCGTCAATGTGCATGAAAACTGAGAAAGAACATGCATGCTGTCATGTGAGCCGACCACATGCATCACCCTGCTGGAAAAAGAAAAAGGAGAAAATTTTGCTTATTTTTTATTGAAGTTAACTTTCTCGACAACTTGTGCTCGTCAATTCTAGCAACAAAATAGTTTTTGTACTTGTGATACGGAGATATCTGCAGGGAAATATGAGTATCACATTCACCAAAAAGTTATTAAATTTCATAATTATATCCATGCCAGATGATATAAGTGGGCAATTATTTCATTAAAAATGTGATAGAAATCCAATATTTATGAACTTAAACATAGACGGACCAACAAAAGCAATTATTAATTAGGGCTTAACATCTGGTCTAAAATTTCCTGGGACTCAGGATATAAGTTCAATATAAAAGCAAATACATCCCAAACAGTTAAAGATAATTAGCAAATAAAAAACAAAAAAAAAAAAAAATCAAAAGGTTCAAATTCAAAGGGGGGAGTGATCAAATAACAAATGGTAGTTCGCTCAGCCTTATATAGTTCAAGGTGTCAAATGATACCAATATATACATGTAGTTCAAGGCACATGTAGTTTTAGACACTTCCATGATAAGGTAAATTTAAGTTTTTTCCTTTGAAAATTTGGAAGTCACAGAACTCTACAATGTTACTTTATTTTATTTTACATTTTCGAAAAAATAATAGTAAAAGCTACTCCTTTTTTGGTGGTTTTTAAGCATTACTCTGGCCCTTGATGAAGGCCATTGCCATGAAGACCCGTGTCCACCCTTCTTTTCCCAGCTAAATCTAACCAATAAACATGAAACTTAAGGACTACCTTAATTGGATGCAGGCTCTGACAGAAATATCATCCTGTCACTTAACAAGAGTTGAGGAACAAATGCATTAACCCTTCTTGCTGGAAGGACAATCCAAGATTCTCAAAGCTTGAAAAGTCAGACTCCTCATTGTCTTCCCAATCAAGGTCTTCATTGTCATTACCATCAGAATCCATGACTGAAGCTTCACCATCACTCTGCACATAAGAACGGAATAATTTGGCTTCTCAATGTCAAAAAATATTTTTTTTTCTTCACTGTAACAGCAGACTAAGTACTACTACCAGGAGCATAAAACTAGAAAGTAAACATCAGGCAGTAAAACAGAAAATCTTACTTGGTTGATATCTGAGACATGATCAGACTGGCCATGGTCTTCTGGGCTCCAGGCATTCACATCCTCTACATCTTTAAAATCGCCCTGCGAATAATTTGTAAGAAGATATTCAGCTAGCCTAACTTGCAGGGAGACTATTGAAAAAGTCTAACAACGACTGCAGCAATGATAAATCAAAAGAATGGAATGCGTAATATAATATATGCTGCACTTCGGAAATACAGAATCACAGCAAGATTCAGAACTATTAACTATTTTTTAAAAACTGATATCCTGTAGTCCAGTGATATGACCAACTAAATTATGGCATGTTTTTTTTTTTTTTTTTTTTTAAAAAAAAATTATTACATTACTGGTGTTGGTAAGAGAGACCACATGCCAGTATGCCACCACACTGAATACATAAACAGTATGATGATATAAAGGAAACCGTGAGGAACCTTTCTACAGTATAGAAAGGCCTTAGAAACTTATGTTGCGTCCACATAAAGAAAATGTTACATGAACATGTAACAAAATAAAAGGAAGTGGTGAGCAACCTTATCTACACTATAAAAGGCAGACAAACTTATGTTGTGTCCATACTCAGAAAGCGTGTAACTCCACTTAGTTTAAGATTCCAGATAATTATGTCTTACAGATAATGTAGAGGTTATTTTCCTGCAAATTCTAATAGGCAATGGTCCTACATATTCTACACAATTAACAAATCACACACATTAGCAGGATTATCTTCACATAGCATTGGATTTACAGTACTTTCAATCTGAGTATGGATGTCAAGATGCAATTTAAAATTAATATAGGTCATTTAAGCAATCCATATCCCATATTCCATATTCAAGACTCAAAATCTTGAAAACATAATTCCATCTGCTTCATGAAAGAGCAATTGAATCAGTACAATCACAGGATCATCATTAGGTATTATATGAGAGGCACGCTTTTGAAAAGATTCCAAGACCATCATGACGGCATCAGATAAGTAAATTAATTAGCAAGTTCAGAACGAATAATTTCTTTAAAAAGGTCATATCCAAATTTTTAAGAAACCAAGGAAGATTTATAGTGGAACATTTATGTGAGGTAAACAAGTAAGATCAGGCCTCTTGGCAGGAGTATTTCAGTGAAATCTTGCCAAGAAAACACAAATTCAAGCAACATATAGAAACATGTATAGAATATGTGGGACACAACTTTATAAGATCCAAAGAGTAAACCAAGTACGGTTTAAATTAGGAAAAAATAACACTTACTATTTCTAATTTCATTTGCTCTATGGTTCTCTCCAGTTCAGAAATGTGCTCACTGAGAGCCTGCACAATAAGTTCAAAAATATAGTTTAAGAATTACAGCACCTAAATAATTGAATATCATACAAATCAAGAATATCAGGTATTACAAAATAATTTATCTCAAATAGCAAAATCGGGACATAAAAGATTATGAAACCTCATGGCGTTGCATGGCCACCGAACGCTTTAATGCTTTAGCCTTTGTTAAAAGATTTCTTGGCCTTAGGCTAATGGGTCGCCGATAATTCTTTCCACGATAGTATATGATAGCATAACCTTTAGGGACTCTTTCTATTGCCACTAGTATCCCACCACTCTCATATTCCAATAACCTTGCTGTGTCTTCAACAAAAGCAAGGGTCTTTTGTTTGGAAATTAGCTTCACAAGTTCTCTATGCTTCCAGTGCAAGTGCATATTCTCAATAACACCATCAAAAACACCACGAATGCCTGGCACATGAATACACAATCATTTTCAAATTCAGAATTGAGCATGCAGTCAAATGAGGGTTACTCACCAAGAGGCAAGTATGCCTTCATTCTTAAACCAACCCTACGAAACATAAACCGTTCTTCATCAGTGATTGTTTCCTGGTCATCATCAGGACCAACAGGGACCATGGATGCTTCTATCTTAGCTAATAGTCTCTCTGCTCTGAGCTTCTTGGCTTGGGCCTGTTCATGCATACCATCTAGTCAGAAAGATGAAACCTGGTAGATTATCGAATAATAATGCCTAAACACACAAATGGAACTAGGCTCCAATGTTTGCAGAATTTTGTTTTAAAAAATATAAATAATAATCAAGATGACTTCCATGTGTTGATGTAGACAACAATCACCAAATCCATTCAGCGCATAGGACTAGGCACTTTTTCAAGCTAACATATACAAAATGAAGCTCTTCAAATTACTAATCTAGTAGTTCAAATTTCAAACAAATGAAGGACACTATCACAATCACTTCTTAATCAGGCTAAATTAGATAACTTCCTCAAACAATTCAGGCTAAATTAGGTAGGAAGTCCTCAGAGCCTTTTGTTTGAACTTGAGGCATTGAAAAGCTACAATAAAAGTAAACCATCAAAATTTCCCTAGGGAAAATTAATCACCAGCTTTCAATTGAAAAAGAGATTGGACCTCTCGCTTAATAATTTCTTTCCAACAAGAATACCCTCTACTAAGTTTCTTTTCTTTTCTTTCCATTTTTCCCCGCTTCAGTTAGAGAAGGTTAAAATCAGAATAATTACGATGAATGACAGCTTGACCTGATGCTACATGGACCCGAATACACATGTCAGGTGTGCATGCGTATGTGGCCGCTCAGTTCAACTTATCCTCAAATCTTATGAAACAAGGAGACAACTAAATTGTCAAAATGTCTAATCCTCTAAACCCTGTGTACAAACTTGAGTATTTCACTCAAATATAATATCCATGTAAGAGAGAAGCATATTAAGAAAATATCCTCTAGAACCTTATCAATATATATATAGTATCCTTTAGAACTTCTAGCAAATTAAGAATGTTTACCTCTATCTTTTTTAGATGTCATGTGTCGGGCAAAAGGTGTGTCTAGGCACAAAGCCTAGGATTTTAGTGTGGAGGGGCAACTACAATAGTAATAAAAAAAAAACAGAACAAAAATTTTCACATTATACTAAACCTAAGTAAAATCAAATCAAACCCAAAAAATTTCATATTTTCTTTTCCCCACTTGTCTTATTAATAATGAATTGGTGGTGAATGTATGGTGTTGCAAGGTTGTGTGAGGGGGTTGTTGGAAAAGAAAATATGATGTCATATTTTCTTTTCCCCATTTGTCTTAAGGAAAACAAATAAAGAAAATCTCAACCTTACACCTTGTAAAGTTCTCTATTGCCATAAACACATTAACTTAAATTAGCATACATTTGTCGCATATATCATTACCCAATTTTTGCACATAAATTTTGACATAATTCTTAAGCCATTGAATCCTCAAGATCCAATGGTTTCTAAAAAAGCTTGTGGCAAATGTTAAGTTTCCAACCTAAAAAAGGCCAACCTAGTTGGGATGCTAGATTTCTCTTTGATGCTTTCAGCTCTTTATTATTAAAAATAAAAATAAAGAAAATAAAGGGAAAAAAAAAAAGAAAAAGGAAAAAGCCTAAGCTATTAGGTAGAGGCCCAAACAGGTATATGAAGCAATATCAAACCCAATATTTAGGTGATGTGAGATATGGTGCTTTCCAATACTTCCCCTCACGTGCAAGCCTAACAAAAAAGAACGGGCTGTCACATGGACTACAAAGATGGACTCTATAACAGAAAAAGGCCCAAGAACGACGTGCTTCGATACCACGTTAAGTTTCCAACCTAAAAGCCTAAGCTATTAGGTGGAGGGCCCAAGCAGTGTATAAGAAGCCATATCAAACCCAATATTTGAGCGATGTGGGATGTGGTCCTTTTCAACAGCAAAGCTCCACTATCTGACATATTTGTTTGTGTAAAAAATTGTGTCCTCTAATCTTAATCCTAAAATATATTTCTCCAATAGGATGTTTAGACCTTTGGCCCAACTAATCAATTGCACATCGGTATGGTTAGCACCTACGTTCAACTGATACCCAAGATTTGCATCAATTAATGCCCAAGTTAAATCTAATTGGTTCCAAGAGAGGGCAGGAATCCAACGAAAGATCTTCCACTTCTTGAGGTGTAAGCACCAGGAACCACTGATCCACCCTATGAGGTTATACATCATTATCTTTCAGAAAAGCCCACAAAAAACTAACAATATTCAGATACTTTTTTCTTATTCTTACCTTATTCCCAACAAACTCAAAACTCCCTTCAAATTTTTTCCAAAAGAATCTATCAAATGGAACATTTAAATTGTATTTTTTTTGTTCAACTCAACTCAATAAATCCTTAATCCTTGCTGATTAAAAATGATTTAAAAACTTATTATTAATAAGGGGCAAATTACCACACAGAGAGAGAGAGAGAGAGTTATACATAGTCATGGGGAAATAAAAGAAAGAAAGAGGCAACAGGCAAAAACGAGGGATTTAAACAGGGATGCTGGAAGTAATTTTCCTTAAATAAACTAGCACCAAACTTTATAATGTGAACAGTAAAACACATGGTCTACTCTCAAAGCAAGTATATAATGCTACAGTTAATCCAATTACTTTTTCAAGTATCAAATTCTATGAAAATATATACTTACAAGAGCTAGTTTATGTTCAATTCGCTTGACTATCCTGGCACTCTTAGCTTTGGAAGCTTCTTCCATCATTTTCTCATGTTCTTGAGCAGATATCTCTCTTCCCCAACGGGCTTGAGCCTCATAAAACTCAGCCAAAGTACCTGCAAGAGCATGTCCATTATCTATGCTGCATGGAGCTGCCTCTGTTGCTGCACTCCTCACTTTCTCCTCAACATCTTGAATCTGCTTTGTCAACTCCTGTCTTTCCGCCAAAGCAGCAGCCACACTTGTTGGGATGAAATCCTTTCCACGATACATGACAATAAAATATTTGTTTCTGAGCAGTAAGACACCCCCTGTTAGGTTCTGCAAAATAGTTGTAAGTGTTAGTACCAGTATGTTTTTGATAAGTAGTGTTAGTACCAGTACATTTAAATTGCTTGTTTGCATGAGTAGTACATTCTCCAGCCTTCTCTTGCCAAAAGGGAAAATCATACCAAGTTGCGGTTCCAAAATAATAAATAAAATTGCTTCATGACTACATACACTAATCTTTACGTGATCTAGTATTCTGTATTTATTTTTTTGATAAGGTAAGTATTCTGTATTTATATAGCTATTTAATTTTGAAAAGGTGATGATTCTTTAATGCTACAGTGTCAAGAATTACTATGATGCATAACGATTATCAATATGGATATTTTATAATTTTAAAATAATTTTCATTATTATATTTCAATGAAAGAATCAAAAGTTCATGCATACAAAATAAGCACAATAGGTGATAAATTCCACCAGTTTTCAACTC
This sequence comes from Liquidambar formosana, assembly GCA_039720395.1. Taxonomy (NCBI): domain Eukaryota; kingdom Viridiplantae; phylum Streptophyta; class Magnoliopsida; order Saxifragales; family Altingiaceae; genus Liquidambar; species Liquidambar formosana. The sequence goes on along the minus strand of CM077828.1, from coordinate 17,774,907 downwards.
ACTAGTCCGAAAAGAAAAAAAAAATACCAGCAACTCACCTAAAGTGATACAGAAACTAAATAGATCCAAGACTAAACTGGCAGTCTAGTCTAGATTATAAAATTCCACCCCCTGTTCACTAATTCCAAGATGAATTCAGGGCTGCTTTAGAAGCCTGAAGGATTTAACTTCATGAATTTTGCATCAGAAATTTTCAATGATTATGATTTAAGAGACCATGGAAACAAACCATAGAATACAATTACCATACCACACTGGTAAACGGGTGATCAACAATCTGCATAACACAAAAGCGGTCATTGTCTCTGAGGTTCTGCCAACCCCAAACTCCTACACATAAGATGGATGATTAAAGTGTTAGATGCGTAGCCCAGCCCCCACCTCGAGGTATTGTCCGCTCTGGCTCAACACATCAGCGGGCAGGGCCCTATGCTCAAAAGGAGCCTCTCTAAGAGGGTGTCCAGTGCCATCTTATACTGCCAATCTTAGGCATCGACCGTAATCAGTGTGGGACACTAACATCCCCACCTTGGCACCAACACGACCCTGACTCTAATACCATTGTTAGATGCGCGGCCCAGCCCTACCTCGAGGTATTGTCCGCTCTGGCCCAGCACACTAGCAAGCCTCACAGGGTTGGTCCTTCTAGGCCCTATGCCCAAAAGGCGCTTCTCCAAGAAGGTGTCTAGCACCATCTTATAAGCTTATTTGGGCATCATCCGCCACCTGATGTGGGACACTAACAAAAAGATCCGTGGTCATAGCCGATTGATTGGTAGTGCTCCTACCTACCCCTGGTCAATCGGGTGTCGACAGTCCAGATATTTTTTTAAGTAGGTAAAATGACAGTTTTGCACCTCTTGCCTTTTATTTTTAAGACCCAATATTTTTAGCGTTTCTACCCTTTTTTGGCCAAGAATGGAGAGAGAGAGAGCTCAACAAAGGAGAGAGGGCTCGAAGAAGGAGAGAGAGTGCTTGGGAGCTTCGATCCAATGCCAGCAAGCTTGGATCTTGTGTTCTTTGACCCAATCTACACGTCTATGGTTGTGGTTCTACATTTCCTTCACTCCATTTTGAGATAGGGGCATTTTCTCATCATAAACCATTGATGTATGGGATTTAGGCATAAATCATGTAGATTTACATGTCTTCGTTTTATTTTGCATAAATAACATGCATGGGGTTTAGTTTCATGGAATTAAATGGGTTTTTGGAAAACCTAGGGTTTGATTTACAAATGAAATAGTTACATTTATGTTGTTTTGGAACTCTTGTATAATTTTGGGTTAAAAAAGGGTGATTTTAAGGCCTTCGAGTTAATATTTGTGTAATACAAAATGTTAGTGGGTCATATTTTTATGTCATTTTGGGTTAGTATTTACCCATTGGTTTAGGAAATAACATTTAAATTTATTACATGTGTTTTTAAAGGCTGAGAAACATTATATGGATTTTTGGAAATTTAAAATATTCTCCAGGTTATTGTAAATTGAAATGACATATTGTGAATAAAAATGGATTTTTGGGCTTTATAAATGCCTCACTTGAATAGCGGAGGCTCACTTGGGGGCTATTCCAAGATTCAGTTCAGTTCTACCCCGCCCTTGTGGTCTAATAGGTTCAGTTTGTTCTGCACTGAATTGTATGGGATATAAAAATCCTTTTTTCCATGCGAGGACCCCGTTGGTTGGGGAGGTTTATTACTGGTTGATGTTAAGCTGGAAATCAGCCCCACATAACATTTAGGGCATTCAAAAGAAAATTCTCTTGGATATGAAAATTGGTTTTTTATGGCAATCAAAAGCAGTTGACAATTGACATATGAAATTGACAGAAATAACTTATGGTTTTATAAATAATTTTATTTGTCATTTATCATTTTACGTAAAAAGGGTTTATGAAATGGGATATATTATGATAAAATCTTTATGGTTTTAAATCTTACATATTATTCTTTTATATATATGCATGGTTTTATATACATATATATGTTGAATTGTAAGCTAGCAAAGGGTTTTGCAGGGTTTTTTTTTTTTTAAATCAATATAAATTTATGGTTTTAAAACCTTGGTATATTTTGAGAAAATTTTTCATATTGAGCGTTTAGCTCACACCCCCCCCTAGTGTGTTCTTGCAAGCTTTACCTTTCCATTTCAACTTTTCAAACATAAAGCTCAACATGGCGTTTTGGGACATCAGCATGCATGCATTTCATTTAGAAAATAGTTTCAAGTCATACATTGTATTTAATATCGATTTGGAGCCCTGACATGTATTAATTATAAATCATGGTCTATAATAATCAAAGGATTAGCATGTGGATGTGGATGAGACCCATGTAGCTAATGCATCTTATAGTTTATTTATTTTTACTTAGCAACAAAAGGAAATATTATTAATGAGAGAGAAAGGAACAAAGGTTGTAGTTTATTTATTTTTGGAAATATATTGTTTGGATGAACTGTAGATATAATAAATGTGTTCTCTATAGGATTTCAGATTAGTCAATAACTAGGTATCTCCTATTTACAGACTGGATCATGCCGAATTTTCTTAAAAAGGTTTTCTAAAGAATTGTATTATAAAATCATCCACCAGATTGTCGTTAAAAATGGGTTTTCTTAATACTTATCTAATGGCTCCCATTTCAAGTTGTTACACACACCTAAATACCTTTAATTGTCTTCATATGTCCTTCTCATTGCACATGTCAGAATTTATCCTTCAGATTTTTAATAGAAAACTTTACCTTTTCAATAAGTAAACAAAGAGGTAAGAAAACATCTAATCCATTATAAACTAAAGTATTATATTCCAACTAGGTAAGTGTCATCCCACTTATGTGTTTTTGTTTTGTGTACCATAAACAACTACCCTTTTCAGTAACATTGCCAAAGACTGAAGAGGATTTAACATAGATATTTTAATGCATTAATTTTATTATTACCACTAAGTGCTAAGTAATATTGTCAAACTTTCAGCTAAGGTGAGCATCAAGGAACACTGAACTGCCAAACACACCCTTTGACATAGAAATTCCAGATTAAACTTCCAAGGTGTTGGACTGTCGGAAAAGTTTCCTCTTTGTTGGAAATGGCATTCTCTTAGTTTTTCTCTACACCCTTAAGTACTCTTTGTACACATTTTTCTTTACATATATTTTTAACACATGCAAAAACATCCCCCAACCCCAATCATTAAAAATTTCAAAATGAACGATCCCCTCCCCCACCCAAAAAAAAAAAAAAAAAAAATGTAAATATGAAAATGTCTCGCTCACACTTGTAAGAATTCATTCTGTTTGTATTTGGTTAGAAAAATAAAATTTGTACTTTATCAAATAAAATAAAATAAAATTTAACGCAATCAGAGGGGGAGGAAATAAAATTTATAACCAGTTCTGATAGTATAAATTATTCTTCACTAGGAAACATTCGTAAGAAAAGAGTTAGTGACTAATTAAAAAATAAATTTGTTACAGATGCTAAATATGGAAGGACGATGGCTAGGCAACCGATGGAGACATCAAATGTAGAGCTCTCTCTCTCTCTCTCTCTCTCTCTCTCTCTCTCTCTTGCACACTCTAACGCACCCAAGAAACTGTCAGCAAAATTTGCATCCTACTGTAACACGTTCTGGGTTACTCTCACATGGGGATTTGACCAAGACAATTAATAAAAAACTACGATGACACAACCAATAAAACTTTATAATTAAATAAAAATAAAATAAAGAAGAGCAGTAGATGGCTTGAACAAGCTAAAATGTAAACACACCTTTAGCTCCTCAGCCATTATTTTGTTATTCGTATTCTGGATTCCTCGTTTGACAGCAATCTTCACAAGCAGGCTTTTCTCCCAAAGTTTGATTATAGCAGCTGCCAACCCCTGATGATTTCTATTTCTCCCTTTGTCAAGAAGGTCCGAATGAAAATTAATATTTGAAATAGACTATGTAAACTAGACAAAAATTCTGATAAAAAATAAATACCAAGGGCAAAATGACAAGGAAGTGATTTGCCAAGTTTCCGCAAGTCAGTCATCTCTGCATTGGTCAGTCGTGATCGCATTCCAGTAGGAAGAAGCCTAAAAGGTGTTTTATACCCAGGAATAGTCTTGGGAAGTAAATCGGCATCAACGGGAAGTATTCCTGTACCCCACCAATCAACAAAACGAGGACCTAAACCATCCAGTAGTTCGTTGTATTCGGCTTCTTCTTCGGTCATGCTCTCAACACGATCTAGATTCATAACGGCTGGTTTGCTCTTCTCTAAAGTTGAGCTAGCAACACTGCTGTTCCTCATTATCGGATTGTCAACTGAAGAAACGTCCGGGACAAAAGTATCACCTTGTCCATTGACAGGCTGAGGTCTGGAAGGCCCTTCATAATTACTTCCCCGGAAGACTACCATAACACTTCCTGACCTCCATATAATTAATCCTCCAGTCCGACGCTGGCCATCACAACAGACAGTTAATAACAAGTTCAAAGACTATTATTTTTTTTATAGGCAAGTTCACAGACTATATTAAATCATGCTCAAAACGTGTAAAAAGCAAAATAGCAAGCAGCTAAACGCAATTAAAAAGCAAGTAATGAAAAATTGAACGCTAATACAAGGCTTGGGTAGAACTCAACCCAAAAGCTAGCTATTGAGGTAAGGGTGCCCTTACACTTATATATTGCACATTACATCAACTCCCAAGCGATGTGGGACTTTGCTTCACACCCTCCCTCACGCCCAACATGCTCACTTGGCGCACCTACCACGTGTAGGCCAGGGACACGCACCCTACCCATCCCTGGGAGCACCCGCTTTGATACCATGATACAAGACTTAGGTAGAACTCGCCCTAAAATCTATCTATGGGGGTAAGGGTGCCCTTACACTTATATATTGCACATTACAAGCATGCTCACTCGGCAGCACCTACCACATGTAGGCCAGGGACACACACCCTACCCACCCATCCCTGGGAGCACCCGCTTTGATACCATGATACAAGGCTTGGGTAGAACTCACCCCAAAAGCTAGCTATTGAGGTAAGGGTGCCCTTACACTTATATATTGCACGTTACATCAACTCCCAAGCGATGTGAGACTTCACTTCACAAAAGCTACCAAAAGTTGGGACAATCAAAAGAATAAACATGGTTCCTGATGATCAGGGCCGGGTCATATAGGAGGCTACCTATGTGGTTGCCTAGGGCCTCAAGATTTTGAAAGGGCTCATAAGCCGAGTCAAATGGCTCTACATCTATTACTCCGTATCAGAAGAAAAGAGAGAGAGAGAGAGAGAGAGAGAGAGAGAGAGAGGTTTTTGCAACAAAGAAGGTGATGACTAAGGTTAAAATATTTTATACCTTTACAACAAATGTTGACAAATTTATAAATGAAGGTGGCCCTACTATCCATATGTTAGTTTACAATAAATGTTAGCCGAAGTTATACCTCGTGCACCAATCAGCAGGACTCATGCTATGGTTCACATGTCCTTGTTCATATCCCATAGTGACTGATGAGGTATTCCAATCCCATCCCACCAACAATAAATATGACTTGGACCTGCTGTTACACCATGCGCATATCTACTTTTCTATTTTCCCTCCCTCACTCTCATAAGATGAAGAGACTCTCAAGCACAAACACTCCATGTTCGAACCAAATAAAAAACTCAATGTCTCTGTAAACCCAAAAGAAAAAAAAAAAAAAAGCCATACAGTCCATATTTAACCATTTTCTCTCTTTCTTCGTCAAAAACCTGTAGTGCATTGGTGTACCAAGTTCTTTTTTTTTTTTTGTTGCAGTTTGAGGTCTATATAAGCAGAGGATTCTTTTGCTCTGACTCTCTTTGCTAAGGTACTAATGTGCTATCAAATTTTCTTTTCATCTATGTTGCTAGCTAAATCTTCCTCTACAAATTTGGTAGAGTGCACAACATCAGAATCTATTGTTTAATATCAGATTTTTTTTCAATCTCAATGTAGTCTGTCTGGTATTTTTTCTTTAATAATAAATATCTCTACTAAAAGTTCAAAAATGAATATGAAAAGCTTGAAAAGAAAAGAAAAGAAGAAAAATTAATTTAATCTCAAAAAGGAACGCCCCTGCTAGAAGGCCTCAATTAGAATTTTCGCCTTAGGCTTCAACTTGTATTGAGCCGCCAATGCTCATGCTATTGTATGGTCTGTTTGGAGGGAAAGAAATAGAAGGCATTTTGAGGTGTTGGAGCGATCAGAGGTTGTTTGAGGAGAAATATTCTTGACCTTCTTTTTGAGTGGGGATTTATGGAGGTTTTTCGTATAGGGCCTCCCTTAATTTTTTTTTGTAGAATCCCTTCACTTTTGAGTTTTGCTCTTTTTGTTATTTGTATACTTCCCATGTACAGGGGTGTTTGATGGAATCAGCTTCAATTTCCAGAAGAAACTAGATGAATTATAGTTTCAAAACAGCCATAGCTTCGATTGAGAGGAAAACTTGAGCTCTAAGCTCTGTTATTAACAGAATTTCTATTACAACTTTGGTCATAATCTGCAAAAACTGGCTACCTCTATTCATAACAGCCTATTCCTTCTTCAAGAAAATTTTTACTTTATACACAAGAACACAAAATAACATAACAAAGATAAATTCTAGTAATCTAGTGGAGCAAAATTTTTTATATTGAAATCCAGGGTACTAAATGACCTATCAACCATGTAACAAGCTTCCTTTCAGTATTTTTTTTTATGTTGGATACAGCAACACAAACACATGGACTGTTTCGTGGTCACTGACATCTCTGTCACAATTCATTTAATTTTGAGGTAGCCATGCTGTAACTTATATCCATATCAAACACTAACACTAACCGTGTTTAAAAGCTCGTGCATCACAAAGTGAGACCCTGGAAAAGTATATTGAACAAAGTCTCCTTGCTTTAAATGCACACTAACTGCACTATCGGCACACCAAAAATAATCAAAACTTGCAGTACAATATATCATTACTAATTTACTACTTACATATATATAGGAAGAAAAATTGACCACACAAGAGAAAGAAAAGTAATGACAATATTTGGAGTACATGGACTGTCCAAGATGCATGAACTTTCTTGATATAAACCATCCTCAGCATACTTCCAAGAAGCACATTTAATGGTATATAATATACTAACACTTCAACTTTGGTCGTAGGAGATCTTCAACATCTACTGATGCGGCCACTTTGGCACCATGAATCCACTATGTAGTCAAAATTTTGTAAGGTTACGCAGCTCTCTTTCCACAAAACTTCCTCTAAAATCTTAATATGTAAAAAGGAAGCCTTGCTTAAGGCACACTATGCTACATGGCACTGTAAGATATCACCACTTTTTATGTATTAATTTTTAATCTGGATATAACCCAAACATTATTCAAAAATTCTATGCCTCAGACCAAATTATTCATTCCTTTTTTCCTACTATAATTTTTGTATCTAAGAAAATCTCACTGTAAATGTTCAATGAGCTCAATAATCCCACTTCAATGTAATCTTCAAGTAAAAAATTGAAGCAGCTTTCATTCAAATTTTACTCACAAAAAAATTGGAAAACAAGATCCCCTAAAAGATGTCAATTATTAAATGTCCTTACAATCTTTTTTCTTTTTTTTGATAGGCAATGTCCTCACAATCTCTCCCAAGTCGTAAGTCCTCACCACATTCAAATTCAGAACTCCAACTCTTTCTCTCTATCCCTTTCTTTGTGAGTTATATTTTACCTGTAAAGTCTATAAAGTTCATAATTTTAAAGCACAAACAATCCACCTTCTAAATCAAAAACTCTCCACATTTTTTTTCTGATGGAAATACAAAACAAATGTTTCGCACTTATCCATTCTTTGGGCAAATGCAGACATCAAAATGAAAAATTTCCCACAAATATGCTGCAGAAACCACTAGGGTTTCTCGAACTCTTCTATTCTGAGATTTTTTAGAAATGAAAGGCCAAGATCCCATGATCATATTGTTAATGATGTTTTTGAGTAAAGAAGGGGTATATCTGTGTTTCATCATATACTAAAAAATCATTTGTTACTACTAGATTAACCAATCATAATGTAAGAAACCTTTTTTTTTTCCTAAGGTAATCATAGTGTAAGAAACTATGTTTTGTGTGTATTTGACGTGCTCACAAGTGTAAGCATCAATTATATTAAAATGATATTTAACATTAAGATTAAATAAAACATAAAAAATAAAAAATTATATAAAAGCTCCAAGAATATCAAATCAATGAATCATTCTACCAGGTCTCAATGGAGAAACACGTAGCTAACAAGTAGGACTGACCTTACAAAGTAATCATGTCTATTCCATGACAAAATAAAGAACAGTGTTTTCATTTGAGACTGAATATAAGAAAAAAGGCAACTGTATTTCCTATAGTGTCAATAGTTCCCTCATTTAATTCGGAATGAGACATTCATTTCCCATAACCTTTGAAGGCCTGCTTGGGCATCCCATCTAAATTGAATTATTTCATTGTGTTTTGCATATAATTTTGTGAATAATCCATCACATTGAATAGAAAAATTCTAGAAATTTCTGTTCATCCTCACAAATGAGAATAGAAATTCAAAATAGAGGCATTTCTTGAATTTCAAAATTGATCTTATGACATCAGCTATGGTGATGACTCCAATCTTTTTAAATTGTCCCATTCAAGATGATGGATTTTTGCCTTCAATACTATGTAAAATATATTAAAAGCATTTATTTTCCATTTGGACGACCAAACAAGCCCTAATAGTTTCAGGGAAATTAAATTTAGAAAAACTCATGCAGATGCGTCCTTCGTGAAAAACAAGTTCGAATATATATATAGGTGAGTTCAAATATATATAGTATAACCTACATATGCACAGGGTACAACTCTCAATGCATGGTGCTGATGTTAACAATTTCAGCACATGCTGATGAGACCAGGACTGATATGCATACATATATAAGGTATCCAAATGGGTTTAACAGTAACACCCATTACAGCATGTTCGAAACAAATATATTATGTTTGTAACAAGGCATACTCAGTATACTTCGGAAATAGGAGTAGCTAGCAAGAACAATTCACTACTGAATTTAAAGCAAATGTGAATAAAGTTCAAGAACAACACATTGTTGCACAATTCATATTGAAAAACCATGAAAACCACCAACCTCAACAATTTCATGAGCCGTCTTCATATCATTTGCAAGCGATTCGTGAAACTTCAACCTCACCAACTCTTCCTTCCTCCACTTCTCATGAATCTTCTCAAGTACTGCCTGTGTAACCCCTGCCTTCGGCACACTAACCCTCTCCCGAAGAGTCATTCCCATCCTCCTCAACCTCCTCAATTCTTCATCCTCAATTGTCAACTCCGCCAATGTCGGTGCCTTCACCGCCCTCTTCTTCAACCTTCCATTCTCCTCCTCCACCACCTCCTTGCCCGGATCATCGCCTCTCTCCCATGGCAAAACCATCTCATCTGTATCATCCTCCACCAACATACTATCCGGCCGCACCCAATCCCGCCTCAACAAATCCCCCAACTTTTCTTCCCCAGTCACCGGCATTTGATCGTCGCCGTCCAATTCCCCATCGTCCTCCTCTTCATCGTCCAATCCTAACCCTAAATTCCGCAACCGGAGCACAATCCTCTCTAGCGCACTCCGCCCTTTATCACCGTCGAAATACCGCGTCTCAGCTGGATCCTCGCCGTTCGATTGGATAACTTTCCGGTCAGACGAATCGACCGGAGACGGTGGAGAGGGCCACTTGTTGATCCAAGAGGCGGAGGAAACCCTAGAATTGTTAGGGTAAGGGTTTTTTCTAGGGTTTCGTTCGTCCTCCAATGGGTAAGGCGGGTTTTTTCTGCTACGAGGGTTTTTGGCGCCGTTAAACCGGCCTTTGTGTTCGGTAGTACGGAGAGAAGAGAAGGGTTTTAGAAAGAGAGAGGGTTTCGAGGAAGAGAAGAGGAGGTTGAGAGCAGGTGAGTGAGAGGTGAGTGGGAGTGAGTTTCTGAGTGGCAGCTCTGACAGCTTCGCCGTTGTGAATGCCATTTTGTCTGTAACTCCTTTTCAGTTATTATGATGATGCTTCTTGTTCTACTTTTGTTTTTTCTCTCTCATTGTTTGGATGGAGAGAGTTGCAGAGGAAATTGGAGGTTGAAGGAGAGTGTTGGGAGTAGTCTCAGCTGAAGGAGATGATAAGATCTTCTCAACGAGTTGGGATATTTTCTTACAGGATATGTAATCCGAGTGGATGTGATTGGGGCGCCTCAAAATTGATATGCAGGGCACTCGTGTGTCATTTCCCTTATTATATAAGCTTGCTTCTTTTTCTTTTTTTTTCCTTTTCTTTTCTTCCGTTTTTTTTTTTTTTTTTTTTTTTTGGGTTTGAGTTAAAAATTGGATATCAGCATAATGTTGTACTAGAATGATCAATAAGATTTTCCCAAATAATATCCAAAATCTTTTTTAGAAAATTAGATTCTAAAATCCGATTGTTCTTTATTTTACTACAAAAATTAGCTAGATAGTCAACAATTTGATTCTATTCTCCATAAATATAATCTATCCTCACATTCATAATACTCTCTAAAATAATATTAATACAATTATTTTAAATACTACAATAAATTTTCTAAGGACAACCCTACAACTTATCCCAACTATTAACTATAATTGGGTTAATTACTTATTTATACCATCAAGTTTGAGGTAGTTTCAATTTAGTTCACAAACTTAATATTGACTCAATTTTGGGATAATTTTTAACTCTGTATATCAATGTGAGACAGGGGGTAACGAACATTAGGATTTTTGATAGAGGGCTCACATGCCGCGCACGTGCTGCTGATGTAGATCCAATGTGGCATCCACCTATGCATTCCCACCCAATTAGCCATCATGTGCGATTGTTTGGTATTAGCAAATGGGGCCTAGTATGTGTTCATGGGTGTTTTCCATTCATTGCCACTCCCAAAAAACCATGGCCTTTTTATGTGTTCGGGGTTTTTCAAAATCACTTTTTACTCTATTTTCTCTCTGTAAAATTCAATCGTTTCAACTTCTTCCTTCCTATCTCGATCAAAACCCTAGAAAACTCTATGTTTTTTCTCCTTCATTCTTCTTCACCGTGACTCGGTGGACTGAGAAGTTCCTTGCTTCTTCCACGGCAGCCGTAAAGAGTGCATCATCCAGCCTCAAATGCAAGGATCCTCCACCTCTTGAAAGCTTGAATCGTGTTACAATGGTGCTGCAAATGTGCCTTATGTAGAAACTAGGGTTTCACTTTACGGGTAGGAAGTATATGGTAATTAGGGATTTAGGCCCCTCTAGTACCAAACAATCGCACGTGATGGCTAATTGGATGAGAATGCACAAGGTGGATGCCACATTGAATTCCACATCAGCAGCATGTATGCAGCGTGTGAGCCCTCCATCAAAAATCCTAACATCCATCACCGCTTGTCCCACATTGATACACAAAGTTAAAAGTTGTCCCAAAATTGAAGTCAATGTCAAGTTTGTGAACTAAATTGAAACTACCCCTAAAGTTGATGGTACAAAAAAGTAATTAACCCATTATAAGGGTATTATTCTATTGATCTTTTTTCCCTTTACAAGAAGAAGACTATTTTTTAAAGCAATGGCTTCAATTTTAGGTTCTATAATCTCATCATCATCATCATCAAACCAAACTGATTGCAAGATAATAGGCTTACCATAACAATCTCTAATAATAGAACCAAGTATTTCTTCTTTATTTTTTATCGAGTCATCAAAGCTAATTAGAAATACCCATCATCAGAAGAAATCCAATGAATGAGCTTGCCTCTTATTATTAATTTTATTTTATTTTATTTTATTAACAGACCCATATAAGACACTCATATCACACAAGCAGCAATAGTTACAAAAAATTGAAACAATGACCTTTAAAGAAGCACACCTAAAGCCATGACTATTGGACCAACCTGTATGACGAAGGTGCCTATTTGGGTTGGGCATGACCTATACCCATGGTCAATCCACATTGGGTGGTGGACTATGTTAGCTGCCTAATATGAGTGGGAGTCCTATTACTATTAGGGTTAGGACTTAATCAGAGATTATACAAGAGCTCTCTCTCTCTACGCTTCCAAATCCTCTAGGCGATAATGATTATAGAGAGAATGCTCGAGAGAGGGAGGGGTTCTCTACCACTTTCTTTTCATGCATTGTTCGATTTTGGTCACGAAAAGCAGCAGAAGTGTTATGAAATTTTACATGTAATCAAAGATCTTAAAGTATTAGAATGGGAAATTTATTATTTTGGAAATTTATTGAATTTTAAAATCTAATATTCTGATGTAATTAGAATTTCAATTCTGTTTGAGTTTTCCATAATATAAATATATAATATCAAAACATGGAAGTTACATATTACTATATCATGAAGTCGGCTTAAAGTTAGTGGTGGCATGGTCATGCTGTGGTTTTGTCAATGTGGTGATGGTGCTGTAGGCAGCAGTGGCAGTGGCAGTGGCATTTGCAGTGGTACCTTCCTTCTTGACTGGGCAACCAAATCGTCCACAAAACATTGGATTAACAATATCATTAAAATTGTGGAGGATCATTGTAACCGCAAGCTGGGACAACTTCGTAGCACAATATAACTTCTAGTAGTGGAGGTGGGGTGGCCGGAACTAATGGTGGTGGCGGTGCAGCAGCCATCAGAGCAGGAATCACTGTCACCAAATCATACCATGGGCAAGGGCTAGGTTGGGTGCAGCCATCAGGAAGCAAATGGAGGGTAAGTTGTTGGCGAGAAAAAAAAAATGAGATCTTTCAAACAACAACGAAAGCAACGCCATGCCAAAACTGGTTGTCACTAGAACAAATCCTTTGGTAACCCTGATTAAATTCAAAATATAATCTAGTTGAGTGTGGTTCGTCTGCAAAATGATATTGTAAAAGGCCATTCAAACAGAAGCAATACTCTAGAAAACCAAACACCTCAGCATGAAATTCAGAGTGAAAAAATTTTCAAGAGCAAATCTACTGACAGCCACCCACTTATATTCCAGTGGTCTTTCAACTGTCGAATGTTCGATCCTTGTTTGAAGAATTACATAAAATTTCACACTTGGATATAAATTCACCAAATATAGATAAGCTGAAATCCTCGAAGTTGAGTATCAGAAAAAACGAAGGCCTTTTTCTACATTTATTGCTGAGAAGAGATACGAGCATCCATATACAATTTAACCAGCATGAAAACGACAAGAACGTTATGGACTTAATTTTTGGAGAACCCATGTACATTTTATATCACTAAGTTTTCAACTTTTCGTGTAGGTGGAATTATACTAAGGGCAAAAATGAATAGTAAGGTCAAAGCTCGGACGCAAATGGTTCAATTATTGGAAGATCTTCTGCTCAGAGAAGGGGATGAGCTACAAAATTCCTGACCAAGCTCCTTAATCTTGTTGAGTAGAAGCATCTGCTCGGTCTCAAGCTGAACCATATACTCTTCTTGCATATCTGTAAGACTTTCCAGCTCACTAAAGGCTGTTGAGAGTCCTTCAATATTGCAATCCTCAACTATAGATTGACACTTGATCAGCAGTTGTTTCATCTGATCGGACTCAAAAAAAACAAAAAACAAAAAAAAAAAAATGTCAAAGTAACAGCCTTAAATGGCACAGGAAAATTGCACAAATTTTAACACATCTCACCTGGTTGGAAAGTTGGTGTGCCTTAATTAAGGATGATTCAGAATCCAAACTGGGTCTCCTCTCTATCTCTGGAACTTTTCTTGTTATCTGAATATGAATCTCTCCCCTTTTCACTCCTTGGAGGGGTATCCATTTGTCAGACATCTGGTTTGGGGGCAATCTCTGATATTCTACAACACAATCACCTATACTTGATGTTGGTAGTACAGCATTGTGGTCTTTCACATGCAACGTTAAGGGACTGCCATCGTCAGGGAACTCTAAGGTCTGATGCCACTGAGGGTTCAGAGTTTTGTACATAACCTGCAAGGCAAGGTATGGAACAGGTGGTTAGCAATACAATTGGTGGACAATCTCACGGAAGAAACAGAAAGATAACATGTGAGTGAGTAGGAAAATATAAGAAACAGAAAGATAACATGCGAGTGAGTAGGAAAATATAAGAAACAGAAAGATAACATGCGAGTGAGTAGGAAAATATATACTTTTTTTTTCCTAGGCAGAAAAATATATACTCAAAGAAGGGTAAACCTTGGACATAAATTACCAACTAATAGCCACCTCAATTTTTCCTGTATGGACCATAATTGAAATATGAATGCTCTAAACTATATATACACCGTAATTTTCTGAACACATGGCTTGCAAGTATAAGATCAAACCCAAAAATAAAAAAACTGACAGTGTAGGTATCTAAAAGGAAAAATTGTAGGATGATGGGATGAAACTAGGACATCTTGTTGTAGTATGATGCTTTTTGGCAATATGATTCTTAAGCGTAGTCATCTGGTGTTAGGTGCAACACTAAGTGGAGCCACATGTCCAGTTACAATGCTTGAGAACTCAAGCTTTGGGTCTAAGGCTCTAATGGAACTGAATCCCAAAATAGAAGCAGAAAAATGAAAGTGAAGCACAGAGGAATGTCTAAATAAATGAAGAAAGAAAAATATCACAAACAAAAAGCAATTGAATCTTTTTTCCATAATGCCCTAGAAAACCTTCTGTTAAGAACCATGAAATTTAAAGTGTTGAGAATAAACCTCAATGGAACTGCAAACCTTGACTCGGAAAATTATTATTTTACGTATAGGTATGGTGTCCCTAACCTTTGTTTTTCTCTTCGAGTTTCCATAATGTACCCTCACATACGGATCGCTCGTTCCTCTGATATCAGCAGCTACAAGGTCTCTCGCTTCAATGAGAACAAGTTCAATCCAACCATTGCCTGGACCTACAGTTGAACCCTGAACATACACAAGGAAATTGAAAAATAACTAAATAAATAAACCCCTCAGATTAGAGTTGACACTTTAGTCAAAAGATCATAACCATCTACACACGAACAGGTATTAGGGGTAACAAAATGTTGTGCTGGGTGAGGTTTGGATCAGGCTTGGGTTGGGGCTAATACTGTGTACAACATACTACAGCCCCAGCCCCAGCCCCAGCCTAGCTTGGTTCAATGATTTAGAATCTAAATTGAAGTCTAGTCCAGGTTCTTACATTTTAAAGAGACTGGCCCCACAGGCCAAGACCAGCCTGGCCCTATAGGTATAGTAATGGTCTCAAAAGTTTGGTAATTTGAAATATTTAAACCCTGTTTAGTATTTTGAAATATTTGAATCCTGTACCTCCCTTTTATGTGAGAATATTGCCTTCTAAGGTAGAATCCTTCATGTTATATACTTCTACATACTTACGTTATTCCTGTTTAATTATAACAAAGCCAGATGGGCTTAGAATCAGTGAAACTACCCTGCCCACTTTTAAACTGGGCAGAACTATCAAGCCAGTCCTGAAATTGCCATGCCCTGGCATACACGCACACAAACAAGTGCACTTATGCATGCATAAAACACACAAACACATTGAAATCTTCATGAAATGATTTAGGTCAAGCATAAAATTTTTCTCTCCTTTCATTAGTTAGTTCCCTTGTCTATATAATTCTCATTTTGATAATCTTTTTCATTTCATGCTTATTGGATCATACCCTTGATCCTTCATTGTCATCGACTCTCACCACTTCTATTTGAATCCTCAGTTCTCCAGAATTCACTTTTTCAAAGGGGGACCCATACATCCCTCATTGACCCTTCTACCAGTCCTTCCAAATTTACTCGTGCACTACCAATGTTGTCGTTACCGAAAGTTTCTTCATTGAAGCATTTTATCTTAAGGTAGTCACCACTTCCTGTCTCATCAAATTCAAACTTCTCATTCCAGCTAGGGTTCGAAGAATGTTGGAAAGTCTTTGTTCTCTGGACAGCCTGAAAAAAGGTTAACAACTGTTGTTAGAGTTTATCACTTAGTACATAATTAGCATTTCCATATCCGCAAACAAAAGTTAAGAATCTGTTTTGTTAATCACTTGACATATCCAATATGTTTATCATCCAGCAAAGATGGAAATCAGCAGAACAAGAAGATATGAGTTCCTGTGGCATGAAGGAAAGAGAAAGACCTACCTTCCCATACTGCAATTTAACAAATGGGTCAGCCTTTCTGGATTTGTCTTTTGCAATAAGATCCTTTCCTTCCACAACCGTGACGTTTATTTTCCTTCCAGTTCTTGAAAGAAAATTTGATGAACCATAAAGTGATTGTTCAGAGCTAAGAGAGTAGTTGCTCAAGCAATGTGAACCATCGGAAAACTGCCATTCTTTCATCACAAGCCTTACCGTCAACTGAAAAATTTATTAAAATTTTAAAAGTCAGTGGGACATGCGAAATGACTGTAAAAATTAATCACCAGTGTGACCAAAAACCAGTATGGTAAGAAAACCACTTCATTTATCTGTTATGGAATATTCATGATCATAAGCAAGTAAAATAGAGTAATTGCTAATTTATTAGACAAAAAGTGACAACAATGCTAGCACAAACTCTGTCCTAAGCATGCTTACGACTAAGAAAAAAAAACTCTCAACTTCAATTTCTTATCACTAATACTGTAAAGTAATGCCTATTCAGCTTGATGACAGATATTTCAAGACCAAATAGATTGGGATGTGTAATCATACTGAATTTTTTATTGTTAGTCAGTATATTTAATGAATTACAAGTATAATACATCATCCCTATTGTTAGGTCCATGTTTGTATTGGCATATTCCGTAGACAAAATTGAGTCTAAGTTGAGATTTGAAGAGCTCACGCGTGATAAATCCAGAGAAGATTTAATTGAAGGAAAGTGCATCACATCTTACACTTTACGTGAGATAAGAGACTTAGAGACCTAGATACATGGATACTAGGTGGTTAGTTAAATTTAATTTACTTAGACTTCAGGTAATTTTCATGCAAAATTAATGTTTTTAAAAAGGCTGAAATTGGGCCCTTGCGGGGTTGATTGAGAGGTCAAGACCTGGGTGTGCTCCCTAGAGGTCATCGTTTCAACTCCTCGCAGCTATCGTTGCTTGTGTGAGTATGGGGTGTCTCAGATGGACTATTAGGGAATTAGTCTAGGTTGAAACCTCGGCGGGAGTAACGCCTGAGATACCTCTAATTGTTAATAAAATAAAATAGAAAAGAAAAGAGAAAAAAAAAAAAAAAAAAAAAAGCTGAAATTGGGTTTCCTTATTTCTATATTTCCTTAATTTGTTATAAGGCCAAATTGTTTACTATTCTATTTAGGACTTTCAGCCTATGTTAAAGGGACTTATACATGAAAATTAACCTTCTCTCTTGCTCCTGAATTCAGAATTATTGAGAGATACTTTGCTCTATTTAAAGATTGTACCTCCCCTGAATTGACTTCCTCAAATGGAACAACAATTTCAACCTTCTTTTCCGCAAAACTCAGCATGCTTGGCTATTACACTGGATTCAGGTCCTATTGCCCAAAATGTAGTGGAATCATCTGCGACATATTTCATCTGATCAAAGAAGAGAAGAATTCAAAATTAGTGCCACCACATGAAATGGTCAAGTAATAACCAGAATATTTTTGAAATGGTCACTAAGGGGGTGTTCGAATGAACAATTTCTATGTATAAGTGAATCAAATAATGTTCTTGTTGTATAGTCAAATTATGATGTGTTTTATTTATAGAAGTTGCTAGCTTGAGAATGAAAAAAATGAAGACCTGGCATATTCCACAATAAAAATTTATTCAATCAAACTAGGCCTTTTAAAGAAACGGAACTTGTGATACTTGATTTCTTATGCTTCAACATTTTAACATATTTTGGCATGCAAAACACGTTTTCACGCATATAAAACAACAAAAAACTTCATCCCCCAATTTGTGGCCAACGCGTGAAATATTTTAGAATGCATTTTAATTGCCCCATCCAGAAACCACCTAAAGGATATACATTTTTAAGCCATAGCCCATCACTCACTTTACAATTGGGAGACATGATTAGCATTATCTATGCAGTACCTTAATCTCACAACTTGCAAGATAGTTGCAGTTAACATTGCCAGGGATACATTCATAGAGATGGAATCGTAGAACTCCTGTATCTTCATGTAAAATCATATTAAATTTTGAATCCCATTCAGGACTTGAGCCTGGTCTCACATCTGTTCTCCTGGTTAATTCTCCAAGTTCAACCTCCACAAATGTCTTCAAATCTTTATTATCGAGGTGCTCTTCTGAGGGACCATCTATTTGTTGCCTTCTGGGGGGGCTTCTTCTCAAGGTGGTACTAGAAAGTTTACTTGCTGAAATAACTGTAACATAAATACTACCACCAACAGCCTTTTTCCTTAAATCTTCTACTGGCAAAGAGTAACAACGGCGGCGAGGTTCAACCATTGTCTTAACTAAGGTGTCAGTCAAAAGTTTAACCTGTATAAGATAAAAATATGTAAACAGTATAAAAAATTAGCCTTTGCATAAAAGAATAGATGTATCATTATGAGCAGCTAAAGTTGCAAAAATAAAATCACAGGCTTTGTTTATTCCAGCAGAAAGTATAATCACGAGAATGTATCAAATCAGCAATGTTCAATGAGGCAGCTATTATTATGCTGGTAATGATTATATGGTATTATTATTGGAATATTTATGAGATGAATAAATATTGTACAACCAGCTATTTTCCTGAAAACATCCTCCCAAAAATACAAAGAAATAAGTTTCCTTCATTATGATATATAATAAAATATGTTTTCAACTGGGTATCAATTCTTTTGCTCCAAAATTTAAGTAGCGGAAGCTATCTGAAACCCTTTCATAGAATTAGTTTCATGTGGGACCTAATACAGCCTAATAGAATCAATATTGTAGTACATCAGTACATGTACCAAAACTATAACTATATAAAGTTGCAAGAACGGAGGCGAGTAGTAAAACAAAAGTGTATGCAATCTTTAGTAATTATCTATGTGGTTATACACAAACATTGATATGATCAGTTAAGAAATTCACCAGCCAAGAAGAAACTCCAGGCAGCTCTGTTGCAGGTAGTGATTGGCTTCCACCACTTCCAAAGGCAATTCCTATTCTCACCGCAGGAACTGATACAAATGAGTACAAAATGCTTTTCCCTCAAGAATTGGAGTTAAGAGAAGCTGTGAATGTAAACCAGAAAATAATTAACAATCATTGATAAATCATACTATCATCTGACACCTAATGGCCTAGGTTATTGGGTTGGAAACTTTAACACAATGTCAACAAACAAAAACATAGGTGGTGACATAAAAGCAAGAGATTTTTAGGCAAACCGAGCTAAAAAGGCACAAGTATAGAAGATACATTGAACATGCTTTCAATAATACTCACCTACTTTGATCTACAAGAGCTCAGTAAAAGAATACAGAAAAATTATATTTAATTTCCACCACCTACTTTTACCAAAGGAAAAACCAAATCCGACTTTCTTCAGCTTCATCAGAAGCTACTTGAGCTTTTCCTTGTCAAGAAAAAGAAAAAAGAAAAAGGAAAAAAGTAAACTGAAGAAAGAAAGATACTTTACATACATCACCCTTGATATGGATGCTGTTTATAACAATCCGAGCAGTTCCAATCAATGGCTTGGCTAACTTAGCAAGCAACAAAATACTCATCTCATTGGTGTCCCAATCGAAACCCAAACGCATGACTCGCTGCCAAAATGCACAAAGAAAGGCTTTGTGAAGATCATTGGTATGATAATAATTCACTACTTGAACAACAGAAAATGATCATCCTACAGCCAACAGACACAAACTATATATATGATGATAAACATGTTTATTATTGGATTGGGGCATTGTATTTGTTCCTTGTTTTTTAAAGCCAAATCAGATATATGTGTCAGAGACCAATGCATGTGTGTCCGTAGTGGCGTAGTTATAAAAGATTCCAGTTTTCTTTGAGGCTGATGACTCAGAACAGTGTCAGACTCCAACACCTGTGCATTTTTACTTGTACAGAGCTGATTACAAATAGAGAACCACTTTCAATATCTCATCTTGTACTCTTCTCAATAAAACTGCCAAATAGACATATGAGCATGCTTAACATTCTGATGTACAATGACTGCAGAGAATTCTATGGAGACAAGATCAAAAGAAAGTGGGTCAAAAGGTTAATCCCACACCTCAAAGCTTAACATTCAAAGGTAACTTCTGACCCAGTCATTGAAACAACTATTATTATATACCACTGAAATCGTTTTGGAGAGCAGTAATACAAATCAATTTAGCAGGAATTCACCCATCCCTTTTTCTTTGGGGTTTTTTTTTTTTTTTTTTTCCCTAAAGAACACCTGTCGCTTTTTCAATCACGAAAAATATCCATTAGATGGGCTAAATGCAAATTTCTGTTCTTGTTTAATTTAGCTCGACTTTTTTTGGCCGTGTCTTATCATTTTTTTAGTCAATTTTAGAAGTCATGGGTGAATTGAAATTTTCACAATGTTTCAGTAGCAGTTACATATGGGTGAATTCCTGGTTCTACAAATAAGAAAGCTAATCATTACTAGCATTTCATGACTATGGCACCAACTCAGACTGTTAACAAATGAAGCTGCCTCCAAACACTCACTGATACATAATAACCAACGTGAAGCAAAACCTAATCGACACATAGAATCAAATAAGGAGTAAATACACATGAATTCAAGGTAAATAATAGAAATTAACAGCATTAGATATGATAGACTATCACTTATAAGAAAATGAATTGACAACAACCTTTTTGTATCGACGTCCCTTCCAAACAAAACAACTTATTCTCTACATAATATCTAAATTAAATAAATAAAATAAGCTATAAAATCGTAAAATTTGAAAAGTAAAATTAGACCAAACCTGATCACCTGAAGTTGACCAGCGTGTACCATGAAGCCCCAAGCTTGGCGGGCATGAACCTAGTGAGAACTCTTGCAATTCGACTTTTTCCTATATGATAGATAGATTTTTTATTGGCACACATCAATTCTAAGATACACATTTTTTAAAAATAATAAATAATAAAATAAAACACTTACAATAAGGCTTGGTTTTCTGTGTTTTAAGCGTTTCTGCACCAAATCAGTTCCAAATTATTAATGAGATTGAACATCTTCTAGAAATAAACATCTTCGGCAGATCAGTTCCAAAATAATTTACATCATTTTAAGGAGAGGATCAAAGTTTATAGTCCCCTTTGAAATAGTCAGGAGATATAATGGCGACAATGACTCAATTACATTCAGACCCATTTATACAGAAAAATTTCTTGAGAAAATAGTCATTGTAGGACTGCAACTGAAGGATTATGGACAAAAAGGCATAGAACTCAAAGAGCAACTGATTTTTTTCACCACCAGAATCAATAACAGTTGATTCAAATATATTTATATGATTGAATATATATATATATATATATAGTTATAGTTATAGTTATATACATGCATATAAATAAATAATTATGTGTACCTGTCTATACTAATGGCAAAATCCAATATATGTGGATCTGGTAACAACTCTGATCCAAAGATGTCATAACAAGGAAATTATTATAGTCCCCTTACAACTGGAACGAATGTGGACTAGCAAGCAATTCAAAAAAATTTATACACATGCTGGTATAACCACTTTATCAATTTTAAGCTGGAGAAGAATGTAAACTAAGTTGTTATACCGGTGAAAAGAATCAATTTAACCATCAAGTTCACAAAAATGTGCAAATAATTTATTCTGACAGTGATATAGACAGAGCAAATCATCGCAGCATATCATCAATAGTGAGTGAACCAAACTAGTCATCTATCAAAATGAAGTGCAGGATTCTCACCTCAACAATAGATGAGAACCTCATCGAAATCTTTGGGTTAATGTAGTTGGGCCAAACTTCCATCAGCAGCTTGTTTAGCCACTCACAGGGCTCTAATGGTGTTATTGGCTGATTAAATATGAAAAAAGGATTAAAAATCAACTCAATCGAGATTAAATTCAGATAAGGAAAAGGAAAAGAAATGGAAAGAAAAAGGTACCGATGCATTTAGTATGACACGCTTCCATTTTTTATTCAAGTCTTCTACAAGTATTCGGCGTTGATAACTTCCATACTGAGGATGAAAAGAGAGAGCGCTCATGTTAGATTCATATAAATTTTTAATATTCATTGTCTCGGATACCCAGATAAAATGAGAATACAACTTTTTAAGACACTAAACATTGTAAAGTAATTATGCAGCAATCCAATGTCCGGTTTAGAGAGAGAGAACCAGAGCCACCAAAAAGAACTTTGTGACCAAGGCATAACCTGAGAGCTTTACCAAGCAAAGATAACAAATGTAACTGTAACCGATAGGCATTTGTAACTTCGCAACAGTCACATAGAATCAAATAGAATGCCAACCTCACTAATACCACTACATTCACCTCTAATGGTGTTCTACACAACACTGCCCATGTGTGCAACTTTTTTTATGTTGACAGCTCTCTCTTCATAATTGAAAACACATGCTTGCTTTTGCAACATAAATCTTAATTCTCAATGTGTTGCTTTCACCAAAAAAGGAAGGAGACATATTGCTTCAATATAGAACTCATTCAACAGATACAAACGTGTCCAAGTTAATGCTTCTTTCTATGAGGAAATTTCCAATTGGCTACCTAAGTGAACTAAAAGCCAGATTGGCTAGCCCCTCCACTGATATCATATTTAGTTCAGAAGAAACACATATTTATGGAGCAGGGAGCATGAAAAGGTGTTGCAGGATACTGGACTTAATCAATTGTAAGATTCCACCAACGATAGTGTAAATATTGCAGTAAAAAAAATTCCCATATTAATAACCCAAAATTTTAAATGATTGAGCACTAAAGAAAAATCAGTTACAAATGCATATGGCATTACTTACTCAAAAAATATATACATATGGCATCCCGGTGAAAAGCAGGGAAGCTAGTACTGAAAATTCTGAATTGCATTTAACAGATTAACAATTCAAGCAATTTACATGCATACATAACATTGGAGGACCACTGAAATCTAATCAAATTTTAGTGCAGAAATGTGAGTTCACATCAAATGCTGTAATACCCTGGGATCCCATATCGCCTGGCTAGAAAAGGTGTCTGCGCTATATATGTAGACTTTGCTCCCCAACTAGTATGACGCGTTTTAAAGCTGTGAGGGGTAACCCAAAGCGGATAATATCATGCCAGTGGTGGGGGTGGGGCGTTACAAATGGTATCAGAGCTGGACTTGTCTCATCGGTGTGTGGGCCATGCTGGAATAGACTGTGCACCCTTAGCACATCCAGCTTGGCATACAGTGGCTTTGGGCGGTGGCAGCAACGTGGTGGGAACCATTGACCCCACGAGGACGTGTGGTTCTATAGGGGGAGAATTTAATACCCTAGGATCCCACATCACCTAGTTAGAAAAAGTGTCTATGTTCTATATGTAAACTTCGCTCCCTAATTAGTATGATGCGTTTTAAAGCTGTGAGAGGTAACCCAAAGCATAAAATATCATGCCAGTGGTGGGGGCAGGTGTTACAAATGCAGGGTGAGGAAAAAGATTGATCATGACAATGGGCGAAAAACTAGTCCAAAAAATAATAATAATAAATCCTTGGATACAAGGTTTGCCGTTTTTATATCCTCCATAAGATGGAAAAATTGTATGGAGAGTTTCCACTATGCAAACATTATGTAGTAAAGTATCACCCAACAAGTTTGGATGTCTAAGACTTGGTCTCAAAGTCCCCTACAACAATTCCTCAATATTCCAAGCCAGCCACCTTACCTCCAATACAAAAATTTCACTCCAAAAAAAGGAAAGAACAAAAAAAAAGGTAATATCTAAGAAGCATGGACACGGACACGGACACGAGTACGACACGACACTAACACGCCGATACAGAAAATCTTAAAAAAACTAAGACACGACACGTCAGGGACACGACAATAAATAAATAAATATTTATAATTTATATACATATATAATTGATAGTTCCATTATACACATCAAAAAAGAATTAAAATATATGAGGAAATAAAAGATATATTTCATAATTATATAAACAAGCAAGACACTTGTAACTTCATAAGTCATAATGAGTTATTAAGTTGTAACAATGACATTTAACTTCGAGCATTGTTCCATTTTCCACACAAAACATCAAAGAACAAATTCATCGTCATCTATTATCTAATTCCAATTATCAAAATATGCAAAAAGACTTCCCTATTGCATCGTAGGGGTGTCCTACACGTGTCGGCTAAGTGTCCAAGCCTGTGTCTTGACCGTGTCGGGTATAAAAAAACAGAATCAAAAATAACTGGACACCTCCCAAGCGTGTTTGACAATGGGAAGTAAGAGTGTCGGGCAAGTGTTGTGTCCAATACGTGTCGGACACTACATTTCCAGATTTTTTGGAGTGTCGGTGTTTCCTAGGGTAATATCAATCTCAAAACTGACAAGAAATCATAATAATGAACAACAACTTGACTGTACCAATTACTAGTATATACAACACTCCTATAAAGAGAAGTCAGAGATAAAATCAGCAATGGGGGTAAGCATAACAATATTATAATGAATAAAGTCACCCAAAAAGTACAAACTAAATAAAACCATAAGATAATATTTAAGAAACCATGTAGAACCTACCGGAGAGAGAGAGAGAGAGAGAGAATGAAAACAGGAATAGAAACAAAAAAGATAATATAGAACAAGTGAAGGTTGTCATTGCTTTTTCCAAGGGCTTACGTTTCAGACACATATGTACGTGTCCAAGAAAATGGACCATGTGTCAGTACAAAAAACAACGACAAACTGTCATGCTAGTGGACTCTAATATATATATATACACAAAAACGAGGTGCAGACTGTCCCCGACGGGATCGCACACCACCTGGCCGTGCAATTTGTCCTGGATGTCCCGCACTCGATCAGCTCCATGTGTGTGTGTATATATATATATATATATATAATGAACAAGATGTTGATATGACAGCTCTGATAGCTTTCCCTCCGTAACTCTCTTATCTCATTCACTCTACTTTGGGCCACTATTAAAATGAAGTGGCCTATAACATTCTCCAAAGAGATCAATTCAAATTTAGATTTCCAAAAGTTTTCAGGGTAACCTTTCGGCTTCTACCCTACTTCCACATCAACTTGAACTCGGTTAAAATTTCAACTCCACCCCCCCCCCCCCCCAAAAAAAAAAAAAATCACAGTTCAAATTGGTCCAACCTAATTTTCTCTTATCTTAATAACATTTTGATTTTTTTCCTTTTTTTATTAAAACCGTTGGTCCCACCTAACTTCTCCCTCTCCCTAACATTTTGAACCTCTATCTCACGTCGATGTTTTTATTTTTTATTTGTTAAGCAATGGTCCCACCAAACTTCCCCTATCTTTTAGCATTTTGATTTTTTAGTGGGTCCCATTTGACTTCCCCTTTCCCTCTCATAGTTTTAGCCATTCTCACATATTAAGACAAATGACCCACCCCAAAAGATTTGATTGAGGAACAATCAAGATCAACAAATCAAAATAATTTATTTTTTTACACAATTAATCTACTAAATGAGACCTCATAATATAATTCAAATACAACGCATGGCTCTCCACTAGTATATATATCTATACTATGTTGTATAAAAGACAGTATGCCACATGGCAAGCCTCTCAGACCTATCCTTCAAAATATTCAATTCTCATGCATTCTCCTCTCTCATTCATTATGGTCCCACAATCCCAATGATATGTTCATATCACATTGGTCAATTTAAAATTATTTTCCGAATAAAATTACATTGCACTATAACATCTATCAAAGTGATTCGTAGTGGAACCTATCAAGTTCAATCCACGAATCCACAATGAGACATTCTCAATCCAAAGTGGACTTTTTGGTCAAAGCCTAGACCAAAGGTGCCTAATAGCGTAGGGAGACTAATCGGGTAGCGAATCCCATCCTCAGCTAAACCAAGCCCCGGGTGGTAGCCTA
Source organism: Liquidambar formosana (assembly GCA_039720395.1). Lineage (NCBI taxonomy): Eukaryota > Viridiplantae > Streptophyta > Magnoliopsida > Saxifragales > Altingiaceae > Liquidambar > Liquidambar formosana. Next base: position 17,748,782 of record CM077828.1, on the reverse strand, counting down.
ATCGAAGAAGTTGAGCTTGTGCCCAAACCCACCTTTTTCTAAAATCTCAACATGGGATAGAGGAGATTTGTAACTCAATTCAAATTAAGATTCCAAAAATCTTTTAGGGTAGGCTTTTAAGTTTAACTTGTGCTATTTTTGCAACTTTAACTCACGTAACCTTTCAACTTCTCTCCCACGTTCAACTACTCCATCACAAGTGGATCCCACCTAACTTCCTCTTCTCTCTCTAACATGTTTATTTATTTTCATTTTTTATATAAACTATGGGTCCCACCTGACTTCTCCCTCTCCCTAACATTTTAAGCCTCTCTCCCAACCCATTCTTTGTTCTATTTTTTAACTGTTGAATCCTCTTGACTTCCCCACTCTCCATGGAATCCTCTTGACTTCCCACCTCTTTCTCATCTTGATTTTTTCCTTCTCCTTTTTAAACCGAAGTCCCATTCTCTAGCATTTTGATTTTTCGTTTTATTCTTTTAGATAGTAGGTCCCTCTCCCTCCCCCCTCTCTCTTCTCTCTCTCTCTCTCTCTCTCTCTCTCTCTCTCTCTCTCTCTCTATAGGGGAGGGATCAATTTACAACCGGTGTAAAACTTTTTAGTCTTACAACCCTCAATATCTTTTTGTAAGAATAATATTTTGACAATCCAACCGTTGGATTAGGTTCGCTATTCATGTACATCATGCATGCTAAATTTCAAACAAATCGGATATTGGGAAGTATGTCATTCATAAAGTGTCCCAAATTATAATTTTATTTATAAAAAAAAAAAAAAAAATGTAAGTTTACAGATCAAACGTTTCCCAATATCCAATTTATGGCATGCATGATGTGCATGAATAGAGAACCTAATCCAACGGTTTGATTGTCAAAATATTATTCTTACAAAAAGATATTGAGGGGTGTGAGATTACAAAGTTTTACAACGGGTGTAAATGGATCCCTCCCCATATATATATATATATATATAACATATTAAGCCATTCTCACACACCAAGATGTATACACCAACCCCCATAAATTTGATTGAGATCAATTGGTCAAGATCATCTAATTAAATCAAAATAATTGTTTCTTTTTTTTTACACAATTAATCAACTACTACATGATTAAATAAAAGATAGTATGCCACGTGGGAGCCTCTTCAGCCTGCCCTCCAAAATACTCAACTCTCATGTGTTCTCCTCTCAGACATTGTGATACCACCATCCTAATGACATGTCTATATCACATTATGACATTAGTCAATTTAAAAAAATTTCCTTTTATAAGGCATCTAATCCAAGGGGTACTAATAAAGCTAATTGGTGGATTTTATAGAACAGAAGCGCTTCTTTGATTCTACAGTTATTTTTAAAGCTTGCCTGTTTTTATCACCCACCCCTTCAAATTTACATGTAAAATCTTATTGTCAGTTTAACAACAACAAAAATTTTAAGCAATTTTTTACTATAACATTAACAGATAAGCAATATATTTTATCTACATACACAATACTTGTTGTAAATCTTTCTTCTTTTCTGTTCTTTTCTCCTTTTTTTCCTTTTTTTTTTTCAATGAACTTTTACTAGTATTCTAGTTGATAATGATTTATTTTCGTGTCTATTTTTTGTTGTTTAATTTAACTTATTTACATACACACAGAGTCAAGGTCTAGGATTATTGGTCATTATTATAAAATATCATGCACTAGTGCACTACCCCTGCACATTGTCTGGGTCACTGTTAATATGTGTATACATTTTTTATTTTTATTTTTAAAATTAGATTACCCAGTTTAAAAGATTCCTTGCCTAAAAAAAGGAAAGAAAAATATTCATGATATCCAACTTGCAAAAGTTGGTCAAACAAAGCTGAGGGAAATTGAAAATTTAAACCAAAATAAAAATAAAAATAAAAAAATTAAGCCAGACAAAGGAGAATTTAATCCAAAATCCAACAACCAAACCACCGACAAATTTTTTTTTGAAAAAAAAAAAATAATAATAAAAATCACAAAGCCCCTTAAACTTCTTCCATTAAGCTCAAAATTTTCTGTGCGGCCACTTTTCTTAAACACAGGTGTGTGTAAGAATGTAGAGGAACATCATAATTTCTTCACAACATTCCCACAAAAACAAAAAAAAGAAAAAAAAAAAAGAGGGGGGGGTGGTAATCACAAAGGGACTTGCCTGAAAAGTAGCCCAGACGGCGACGGCGAGCGGAACCCAATTGGAGAAAGAGAAAATCCATCTCTCAAAAGCCCAAGCAAGCAATATGAAAGGAACCAAAACAGGAAGATGAGGCTTCTCCACTATCAAATGGTTCAAGAACTCTACAACCTCTTCCACATTGAAAACTCTCTTCTTTGCTCTTCTACCCATTTTAATCACACCCAGGTGAATCAGTCTACAGCTTCACTAACCCACAAACAGCTTGAATTTCTCATCCATGGAAAAATAAAGATCACCGGTTGTTGTTTCTTCAGAGATCTGAAACAGAATTGCCAGCACTAAAACAATTCCCCTGAAAACAGAGAGAAAATAAAAATCACGGGGTTGTTGTTTTTTTCAGTTGAGGTTGCCTAAAAAGGATTAGAAAAGCTGAGGGAATTCGTACAGAGGCTACTTGGGCTTCCGTTTCGGAAGAGAGAGAGTTTCTGAGTCAGCAGGACACGCCCAGAATACGGCAGGACACGCCCAGTTAGAATATCTAGTTAAAACCCATGATAGTTTAAGAGAGACGGTCTCCCTTAATTTATTTGTCCATGTTATGACAGATTATACAACTAATTATACGCTAATTATAGTTATGTTAGATGTGCTTTATCATCATGTGGGTCCCACCAAGCTATCATTTTACGAACCGTTCATTTATTGAGATATTAAATGGACGGTGGTACTTATCCAAAAAAAAAAAACATGGACGGTGGTGATCAGATGGGTTTAGTGGATTGATTTTCTGGTATGGGATGGGACCCACTGGATGATTTTTTTCCTCTCACATGTAATGATTTTCAACAACCGGACCTGTTTGAACATTGATCTGAATGGTGTCGTTGACTTTTCGAAATAGTATATAGAATATACGGCGTATATCACGATAACATCGGACGGTCCTTGTTTCATCAGGGTAGATAAGAGGATCCGTACTACGACCAAAGACCCCTTTTTTTTCAATTTTTATTTATTTATTTAATGGTATTTTAGAAACTTCAACCTTCCTACTCAAGGCAAATAATTACCTATCAATACAAATAAGTAAATAACTGTTAACTTTTTCGTAGATGACTACCAACTTAATTAAGAATGATTACTAACTTATATTACTTGTAATCATATCAACCCGTAATCCCCCCTAATTTATTCAAGTTTCTATTGAAAGTAACGTATAAATACAGTTTTTTTTTTTTTAAATCAAATATGAATTGATTTATTTAAAAACCAAATAATCCATAACGATTAGTGATTGGACTTATTCTGATCCAGTTTTTAAACTCCCCAAACACATCCTAGGAAGATGGCCATTATTTACTGCAGTCGGCACACTATGCTCTCCTTTCACATTCACCAATTGCATGAACAGCACTGTGAAGGATTGAATACTAAAGGAGAGTGCCTTGTGCCAAACCAGAAATACAAATTTGCTTGACAAAGAATGAAAAATCAAATTAAAGGCCTTATATTTCTAAGTATAAGCTTTGAGAAATCATGAATCTATACGTTACTTTTTGAACAAAGACCATTGCAAAGTTGAAGCTGTCTAAATAGGTGGGCTTCATGAGTCATTTTATTTGCTCAAATGTGAATGGAAAAGTTCTACTACAACGCTCAACTAAATTAGCATTAAATGAGATGGGGGCACTGAGGTGACGTTTGGATAGATCTATGGCATCTATATATTTTTTATTTGTGATGGGTCTATGGATTGAGTCAAAAAGAATTACAAAAAGAAGAAGCTGAATAATTTTTTGGTAGGTGCCACTTCTAGGCACTTTCCAATGCATTAAAGCAACAAGTTGTAGTGGGAAGTTATCTAATGTTGGTTTCTACAAGGGGCTTTATTTTTTATTTTTAATTTTTATATTTTGGCTGCGAAGACCATAAGGGCTTGACTCTTCTTTAAAATACCTAATTTCTTGAATTATCATAATCCCTCAATTAGTGTCAATTCCTGTTACTGTTTCATTATTTTTAATTTGTCATAAAAGGAAAGTTCTACTACCCTGCAATCCGTCATTACTAACAATGATAGTACAAAAACTTATATTTAATTGTGGAGTAAAGTGAAAATGTCATAATATTTTTTTACTTCGCAATCTTTTTTTGCTTCACTCTTATTAACCCGTGACAGCTATGTAGAAGAATCACTCCTGATGATAAACACAAAAAAGCTTTGAACATGGGCTTGCTCCACATTATCTACAAATAATGTGTTTTAATGTTTGTCATTATAAAAGTAATGATATAAATTGTTTTGAAAGAGAATACTATGGTTAGGTGTGATGGTTGAATTATTGCGCAGTGATTGGTGTGTTAGATAGACAAGGTGGGTCTTACATGTATGTGCATGATATGTACTAATTAGTGCGCGACAGTTCAACCATCACGACTGAGCATAGCATTCCTTATTATTGTGAAAGTAGTTTTTAAAATGAAGAACATGTAAAACACATTTTTCTCATTAAATTTGAGAAGGAACAAGATGAGACATGCATGGGAGATGGGCATTCCTCTAGATTTACCCCCAAAAGAGGAAAAAGAAAAGAAAATGGCATTCCTCTAGATTCTATAATCTATGTATAGGAAATTCCAGTGTAGGGTTTTCACGTTTTGGACGGAGATCTTATGTCTTCACAACTAGCCAACAACAACTTTGCATAGTTTTGAGGTACGTTCAAATTCCCAGGAACCCCGAGGGAAAAAAAAAGAATGGAAAATTCGCAGGAAATTGGGGTGGGGAAATGGTTTTCACGATACCCCATGCAATGCTCAGAATCATCATATCATGTGCATTTTATAGCCGTTGGATTTACATGCTTTCAATTCTTTTGAATTATATCATTAATGTGGGTTTTTCATTTGTTCCATAGATCTTTCCGGATTATATTAGTTATGAAGCTTCATCATTATTATGTTATGTGTGTTTCTTATGTCTGTCGTAGACTTGTAGCAAGTTACCAACCTGTTTGGTTGTTTATAGCAAGTTTCATTTATTTATTTATTTTTAAAAAAAGAGAACATAATACGAAATAATAAAAAAGAGTACATTTACATTGAGAAAAGGCTACACCATGCATATCATCCATATAAGCATATCATCCATACAAATAGACCAAAAGCCATGTTTGTTTAGAATGAATTGGTATGAGATTCTATTCCATCCAATCCATTCCAGCTAAACAAACATGACCAAAGATTTTTAGTAAATTGACTATTCTAGAATTGGTAATCATTCACGAAAGGACCAGAGCTAGCAGCACGATTTCCTTGCCTAAACGAATGTTTCAAAACTTTCCATCTACAAATGAATATCCTCGATAATATTAGTAACAGTCCAAGATATGTGGCATTCCTTGCGAATATATTTCATAGCAATAAACGAATGTCCTTCAAAGCTTGTAAAAGGTAACTTCCTACAAATTGACTACAACTTCCTTTTTTATTTCGGGAATTAATTCGGAAAACATTCTCCAAAGTAGAATTTTCTTTTATAAAAAATTGAATAATTTTAAAACTCAATCGACACGTCTCAGGTTCTAGGATACTAAAGTGAAATCTGAAATAAGTTAAAAAGTATTTTATGCAATTTGCCCTACTATAACAAATTTTCCTTCATTTTTTTTTTAATTTTTTCCTTTTTAATTTTTTATTTTTAGGAAATGATATGACACTTTTGATACTGCGCCTAATATTCTAAAGAACCAATGGACCACTGGGGTCCTGTAATGGAACCACGAAATGGAGCACAGAATATTTGGCAAAAAGTGAACTAACTGTGGCATACGTGGTGATCCTATGACCATTGGATCCAGTGCACCAGTGCTGAACTCTATGTACTTGTCGAGTGCAGTGATTGCATAACACATGAGGGATTATGCTATTATGCCCATCGTGTGCTTGAAAAATCTATTTTATATTATGTTTAAGAGTTATGTTGACATGGCAGTCTAAAAACATTTTTCTCCAAAACTCTCCTCACCTTACTTTTGGGCTTATTAATGTTTCTCTCTCTTTTTATAGTAATTTTTTTTCCATCTATGTCTTTTCATTTAAAATTTAAAACCTCCTCTTAAAAGGTCATCGGTTGTCACTAAATATATAAATTATATATATATATATATATATATATATTTTTACCAATAAAATATCTAGAATTCGCAAATCCCACGCATCGCGGGTCTCTGCTGGTTGGTATTAAGGCAAAGATATTTTTCAGTTTGTACCCAAATTCCCCACTACTTTGTCCTTTTGGTCTAACTCTAATTTCAAAATCTGTGGAGAGCTATTAAATTTGTGTCATATCCAAAAATATCGTGAGATGACAATTTTTGGCACTTGTGTGAGATGGCAAAAAGTATTGGGAGCTATGTCCAACATCACCCATCAAGTGGAGTGTGAAGAGGCTTTATGAGACATATTTCGTCACTCAATACCCATGATTGACCACAATAGGGGTAACATGGAATCACAAAGCCACTGAAAATGCAGTTGGATTTAATGTTTTGGTGCATTTGTGGAAAGCACTAGCAGTTTGTGGATCAATGGTCAATCTAAAGATAGGCCAAAAAGTTCTGGCACACGTTTATAAACCATTTGGGTATTTGACGTCACACTTAGACTCTCAGAAGAGTAGCGGGTTGGGCCTAGCCAGTTAGGCTTTCGTTGTTATCATCATTGAAAGAGGGCGGCTATTGCAATCCTACAACTTTACATTGTAGACCCCATTTTTTTTTTTAATTTTTAAAATATTAAAGGTTTTATAAAATTAGTTACATTATCTAATAGAAAACATTATTTTAAATAAATATGTAAAAATAAAATTAAAAAAATTCCAAAATATATCATTTAAAATAATTTTTTGACTATTTACAGTTTCTATTCATTTTTACAGAAACTTAAAATTATATATGGCCCAAAAGTCCATTTAAAAAGCAAATTTTGAAAAATATTTCTTTTACAAAGTAATTCAAAGCAATGTTTTTTGATAAACAACTACGGCCGGTTTTCATAAAAACCTTCCATGTTTTTCATAAAACCTTGAAAAGTAAAAAGAAGTGGGTTTTACAAATATGGTTGAGGGGTTGCAATAGCTGTCCTCTCAATGAACTCTTATGTGGATCATGCATGTCAATAATAAGTTTATTTAAGATTAAGAGTTACTTTAGTCATAAATGTGATATTTTTAATGATTAGAAAGGAAAGTTTTTAGGTGTCGATCTACTTGATTTTTGGCATGCTTAACCTACTAAAGAAGATTATATAATCTAGCGGTGTGTTTTGCAAAAATATAAGCCATAGATAAAGTTACAAAAATTTGTGTAAAATCTTGTATAAAAAATTTATATATGTACAATTGTACACCTGGGTTAGGATCAAGGGACAACTTTTTACACAACTTTTGAAGTTGAATGTAAAGCTTGCATTGATAATGTGTGCAGTTGTTTGCTGATCGAGAAACCTCAATAAAAGCTTAAGTGAAATAATTCCCAATGATTATAAAATCATATACACAATTTACATTACCAATTGTAAGGTACTGTAAAAAATTTACATTAACAATTGTAGAGTAACTTCTTTTAGCTAGGGAACCTACAGAAGTACAGAGGCTTGGTTCTTGTTCTGTCTTTATAAAGCCGGTGGGCTTCTTTCCTTTATCCATTCTCTTAGAAGAAGATTCATTTGACCCTTGAAATTTATACTCTGAGAAACCTTGCCATGCTTTCATTTGGCCCAGATGACTGTCCAATTTGATACATGAGAAATCACTCCATTTAGTTTCAATTATAAGGTACTGTATATCATTTGTATTGGTAGATCTGTGTTGGGTTTTGAAAACTTTCTCTGGACACAGTATGAATTTCAGATGAAGGCAGGGTCTGTATTCTTTTAAACTTAGCTTCATATCCAATGAGGGAAGGAAAAATGAAAAAGAATAAAGATGTAGGCTGTCATTTTGCTTAGATAAAAAAAGTAGTAAGTGATCACCTTGCATATGACCACCAAATTTGATGGCCGAATGGTCAATGGAATGACCAAATACTTGAAAATGGGCTTTTTTCCACATCAATGAAATAAATCATCCTACTCATAAACTAGAACATATTTGGCGACAAGACTTCAACTTTTATAGCAGGGCTGTGTGATTCTGATAGTACTGCACTTGGACCAACTTTGTGACCTATGGCCATTGGCATACCCCCCCCCCCCATATGTCATTAACCTATTCAACATGGCTGCACTTGATTAAACATCATAACCCATTTACAAGCTAAAACTAATGAATTTCGGCATCCATCCATTTTGACCATACATCCATGTCAAACATAATAACATTTATATTCGTTTCCAAAATTTTGAAAAATATTTGAAAGCGTTTATATACAGGATCGAAGTTATCACTTAAAATTCAACAATTGAAATGGCAACATCCAAAAAACTTTCAGGCCAGACCCCAAATCCATCTACAAGGCATGGTGCTGGCATTTCAGTACTCCTGCTGCAGCAGAGTGTATGAGAGAGTGACGGTACAGGGTGGGGTAGCTTGGTTAAACCTGCAAACACAAACAAGATTAAACTGATGGAATGAAACAAACCCAAATACCTCAAAAACCTCAGTAGGATTGGAATTCAAACGCATTGCATTTGCTGCCAACCTACATTACAAGCTATGGTAGTAGAAATGTAAAAAAGAAGTGCATGCTCATAGTTCCAGCCAAAAAAATAAAAAATAAAACCCCCAAGGAAGAACTTAAAATACATCACAAGAACTGCTCTGGAAGGATTCTCATCAACCTAGACGGATGAAATTGGACCAAGGGTTTGACACACAAAAAAAAAAAAAAAAAAAAAAAAAAAAAAAAAGGAACAGAACAATGTGGATCCTCTTAGAAAATGAGCTATAAATTTTTTGGAATGACTCACTGCAGCCTACACTCCATGCCTTACGTGATGGATTAATGTGTAACTAAGGTGTCATGAAACCCCATAATTCAGTGATCACCAGACATAAATCAGGCTATAACTAGAACACTCGAAAGGAAATTCATTGTCCCGTTCAAAATTGAAAATTTAAATAAATTTGAAATGAATAGATTGAGAGGCATAAAGCTCAACTTACAAACAAGTTAGTGTCCATAAATTCTCGCCGGCGGTGTTGGTTTTTGGTTCAAGGGAGAGGTGAGGTCTGCTTTTCATTTTTTTTTTCTTAAATCTGAAATGGAAAGTAAAAGCTGAATGGAGGGAGGGGGTTAAGTCAAACAGGTGAATCCATATGCATCAATCCAATTATTTTGGGGCCATTAGATCGTGTTTACTTTGGGTGGATGGCTGAGATCAGTTGGGATGATATACCTTAAGTCAGCAGCTGCTGACTTGATCACTACCATATATATATGGAGGGTTGCTCAAGTGTAGGATATCCAGAATATCCCACACATGATCAAAGTTGTATATATATGAATGTATGTATGTGACATCAGCACCCCTTTAAAAATGTTTATAGCTATATATATATATATATAGGGATTGGGATAAGGGAACACATCTATACACATTTTTCTACAAATCAAGAATGGTAAAAAAAATTATGTCCATGATCCAAGACTAATACATCGGAGTTGATCGAGACCTGGATGTTCCAAAAGTATGCGCATATTTTCCACACACAACTCCAAGCTGTACGATCCCAACCACCATCCTCATCATTGAAGTTCCATAGTATCAAGCCAGCCCCTTATCTCTTCTATAGGTCAAGCCCCAATTTTACTGATGATTGATGAATGAAGGGACTTTCACAGTTTCACTTTATAATACATCTTAAAAGAAGCAAATAAGCCCTTTTATCAAAAGGCCCACTTTTTACATAATATATTTGCAAATGCAGCCCTGAACTTTACATTCCTACCTTTAAATTTGTAACTTTTTTACAAAGAGCCCTATTCATTTTTATATTTATCTTATTTTACCATGTTAAGTATTTCACATATGTTAAATATAATTTCATGCATATACATGCTTTTAAATTGCAATCGCAAATATTACTTCAATCTATAACATTTTATTAATCCAAATTTTTTATAATAAATATATAGTTACAAAACCTCCCATTATAAGCGTATATGTATATATATATATATATATATATAACACAAAGATAGGGATGGATTGATAAAAATGTTAATGAAAAATATTTATGTTATGTGACATTTATATGTTAAATCTACATAAATTTGTATTATTTATTTTCTCAGTGTCACATACTTTTTGCACACTACACACCACTTACTTGTCTTATAGGTATTTAATTTGTAATCTTTTAATTTTAAAATGTTTATAAGAGTTTAATTCAATGTTTCTTCCAAGATTAATAAATAATATCTATCATATCTCTTAATTTATATCAATAATTTCAATATATCCATTAATATATCAATGTTTTTGGACCCTCGATATATCCATCGATATTGATATTCAAGTCTTTGATTGTGCCCGGAACCAACCACATGTATGTCGTTGGTTACCTGAGAGGAATTTCAACCACATAATTGATTGCATAGTGCCAGTACAAGAGTCACTAGATGACTTGTTGGCCAATGAGGTATGATTGTGCATCCCATTGTTAGTGTGATATTATTTCACTTGTACCATGTGTCATTTTGGCAAATTCTATAATCTCAAGTTTACTTCTTCGAGGTAGAGTGGGATGCATACCCTAGTCACAGATCTCTTCATCCATTTCAAGAGCTCTTCATCCATTAAGTGGTTAGAAAAATAATCCAACATGTACTTATTTAACAAATTGAGGTAATTACTAAGGAGGTACCAATACAATACCTTCAACTTTGGTGGTCTTGTCTATGACAACGACGAAGTTGGGGCTATAGCAACAATTGTTGGCCCAGGGGAGTAACTGTCCTGCCTAGAAAGAGCCAACTCAGATGCAGACGAGTCACGGTGAGTAGAGGTATCAATCTTATTCTTCGATTGGCCTTGTGTCTTGGGCTTTGCTTCAGCTGCTGCCAATGGAGTACTAAATGAACGGGTTATCTGCCTTAGCTTAGTTAGCATCTCCAATTGTGTTTCTGTATCTTCCTCATTGAAGCGCTTCATAAACAAATCCACTACTTCCTGAAAACTCTCTACTGGTTCAGGCTCCTTAGGGGGGACCTTCATATCAAGTTTTCTCCAATGAGGATCAATGCAGTCTAGTGGAATAGGCCGACCCTCCGTTTGGTACCCCGCAACCTCATGGGCACAAGGTAAACCGTGTGTCTGACGATTGGTGCACCCACATGCGGAAGCATTAATGCCAACTGAATTAGATCGCCTCAACTGGGCTAAGACATTCTCTAGTGCACTAATAGATACCACACCCCTAAGATCTTTGAACTCAGTCCCTTTAAATTTATGTTGCGCCGTTATTAAACTCTTTTGAAATGATGCCTTGATTTTGGTGTGTTGTAACTCAATCAAACTGTGTATCTGTGTCCACGATGACTCAAAATTCAGTTGACTTGGTCCAAATTGCTGCTTCAGCCTTGCATGTGCGTTCTCCGTCCTAGTAAAAGCAAAGAAAATTTGTTAATATCAACAATTTGAAAAAGTTTATGGTTGAAACATATAGCATGGTATCGTTGAAAAAGTTACCTGTTCAATGTCACATTGCCGAAGTGCATACATGTGTCTGTCCAAGCCGCCACAAATCTATCACTATATGGTGTCAACCAAGTAGTTGATACATACTGTAATGGCTCGGGATAAGTACTAAACTCTCTCTGTAGTGTAGCTAAATGCTCATGGTACTCCGTTGAAGTGGAGGACAACACAAGTACATTCCAATATCCAATAAACTTATCAAACTTCTCCTGCGACTCGAACATCTCCTTGCACTTCGCTATTACATTCTTCGAAATATGCCATCTACACAACAGATGCCTAGTGGTGGGAAAAACCTTTGGAATGGCATTCATTAAACCCAACTCTCGATCTGTGACAATCACATTAGGCATAACACAATGGTCCTCCATGATACTACGCAATATACGTAATGCCCATGTGTAGTTTTCTTCCTGCTTAGACTGAAGGTATACAAATGCAACAGAAAATGTTAACTCAGTTGATGTGACCCCCACAATCTCGAACAAAGGAAGACAATACTTGTTCGTCTTGTACGTGCAATCCATTATCAAAACATGTGGAAATGTACGCAACAAGTCCACACTACAAGGGTGTGCCCAAAACAAGTCCATGGCAGTCTCGGTGGCATTAGTACTCCTATGCCATGTAATGTACTTGTACTCTGCTAACTTATCCAACAAATACTGCATTTGTGATCTCCCAGCCTTCTCTGCAACCTTGTACTTTTGACGTGCGTTGTAGATTGTCCTCATGGTGCTTGCATTGAGGGCATCCTTTTCCTTCAAAGTAACCAATATGTCTTTTGGCCGAACCAAGCTCTTGGACATATCAACCAGTAATGAGGTCTCCTGTTGTGACAATCTCCCTGCATATGAGTGCCCCTTAAAATGTTCAGTAGCCGGATGATTGTGCACTCCACATAGTACCGCCAACATCCACTCATCCTCTGTCGGCAACTTTACACCCTTTAATGAAAAAGGGCAACCACACTTCTTCGTGCCAGTTTCTCTTTTTCTCTTCTTACTATCAGCCTCAATGTTTTTGTTCTTGCTTCTATAATTACCACCCCTCTCACAACCAAGCATAATCCTTGGTCTCCTACCTTTGCTTGTAACATCAGATTTGTTGACAACAATCACAAACCCATTTTTCTTCCCAGCTTCCCGAGCCCACTTACATAAGGCTTCTCTACTCTTGAAAACCTACACAAAAAAGAACCTAATGCAAGTAACACATACACATATATTCAACCTATATACAATAAAGGTGTAAATTACCTCACCTCGTAAGTAGTGAACTCACTACTATAATCTGTGACCAAATCCGACTCAACCAAGCTGTCTCGAGTGGAAATGTCAGCCTGCAAGAAATAAAAAATATGCAAAAAAGTGCAGTCAGCAACTGTTCGATTTCTCATAACCGAACACTTCTAATGAGGTTCAGCCATAGGAAAAAGAACACTTGTGAAGAGGTTCGGCCACAAAAAAAGTAATAATAATAAATAAATAATGAAAAACAATTCTAATGAGGTTCGGCAATAAGAAATGAACACTTATGGTGTGGTTCAATTATAGAAATCCGAACCTCATAAAAATGTTTGGTGACATAAATCCAAATGTTTTATTTAATGTTCAATCTTCACTTTTCGAATCTATACTACCTGTCAATTTCTCAGGATCGAACATGACGAACTCAAGCAACAACTAAAGCTTGTAAAAACTCAACTTAGAATGCAAATATACTCACCTTTCCACTACTGCAATCATCCCTGATGATGATTTGCTTGTCCATTCCTCAATAAAACGTGATAAACACCAACTTTGAATGTGTATAAGGATTTGGGGTTAGGGTGGTTAGGGTTTGTGAGAGTGCAGTTTATGAGGATATAAAAGATGAATGGGTATGAAGTTGGAAGCTGTAGATAGGAAAGTTTTTTTTACATTTTTTATTACACATGTCCTTATTGGTAAAATTTCAGGAGGGTAAAAATGTAATAGCATATTATTTTAAATAGAGGGGGTGGAGAGCACTTTGTGGGGTGGCAATAGACTTAGTCTATACCAAATAATCAAGAGTTCAAAGGAAAAGAAGTTTTGAAAAAGAAAAAAATACAATAACAAGAGAAGAACATAACAACAATAGCAAATGAAAAGACAACAACATAAGGAGGTCCTAGTCCCAAATCCACATATTCACAAATGAATGTTTTTAATTTAAAAATTAAAAACTAAAAAAATAAAAAAGGCAAAGGAAGAGAACACGCAGCAGCAGTGGCAGCAGAAGGAGGAGGCAGAGGCAAAGCAAGTATCGTGTTGGATTCACACTCCCAACTTTTTGGGAATAAGGATGGGAGAATCTTTCAATCCGATGACATGAGGTTTGAGTGTGGGAGTGGCACCTAAATTTGAAATAGGAAAATAGTGTTATCAAAGCTTTTGTTGCGATTATGTCTAGAATGGAATGAATTAATTATCTACTTTAGTATCTTATTGAGCAAAAATGATGATATTGTTCATCCACTAAACAAGAATTTAGATTTTTGGAAAATGGGCTGCAAGTGCTACGTGTCACAAGTCTATCTCCATATGTGGACGACCTCACGAATATTCATAAATGTCCAAAACGAGATATTGTAATTGTTTTAAAAATGCAAGTTTTCGATTGAACAACAATCAGTCTCAAATCAATTTGATTTTTGGCACGCATCACCTACATGATAAGGCTATGAGGCTATCTAATCCAAAAGTTCGTTTCGCAAAATACAGGTCATATGTGGAGTTTTGGAGGGTGACTTAACACAAAGTTAGGGTAAGTTAACCACATAAGTAGGGGACTATATATATATATAATGGATGACAATCAATTAGGGACGTACTGATTATATCAGCACCTACATTGGGGGTTGTACCTCGTGCATTGGTGGGTTACGGGGTACATTTGGGATTTGGCTAGCACATCCCTACTAGAACAAGACAGTACATATAATATATAATATATGGGTCACGCAAGGGACACAATTTTATACAAAGATTTTGACATAATATTTAATAACTTGCTACATGACTTGTATTTTACGAAACCAACAATTAGATTAGATATCCTTCTCATGCAAAACCGTGCATGTCAAATAGACAATAATGTAAGGGAACGTTCGAGCTATAAGAACCGTAGCTGTCTACCAAAGAAGGAAAAGAGAGTTTCCAATCCTTTAGGTTCATCAATGATTTCACATAAAATAATGACAAATTAGATGGGAGAAGACGAAGGTAATGACACTTCATTAATAAAGAAAGAAAAAGGAGATGATGACGAAGAGGGTGATGAAAATTAAATGTATCATGAATTTATGATTACATATGCATGAGGATCAAAATTACGATGCGTTCCTCCAGGAGCCATGTCTAGAGGGCAATATCACCCATCAAGTGGAATGAAAGAGGCTTGAGACTTCATCACCCAACTCGTGATGGACCACACTAAGGATAACATGTAAGCACAAAGCCACTGAAAATGAAGTCCATTTAATGGTTCGGGGCATTTGTGGAAAGCACTCGCAATTTGTCAATCAAAGGTCAATCCACAGATGGGCCAAAATTTTTAGACATATTTATAAACTATTTGGGTATTTTGACGTTTCACAAACAGTCAAAAGAAATGATAGTGGCTGGTTGGGTTAGCTAGGCCTTCACTGTTCCCATGGTTTTAACTTTCAAATCTAAGGGACACTGTCAGTCTTATAGTTTAGGTGCTATTTCTCCCTTCTGCTCGTAAGGGGAAGATTTGGGGTTTAAAATTAGGCCCCATCTTATGTAACGGAAAAAAAAAGGGATTTTATAAGGGGAAGGTTAGTGGTTCAAAATTTGGCCCCATTTTAACTTGGGGTTACCGGAGTGGGGTGAACCTACCTATGCTTAGGGTGCAGGGTATGTTACCATAATAATAATCATGGACCTTGTTTTCATGTAAAATTTCAGTTCTGCATAGTTTGAGTGAACCATTATGTTGAACTCACAACTGAAGAGACATGCACAGCTACAGGGAAAAGAAAAATACATAACAAAAATAGTCTTTTGGCTAACCATTTATCAGCCAAAATTAGAGACCCTGGTGAGAACCCCATTTTATTTAGCCAGTTGAAATAAAGAAAAATATGGGATTAAAAATCTATGGTCACGGATGGAGTTGGGCACTGGTTTATATATAGACATCCCTAGCAAGAATGTACATCCATCCAAAATTAAGAAACAATAATCTATCGTTAAGGGCGATTTCAATATGGATGTTAAGTAGCGTTGCGACTCGGTTTGGTTTGAGGCCAAAGTAGAACCGACTCGACCTAGGTCAGTTCTGGAAAACCAGAACCAAACCAAACCTACCCTAGAACTGAACCAAGCCAAGTTCGGTTTGGTTCTCGATTTGCCAGTATTTAATAAACTTGCTTCCAAACATTATTTATTTTGATGAAAAAAAAAATTATAGTGAATTTGACAAGGTAGGTGCACCATATACTATATTTGTTTAAAATTCCGTATCAAATACAAGCTCCGAAAAAATTAAAAAGAATACATGAGATGATAATAGAACACATTAGATGAAAACAAATGAAAACAGAAAGCGTGTGATTTGGAACTATGATCTTTCACAGTGTTAACAGAGGATTAAAATCAATCCATTCAAATCCTTGGTAAATCTGCCGATAGACACGGTCCTAATGGATGGGTACTTCAAGATAGAAATCCAATAACAGACACCATAGAACAAGGTAGTGCATATCATTGCTTCAATTTTCTTTGTGAAAAGAAAAACAATTTATTGGAATTTATTCCAGAGTCACATTGTTTCCCGCAAGCTCTAGAAGGAGAAAAATATGTGAAAAAACATATTCAGCATAGGTTTCTTTTGTCTGTTATCACAGTAAACAGGATTTAAAACCCTTCTCTAATTCTTTTTTCTTTTTTTTTTGTGTATCCAAGTTCTTCCGTATGAACGCAATCTTATTTATTCTACGCTTTATCTTGACTGGGTACTAATAAACACTAGACAGTATAGCCATCAGACCAAAAGGTTTACAATGGTAAGGTGTTTCATTTTCATCAGGTTTACATTTCTGGCAGGCTTCAGTTCTGTTCTTTTCCCACATTTTCTCACCCATTAGTCCATTATCACACTTGTGCCCTAACCCTAACCCTAACCCTAACCCTAACCAAACCTAAACCCAAAATGTGAATCTCAGAGCTAAAAAAATGTGAATGTCAGATACTTACATGTTGGGAAGATGATGAATGTGAAGAAGACAAAGCCGTCTCGACCATGAGGAGTAGCTGAGAAGATGCAGAAGGTTGGAGGCTCGGCCGTGAGGGAGAAGACCGTTGAGGAATTGAAGGCTTGAAGCCGTTGAGCTTTGAGCGGCGAGGAGAGATAGACGAAACCCTTACTGATGTTAAATTTACCAAACAAACTATGTTGCCTCTCCCTTACCATGTTCGTGGTTTGGTTGGGTTGGATTCTAGTTGGTTCGATTTTAGTGTAAATTTTGGAACCAAACTAGAGTGCTTCGATTTGGTAATTTTCAAACTAAAATCAAATTCTATTAAAAAAAATTAAATTAAACAAAAAAATATTGGTTTAATTCCGTTTGATTTCGGTTTTCACTAGATTCGGATATGAATTTATATTTTATACTTTTATAGGTCCATCAGATTATCAAATCGGAATGGATCAAAATTATTTCTTCTCGGATCGGATTCGGATACTGTGATCCAATTGAAATTTGACACATTGACATGTATAGTTTTCGCCTATCAAGCAGTATCAAATTATGGATGGTTGGATATACATGACAAAAAGGGAAAAATGACAATTCTATTTAAAAATAAAAATGATTTTAATAATAACATTAAATATTGTCTATTAAAGTGTGTGTGTGTATATATATATATATATATATATATATAAATTGAAGCATATTAACATATGTAAATCAAATTAATAAGCAATTTACATATTGAAGTTTAAACCAAACCAAATTAATTTGGTTTTTAAAGTTGGAATCAAAACCAAACCAAATAGGAAAAAAACCAAGCCAAATCGGTCAGTTTGGTTCGATTCGATTCACAGTTTTAACCCAATCCATGAACACCCCTACTCCTTGTAGCTTGTTTGGCTTGAAATATGTGTTGTGAGTCACAAGTCAAGTTCCCAAAAAAGTAAAAAATAAAAATAAATAAATAAATAAATAAAAAAAAGCAATTTCAAGTATCATAAACTAACCTAGCATGACTATATTTAATTATTTTTCCTTTTTTTTAACAATAAAAAGGAATAGAAAGGGGCAATCAATCATACCGACTTTTCTTGAGCATGACTAAAAATTACTCTTTGTGCCAAAGAGCCAATTACTAGATGAACCTAGACGGACCTACTAAGAGAGGAACCGCAACATTCTCTTAAATTAGTTGAGTTGCAACTTGACGTCAATCCCACTGAAGATTAATGGTTCCCATGCATAATAAGACCATTAAGGTACAAAACATGTTATAATATTGGCCCTGAGATTTGAACCCTTGACTATCTAACCTTGTATACCTCTATCACTAAATCATTGCCCTAGTAGTACATATTTAATGGTTATAATAAAAAAAATTTAGACAAATGACAATAATCTAATATATAATATATCAAATAAATCTAGTTTGATGATGTGACATATCTTTCTATTATTCTCACTTACATACTCTCTTCACGTTCATTCATTACCTTTAGTGTAATTATTTGGATAATGAATTGAAATTTTAATTTTAAAACTAAATTTCAAATTACAATTCCTATTATCATTAATGATATAATAGTTTAATGACATTTGTCTCAATTGTTAAGTTGTTAAGTAAGTGATCTTGGGTTCAAATTTGTTAAATTCACGAAATTCCCCAATTTTGAATTTTCACTATCATTAGTGATGACAACCATTAATTTCTTAGGCTTTGTATGGATTGAGAGAAATAGAGAAAAGAGAAAAGAATCTCATTAAAAGAAAAGAAGATAAGAGAAGAGAAGATAAAACAACTTTCTCTTCACCTTGTTTGGTTTCTCTCCACCCTGTTTGGCTAGACTTCATCAAGAGAAGATAAGATGAAGTAATTACACGCAATTATAATATTATCCTTTTATATATTAAACAAAAGTTACCCACCCTTTGGTAGCCCAAGTGGTTAAGGCAAACTTTTGTGGTTAGGACTTGATTCCCCGTTATGACAATCTAGGATTTAAGTGGGGGACCGTGATGATGGGTTGCTGCACTACTCTCCCCGAAGGTTTAGGTTTCATGGGTGAGTTCAAAAGGTCTTGTTGTAAGATAGTTTCCCGCTACTAAAAATATATATATATATATATATATATTAAACAAAAGTTACATAGGGGTATTGTCATTTCATCACTCACTTATCACCTTTCTCTTATTTTCTCTCCAAACCTTTCTTATTTTTTCTCCAAACCTTTTAATTTGGGGAGAAAGGGAAATGGTACTTTTTTTCCAATTTATCCTCATTTTCTTTATTTTCTCTCCCAACTTAACAATCCAAATGAAGAAAATAAAAGAAAAATAATATATATATATACTGTATATTTTTCATTTCTCTCAATCTTTACATTGGTTTGGAGTTTTTTTATTCAAGATGATGATTTTTCTTTTTTTTTTTTGGGTAGAAAAGATGATGAGTTTTCACTCAGGGTGCGTTTGGTTCGGGGAAAGTGAATGTGATGCCAGGGAATGGGACATTACTTAGGAATGGGAATGTGATGAATATTACCTATCCCCATGTTTGGTTGGTTGGGAATGGGTAGTAGGAATCCTTTGTATATTACCTATCCCCACGTTTGGTTGGTTATGAACATGATTCCCATTTTAGATGAAATTCCTACATTACCCTTAGCCAAATGGGTGTTCAAAAAAGTAGATATTGGATCTCTTTCACACAGAAGAACTTCTTCACGCCTGACCCTCAATCTTTTTCTCACCATAGCATCGATCGTAAACGGCTAACCTTGGATCTCTTTCGCATCATAGCATCGATCGCAAACGGCTGACTTTGGATCTCTTTCGCACTATACCATCGATCGCAAATGGGGGTTTAAAAAGTAGATCTTACACCTGTTGCCTAAAGAAGAACTTCTTCACGGCTGACGTTGGATCGTTCAACTCGCCTGAATATAGGGGATATTCACCAATGTACTGTGAGAAATCGACACAGTTCATCTTGGATCTACATCCACAGGCGTCGACACAGTTCATTGCTTTTGTCATCGCATGTGCATCGTCAATAACCATCGACGGCAAATATTTCACCCATTTGAAGGTATGATTGCAATTATGCCCATAGTTATATATTTGATTTTAAACTTATTGCACCTCGAAAATGAATTTACTAGCATAAATTAAAGTCCACTAAAATATTGGAATTAAAAATTGAGGCAATATGAGCAAAAATTGGTGTGCTTTTTTGGTTTCCAACTTGGGCTGGTTGTGATGTGGGGAAAAAAAAAATAATATTTCATCTTGAGTGAAAATAATTGAATTGAAGTTACTGTTGTGAAATTTTTACGCATTTAATTTATGAAATTTGATAAAAGTATAATTAAAAGTCAGAGAATATGTGACTTTGCATAACAATGGTTAATTATTGATTTGAAATAGTTGATTGAGTTTGTCTGCAATTGATATAACATATGTCTTGGAGCAGAAATTGATATAACATGTTTTCGAGGACACATTTGACGGGTTTTTTTGTTTTATTTTTGTGTTGTTTATATTTCAGTAATAGCAAGGAACAGTTATTCACCTTCCATTCCAATTTTCATTATAAACTAAGCATGAAACTTATTTTTTGATTACGTTCAAAGTATGACACATTATCCCGGTGTGAGCATGTAGATACATTATTCATGTAAGTACAATTGATATTACATTTTGATTCGTAGGTTGACACGTGAAATAATGTCTCATTCGACCAACCTCTTGCCACCTAATTGTGTGAGAGCAGCACCTTACTTGTGTGGATGTGGATGTCGAGCAATCTTGAAAATATCACATAAGAAAAATAGCAAATTTTGCTTGTTTTACTCATGCCCTGGTTACATGGTACGTAATATGCAATCTTGAAACTATTGCTGTTAATTTACAATATCGTGTACAACTTTAATAATTTTGTTCTATTTCAATTATTACAGGAAGAGAATGGGCATAGTTGCAATTACTTCGCATGGTGTGTGCCTATAGACGATGTGCAAACAACAGATGATGCTTCATCAACGTTCACTAGGGATACAACGCGTAATGGGAAATTAAACAACATTGTACCTACTCACATTGAGTTAAGGATAATTTTGAAAGTATCTATAGTATTGATAATTATGTATTGAGTTGTAAGTGTATTGTAAAACTGTGTAATGGGGTATATTTGGAATGTAACTTTTTGTTTGGACAACTGACTTAGGTCCATTTTGACTATGTAACTTAATGTAAATTTTGTGTAAATTCATATCCATTCTAATGAAGTATATGTTGGGCAGGTTTTGTAAGCAATGTTGAGGAAATCAGCACTTCTTCTATTGGTGAATATCGACCTTATGATGCACAAGTTATGCTTCACTTCAAGTTATAGACCCTATTTATTCCATAATTGAACCGACCATATTATGTACAATATATGCATTGTTAAAAAAACTCAACCAAGTTAATTGAATATGGTAAGTTGCTAGTGTTTTAGTCGAATATTGTCTGTTATACTTGACTCCAAAACATGGCTTAATCTTAAGTCATTTTGTACTTCTATTTGAAGTAGTAAACTATAAGTAAGTTATGGTCAACTATAACTGAGAAGCACATTCGTATGTACTTTCTATTTGTCATAGTCGACTACACTATTTTATAGTCGACTATAAATGACTACCGCATACAGTTTGACTATAAATGCTCAACAAGTTGTTCAAAAAACTAGCCGTTATATTGAATTCTAGATTGTTATAGTCGACTATAAAAAATTGTAGTCGACTATAACAGACATAACAAACCTAATGATTTAGCAACACTATAAAATTCCATGTTAAACTATAACAAACAAAACGTTTGGTTAAGTCTTATCAT
This sequence comes from Liquidambar formosana, assembly GCA_039720395.1. Taxonomy (NCBI): domain Eukaryota; kingdom Viridiplantae; phylum Streptophyta; class Magnoliopsida; order Saxifragales; family Altingiaceae; genus Liquidambar; species Liquidambar formosana. The sequence goes on along the minus strand of CM077828.1, from coordinate 17,726,805 downwards.
CATCACTTACAATTGATAAGAATGTATTATCATTCAGTTCATTAAGTTAACATGTACACCAAAAGGGGTTAACATGTACATCAAAAAGTATATAAACTAGAGTTTTCTAATAAAATCAAAAAACATATCCCACATTAATCAGCAAGCACAAATGTCATAACCCAAACAACTAGGGGTCAAGCTGATAAGGCTCAGTAAGAGTACGAGCATCATAATTTGCATGGGCTGGATGTGGTAGAGGTGGAGGTAGAGGTGGAGGTGGAGGTGTAGTTCGTCGAGCATATCGCTCTATAGCCATCAAAGAGTGTCGGACTGCGCAAATGTCAGTCTCCGTTCGAGCCAAACGGCTATCCACCTGGCTACTAAATATATCTCCATATTGCTTGAGGGTGTCCATATCGTATCCAAGTTCACGCTGTTTGTCCTCAATTGCAGTAAGTTGCCGTCGAATATCACTAAATCCTTCAGTTCATGGTGTTTAGAACATCCTGAATGCCTGCGCTAGGCTTGAGGTGGTGGTATAAGCTCATAGCTGTTGCTCTTCTATGTGCACATTTGCCCTTGTAAGTGTTCTGGATTCTCTTCATCATCGTGTTGTGCCTCATTCTCATGTATTACCTCCCCCAGTACACGTTGAACCCACTCCCCATGCATCATTCTCTACAAATCCCATAATATGAAGTGTGGCCTTTGTGTACGTGTCTTTCTTCTTGGGTTTGTATACATCCAACTCATTGTCTAATGGTACATTATAAAATTCAAAGATCGTAGTGAGAGCCATCCCATACGGCAGTGAACCCCTGTTTGGCTTTGATGCATACTCATTAAGATGGTGAAGAATAATAAAGGACAAGTCAAGTTTATGTCCATTGAGGACACACTAAATGATGAAAATTTCAAATATACTGACATTGCTTTTACTGCCAACTCGGGGTATGATATTATGCGTAATGAAACTATGAATGATACGGGGAATGGGAATGAGTGCTCTGATATTTGGGGGTTCATCAGACTCAATATTTTGATTATCACACATTTGTTTGATGGTTGCAAGTTGACTATATCCATGGTGGACAATCGGATAGTGAGAACCATATCTCAAAATTGTGTCAAATTGGGAAAGATGGAAAATATGTGCAAGTGTGGGCATGTTGATTTCAATGTGTTTCCCTTTTCACCCATGACTGAAAATGCTCAGATTGCTTTTTGAAATGAGAAAAGAAAACCTTTACGAGACGCGGGTAGGAATTGTTGTTCAGTGATAAGAAGGGTTCCCATCCTATACATCGAAATAGGTCATGAACTGGAATGTTATTGCGCGTGAAGAATGAGAAATTTATCACCTTCTCATGTACGACAGCCCGACTCGCGAATCTGGTGGAGTATTGGAGAAGGGCTTCCGCATTTTCACACAACGGTTCTTGCCGAGCCTTCGTTCGTCGCTACTGGACATGTTCCTCTACTTGAACTTCTTTTTGAGGATTATTGTCTTCATTATCTTCAACTTGTTACTCGGGCTGACTAGTACTAGGAGGATTCCTGCGTTTTAGCCATTTGAATGTTCTTGTAGTGGCAGCCATTTACTGAGGCAAGGAGTTTCTCGGTGTTGTGAGTCATTGTGGAGAGGAATAGAGAACGGAGAGATGGAGAAGATTGAAACCAAGAGTGTTTTGAGTCCGTTTGGGGAGAAGTATGTGTTAGGTTCGGGTGTTTTATAGAGGGTGAAGGAGTGTTTAAATAGAAATTGAATCGACGCAGGGAAGGGAAAAAAACCCCGGTTCGCACAATATAGTCAACTGTATAACATGTTATAGTCGACTATAATAGACAGAACCAACATATATGTTATCATTCCGTGTTATAGTCGACTATATAAATTTTATAGTAGACTATAATAGACAGAAACAAAATGTAATGTTATTAAAACATGTTATAATCGACTATATAAATTTGTAGTCGATTATATCAGACAGAAACAACATATAAGTTATACTACCATTTTATAGTCGACTACACAATATTATAGTAGACTATAATAGACAGAAGCAAAATGTAGTGTTGTTAACAAATTATATAGTCGACTATATAAATTTGTAGTCGACTATAACAAACAGAAGCATACTATCTACGGTTAAGTGACGTTATAGTGGACTTTATCATCATGTAGTCGACTATTACACCATAAATAGCCATAAATTATGCATCGAATGTGCTGTTTAGCACATTATAGTCCACTATATCATATTCTAGTCGACTATTATACTAAAAATACAAAATTACATGCCTTATTATATAATCAGTAAGCAACATTCTCAATAATAAGTAATCATAAATTAAGGTTAGAAAAACATTACAAGCTCTTCCATATTTTTTGAATATAAGCAAGTGAAAGAGATATACATCGAACACAATAAAAGTGTTGTCATTTTAATAAAGTACTTTATACAAGTAAGTAAGTAACATCAAAATATGATGTCATCTCTCGGCAACCCATTTACATCATAATGATCTATAATGAGAGTAGACATAATGTTTGGATTAGTTGACTATAATGTCATAAGGATCCCAAATAAAGACATAATGTTTACGGCCAAAATACCAAGACATAATACAATAACATAGGATCTTGGTTGAACTTAAATACATTAAGACATATAACCCAAAATACCAAGACATAATACAACATTTATGTTCTTGGTTGAAATAGAACCCGAGAGTAATCACTTCTTCAGTAAATCAAACACCATTTCCCTATGCTTCTCCTCAGGGAAAGACAAAAAGAGAGCGCTCCTAGATGAGTTACTAATAATACTTTCTCCAGCATGCATAATTTCACCCATAGTCAACCCATCGATTTTCTGCAACTCCTCCGCCACTAGTTTGTTAGTAGTACTCTTTTCGGTCAAAGCATTACCTATCTTATCAAGATACACCATGGTGCCATCAACAAGCGTCTTGATAGAGGAAGAGACTTCAAACATCCCACGGGTCTAACCATCTGTGTTCTTACGAGGCTTTTGTTGCAATGTCCCAGTTGGTGACGGTTGAGGTTGAGTACTAGAAATTTTAATTCTCTCGAGGCCTTTCTCATATTGCGTACTCTGTTCAAAGTCGTTGCCACTCATTGCTTCAATTTCCTCTTCCTCTGTAGCTGGGGTAGTGGCTCCTAATCCAGTAGCATGATCCTTTCCATATATCTCTAATAAAGTTTCATAGTGTGGGAAAGGCTTATATCGTAACCCTTTCACATTATGATGACTTTGCATGTTTAAACTTTCATTTAGCATTTATTTAGGTACACAATGAATAATGTATGAAGCAACACACATATATATTTACTTTCATCCTACAAATCAAATATTTCCTTCTCGCATGTTACCATCTTATTCTCATCGTTTCATGCAAATCCACTACCAATGGTAAACATTTCAGCTATTGCCATCATTTGCTTCTTTAGAGTCTTCGCCCAGGATTCAATGTGAGGGCAAGCTTTTACCCACAGTCTAGGCAGCTTGGCTAACATCATTTTCTCTAGTTGAACTAAATACCCTGCCTTAAATCCCATATCACATTTCCATGTACCCATCGTGTATAGTTCATACACACTCACAACAAGTTTGTCATCCTCGTTTGGATTCCATTGATGCTTTGAATTCCTTGGAGTCAAAGTGGTAGCTGACTCAGAATTTGATGTCATCCTGTGTATTCACGAGAAAAAACTAGGCAACAGAAATTAACTATTAGCATTAACTATTAGTAATATATTAACAAAACTATGATTAATTATATATCACAATAACATAATAATTTGATACGAATTAAATGCAATACAATATGTTCGAATGAAAATAAAGTGAACTAAATTGTCATACTTATTACAATAACCGATACCACGAAAAAGAGAATATAATTCAAAGTCTTATTGTTACATACAAACAAACTAACACCGGGAAATTATGCATTCCTACTTGTTTGCCACTCATTGAACATTTCATTTGCTATTGTATCCCTCCAAGTTTGCCATGTATCAGATGCATCAACATATTGGAGTGGTTTACCATATGGCTGAGTAAAGTTTTCAGTGAATGGGAGATCTGCGAATGGGTCTGTAAGCATTTCTCAAATAATGTGGTTGTATAGAAGAACGCATGTCATAATGATTCGGTTTTGAATCTTAACGGGATAGAAAGAAGGACTCCTTAGAATAGCCTACCTCTACTTAAGTAAACCAAAGCATCTTTCTATGACATTCCTAGCACTTGAATGTTTCATGTTGAAAAATTCTTGTGGAATTGTAGGTTGATAACCATTCCTCCAATCAGTCAAATGATATCGCTGGCCTCTATATGGGGCAAGAAATCTCTCACCATTGAGATATCCAGCATCAACAAGATAATAAAAACCTAGATGATGACAATAATGTCAACATTAGTATATGTATATAGAATTAAACTTTCAAATATGGTATATAATAGTTGCTTGTAGCATATCCACGAGGGACCTTAAGCCCATGTCTCCTACTAAAAGCATCTCTTAAGACGCGAGAATCAGCTGCAGATCCTTCCCAACCCAGTAGAACAAAAATGAATTACATGTCTTGTGAGCACACACTTAGGACATTTGTTGCAATATCATTTTTTCTTGTCCGATACCGAGGTTTATCGACCTCTGGCACGTTCACCCTAATATAAGTCCCATCTAAAGCTCCTAAACAATTCTAAATAAAAAAAAAAACCAAAAAAAAAAAAAAAAAACAACAAAACCAAAAACAAAAAACCAAACAAAAGTTTATAGTTAAAATATATGTAGATAAATTAGGCACCTAAATGCAAGATAGACATAATAATATGGTATTTGCTATATATACCTTAAACCATTTCCACCTTCCATCTACAGATGTTTTTAAAACTACTTCTGGTTTTTTTAGCAAATGGCTTTGCAATTGTATGACTCCATTCAACACTTCATTGAAGTGCCTACTTATTGTCTCACCGGAACGCATGAACTTATTTATTATAACTCTATTTTTGACATGGTGTGCAAGAATATGAAGAAACATTGCGGTCATCTCCTCCACGGAGCAGTGCCTAGTGTCACTTAATTTACCAATTGTACGAAGCATATCACATAACTTTGCAAATGTAGATCTATTCATTACGCAATTGATTCACGCACGTCGTGTCATCATGAAATATGATACTATGAAGGTGCAACTGTCAAAAAGTGAATGAGAAGTAGGATTTGGACTTCAAAATATGTTTTCTATAATGTCTATCTAGATAGGAAGTGTAGTAACATATGTAGCATCGTAACAACATTTAGAATACATCGAACACTTTCCAAAATAGAAATAAGTCATCTCTTCCGTGACACTGTGAGTCTAGCCATATCTGTAATCAATAATATGAAGTAATCATGAGAGAATGGCTAAGCATATCACTTCCATGTGTTATATACAAGCTCATTATGGTTTTCCTTTATAAATACAACATGTACATTACCGTAACACTATAATTGTTATATAAAATGATTATAAATAGTTACAAATAATAAAAACATATTCGTATAGTTCCATTATGTCCATAAACATACAAAATAAAAAAAAAAACGAAGGTATTTGTGCATATTATGAAGACTGAGATACAAAGTTGCATCATATATTAATGCAGGTACAAAAATAGCGAAGTAAACTTAACATATGGTTGAATGGAGCATAGCATTTTGTTTTTTGGTGAGTAACTTTAACAACATCAATTATATCTACACAATAATGATGCTGAATAGCATATTGGTTGCCTTATTTTGGTATATGTGTGAGCAAAATATTTGAAATCAAATTTGCATAACTTAATCCTAACACAATAATATACAGCACAAGAGAAAGCCACAATAAATGGTCATGTATTAACAACAACATTGTCAGTAGATAGAGTACATAGATCTGCCTAAAAATTAGGGCAAGATGAAAATACGAGCTATCGGCATGAATATGGAGGTGTTATCGGCATGAATAGGGATCTACTAAAGATGGATATGCTTTATGCGTCGCTAATACAAAAGAATATACCTTCGATTCATTAATAAATCGGTGGTATATTAGGTACACAACATGGAAAGATCTATGGGAAGATTAAGAATACCAGATTTGGAAGAGGAATATGCAGATCGTCACCAGTTGCTATGTCGTCGTGAGAGGAGCTTGGGCTCCGTTGCTTTGCCATCGTCACAGGAGCTTGGGCGCCGTTGTTATGCCGCCTTTAACGAGAGGAGCTAGGGTAAGTTTAGCAACTGGAATGGGAGTGGAGGGAGATCGTGTATTTTGGGCTTGGGAAGGGACATAGCAGGAAGAAAAAGTTGTTCAATGTAAGAGGTGAAGGCACGCTTGGCATTTGGTTTTATTGTAATTTAGATGCTCGGACAACGATGTGCAAACCCACCCCCCCTGGTTTTTAGATATCCAGCCTCAGTGGGAAAATCCTCCTAGCAGGAATAAATGTTTGCTGGCCATCAATCCGTTCCAAACAAGGTCAATGGGAATATTGGCTCTCTCCTGGGCATAGAAACCCCGAACCAAACGCACCCTCAGAGTGCTCCCTATATTTTTCTGCCCCTTTCAGGGTACGACAAGATTTTACCCAATGATTAAAATCCAACCGTCAGATTTTCAAGTCCAACATACATTACGCTAGACTCGTACGTTCACTATAACAACCCAGCACACGCGAAACCCAAATCTCTCTCCTGTATATAGACGATGCTCGTCGTCGTCTTCGACTCTTCTTCCCTCACCAGAATCCACCCCCACAGCATCGCTCAATCTGTCTGAAACCTCCACGCACACATCTGTCCTTTTCCCATCTAGCTTCAGACCTAAACATGGCAGCAGCAGCAGCAGCAGCAACTGCCTCGTGGCAGCCACAAGAAGAAGGCTTCAAAGAGATCTGTGGCTTACTCGAACAACACATATCTCCTTCTTCTTCTGACAAGTCTCAGATTCTGCAGCAACTCCAGCACTACTCTCAGTTCCCCGATTTCAACAACTACCTCGCCTTCATCCTCGCCCACGCCGAGGTTGCTCCGATTTCTGTTTGTTTCTCGAGGAAATGACGAATTTTTTTTTCTCTGTGGATGCTAGTTTTGGTTGGGTTGGAAATGTTGTTGTTATGGAATCTATTGATTGGAATTTTTTATTCCTTTGTTCCAGTAAAGTAGGGTTTTTGCCTTTTTTGCCGATGAAGTTGATGATTATGTTTTTTCGTTGAATTCGATAATTTGTTGTGTCTTTTGTTTTTCGATTGAGGAATGGCTAATGACTGAATATAGTCGATGAAATTGATTATAGTTAAATGGTTTAATCGCGGTTGGTGATGTTATATAATGCTTAATTTAACATTATTTATCCATGTTCGATTGAGAAATGGTTATTAGCTGGATACGGTCGATGAAATTGATTACTGAGTTTAGTGCTGCAATCGCAGTTGCGTTGTGATGCTATACAATGTTTAATTGAATACTATTTATTTCTGGCATTGCTAGATGACTTGCTTGGATAGGAATTTATTTCACTTATTTTAACTAGAATGTACTCGCAGCTTTAGTTTGAAAGACTGTCTGTGTATGTATCACTAAAATTTGCACGATAAGTTTTGGAATGTTCATGTGAAACTGTTCTAGTGGACTTTACTTGCTTAATTTCTTTCTTGTTTCGCCCTTTTTTCCCCTGAAATTATTTAGGGGTGTATTTGGATGGCCCATGGAATTTGAATTGATCCTTTATGCTATGTATATATATTAAAAATTTTCCTGAATGGGGCACTATAGAAGATGATGGATAAGACCACAACAGATGCAAAAAATTTGAGACAGCACCTTCCATTGAACCCTAAACTAATCCTATGCCATCAGATGTGGCTATGGCTCCATTTAGGAGGATGGATATTTTATGATCAAATGCCATTAAAATGCAATGGAGCCATTAAAATTCCATGTGACATCTGTCATTTACTAGTGCATAAATACCTCCTGGGAATGATATTGTATCAGCATGCTATGAACATGTATAGCTTGTATGTGCCGTTGAAACCTTGAGTTTTGGAGCTGATCACTTGCCTCTTTTTTTTTTTTTTTTTTTTGTGGAATTTTAAACAGGCTAAATCCGTTGAAGTTAGACAGGCTGCTGGTCTTCTTTTGAAAAATAACCTTAGAAGTGCATTCAAATCAATGTCTCCTGCAAACCAACAATATATAAAATCAGAGCTGTTGCCTTGTTTAGGGGCGGCAGATAGGCACATCAGGTCTACAGTTGGGACTGTCATAAGTGTTATTGTTGAACTAGGCGGCGTATTTGGATGGCCTGAGCTGTTGCAAGCCCTTGCAAATTGCTTGGACAGTAATGACTTAAATCATATGGAGGGTGCTATGGATGCTTTGTCCAAGGTATGTCTTGCCTCCTAGAATCAATGAATTGTTCTCTAGTAAGCTTTTTAAATTAGAAAAAGAAATAATGAATGACTTCCATAAACTAAAGTTGCTATGGTTTTGTCCGAAAACCTTTTGGCTATTGAGTTACGTCGTTAAAACTCCATTGTTAGTTTTACCCTGATACACGCAAGTCCCTTACCTCATTGTTGGTTAAGATTTTTGGTTTTAAGATACCTAGGATGTTCTGGTTGAAGACCTTTGAGAATGCATTGGAAAATGTATGCAACCTTATTTTAGTGTCAAAAGCTACAGGTGAATATGGAGAAGCACAAGGTGAATATTCCTGTACTACCCCTTGTTGGTCCCGAGGGACGGAGGACGCTAGGTTAGCCGAAAGATGGTTATTGGTTCAAGGATGCAAGGTGACCTGGCTTTTTCAGGGTAAGAAGGGGAACATATGATAAGCTTTAGATGAGAACTCGAGTAAACTTCAACTACTGGCTTTCCTTGCTCTATCTTAGTAATTGTAAAATGAAGAAGTTGAAGCAGCCCCCGTTAGAGAAGTCGCTGCTAAATTAGTCAGTGTACAGTATATATTTGTCTTATTAGTACTAAGTTATAAAGGGACGAGAAATTTGCTCAAGATAAATTACTTGGAGAGATTGTTGTTGCTGATCAAATAAAGATAAATTACTTGGAAAAATATAAACTCCTATTAAAGGACTTTGTAAGAAGTAGGAAGCACTAGTGTGATTTGCAATCATTTAGATTTCTGAGTTGCCAGGCGAAGGAAAACTGAAATAACAGAGAAAGCTTTCTGTCTTGTTGGCTAGAGCTATGGAGTATTAGACTCCAAAGCTTGAAAGAGATCTAAATCAGAAATCCTTGGCTAATGTTGTTTTGAATCTCCAATAGAATTCATTTTCATTTTCCTTGATCTTTTTGGTTTTCTATTTCTAAGGATTTTAGTGGGATTCCTCTGTTTGTGATTGCATCGGATTGGAGGGCTGTTTTCCTGTTTGTGGTTCTTAGAGTTAATTGTTTTATCTTTCTTGTTGTGTTTTCTTTTTCTCTGCAGGACTACTCATTCTCTCTTGTACTTATTTCCTTCTTCAATAAAATTTTCGTTGCTTATAAAAAAAGTTCTCATTACTTTTGTCTCAATACCTTGGTTCTCCAGTCTTTTTTGTTTAATAAATATTTTATTTTAAAATCTTAAAGTAGAAGGTAAATTAAATTAACAAAAAATGTCTAAGGAAGGCCTACGGCCTTGGTTCTCCACCCTTGGATGAGATCCATTAACAAAGAAAGAAATGGCTGACTTGTATGAACCTTCTCATGTCAATCCATTTATTTGACATATACAATTTTACATCTTCCATTATCTAGACCATATCTCATTAATTCAAATCTCCAATGATGCTTCAAATCTTTTTTGCTTAATTCTTTGTAGTTGGTGGTTTTTTAGTTATACAAGAGGATGTAATCCCTCTTTTACTCTTTTTGTTGACTCCCTTAACTTGCTTTAGTTTTTTGGGGGTGTCTTTTTGTTTGGTGGGCCTGGATGGTTTTTTTCTCTTGTATATGTCTCATGTATGAGGGTTTTGGCCCCTTCTTTTTATTCCAAATCATACATTACTTGATCAAAAAAAAAAAAAAAAAAAAAAATCCAATGATGCTGTCTTTCTCGACCCCTTTAAAAATCTATATTTTATTTAACCCAAGGGTTATGCATGTTTGTTTATGGCCTGGTAAAAATTTGGCAATGTTTGTGGCCATTTTCTTTTTCTAAGGGAACGTTTTGGTTATACAGTATATAATTTTTTGATTAGCATAATACTGTATATAATCGTTCTCATGTGGGTTTATGGATTAAGAAAATGTCCATGGTGATTTCATTTGTGTTTGAAGAATTGCTTCTCACCTGAAATTGCTCTAGGCTCTATTTGGATTTTGGAAAGAACATGGGAAAAAAAATGAAAATGGCTGAAAATTGCTTAATAAGGGATTCCTTTCTGAAGCTTCTGTAATCTTTTTTTGATAAAGTAAAACGTGTATTAATAACAAAAGGCTAAGCCCAAGTACATGAGATATATACAAAGCACAAAGGCATAATCTTTTTTATTTTCTCCTTTTCTTTCCCTTGTTGTTTTTTTTTTGATCAGCAACAAAGAAATATTATTAATCAGAAGGTGAAAATGCAGAAGAAAGAGAAAAAGAAAAAGAAAGGGAGGACCAGGAGCCCACCCAACAAGTACAATCAAAACAAGCAAAAACCCAGAAGATGTAAACAAAAACTACCAAACTAGCTACACACAGCCCTCCAATCAGCTTTTAATAAAAAGAAAGGAGTGGCAACAAAATCCTTGGATGACTTTGCCCAAAAAGAACCCAAAAAATGCACTTTGTCCCACAAATCAACCAAGGAAGATTCCTTATCCTAAAAAATCCTCCCATTCCTTTCAAGCCAAACAACTCAGAAAACTACCAAGAAGGCACAAATCCACAGAGTTCTCGCCTTCTTACCCCTCCCCATACCCAGGAAATTTATTTCCAAAAAACTCCTAATACAGCCAGGCACCACCCAAGCCTCCTCACCAAAGCTAAACAGCTTCTGCCAAAGTTTTGTAGCCATAGAACAGTGTAAAAATAAATGATCAATAGTTTCAACCACCCCTGCACATGATGCACCACTATGGGCATGCAAAAAGAGATGGTCTCCTTCTTTGAAACTTGCCATTGGTATTAATACTCTTGTGAAACATAGTCCAGGAAAAAATCTTAACTTTGAGAGGCAAACTCGCTTTCCAATTAAGTCTGAGGGGAAACAATAAGGAACAAGGGAATAGCCAATCAATTTCTCAAAATAAGACTTACAAGAAAAAACTCCAGAAGAGTCAGCACTCCAAACCCTTTTATTAGGAATGAATAGATTCAATGAAAAACCTTCCAAAATAGCCCAACAAAGAAGCTAAATCTGAACTCTCCCTCTCATTGAGGTTACGAAAGAATTTAAAATCCCACCCAAAAAAATGAGACGCACTAGAAACCATAGATGATATAGAAACATTATGAGTCAAAGAAAAGTCTGTACAACCGAGGAAATAGGGAACAAAAAGATGCTTCGCCCCTCCAATGATCTTCCCAAAATCGAACTGTATCCTCTTTCCCAACTGACAATGAAGTGAACTCCAAGAACCTGTCCAACTCCTAGGAAATAAATTTCTATGGACTCCTGGCCGTCATCCTAGAACTTGTTTGAGCATCCCATCCATTAGCCTGTAAACCATACTTACTCTTGATAATAGCATACTACAAAGAATCCCTCTCAAGAGCAAACCTCCACAACCACTTGCAAGTCAAAGCAATATTTATTTCCACAATATTTCCCAAAGCTAACCCCCCCATGACTCTTAGGTCTTAGAAACAATCTTTTTTTTTTTTTTTTGATCAGCAACAAAAGAGATATTATTAATAAAAGGGAGAAAGATACAAAGGAGGACAAGGAGTCCACCTTCAAGAAGAGAACTACAAAAACAAAGCTACAACAAAACAAAAAGGCTAACAACAAACAGCCCTCCAATTAGATCTCAAGACAAAAAATGGAATATCCCTAAGAACCTTGGATGAATGGGCCCAAAAAGAACCCAGAAAATACATCTTATCCTATAAGTCAACCAAAGAGGATTCCCTGTTATCAAAGATTCTTAAATTCCTTTCAATCCATAAAACCCAAAAAACTGTTAGAAAAGCACATTTCCATATAACCACTGTCTTCTTACTTCTTCCCAAACCCCAAAACTTAATATGAAATAACTTCGCTACACAATCCGGCATAACCCAGGACTCGCCCCCAATACCAAACTAGTTTGCACCAAATACACCTAGCCATAGGACAATGAACAAAAAGATGATCAATATTTTCTGAATCACTTTTACACATAATTCACCATTGAGGAGATAATAGCAAATAAGGTCTCCTCCTTTGAAACAACTCATTGGTGTTGATTCTCTTATGAACCATAGGCCAAGCAAAAAACCTGACTTTGAGAGGAACATCTGCCTTCCAAATCAATGCAAAAGGGACAAAAATAGGAATATCAGAACATTCAATCATTTTACCAAAGAAAGATTTACAAGAAAAGGTTCCCGAAAAATCTGCCAACCAAGTCCTTCTGTCAGGAATATGTACTCTCAAAGAAACACTTTCCAAACGAGCTAATAAAGACACAAACTCACAGCATTCCCTATCATTGAGATCCCAAAAAAACTTGAAGTCCCAAGAGACAGAAGGGGACATAGAAGAAATCATTGAGGAGATAGAAACATTGTGTGCCAAAGTCAATCTATACAACCGAGGAAAAGAGATGGAAAGAGGAGCATCCCCTAACCAAATATCTTCCCAAAACCGAATCAAACCCCCATTCCTCACAGATAATGAGGTGTGAGCCACAAAACCTTCCCACCCTTGAGAAATAAATTTCCAAGGACATTTGGCCGAAGTCCTGGAACCTGCCAAAGCAACTCAACCATTGTTTTGCAATCCATACTTACTCTTAATAATAATATGCCAAAGAGAATCACTCTCTAAAGGGAGCCGCCAAAGCCATTTAGCTGTCAAATCAATATTCCTTTTCTGGATGTATCCCAAAGCTAATCCCCCTTGCCTCCTAGATCTAGACACAACATCCCAACTCACTAGATGATCCTTCTTGCCCTCACCACTCCCTACCCATAAAAAATCTCTCATAATCTTCTCTATCATATGGGCCACTTTAGAAGGAATTCTAAAAATAGACAGAAAGAAAATGGGTATACTGGATAACACAAATTGCACTAAAATCAACCTCCCACCTTTAGAAATTAGAGCTCTTTTCAAACAATCTCCCATCTAACCAAATGGTTTCTCTTACCCTCCCCACTTCCTTCCCATAAAAAGTCCCTCATCAACTTTTCCAGTGAACGGGCAACCTTAACTAGAACTCTGAACTGGAGATAGATAATAAGTGGGAATACTTGACAAAACTGATTGAATTAAAACCAATCTACCACCCTTGGACATTAAAGCTCTCTTCCAACCCTCCAATCTTTTTCTAACTCTATCAACCATTGGACCCCAAAAAACTGCAGAATAAGGATTCCCCCAAAAAGCAGACCCAAATAAGTAAGAGGCCATTCATCAACCAAACATCCCTTGTTCTTTTTGAGATCCAAGCGTAGGTTTAGATTAAGGTTAAATCAGGTCATTTAATTAGGTTTAACCAATGCAATGTAAATGAAGGCGGAAAAGCTGCATCTGTTCATTCCCTTATTTCTGTTTCTTATTCTTTCTAAACAGGGAAATTGTTTCTAAGATTGGTTTTCAGATGGTTGGAGCTTCATCTCCAATGGCTTTCCAAATGGCCGGGGCTTTGTTTCTGATAGCTATGGCTTTGTTTTTTGATCACTAGAGATTAATTTCTGATTGCTGTTGATTTTATATTATAATTTAGTTTTCTTTTTTTAAAATTTCTCTTTTCCTTTATCTCATAGCCAAGTTGACCTACACAAAAGGCAGCAAAGATTGGATGTTCAGTTCCTGTTGGAATAACTTTAGTTGGAAACTTAAAGAGGTGGCTATCATCAATAACGATGTTTACCATCAACTTCCCTGAAGGATCATTTGGATGATCTGTTTGGGCTCTTTTATAAAATCCACTCACTCAATCTGTTTCTCTATCTCCCTTTTGGTGATTTTTAGAGGAAGTTTTTTGGATTCTCATGATATCATTTAGAGTTTCATTTGATATTCTTATTTGAGTTCATTAATGCCTTTTGTCATGCAACTGCTAGAAAGCACATGAAAAACCTTCTTGATTCTGACTAGATTGCCTGAAGAGAAAGTGGAAAATCAATTCTGCATTAAATAATTTCTCTATAAGGATAGATCTCCTGAAGACCTTGTACTCGGGGAGTATGAAAAATTCAAATTGACATCCATTGGTTGGCTAGACTCTAATCTGTAAATAATTTCTTCCTTTTTTGCTTCTTTATGGAGACTAAGTAATGGGTTTTCTTTCCATTTTGTCTCTTTCACCGATAGGAATGACTAAGGAGAAGAAAAGGGCATAAACACCCTTTGCTAAATTATTAAAATGACATAAGCATGAGGATAGTATCCATCTGATACAAAATGGAGACCTCGTTATTTTCCTCCTTATGGTTGGGGACTACCTTTCATATATGTATGTAAGAAAGTAATTGTACACTTTTTCTTGTTCGACCACATCCCAACATGCAAAAAATTTGTCTATAGGAAGTCACTGAAAAAGAGTTTTCAGGGTTCTTTTTCTGTCTTTTTTAAAATTTTTTTTTATATTATGAATGTTCTCTCCCTGTCTTTTGGCATCACTGCTTTGTGATGTCTATTTAGATACACTCAGTGGTGGTGATTGGAATAAGTTCTTGTAGGGTTTCATAACAGAGGAATGGATTTGAATCTGATTTTTAAAAAATAAATATAACAATTTTATTTTGTTTTGATGTGGTGTAACACAGATTTGTGAGGATATACCCCAAGTTCTTGATTCGGACATGCCTGGATTAGCTGAACGCCCCATCAATGTTTTCCTTCCTAGATTGTTTCAGGTGACACAAGTGGTGCTTTTTTGTTAGAATTGCGTGGTTCTAACTTACAAGCTCCCTTAAGTTTATATTTTGTTAATCTCGAAATTGTTTCATTGGCGTTATGCGCTTAGTTTGTAATGAAGGGTTCATCTCGCTTTTTCTGTTGTTTCCTCCTCCCCCTCTCCAAAACAGTTTTTTAAGTCACCGCATGCTTCACTTAGAAAGCTTTCCTTGGGTTCCGTAAATCAATACATTATGTTGATGCCCACTGTAAGTATACCTGAATATTTTGTTTTCTCAGTCCATCTGGATCTAGTTCCAATGTTGCTAGGAGTGATGATTATGGTTATATGTTATTTGCTTGTAGGCTTTATACGTGTCCATGGATCAATACCTCCAGGGTTTGTTTGTTCTTGCACATGACCCGGCTGCTGAGGTGCGGAAATTGGTGAGTGTTTTTTTCATCGCCCTCTTTGGCGTTACTATGCAATCAACATTATTGAACTGTAATCATCAAATATATTTCAATTGAATTTTCTAAAATTTTCTTACCCCATTCTCTCTTTTCTTTCTACTGTTTTATGATTTATATTGTTGGCTACTTAAAAATATTCTATTTTATTTTCAATTATCATTTGTTGAAATCCATTTGTCTATGGCAGGATCGTGGTTACACCTTATTGGTCCTTTACACACCTAAGATATTTAACTCAATGCACGTAATAAATATAGTTGAATGACAAAAACTTTAACTCTTGAAGTCAGCATGTGTACTAGTACGAAGAAACCACTCTTTGCTATTTGCTTTTTATCTGTTTACTGTTTAGGGAGTGTGGAAAGACGATATAATTGGACGGTTCATAAATTTTTCTACTTGCTTTTTAGTGGTTTAGGTGTTGACTATATGCATAAATGGACACTGGAGATCTTTTTTCGTCTCTTTTACTATATAATTGCTAGGAAATGGGGGGATAAGTGCTCATGCTAACACCATCCTTGTGATTTGCCACCTTTGAGATTCTTATAGTTTTGCAAACTATTATGGGCTGTTGAATGCTTATACTGCGTGGTTCGGCTCTAATGTATCTATTGTCTGCCCTTGTGTTTACAGGTTTGTGCGGCATTTGTTCAGCTAATTGAAGTTCGACCGTCATTCTTGGAGGTGGGCATTCTGTTCTGTTTTCTTTAGTCTGAGCACGTATTATTATTTCTTGTTGTATTATGTTCTCGATTACATATTTACATGATACCAGTTTGTGTTTCTCAGGGTATTTAAGTGAAAGAACCAAGTTGCTTTTGTCCCTAATTCATTGCATATCTTAACTTTTAGAGCTTGATATCTGGCTTCTTTTTCTCTTTTGATTTTTCTAGTGTCCTTCCTGTCTCCTCCCTTTCTGTATTTCTTGATATGATTTTTACTCTATACTGCAGCCACATCTGAAGAATGTAATTGAATACATGCTGCAAGTTAATAAGGACACTGATGATGAAGTGGCTCTTGAAGCCTGTGAATTTTGGTAATCCTCCACTTTGTAACTCCATGTCTGAATGTCTTGGCAAGCAGATTGGTATCCAATTAGCCATTACATAGTTTGTAGACCTCATGTAGGAGAAATTAGCTGTAATTGTTTGAATGTTTGGCAATTAAGGTACTGTAGGAATTTTTTTTCAAGGTAGTTTTAGGTAATACAAGGTCTCTCTACACAACTTTTTTTTTTCTACCCTCTGGAAGGTCAATAATAAAGTCTCCTTCATCTCACTTAGGTGTAATATTGTCATTGCGGATAGGTCCAATGGTTTAGAAGTATACGATTTATTGTTTTATATTCAGTCTGAATCTTATTTATCTTTTTGGTACAATTGGAGGGGTTTGAACGCCTAACCTATTTTAATATTACCCTTTACCCCACCCTCCCTCACCACTATGGTAGCCCCAGTGGCTTATGCAGTCTGAATCTTAGGTACTTGAGCTTTTGTTCCAAAGTATTAACTTAGGCATTGTATGCTAAAAAGCTTCTGCTGATTTAATTTCGGTTGTGAGATTTGAAATATTTTCTGGAGGAAACAATCGGAGATTTATTTTGGCTTGGTAGTCGGATGCCTCTGTATTTGATGGCTTAAAAGCTTATGTAAACTAATAGGTTTTATATGGTTAATTTTTGGACTGGGAATGATGGAGCCAACTAATGTATACTGTTATTTTCACAAATGCGAAACTACTTCTAAGCTTCTTGCCTATCTCTGCGTTTATTCTATGCGTGAATGTGGTTTTTAAGTTCGTGTTAAATGATAGATTTATATGCTATATTGCATTGCTTTATTTATTCTAAATCGTAGCATCTGTTCATCTAGGGTTACATTGTAATCAAGTCAAATCAGTTGGGTTAGTGTGTGAAAGATGAATAAGAAAAGCTTTTTAACTATAACAAGAATTAGAGGTGACGATTATGAACAAAAATTAAAAGCTTCATGAGATAGTTAATACTATTGATTTTTTAAGCAAATGACTGATGTTCGTTAAATGCTATTGACATCTATGTAGAGGCAACTAATGTGAAATGATTCAACTCCTCTCTCTCTCTCTCTCAGTCTCTCTCTCTCTTCTTTTCTTTTTGGGTCTTTGTTGCAATTTTTCTGCCATTTTGTATTTAAGTTGCTTTAGGGTAAGATTGAAAATTACTTATAAAACCATTTACATGTAATCAAGTTATTGTTTTCACATAGGATAATATTTATACCTTTAGATTCGGTTCTCCTTTTCTGAAGACAAATTCGTGAAGCAACACCCTATGATGACTGCTATTTTGCGATGATTTTTTAATACTTGTCAAGATATTGCACATGATAGCTAATTTATTCCCCTCCTTTCTTCTAAGATGGGGAAAATTTAAGTTATATTATTATAATAATAATAATAATTATTATTTTGAATAGATCAAATGGAAAGTGTCTTTTGTCTTTTGATGACTGCAACTCTTAACGATGATTGCAACCCTTAAATTTCAAGTTTTGGGAGAAATTTGATCCATGTTTCCTTAGCTATCGACTTTTCAGTGTCAATATTCCCTTTCTAATATTGATTATGTTTGCCAGGTCTGCATATTGTGATGCTCAGTTACCGCCAGAGAACTTAAGAGAATTCTTGCCCCGTCTAATTCCAGTATAGCTCATGCTTTACTGTTGTTGCTTTGTTGGCTAATTTTTCACCCTCCAGACCCATTTCCATTTTTTCTCATGAATCTGCACAAATTTTTAGGTTTTGTTGTCAAACATGATTTATTCTGAGGATGATGAAACGCTTGTTGATGCTGAGGTTAACTATTCTTGGTCTTTTTTTTTTTTTGTTTTTGTTTTTGAATCATCCTGAATAGGCAGTTGTTGCAATTCATTGTCTGACATCAATACATATTTGCAGGAGGATGGGTCTCTTCCTGACCGAGATCAGGTTTGGTTTTTAATGTTGAGTTTGTGGTTGTTGTCTAGTTAGTACCTTTCCAATTGTGTTTAGTTTAAAATCATCTTTTGATTACACCTTTGCAATGCAGGATCTGAGGCCTCGTTTCCATTCATCACGATTGCATGGGTCGGATAGTGTGGAAGACGATGTATGTCACCATATCTTTTCCCTAGGTTTAGTTATATTTTTGGTCTGTGAATTTGGCTCGTTGAGTATGGTTTGATTCTGTTATGCTTTATTTAGTATTAGAAAAATGAAGGCAGTGTCTTTTTATTTTTTAATAATTGACCATTTTGAATGTTCTAATTACAGGATGATGATATAGTCAATGTTTGGAATTTACGGAAATGCAGTGCAGCTGCTCTAGATATTATCTCAAATGTGTTTGGGGATGAGATTCTTCCAACGTTGATGCCTATAGTTCAGGTAATTGATTTACTTGGCATTAGATGCAATTTCTTTTATTGGTGAATGATGATTCCTTTTCCTGTTTTCCAACAGGTAGTTATATCACATTCCTACTCTGTCTTAACCCATTTTACTTGTTATTCTCCATCTTTCTTAGTGGTAGTCAAAAGATGACCATGTCTGGTCCTGGTCTGTGTTGACTCGTCAGAAAACCACATGGTACCGTAATTTAGAAACTGATATTTTGGATCATGCGGGGGCTGGTTCTATTTTATTGGTTGATAAGGCGATGCTTTGAACCATGAATATGTATAAATTCATGGATATTTAGTTGTCTCTTTGAAAATACAGCTTGAAAGATGCTTCCATTGTATTTTGGCATAGATGTTATTTGAAACTCACAGCAGGTGATGTGGACATGCTTGCCAGTTTTGGATTTTAGATTGGAGCAATAAGGGGGTTTTGATGGTTGAATCGTAGGATGGATTTGAGAATCTTGTGATTTGACAAGATAGAATCTTTTACATAACTAGTATATTCATCATATATTAAAGGTCATAATCATTTGGAAAATCTCAGTAATTGTTAAAATTTCAAGAAGAATGAAGAAATATAATAAGAAACCTCAAAAATTAAAGGGGTAGTCGAATGGTTGCTGCTAAAATCAAGGAAGTTGTAAATCTTATGGGTAAATGTTTTTGTATTTAAAATTATCTGCTAATGTCGCTCCAAGAAAAAGAAATAAAAAAGAACGTAGAATGTTTGACTTGGTATTTCTGCAGGAGTCTACTCTGTAATTTACAGAGTAGAATCCTATGGGTACTTGTTATTTACTGACCTTGGAAAGGGTCAGAATTCTGTCGACCTGTGAGTTTTAAATGGTTTTTGAACTGAAATCTATGTTATAGGATGGAGAATTGGATTCTACTTTTAGTTCTGGAGTCAAAAATTTTTGTGTCTGTCATACATATTTGACTTCTCTGCAACTATTCACACTTTGATTCAAATATAGATATATTTTTTCACTTAAATTTCTGCAGGCAAAGTTATCAGCTACTGATGATGCATCTTGGAGAGAAAGGGAAGCTGCTGTTTTAGCCATTGGTGCCATAGCTGAGGGTTGTATTAGCGGTCTTTATCCTCATTTGCATGAGGTAATATTTTGTTGTTATCATATTTGAATTAGCTAAATTGTGAAGCGGAAAGCAGTGAGTTATAAAAGAAAGGGGTACAAGATGATGTTTACGTAATTGAGTTAACACTTTTGTCTTTCATTTTCATGCCTTTAAATTGCTTTTGCTGTGTTCTTCATTGTTGGAGATGTTCTTGACTTCATCTTCCTTTCCCCAGAGTCTCTCTCTCACTCTTAACTTCTAAGTTTTTATTTTGTCTTTATGTTTCTTTGGTCATTCTTGTTATGTATGTTCCTGTGTGTCTATTTGCTTACAATAGTGGAAGAACATTTACATAAATATACTAAAAATCAATTGTTGCTGAGCATTTAGTCCTGCTTTCTTAGATTTTGGCCAGTTTTTGTTGCTAATAGATGTGTTGTGCAGACCATTGTTGTTTGTACTTATTGTATGCTATAGGGTTTTC
Organism: Liquidambar formosana; assembly: GCA_039720395.1. Classification (NCBI taxonomy): domain Eukaryota; kingdom Viridiplantae; phylum Streptophyta; class Magnoliopsida; order Saxifragales; family Altingiaceae; genus Liquidambar; species Liquidambar formosana. Next base: position 17,706,314 of record CM077828.1, on the reverse strand, counting down.
TATTCGATCCGCTAGAAAAACCTTTTTTCCCTAGTATTGCTAATGTGGTTTACTTGCCGGAACGTTGAACTCATGGAAACTTACTTGATGTATATTTTGTTTGTGTGCAGATTGTGGCTTTTCTTATCCCTCTTTTAGATGACAAGTTTCCTCTTATACGGAGTATTTCCTGTTGGACTCTTTCTCGTTTTAGCAAATTTATTGTTCAGGTAATAGTGAATCATCCTTCCATCGCCTGCCTCTCGTCAGCAAGTATTTTTCCCATCTTTCATTTTGTTGCATTTTTTCTCTTTATGCCCTGTGAACAGAGGATGTATTTTGATACTTGTAAGTCAAAGTTAGGATGGTGCTTAGAGTTGTACACTTGTACCTATATTGAGGTTCAAAACTTACGATTTTTACTGTGGAACTTTGGGAGAGAGTGATTGATCAAGACTTACGAATGAATAAGGAGTAACACTTACCAATTTTTCTCTTGGCGGAGAGAATGATCATGGGCAGTTCAAAAGGTGTGGGCAGAAGAAGAAAGGCCCCCGAATGGGCTTTTAGTAAATTAGAAAAAGTTACAATTCTATGAATTCAGTTGTCAGCTAGTTTGATATGCATTGTACATTAATACTCTAATCAAAACATCCTGTGGGGTTCTCCAATGAATTAATAGTTATTTTATTTTTTTAATTGTGGACCTTTAAAATTTTTTAATGGCTACTGAGTTTGAAGAGTTTTGTACTGTGGTTATTATTTGTTTTCCCTTTTAATCATTTATTTTTAATCTTATGTTGTTACTTTTTTGTTTCCTTATAATAATCATGCTGATAATTTGTTTTGGTAAACAGGCTTTTATTGAAGGTACCCATTGGGTTCTTCTTTATTTCCTCATAATCATCATGCTGATTTTATAGACTTTTATTGAAGGTTCCTATTGGCATTATTTTTTGTTATTATATTGATTTTACCTAATTTAAAGTTCTAAAGGTTACTCAAATTACTGATCAGTCTGTTTGATCTACAATGTGCTGCATGTTCTTCTTTTGTATGTGATGACTAGATTCCTCCTGTTCATAATTAAATTATTATTTTAATAAAATGTTGATTTATAATTTCAATTCTACAAAACTAATATTAATAATTTTCATCTATACTACCTATTAAAGTCTGTATCTTAGAAAAACTTTTGATTGACCTATTACACCTTTATTTTAAATTTTAAATACATATTTACCCCTCATATTTAACTAATTAAGAATGTTTATTTTATAGCAAAAAAGAAGGGGAAAAAAAGATAATGATGTCCACCTCATGAATTCTACACAGCCTCCACTGCTATACATGTCTCCTAGCCAACTTCTTATTCCTACGATGATTCCTAGCCATGGAAGGAATTTTGACCTATTGTGTTGAGCGTCCATTCTAATGACTTAAATCAACCAAAAGTAAAAAATATTTAGATTTCCATGTTATATATATATATATATATAGATATGAAAATTTATTAATAAATTTTCATATATCTTTTATTATTTAAATATTATTCACGTGCAACGCACGTATGCCCATTTCTAGTTATACCAAATAACCTCTTGCCACCTGCTATACTCTCTTGTAACCAAATTCAAGATGTAGTTTAGTACACTTTTAATTTTATCTATATACATTTCCTGTACTGAAAATCCTTTCTGCAATTAAAATCCTATCTTGTGCTAAGCCCTTTTATTATTACTCCCTTTGTCCCACAAGGATTGGCAATTTTTGCTACTTTTTTTGTCCCAAAAAGTTTGTCCACTTTGAAAAGTCAAACCATAAATTTGTTTTACTTTTCCTATAATGCCCTTTGTTCTATTAAGAATTACGTTTTTATGTCTTGTAGAGTAGTACTAAAGAAGGGTAGTTGTGGAAAAAAAAAAGTTTAGTCAATGTATTAATTACTTTTCTTTTTTTAGAACAAGGAAGCCCTTCAGGCAAACTCCTATTAATTACTTTTTCTTGAATTGCGTGTTTTGTCAAACTTGGCCTATTTTTGTGGGATGAATAGAGTACTAAAAGTTTAGGGTTAAAAACACTTTAGTGCCACTAACTTTAGCATATGTTTCTATTGAGTCCGAAAAGAATTTAATTGGACAAATTAATCCACTAACTTTTCTAACAGATTTCAATGTGGTCCATTTGTGAATGTCAGTTCACTAACGTAAGGCGCACGTGAAACGGACATGAGTGCATACGTGACGTTGATGTGGACTGTCTGGTGTGATGTTAGGACATTTCCATTTCCCTCCAAAAAACAGCATGCGCAATGCACGTGAGCTGCTTTTCTTCTAAATCAAAAGCAGCTCACGCGCATTGCGCGTGCTGTTTTTTAGAGGGAAATGTCCCGAGGTCACACCAGACAGTCCACATCAACGCCACGTATGCACTCATGTGCGTTTCACGTGCTCCTTCTGTTAGTGAGTTGACAGACATCCACAAATGGACCACATTGAAATCTATTAGAAAAGTTAGTGGACTAATTTGTCCAATTAAATTCTTTTTAGACTCAATAGAAACATGTTGGTAAAATTAGTGGCATTGAAGTGTTTTTAACCCAAAAATTTACTTCATCCAAAAAAAAAAAAAAAAAAAAAAAAAAACCCTATTTGGAACCAAATTGTGCCTTGTTAATTCTTAACAAAAGTTTTCACTATGTTAGAACCTTCACCCATTTTAGGTTCTTAAACATTTTTATAATTTGGCAATTTCTCTTCTCTATTTCAGGGTATTGGCCATCAAAAAGGCTATGAGCAATTTGACAAAATTCTTATGGGTCTTCTACGAAGAATTTTGGATACTAACAAACGGGTGCAAGAGGCTGCTTGTTCAGCTTTTGCAACACTTGAAGAGGTTCTTGCTATAGATGCAGTTTAATTAATTCATTTATGTTTTCAATTAGTTGTGGATTTCAATGGTTGTTTTATTTGGTAGCAGGAAGCTGCAGAAGAGTTGGCACCTCGATTGGAAACCATTCTGCAGCACCTAATGTGTGCTTTTGGGAAGTATCAGGTTGGTTGCTGGCCCTTTCATATACTGAGCTTATCATCAAGTAATCATGATTGATTGCATAGGGAAACTTACATACTATGTTATGGTTACTAGCACATTATATTCTCATTCCTTTGCTTCTGTTTAACTTTATTGTTATATAATTCTATTCAGAGACGGAACCTCAGAATTGTATATGATGCTATTGGAACCTTGGCAGATGCTGTTGGAGGGGAACTAAATCAGGTAACTTATATCTTATCAAAAAGAAAAAAAAAATCAGGTAAGTTATATAATGTAGAGGACACCCCCCCCCCAAAAAAAAAAAAAAAAAAAAAACCAACCTAGACAAAAAGCCCTTTTCTCCATTGAGGTGTAAAGTCAGCCATTTGTACAGAAAGCTTAACGCGTCTTGCATTTATTGTTAACACAAATATGTGCTGATTTACTATCCTGATGATTTGCAGCCCACGTATCTTGACATTCTGATGCCACCATTAATCACAAAGTGGCAACAACTTTCAAATTCAGACAAAGACCTTTTCCCACTGCTGGAATGTTTTACTTCCATAGCACAGGTATATATATTACTGACTTCTTCTGACGTTGACCTAAGCGATTGGTTTGTTCATGGGATTTTGTGTATATCGTGTAAATAATTAAGTTCCTAGTTTGACCAATAAGCTGGAATTTCAGGAGAAATAGACTGTAGAAGCTATAATATGGTGTGTCTGCAAGACCATAGTCATCCCTGCTATACTTATTTTTGAGCACTAATAGTTGTAATGATAGATTCAAGTCATATTATGACAAAAAATTGGATTTATTTTGGCTACATTTTCTACATCAATAGGCAATATTTTGATAAAAGTTTGTAGAAGTTTATAATGTCACATCTTTTTCAACAATGTCCGGAGTTAATGTCTATATTGAGACCAGATTCTTAACAGATTTTTTATTTTCCTGTTCTCAGATTTTTATCAGATTGGTACACTACAATGTTAGACAGTTTTATGTGGGCAAGTTGCATTAGGTTGGAGACTAATAAATTCGAGGACAAAATGTCTTTGCAGAAATTTTAGTCCTGTATCTTGCAATCTGTCTTGGTGGAAGACTCCCGAATCCTGACATTAGCTCTATGATGCTGCATACTCTGTTGCCACGCTTTAATTGACAACATATGGAAGAAAATGTGAACTTCAATGTTCCATTCTATAACTGAGCAGTATACAGAAAGTAGCATTTTTATGAAAGCCCTATCGCCAGAACAACCACTCCTGGAACCATCAATTAATCCACATGTAACCAAGATCTATCATATACTGTTTATATGGTTCTCATAAAACAATTGTTTATATGGTTCCATTTGAAGTTGATTTTTTGAACTCATCAGAAGTTCCAGGTCTGATGGTACTTCTAAAACAATGATTATTTTTAAGGGGCCCAGCTCCAATGTAGTATCATTTGTGAGATGTACATTGAGTTTTAAACCTGGGGATCCAATGATCCATTACATTTTTCTTGAAAATTTAAATCCCATTGGAGGAAAGTACGTGCATAATGTTCTTAATATATATTCTATTGGTCTATAATGTTTTTTTAATTTCTTACTGTAGTGACCACATGCACTTGTACTGCTCTTTTATTTATTTATTATTAGTTAATTTGTTATGTCTGTGATTATTGAAAATAAGGTTTATTTTTTAGGGATACTAAGTGGGAGTTACAATGATACAAAAGAATGATGTGTTTTACTTCTTTCAGGCATTGGGTACAGGCTTTTCTCAATTCGCTGAGCCAGTATTTCAGAGGTGCTTAACCATCATACAGACCCAACAGCTGGCAAAGGTTTCAATAAACGTGATATTTTGATTATTTTAATGAATCAGTGTTTGTGATTTATTATTTCAATGATAGGCAGCCACCATTGCTTTATGGTGGTTTGGTGTTTTCTTGTATAATTGTATTCTATGTTATAGTTAATTACCTTATATTGATGTTTGTGCTGTTTGTAATGATTAATATTCGATTATGTTACGTATCCTGATGTTAGTGCATTTGGACTGTTTTTTTTTCCTTAATGAAAGAAAGTCATATATTTATAATTGTTGCTCAGTTTGATATGCTTAGCCAGGGGCGGAGCCAGGATTTATCTCCAAGGGGGGCACTGTGCTATGATTCTATGAAGTGGGAACTGGGAACTAAAAGCCCTAGAAAGCAAATTTTTTTAAAAAATTACTTTTTAGTTATCATTTTTCAATTTAATACCACGAAAAGGATTTTTTTTGTCAACTTATCACAAATTGACTGTAAATATACTTTAAAATGACTGCTATCTTCCTCTTTTTGGCATTATGTTGAGAAATAATCATGAAATGGTAATATCTCTCCCAAAAAAAAAAAAAAAAAAGTTTCAGCCAGGGGGGGCACGTGCCCCCCAAGGCCCCCCCCTGGCTCCGCCCCTGTGCTTAGCCACCACCTGCCATTTTGGTAGGGACTATAATTTGCTTCATGGGATGTCAGATACATAGTGCATTTACTATAATTTTTTGTTTGATAAAATTTATATGCATTTGGAATGGAGAGATCCGTGTTATCAATGCCTAGATAGCACATGGAACACATGAATTCTTTAATCATTTGAGGTACTTCCATTTATGTCTTAGGTTCTTGTTCTCTCTCTCTCTCTTTCTCTACATGCATGCACACACACACACACACACACACGTTTGGTTCTTTTCTGCTACAATTTTGTTTTCCTTTTTGTTTTATCTATCACATGTTTTCTAAGTGAGTTACTGGGAGTTGGAGGCTTCAAAAGGGAGAAAAATCCAAGGATATGTATAGTCCAATTATGAATGAATCAACCTCACATATATAGTATTATTTTACCTTTTTAATGAAGTAAAATATTTCAATGATACGAATGAATCAACCTCAATTACGAATAAAATATTATTGATAGAATTAGAGTAGGAGTGAACACTAGTTGAAATTATGGATTAATGCTTTAGAATTAAAAGGATTTAAGATACTCGTTAGCCTTAGTTTAGTTGTAGAGTAGCTCTCCTTATGTACCAACTGCTCTTGGTAAAGGTTTGGTGGATGACTCAATTGCCACTAACTTGCCTTGCAGGAATATGGTATCATTTCATGGACAGTTGATGTTATGATGAAAGATTGCTCAGGGAATAGCCTTAAAGTTGGGATTTAGGATTGGGGTTTTTTGTGGGAATGTTTAGGGGTAGTTAGGGTTTGGTAGAATAGGATTTTGGAATTAGAACTAGGGAATTAATAGGGTCTTGAATATTGTAGATTTGGTAGCAGTTTATATTTTCTGTCAAAGAGATTGATGTGGCATATTAGTCACTGTCCAGCAACTACAGCAGCTGATTTCAGCTTCTTTTAGTCTCTTTTCTTTATGTTACATGTAAGTATGTAACTAGAAACTCCTAATGATAGTTTGTTATCTACTAAGGGCAAATTTTTCCTCTATAAATAGGTTGATTGAAGTTGTTAGAATCAGTTTTATCAGAATATTCACTTGTAACAGATTGTATTAGGGCAACTTGCTCTGTTTCTCTCGAGAATCAAAGAATTTCTGATTTTCCCAAACTTTCCCTTCCATTTTCCTACTCTTTTTAGCATTTTCTTGCTAGGTTTACTGATTTTCAGGTTTGAGAACATCAGAGATTCTGAAAGAAAGAAGTAAAAGAAGAATATGTAGAATAAGAAGAAGAAGAAGAAAGAGAAAGAAGAAAGAGAGATAAAGAAGAGATCGAGGCAAACCCGCCTCTAAACAAAGCTTTCAAAGATGTAAATTCCTCATTCTATATTAATTCTCCTCAAAAGAGAAGGGCCATTTATATAAAACTACAAACTCTAATAATGCTAAATCTTACTCCTTAAAACAAATAAATCCTTTTCACAAAATACCATTAGTAAAATAACTTGAAAATACCAAATAACCTTGATTGTTCATTGCTACAATAATGGGAATAGTACTGCATGAACAGTGATGTGTGAACATTATCTTGACTTTTACCGACTTATAATATATAATTATATATAAAGCACGTAAAAAGCTTAAAATAAAGTTTCAAGAAACTCAATTACTACCAGGGGCATAAATTTTTGGACCAAAAAGGGTTCTTCATTGAAAGGGCCACCACGACCGTAGGCCTAGGCTTCCAACAAGAGTATTTCCTCTCTAACCAATTAAGAGCATTCAGGACAAGGCTCTCAGTTTTGATAATTAAAAGTATTGAAGGCAAGTAGTGATAAATTTTTTTAAAGTTATAGTTGAATTGAATAAATTAAAATAGATGATTGATAATACCCATGGGTGTTCTAAAGTTTATAGCAATAGTATTATCTATATAAATTAAATAATAAGTTTCTGCAAGGATTTTATCCAGTTTCTAGCAAATTATTAACTTACGAATTTCTGTCTGCATACTGGGAAATGGGAATATATCCATATGTGCCTTTCTGAACAATTATTAATGCCTCTTATGAAATAAGATTTTGTAGTACGGCATTCATAGCTCCATATATTATCACTTCATCTGTATTACAAGGATAGAAGTTCTACATTCTGCTTAAGTGGTTGTATAACATGTGTTGCTTCATGAACAATATGTTTTGTTCGAAATATGTCTATCTGTCAGCACATTGATTCACACTTTCTTGGCCATGTACTCATGTGGCTGCTGGGATTGATTCATATTACATTGCAGGTTGATCCTGTTTCAGCTGGGATTCAGTATGACAAAGAGTTTATTGTATGCTGTCTTGATCTTCTCTCTGGACTTGCAGAAGGCCTTGGTAGTGGGATAGAGAGTTTGGTACTTCCCGTGCTCCCAAATTTTTTAATGAGGAAAATATTCTAGATTAGGCATTTATATAATAAAAGCTATCTGTGTGTTTTTGGTTGCTTCTGTTTTGTAAGTGTAAAGCTTTTCCTGTCATAAAATAGTCTTTAGCTTTTGCTGAAAGATGTTCTTCTAGTAAAATGTAAATTACGCAAAGTCATTCTATGTGATGATCTTCTACATAAAATATTGTTTAGTAATGCAATGGGATTTGTGTACACTATAGTTCCTTTTGCTTCCCTTTTATTCTTAATACATCCCGATTCTGTATCAAGGAGATAAAAGCAGAAAAACAGTAATCATATATAGGTGTTAATAATTTGTCTGCATGTTCTAGATCTTGATTCTGATGGGATGCATATTATGAGGTTGTAGCAGACCAGAAATTCATTCTTTCTGTATGGGATGCGTACTCCTAAAGATTAGTTAAACATACTGTTAGATTGGAAAAGCCATGCAACATGTACAAGGGTGCTAGCTTAAATGTTTGGATATTACTTCTTTTGCAGGTTTCACAAGGTAATCTAAGGGACCTGCTTCTGCAATGTTGCATGGACGATGCTTCTGATGTCCGACAAAGTGCCTTTGCACTTCTTGGAGACCTTGCGAGGGTAAGTTGAGAATATAGACACTGGATAACTCTTTTTTTTTATTTATTTATGAAGTAAGAATTTTATTGAAGAAGGCGAAGGCCAAAATTATAGACACTGGATAACATAACCCTATGCCTAGCCCACAGGCTAGGTTTACGCCTCATTCCATAAGCTGTTTGCCAGGTTTGAGGACTTTCCACTTTGTAACTCTTCTATGGAGGAGGCAGTTATTTAATAATGGGCCACAAGACCAGTTGCAGGCACTGGAAGCTTTTTGACTGTATTGTTTAGGCAGTTGTATTAATCTATCCTGTTTAATGTATATTGAAGCCCTTCTGCGATATTCATTAGGTATGTCCTGTTCATTTGCGCCCTCGTTTATCTGAGTTTCTTGATGTTGCAGCCAAGCAACTGGTAAGTAGAGCTCGTTTGATGAATCTTAGCAATATTTTTGTCAGCCTTATTATTTACATAACAAGTGCTTTATACAGAACACTCCTAAGCTGAAGGAAACTATTTCAGTAGCAAATAATGCATGTTGGGCGATTGGAGAACTAGCAGTCAAGGTATGTGTGCCTTTTTACTGCAGTACAGCTGAACTTTATCATGCAGGCCTTTTGCTGCACCATTGGGTCTTGAAATAGGCTGGTTCTAAATTTAAATAGAATGGGGCTTTCGATGAAGTTCAGATCAAATAGAACATGTTGCTTTTGCTGACTTCTAATTTTAAAGGATGCTGACTTTTTTCTTGGTAGGTTGCATTTTCATGACTGTAGCCGCTATTATTCTATTATCATCCTCAGTGCTTTGTGGCATTGTGTCTTATGCTTCAGTTGATTACCCAAAGTCACTTGATATTTTGATGTCTGTATGACAAGATTTGTGGATTGGCATGCCTGTCATACAGTCAATTCTGTCCTTGGAGAAATATATATGAAACATGATGCCAGTCTTATAACATGAACTAAGTTAGCAGGAACAAAGTATAATGTGTGATTTCTTTCTTTTTTAAAATTATTATTATTATTTTTTTATAATTATTTTCCCGCGGGGGGGGGGGGGGTGGGAACCTTACTCATATAAGCAGAAGTGGTTCTCTCCTGTGAATTGTCCCCCATCTTTGAGGGCAGACCAAGCTTGCTTTATAATTTTATGTATTTATTTTACAGGGGATGTTGTTGATGCGTGGGCAACACATATATACACACCGTGGTTGTGGTGATGAAAATATATGGATACAATCAATTTAGAGGTCGAAAAGTATAATGAAACCCAAGGGGTAGCTCAGTTGGCAAGGGACTACTCCTCAGGAAGCGGAGGTCCTGAGTTTAACTCTTGCTAAACCCCTTGGGGCCACCCACACAAGTTTCATAGTTCTCATGGGCCTTGGGCTTCACTGGTCTATAATGCCAGATCCAAAGTAAGCAGTTTTTGCAAGGATAAACTTCAACTCTACCGACGAGACTTCCACCTCCTCGAAAGTCTTTTGTTTCTTTCCTTCCAAACAACAAATCACGTGGGACACATCTCCAAACTGTCCTACTAATCTTAGATCCGGAAGAGACCCTCCAACCCCTCATTAGGTCTCCAAAAGCTCAATTATGTTAAATGTCCCCCAGGTTCCTAATTTCATGTCTGTGAACATTATAATATACAATGATACCGACAAAGTCACAAAGATATGGGAATGGATGTGGTAGATCTGCAAAGCCAGATAAGTTGACCCATCCTTTAGTTGACCCTTTCTCTGATTCTTCAAAGAATAAACTTATGCAAAGCTAATCTGATCTCTCTCTATACCAGATTTACTAATGTATTTCATTATAGTTTTCGACCTTTTTTTGATAACGAGGAAGCCCTTCAGGCAAACTCTCAATGCATGAATTTTTCTATCAACAGTCAATGGAATGCATGAATTTTTCCATAATGCCATTTTATAAATAAAAAAATGCAAGTATTATAGTTACATCTTGATTTACAAATTTCAGGTTAATCAAGACATTTCCCCAATTGTGATGACAGTGATCTCATGCTTAGTCCCAATACTTCAGCATGCGGAGGTGGTTGTCTCTTTCATAAATTCTTGTACATATGTATGTTTGTACTTTTGGCTGTTTATTAAATTGCATTTTGTGATGCTGAGCAGGAGCTCAACAAGTCACTCATAGAAAATGGTGCCATCACCCTTGGGAGGCTTGCTTGGGTCTGTCCGGAGCTTGTATCACCACATATGGAGCATTTCATGCAATCATGGTGCACTGCTTTATCTAAGTAAGTTCTCTTACTCACCAATGATCGGTGAAGTGTTTCTGAATTTAGTTACAGAAAATAGCACTTACACATCAAAAATACTTCAAGCATTCCTACTCAGTACTCCCTCATATGCTAGTGCTTGATGCAAGAGTTATGAGAAGCATCTGAAACAGGTTTATCTAACGCTTGAAAATACAGATAGTGACAGAGTTGTATGAAGCTCAGATTTACTTGCCTAATTCTTGGATAATTGAATAGATCTAATCTTTCAATTCATTGTTTGAACAAGATAAAACACCATAAACGTTCTGAACCTAATATAGGTAAATTCTACCTATATGTATATAGAAACCAATAAAATTGTAGATCTACAATTATTTGAATATGTTCCAGGCTCGCCATATAGTACTAGCTCTTTGCAAAATCCTTGCACAACCTAATAATCTCTAAAATCATAAAACAACCTGAATACTTTCTGGCTCTTACTGAACTTTGTAGACTAGTCTATCACCAACATTTCATAAATTAAAAAAAAAAAAAAAAAAAAAAAAATCAAATGTCGAAGTCAGGCACTTTGTCTAACAATTAGGGTCCGATTGGTACCCAGAATTGGAATTAAGCTGGAATTATCAGAATTATGATTCCAATGATTGGAAGGCAGAAAGAATTTGTACTAAAAATTGTGATTTGAAGCCAATTATCAGAATTATGATTCCAATGATTGGAAGGCAGAAAGAATTTGAACTAAAAATTGTGATTTTGAAGCCAATTCCAGTTTGTGTTTGAAAGAATTAAAATTGACATTCACCAAGAACTGTGTAAATGAAGCATGATCCATTCATCATATCACACACACACACACACACACACAAAAAACACACATTAAATTGAGATGAATCAACATTGACCAACAAAAAGCTATTTAGTAGGAGATATAATGAGGTTTTAAATTTATGACAAAACTGAAACTCATCAAATCAAATATTAAAGAGTGGAACAGGGAGGTGTTTAGTGATGTTAGAGTTTTGAAAAATTCCTTAGTTAGTAAAATCAAGGATTTGGACCATTTGGAGGAAGAAGGGTGCTTTAATGAGAGCTTAAGAGTAGAAATGAAGGTTTTAAAGGAAGAGTTGGAGGAGGTGAATTTTAGGGAGGAAGTGTCTTGGACCCAAAAAGCTAAGGTTAAGTTGTTGAAAGAGGGAGATAGCAATACTAAATTTTTTCACAGAGTAGCTAATGGGAGTAGGAGGAAGAAAGTGATTAATAAATTAGAAGTTGAGGGGGGTTCAGTGATTGAAAAGGAAGAGGATATTGTGGATAAAATTTATAAATTCTTTTCTTCTCCTTATATTTCGGATGGAAAGGAAAGACCAGTGCTTGATGGGTTGTCTTGGTCTCCTATCAGTGAGGCTAGTGCACAAATTTTGGAGAGACCCTTTGAGATGCAGGAGGTTAAGGAGGTTGTTTTTGATTGTTGTAGAGATAAGGCTCTCGGACCAGATGGTTACACTATAGCTGTTTTTCAGGAGTGTTGGGAAGTGATTAAGGATGATTTGATGAAAGTTTTTGCTGAATTTTTTGACAAAGGAGTTGTAAACAAGTGCACAAACGCCACATTTATTTGTTTGATTCCTAAGAAGTTTGATTCCCTGAAAAATTAAGGACTTTCGTCCAATTAGCTTGGTTTCATCATTATATAAGATTTTGGCTAAAGTCCTATCCATTAGGATGAGAAAGGTTTCAAAGGAGACAATCTCAGATAGTCAGGGTGCTTTTGTGGAAGGTCGTTAGATCTTAGATTTGGTTTTGATAGCTAATGAGGTAGTGGAGAGTTATAGGGTTGGAAAAATGGAGGGTTTGTTGTTTAAACTTGATTTTGAGAAGGCTTACGATTGTATGGATTGGGGTTTTTTGGATTTTGTGTTAGAAAAGAAAGGTTTTGGTGAGAGGTGGAGGAAATGGATTTCTAGATTTTTGTCTACTACCAATTTTTCAGTGTTTGTAAATGGAAAACCATGCAAGTGTTTCATGGCTTTGAGAGGTTTGAGACAAGGTGATCCTTTATCCCCCTTTTTGTTCACTTTAGTAGCCGATGTTTTGGCCAGGTTGTTGGATAGAGTTAGAGAGGTAGGTTTGATTGAGGGCTTTGAGGTTGGTAGAGATAAGGTATCGGTTTCACACCTACAATTTGTTGATGATACATTATTTTTCTCTTTTGGGGATGAACAAAAGTTTTTAAATCTTCAAGTCATTTTTCATATCTTTGAGCTGGTTTCAGAGCTGGTTTCAGGGCTTAAGATAGACATGGGTAAGTGTGCCATTGTGGGTATTTATTGTGAGGGCGAAAAGATTCAGAGATTAGCTGGACATTTGGGATGCTTGGTAGGGGAGTGGCCTCTCATTTATTTGGGATTGCCCTTTGGGGGGAATCCATATTTTGAGGTTTTTCGGGTTCCTGTTAAGGTTGCTCGTTCTTTGGAGAAGTTGATGAGAGATTTTTTATGGGAAGGTAGTGGTGAAGGTAAGAGAGACCATTTGGTTAGATGGGAGATTGTTTCAAGACCCAAGAGTCATGGAGGGGTTAGCTTTGGGAAACATTGTGGAAAGAAATATTACTTTAACTGGCAAGTGGTTATGGAAGTTTGCTCTCGAGGGATTCTTTATGATACGCTATTATCAAGAGTAAGTATGGCTTACAAGCTAATGGGTGGGATGCTCAAACAAGTTCTAGGATATCGGCTAGGAGTCCATGGAAATTTATTTCCCAGGGTTTGGATAGGTTCTTGGAGTTCACTTCGTTGTCAGTTTGGAAAGGTGATAGAGTTCGATTTTGGGAAGATCATTGGAGGGATGAAGCTTCTTTTTGCTCTTTATTCCCTCGGTTGTACAGACTTTCTTTGGCTCATAATGTTTCTATTTCATCCATGGTTTCTAGTGAATCTCAATCTTTTGGGTGGGATTTTAAGTTCTTTCGTAATCTTAATGAGAGGGAGAGTTCAGATTTAGCTTCCTTGTTGACCATTTTGGAAGGTTTTTCATTGAGTTTGTTTATTCTAGATAATAGGGTTTGGATTGCTGACTCTTAGGGGATTTTTCTTGTAAGTCTTATTTTGAAAAATTGATTGATTCCTCTCATATTCTTTCTTGTTTCCACTCAGACTTAATTTGGAAAACTAAAGCGCCTCTCAAAGTTAAAGTTTTTGCTTGGATTGTGTTTCACAAAGGAATCGATACTAATGACAGGTTTCAAGAAGGAGGCCATTTCTTTTTGCATGCCCACAGTGGTGCATCATGTGTAGGGGGGCAGCTGAAACTGTTGATCATTTATTTTTAGATTGTTCTATGGCTTATATGCTATGGTAGAGGCTATTTAGCTTTGGCGAGGAGGCTTGGGTGGCGCTTGGTTGTGTTAGGAGTTTTTATGACATAAAGTTTTGGGGTTTGGGGAGGGGCAAGAAGGCGAGAACTTTGTGGAATTGTGCTTTTTTGGTAGTATTTTGGGTTGTTTGGCTTGAGAGGAATGGGAGGATTTTTGAGGATAAGGAATCTTCCTTGGCTGATCTTTGGGATAAAGTGCTTTTTTTGGGCAAAATCATCCAAGGATTTTGATGATATTCCTTTATTTTTAGTGAAAGCTAATTGGAGGGCTGTGTGTAGTTAGTTTGGTCGTTTTTGCTTCTGTTTTTCAGTAGGCTGTGTGTAGTTAGTTTAGAAGTTTATGCTTCTGCTTTATGTTTTTGATTGTTCTGTTCGGCCTTGCCTGGGTGGACTCCTGGTTCTCCCTTTTATTTCCTTTTCTTTTGTACTTTCATCTTTTGATTAATAATGACGACCAGTGGGAATAATTTGAGATTAGAGAATTATTGTGAATAGGTTGGCGAAACTTAAAGAAGATACTGGATGTGCAGTTTTTTAAAGCTAAATCATAGGCCTTAATACTCTAAGGCTATGCTTGTTATAAGTGAATGAGGGTGGGAATGGAATGGTGATTCCATTAGCCAAAAATCGTGGTAGTTTGGTAGCCTTAGAGAATGGAATGATCAGTCCTTTGTGGGAGTTTGGTGGCCTTAGAGAAGGCAAAAGCCATGTATACAGGGAGTATACCAAAAGGAAAGAAAAGGAAAAAAAAAAAAAAAAAAAAGAGAAAAGAAAAAAGTTGATATGACTTAATGTACCCTCCACTTACAAGCTTAAGCTTATAGGTGAAGGGTCCTAAATAGGTATATCAAGTTATATCAATTTTTTATATTTAAACGATGTGGGATGTGGGACTTCCGAACAGTTATGATCACCCTGTTATAAAATCCCCCATTACTGTGTGTCCTGCCCTTTTCTAATCTGTAGAACAGAGCAGAAGAGGTGGTGTGTTCTCTCCAACGTATTTGCAATATTAGCTGAATTTTTTGGAGAGGGAGCGAGAGTTTACAAAATAGCAAGTTTTAGAGGGAAGAAATTTATATATATATATATATAAATAGAAAAAATTAAAATAATTAAACTAGACAACCAAATCTAAAAAAAATTTGGATAATTGCTGTGCACTTTGAAAGGCATGCTCTGAATTGGTGAATTATTTATATATATATATATATATATTGTTCATTCTCTTCCATGAGATACAGATTTCTCCACTTACAAAATAGTTATTCTAGGCAAGTGGGACTTCTTGGAATCAATGTTTGCTTCACATTGTACTCGAATAATACTTTTATATTATTTGTTTTTGTTTATGATGTAAACTCAAATATAGGTGGAATATTCTTACCAACATCCCTAACACCACCCCCCCCCCCCCCCCCCCCCCCCCAAAAAAAAAAAAAAAAATGGAAAAACCCCAAACAACCTGACAAAAAATGAAGAAAAAAATGAAAACATCCTGAACGGTAACTTTTGGGGTAAACTGAAGTAAGAGTAGGAATGAATTAATGAAATAATAAGTGGCTGGGGCTTCATTTCTGAAAATTTTCCTCTCTCTCTCTCTCTCTCTCTCTCTATATATATATATATATATATATATATATATATATATTAAAGTTCGACTGGTGGTGTAGTTACTCGTATATTTACATTCTGCTTAAGATGAGATTTTATTTCAATTCTATGCATAGTTCCACCTTGCTTTCTGTGCAGAGACATAATTTATGCAATGGCACAGTACTTTATGTTAATAGTTCCTCACATTTGTGGCAGGATACGTGATGATATTGAAAAGGAGGATGCTTTTCGAGGTCTATGTGCAATGGTATGCATGTGCTTTCTTCATATTTCTAATTTGATTCACATTAGTAATCTGATTAATGCTTTGGTGTTCTTGGTATTCTCAAATGTGGGCAGGTTAGAGCAAATCCATCAGGGGCGTTGAATTCACTTGTTTTCATGTGTAAAGCTATTGCAAGTTGGCATGTAAGATTAGCATTACCGTCATCTTCAAAATATGTACTGGAAAGGAAAAAGGAATGCAATTTCTGTCATTTTTGACTTTAATGTTTATCTACAGGAGATAAGGAGTGAGGAGCTACACAATGAAGTTTGCCAGGTGTTGCATGGTTATAAGCAGGTCAGTGATGTCTTCCATGCTTGTTTGGTTTCTGCTTGAGAAAGTTTTGAATTTACCTAAATGACCCTTGCTTCGATTTTATGTTACGGTTCATGAAACTCATCTTTTTTGGAAGGTTACTTTGATTCTCTAAATAAGAATTATGTAGAATTATATGGGATAGCTTTTGCTTTAGGGCGGGTCTATTTCCACTACCCTTTTTTGCTTATGCACACTCCTATGGTTATTTTAATCATTTAACTCCCTTCATCTTCTCCTCCACCTTTTTAAATATTTCTCTCTCCTCACTCTTCTTCCTCTTCCCTCCTCCCTTCTCTTGTTTCTATCCCCTTTTCTACACTGCAACAATAAACTCCAATTTTATTTATTATTTATTATTTATTTTTTGGGGTTTTGGGGGGGGGGGGGGGGTGGGGAGTTTTATGGAACTTTCAAAATGAAAATCAAGAAGAGGAGGTAAGGGAAAGGGAAAAACATGACATTCATCTACCAGTAAAAAACACCAAACAATATAAAAATAAAAATAAATGAAGAAGTGGAAGCAACAAAATTTGGCATGACATTCACCTATACTGTTCCTCTCTATACTCTCAATCTCCCTCTCCCTTTTTCTCCTTCTCACTTCTGGCTCCAAGGGCTCTCTTTTAAATTGATGGATCATTTGTTCGTTCTATGGCTTTAATGGTTGACTACTGGAAGAAGGATTTATTCATTGAAGAGTAATAAAAATAAATAAAAATAAAATAAAGAGAAAAGAAAGAAAAAAAAAAGCTATCACCTATTTTTCTCTGAGTCTCCCCTCTAATCAAGACACAAAAATGGATCTAGAGACCAAAGAAATGCCTAGATGGTCTTAGATTCATCTCAGATCGTCAAATTGGATTTGATATAAGGGGCTGAAACTTCTCTCTTTTGATTAGAATTAGGAAATTTGAAAAGGAAAGGGGGAAATGACCAAATTAGTCTAAGGGGTGTGGATAAGCAAAAAAGGGTGTGGAAATAGGCCCCCCTTTGCTTTAAAAGTATCCCAGCAACTGTTTTTCCTGACACATTTTCATCATGTAATAATTCTGAGAAGACTCCCCTCCCCCAACCCCCTCCACAAAAAAAAAAAAAAAAAAAAATGAAAAAAAAAGAAAAAAAGAAAAAGAAAAGAAAGGAGGAAATAAAATAAAGTAATTGCTGAATTGTCCTCTCCCCCCAATATATATATATATATATATATATATATATATAAAGAAAAAGGAAAAAAGAAAAGGTGCTGGTGCCATTAAAAGGGTTCATGGGTTCATTCTTGTTTGTATGAGGTTGTTGTATATATTTTTTTAATACAAGGAACCCCTTGTGGGTAAACCTCGGGCCCTTGCAAGACCCTACAACCTACATGAACTGGTAAACCCAAAGCCCCTGAGAACCATAGAACCTTGTGCAGGTGGCCTCAACGGGTTGGCAAGAGTGAACTCGGATCTCTGCTTCCTGAGGCATGGTCCATTGCCAACTGAGCTATGTAGAAAAATGTGGTGGCTGGTATAGTTAGACTGTCTAGGTCTTTCCAAGGAAGCTAAGTTTTCACTTGAATTGTATGCACCAATCAATGTTGGATTCAACCTTGAACCAATATATATTTCCCATTTGAAAGTATTGATTTATTTCTGAGATGACCATCTTGGTCATTGTTTATTCATTAATTTTTTGAAGATGGACAGCCTGGTTGGAGTTATAAAATATTGGGGGTGCGCTTAAATCTTTGTTGCAATAATATTTGATGCTCATTTTATTTAAATTGATCATAAATTGTCATGAGTTTAATCTTTTGCTAATAGCTACGATTCTACAACTTAAAATCGACAATATAAATATTAAACTGATGTTATAAATTTCAATAAATATTTTGGCAGATGCTTAGGAATGGAGCGTGGGAACAGTGCATGTCTGCTTTGGAGCCCCCAGTGAAGGAGAGACTATCAAAATATCAAGTATAATATTTGTCTGGTAATAGACTTTGTGCTCTTTTCCAGTAGTTGCTGCTCGAGAGCTGTATATCTGCATCAGTACTGTTGTCATATTGTGCATTATCTGATATAGTGGAGTTGTGATTCGTTCCAAGAAGAGACAAGTTTTGGTCACGTTTTTTCAGAAAAGGGTGAAATTGTTGTCCTAGTTCTTATTGAAGCTTGAAGTTACTATGTACCTTCTCAAATCTGCCAACAAATTGGCTGAGGAAAGATGAACGTTTGATTTGAGAAAAGAAAGATTGGGACGTGGATGTGTATAGGGGCGCGGCTTTTGAAGCTTTCATAGAGTTTTTTGACCTTTTCCGTGTTCTGTATTCGAAGAAAGGCTAAATATATCTCATTCTAGTTTTAGATTCGTTTTTCATTTTGGTCAGAGTTTTCTTTATACCGTTTGGGCCAATAGGTTTCAGTTTGATTTTGACAGATTTTGTTACGAGAGGTCTTCCCATATTGATTAAGAGTAATTTTTCATGTTCATATAGTTTGTTCTAGGATTGTAACTTACATTGGGAATGGAGCTCAGTTATTCTTGTTGCATTCAGCAGCTGTGGGATTTGGGTTTGTGAGAACAATAAATATGTAGTAAACCTTTTGAGTTTCATGATTTGATGGAAGTTGTATTTTGTTTGGATTTAAAATCAATGTTATCTGGGCTATGAATTACATGAAGACAGTTTAATTTATCATTTTCCATTTTACTGTATGTGGAGTTCATATATGTTCATTTATAGAAGATTGCAGGTTGCTTGAGATGAAAAAAAAAAATAATAAAAAAAATAAAGAAGGAAAGAATGGAGGGGTGGGTCTCTGGTTATTTTGTTAATCTTTGCAATTAGTACTACCTGAAATTTGATTCTGGATATTATGGCTCACTTCATGATATTTGTCATGGATTTTGAGTTTGGCATATGTCAAGTCGGTTCCAGGGCAAGGTTATTATTATTGTCATTTATTTATTTATATTTCATAGAAAAATGAAATGCACTAGGAGCTCAAAGGAGCAGTATCATCCTGGACTCGCTCCTCCACAATGAGTCTGGCACGAACACTATGTTTGGGGAGTTTAGGATAGGAAAAAAAGAGAGGAAAACATTGGTTATTTAGTTAGGAGAAAGAGAAGAGAAAAGAAAGGGTTGTGGTTTTCCTTCCTCTTGTTTGGGAGCTTAGGAGAGAAAATGAAGTATCTCTCTTCTTATTTGTTTGGGAGTTGGAAAGATAAGAAAAAAAAAGAAAAGAAAAAAAAAAGGATTTATTAAATGTGTATATTACCAATTTACCCTCTACAAGTTGAGGTGCATATCACATGGGTTGAGAGTCGAAAGGTTATTTTCAATGGATGGGCAAAATAAGCATCATGAAAGTTTCATTAAAACATTCTGAAGGAAAGAACAAAAAACCAAAAAAACGAAAAAAATGTGGTGCCAATGGCAAAAAACAATGCCTAGTTTACAAGCTAAAAGGCAAAACTATTAAAGCCTAGACCCATATGAAGGCATTCCCACTCATATCTTGTCCCTATCCGCATTTTGTCACGCAAAAACACCCACATAACCATTGAACAACAGTGGAATTTCCATGTTAAAGTGAGTCAAAAAGTGGTCCAAATTATACTACCTGAGGTACGGGTGGAGGCTAGGATAATTTATTTATTTAATTTAATTTTTTATTTCTTTATGGTAAACGGTCGAAAAAATGATGATAACCTCTCGTTTTTCATATGAAAGGTAGTAGGTCCATGCACCGCACGTAAAGTTGTGTGAATCCAGAGTTAGGGTGCAGTCCACTCTCTCATGCGATCGAATTTGTTGCAGCCAATGTGAATGGAAAGTATAGAAATGACTAGATCTAGAATAGAAATTAAGTATGTGAAACACGGGACCTTCGCACGAATTATGTTGTCTTAAAAAACCTTGTGTAACGGTTATGTTAGGTTGTTTTTTCTGTCACAAGTCAATAGAAATACTTTAATATGTTTGTGTCAATTCTAAAGTTAAATCACTTTAGAGCATTCCAAAATGTTAAATAAGGATAAAATGGTAAATTTTTTTATAAATTTGCTAGAGATCGAAACGGTTTGTTTTAATCCTATTAGCTCCCTTCCTAACCTTGCTTCCATGTCTCTCTCCTAATCCACTTCATCCCATAACCACTAAATACCATGTCATTCTCTTCAATTTAAATACAAATGTCATCCATTATTTTAACCTATTTTTTTTATATTATAAAAATTTAAAATTACTTCACAAGTTCACAATTTTTTTAATTAGAAATGATGTTAACATTCTAAAACTTTCCGCACCACACACACATTATGTTTTTATTAGCATGTGTTGATATAAGTTATATCAGTACCATGCATTGAGGGTTATGCCTCTTGCATTGATCCAATGTACCACATATTTCACTAATGCATAAAGTACAACTCACAAACAAATCTTGTCCAATTAATTGATAGATTAGTCCCTTCATACTAATGGTATGATAGCTTATTGGTATTCATCATACTTGTTAAATGAGTGATATTAAGTTCAAGCTTATTACTAAAAAAAACCATTTGTATTTATTTGCTGATGTTAAGGAAGGTTAAGAGTACGGATATATTATGATGATTGTTTAAAATAAAAAACGAAGAAAACACAACCTATGTGTGACTAACCCATGCCAAATTTTTATTTTATTTTTTATGATAAGATTATTACTTAATTTATAATGGGGTTTCTATTTCCCTCACCAACCCCCCCCACCCCCCCCCCCAAAAAAAAAAAAAAACAAAAGAAAAGAAAAATCATAATGTGAACGTGCCCAATCTGCGGTTAGCATTCCATAACAATTAAAAGAGTTGGTTCCCTTCCTAGAAACTCAACCTTGTTTTCCCGCCAATTCCGCCGTTTTCTGCTTAACCGACAAACACGCTGACGAGTACACGTAGGATTGTCCATGCAACTGTTTCCCGATAACCATTCACATTCAAACACGTCAACTTCCCTATCTCAACCTGTCACCCTCGTCACTTCTCATATGTACCGACTTCCCAAATCCGAATAAGACGGAACTACGCTCACCACCCACATATTCCTCACGTGGCACTATTTGATTCGCCCACAATTCTCAGGTGGTAAAATACCATTTGCATCTGATTTATTGGTTTTTTTCCTATATATAAATATCCCCCCTCATTTCCCTCCCCCTAGCCCTTCGTCTTAAACCATGAGCCCTTCACAACAATTCCATGACCACCACCACCACCACCCCCCAAAGAGAGACGTCAACGGCTTTTGCCCATCTCCATTGAAGACCAACAAGAACTCCCATTTCATCAAAAGGTCATCGCCGCCGTCTTTTTCGTCTTTTCCGTCGCCGCCGGTCAATGGGGCGGCAGCAGCAGCAACAAAGCCTCAACAGCAACAGCGTCACCCGGTGATCATCTACACCCACTCGCCGAAAGTGATCCACACGCACCCACGTGACTTCATGGCATTGGTGCAAAAGCTCACCGGGCTGTCACGCTCCGACGACGGCGGCGGCAGCGAAAGGCCGACGACGACGGTGAAATCGGAGAACGGTAAAGAAATGCCAAAAGAAAAGGATAAAAACGCGAAGCGTGGTGGTGGTGGTGGTGGTAATGATGAAAACTCGTCGTCGTCGGTGATCACCGATGAGAATAGTGGCAGCGTGGGATGTGATGGGCAAGTGAACTCGTTCTTTTTGCCTCCCATTCTGGACCCTTCGAATCCTTATTTGTCTAATTTTCATCTCTTTACGCCGAATTCGACCGATTTTCTATGCTCAAATAATCAGCCTTTTTATAATTACACTGA
Organism: Liquidambar formosana; assembly: GCA_039720395.1. Classification (NCBI taxonomy): domain Eukaryota; kingdom Viridiplantae; phylum Streptophyta; class Magnoliopsida; order Saxifragales; family Altingiaceae; genus Liquidambar; species Liquidambar formosana. Next base: position 17,684,192 of record CM077828.1, on the reverse strand, counting down.
TTCTTTGTTTTTCAGTCCCAATATGAGGAGCTCTGTTTCGTCTTCCACATTGGAAGCCATGAACGAGTTCCGTGAGTATTAAAATTTTTGGTAGAGCTTCAATTTTGACCGACAGAAAATTTTTTTAGTCAATTTTTTTTAATTTTTTATACTAATAAAATTCTAACTTCTATTCTGGATAGAATTTTTTTTTGGTTCCTACAATAAAATTTCCAAAACAATACTATTTGTTTTCTTCTATAATTTTGTTCAACGTTGATAGAATTCCCTTTATGGTAAGAGGGTTTTTTTTTTTTTTTTGAAATAATTTGTTTGGTTGAGATTTGCAAGGGCTGAATGCACGTCAACTATCAAATCTTATTCTGCATTTTTTTTTTTTTTTTTTGGGTCATGGTGGAAAATAGAATTGATATTCATGATTTCATTTGCAAGTGTGCTTGATTTTGATATTCAATATTTTAATGTGTAAACAATTTTCTTTTGGTTTATCTTTGCGAATATGTGAATGGAAAAATATGAGCATAAATTTAACGTGGTTTAGACCTATCTCCAATGCAAAGTACCAAATGGGGTGTCATGGCTATATTTTGGTAGCAACTACAATAATAAAATTATGAAGCTAAATAAAAGCTACTTGGTAGCATACCCACTGTATGTGCAACAAATTATGAGATCACTAATTGTTAAAAACAAGAAAATACTTCAAAATCCTAATCTAACCAAACGTAATAAACCTTATCGACTTTTAAACTAAATATACAATAATAATCATTTTATTTTGAAATGAAAAGAGAAGCATCAAAAGGCAACTAGTTTCTTGAGAGTAGAGACCAACCCTCTTTATTTATAGAGAAACATAAGGCAAGTCCTAACCCATCAAGGTTAGGACTACTAACCATGGGTCTACACGAAATAGGAAACTCCTCAGTAGGAAACAAAAGACGCTAACGTGCAATAAAATACACCATAACTCAATGGATTCTTGAGACTGGTCAAATGTATGGCTAGCATTGTGATTTCCGATTTAATAATTTCTTTACTTCTGTCTTTTCATACTAGCTGAAGAAATTGGCAATGTGCACAAGGCAAAACTTCAGCAGGGTTTTGTAGTTGGTATTTTTACTTCTGAACTCTGGAAGAAATTAGAAAGAATAAAGATAAAAGTTGAAATTTTGTAAAACCTGGGGAGATGAGGATGAGCAGAATTAGATGGGATTAAGATTGTGTTGAAACCATATATCTTTATCACTCCTTTCATTTTTCATAACTTAGATTTTTAAATTTGAACAACTTGTCAAACACAGCTCATGAGGCTCTTCTTCTTTGTAATTTATAGACATTGACTCTCCAGTAAAACCATTGCACCCATTAACCATTTCAAACGAAAATTGAGTAATTTAGACTGAAGATAATCTAGATTTTTCAAATATATAACCAAGTATATCAATACATATTTGATAGAAGCCATATGTTCCCAGAGCTGATGGAGATATCGAATATTGAACTCAAGGAGTTCAACCGATTAGCGATGGATCAACTCATTTAAATGATTTTGGTCATTGGAGGCATGAAAGGAAGCAGAGGACTTGAATTCTGAGAATAATATTAGTATTATTTTCATCAGTGAAGGCATGACTAAGGAGTTCATCATCTCTCTTCCAATCCCTCACATTAATATCTACCAGAGTCAAATTTTTTAGTTGTCCCAATAAACTAAGGCTAGGCCAACCTAGCTAAATTGGTGCAAGCAAAACCTGGGTAATGGGCTATAGCCATCCTCTATTCAAACAGACCCTTTGAGCAAACATATATCCAATGGATTGCTTGGGATTGTACCACCTGACACTTCCCAGTTTTTAACTTTTTACATCCACAAACCTGCTGTTAACCCATTTCATGGGTATCAATTTGCTATCATCACTTGAAAAAGTCATATATACTGAATTTTGAATCTAGTCAGCTATTTTATTTTCTTCGGATAGTCTTAATTACCAGAACATTGATGGAGGTATGTGAAACAAACTCAACTATTTTCACAGCCATATCAATTAATGACCCAGGTAAAATTTTATTTCATTTTCATTTTTCATAAATCTCTATTTCTCACTGTAAAGATTTACATTTGCATAGAAGTCTCTATGGGTATTTCCCACCAAAAAAAAAGAAAAAGAAAAAAGAAAAAAGAAAAAAGAAAAAAAAAAAACATTCCCATACATACACATCTATATTTATAAAATTATTATAGCATCACTTTCTCTTTTTTTCTTCTCCTTCTCTTTCAAGAACAACAGGAGCTGCTGGTATGCTGAACCACCACTCTCTGAGTCTCCTCATCCATCTCTCTGTGATTGCCCTCCTTGGAGGCGAATACCTTGTGAATGTGTCCAAAAATATCAGTAGAAATATGTACTTACAAGGTATGAAGGCCAGAACCAAGGCCATGAGCAAAAGAGCAACTCCAAATTTCTCACTTGCCTGTTCATTAACATAAAAATGCAACATAAATTGGCATGTAACCCAGTAAGATGTAGTAGCGACATTTAATATAACGTCTAAAAGGATATGGCGAGGAATGATAAGTGGAACTTTTAAGGGTAAACTACAAGAAAACCCCTAATGTTTGCCCCTTCTTCATGTAACCTCTCTAAAGAAAAAATGGTTGCAATGTCTCCCCAGATAGCTTACAAATTTAGCAATAAGCTCACTGTTAGTCGCCATTTGTGGAATTTAAGATGGTCACGTTACATTTTCCATCTAATTTTATGAATAGCAATTGCCGCTAATTGCAAAATTTGTAAGCTGTTTTTCTTTTTTGTTTTTGGGGTTGGTGGGGACATTGCAACCATTTTTTCTACATGGGTGGTTACATGAAAAAAGGCGAAACATTAAGCGGGTCTCTTCTAATTAAATTACCCAACTTTTAATGTGACCTTTATTATAAATAACAGGAGAAGTGGGAAAGAGGAAAGAGGAAAGAGGAAAGGTAGACAAGCTATCAAGGTCGAGGGAGAGAGAGAAACCTGAGGGAAAATGGACCACAACAAAGCACGTAACTTGAGAAGAACAATGTTCCCATCTTGGATGAGCTCTTCGGCTTGAGATATTGCATTCTGGACGGCCAAAAGCTGCTCCATTGTGTTCATTACAGGAGGCACTATTACCTTGACTTCATCAACAGGCCTCCCTTGGTTAAAAAGTCGTGTTAGTGCCATAAACACGGCAATAAAGATGAGCATCAATGCAAAGGCATAGCTGACCCATCCCCTGCAAAATGCAAATGCAAATTTTGTGAATTCCTAGGAAAAATGTGTACTAGTATTGTTCATGTAAGGAATAGATCAAAACTATTATTAAGCTCACTCTTTGGAGTGGTTCTGTCAATGATTTCTGTTACTGATCTTTCCACAATACGCTCAAAGAAATTAATTATTTAAAATTGTTTAAATAAGTAAAGAAAAAAAAAAGATTTAGATTACAATCCAATCATTACTCTTTCCCCGGCCCTACCTCTCACTCAATCTCTTTTGAGAGTTTTTTAAAAATAGTAATTATCAGAGATTTAGAGTTGCTTCTGGACTTATGTTATCAGCTTGACCCAACAGCAAGAATTTATTCATGTTTTGAATTTATTGCAATTAAAACCAAATTCAAGGCAAGAGATGTAACTACAACTCAGAACCCAGACAAAAAAAGGAAAAAGATGTAGCCACAACTATATTGCGTTAGGTCAACACCAATAGGGTGGGCCTGCAGCCCCGCCGCAAAGAGGGTGGGGGGGGGGGTGGGGGACTGAATTAATTATGAGCATCATTCTCTCCATTGACCAATTACTCAAATAAGTGCCTTACCTGCAAATGATGAAAGTGGAAACTGAACAAAACACCAATGACTTCATAGGATCATCCCAATTTGACAGAGAAAGAAGCCACTTCCCAATTTCCATAACTGGAATAAGTAACTCCTGCAAGTAACAAAAAATTTAGTAGATACAACAAGAAGTAATTGCATGGAAGTTGGAATTAAGTTATTTACTGTGAGACAGTGAGAGGAAGGAACAGCAGAGCAAGATTCATGTTGCCAACCCCAAATAGTTACATAAAACACAATTAATTAATACAGTTATGTTTTCCCACTCTGTTTACCAATACTAAAGAATAAAACGACATGACACAATTGATTCAAAAGAGAGGGGGGGAGAGAACATTCACAATAGCTTCAAGCCGATCATTTGTGGTTGGTACCCAAAAGATCTGTTCCACCATTACAATTAATCAAAATATTTAGGGTAAATTGCACTTAAGGGTCCAAAGTTTGGGTCAAGTTTCACTTTAGGGATCCAAAGTTTAAATCGCGTCAATTCAGTACCTGAATTATTAATTGAGTTGCAATTTGGGGTCTGTTGTCAAATTTTTTCATATTATCCCTACTTTGCCCCCTTTATGGGTTTTAAAAACCCTATTTGATCCCTATCAACAAATAATAAATTTTTATATTTTAATTAGATCTGAATCAGTCTTATTTTCTTTCTCTCCCAACATTACCTCTATCAACATTTAATAAACTTTTATGTTTTCCATTTACAAAACACAAATCTGACGGTAGAGTAATTCAGATCTGGTTAAAATATAAAGGTTTATTAAATGTTGATAGGGGTCAGATAGGGTTTTTAAACCCATAAAAAGGGCAAAATAGGGATAATATTGAAAATTCTTATGGTAGACCCCAAATTGCAACTCAATTAATAATTCGGGTACTGAATTGACGCGATTTAAATTTTGGACCTTAAAGTGAAACTTGACCCAAACTTTGGACCCTTAAGTGCAATTTACCCAAAAATTTATCTTCAATCTATGTAGCACAGACACAACCATGCGACATGCACACAAAATGATATGGACAGACTCATACAAAGATTCTAAAAAAGTAGGATACAGTAAGAGAGGGACATGACAATTAATGCTTCTAGATATATGGAAAACTTTGATTATAAGTAATGATTGGCTATTGAATTAGACAATTTTTGTTCTTCTTTTTAACCCTCCCTCACTCTTTCCTCCTCCATCATTGAATCATGTAAAGGAGAAAAGGAGAAATAAGTGTTTTTTTTTTTTTTTTTTTCCTGAAAGGCAGGGGGGATAGAGTAAACCAAGGTAACAAATTTAAAATGTAATTACATGAGAAATCTACAAGTAATATTAGTAATACCTTCATCACTGCCAAATTAGTGTCGACGCCTTCCACTTTAACTCCATCAACTGTTGCTTGAGCCAGGATCACCTTTTTATAACTGCTTTTAGAATCCTTAATGGCTCTTTCCAACGGAGTCATCTCCCCAACAGTGATCTCACCCACAACAAGGCCAGCCTCATCAGGAGCATTTGAACTTGTTCCAAACACAAACCCTAAGTTAGAAACCATGGCCACGGCTGAGATTGAATACATTCCAACTCCACTCCTAGAACTATTACTCCAGTCTAATTGCCTAGAAGTTGACATGTTTGCAAGCGTTTCCAGTACTAAGTCTCCACCTGGAAGTTCATCACAAAGATTGAACATGAGAAGAGACTCACTGCGAAGAGGTGTTGAGGAACTAATTTCTTGAATGGCTTGTACTCGCGAAATTCCAAGCACAGCCTTTGAAAGTGCTTCATCCCGTTCAACTCCTGTTATCTGAAACTTCCGAATAAATCTATGAACATATAATATTTCTCGGATGATGGCTAGCCAATAGTCACGACGAGTATGTCCTTTAAGTTCAGGGAACTCAATTACAACTGGTTCTGATCTACAGGAGAAACCCTAAAAAAAGTTAACAGCTGATAACTTTCTGAGACATCAGCAAAGAAGCCTTCAGACTACAAAGAAAATAAATAATAAAACAATGTAACGTATATGGATCCAAGATGACATATCACAGATAACTTTAATAACCATAGAAGAAATAGATATGCATCATGCCTTACAGGGAAATTGATTTATACAAGACTGCCTTGTCAAAAAGTCGAGTACCCCATGGTCCCGTCAACTCAGGTTTAACAAACTGCTTCAAATCATCTGATAAATCATAAATCTTTGCCTTATCATATGATACAACGCGAAGGGGTTCAAAGTAAAGTGCATGATCTGTCAGAGTTAATCGACCTGCAATTCACAAATATATACCAGAATAAAAGTAAGAAAATCAATACTGAACATTCGATTCCTTAATTACAGGCTTATTGGTTTTAGTGACATTAGTACAATAAAAAACATCATGGCCATAATCACATGTATTTCTTGTTGACAAGAAGAGGTACATTAAAAAAATAATCTACTATATATATATATATATGAGGTAAGATAAAATTACACCGGGTGTAAAACTTTTCACTCTTACACCTCTCAATATCTTTTTGTAGAATATGCATTTTGCCAGGCCCACCATTGGATTAAATATTCCTTTCATAAAGATCATGCATGCCAAATTTCACATTAATTGGATATCAGTAAGCATCTCATCTATAAATTCACATTTTGTTTGATAAATAAAACCATAATTTAGGGCGCTTTATGAATGGAATGGTTCCTAATCTCTGATAAACTTGACATTTGGTGAGCATGCAGAGTAAGGGAGCTGCACATAATCCAATGGCGGGCTTGATAAAATATGCATTCTACAGAAAGAGATTGAGAGGAAAGATATTAAGAGGTGTAAGAGTAAGAAGTTTTACACTACATGCAAGTGGATCCCTCCCCTATATATATATATATATTGGAAAAATATATCTAAAGCAAAGATTCCATACTAAACAAACCTACCAGGCCATGTAGAGATTCCTACATGTTGAAGAACCGGTTGGGTGGTAACTGTCCCATCCACTTCCAGGATCTTTTCTCCTCTTGATAATCGGAGGATAGAGAGAAGAGATGAGTCCGATTGAGTCTTCAATTTTCTTATTGCCCTGTATAGAACAACAATTCAAGAACATAAATTAGGTTTGAGACCTTGCCCTAAATTTTATTTTGATTACACCAAAAATTTTGTTCATGTAATGAATTTTTTAATTTTAAGTAGTTAAACAAACATTGGCCAAAAGGATCTTGTTATGGTAAAAGAGAAGATAAATAAGCTTTTTCTCTGTTCTTTTTATATTAGTTATAGACACTTTTTAAATAATATTGAACAATTAATATCCAAATCTTATGCAATTCTGTGATAGACTAAAGCGCTATAGCATGGAATGAACTTCTTTTATCCTAATACATATAATGTATCTATTATACTTTTCATTATTGCAACAAGTGTTTTAAATTACAATTAATTTTTAAATTTGTATATCTTATGCATTGTTTTTGGTATTCATTGCATATTATTATTCATCATCAAGTTGTAATGCCCATACCAAGTTGTAACAGGGGTCACCAATACAGTGACCAAGATTGACACATAAACCATGTTCCAGTCTCATTCTTGTTCCCTATGAAACTGAATTCAGTTATATCTATATCTATATCTATATATATATATATTTTTTTTTTTTTTGATAAGATACATATATATATATAGAGAGAGAGAGAGAGAGAGACACACACACACACACACACACACACACACACACACACACAGAGATATATAAGAGCCTATCATTTTCTTTGGCTTTTATTTCTCATGCACCCTTCCAGACTCAAAACTCTTTTTCCTTTTTTAGTTTGACAGTCTCAAAATTCTTAAAGTAGCATTCCGCATTGACAATACCAAAACCAAAAGGTTAAAGCAAGAAAATGGTACTGCCACTATTTGAGATAAGGACTAAGCCTCATATGCTAATACTAATGCGAGATTTTGAACACCAAAGCAATGTTACAAGCAATGAAAAATAATAATCTCACATGACAAAATTGAATTAGATAGAGAAAATAGGATGGTGAAACAAATGCCATAGCCAAAACTACAAAAGAAAAAGGTTATCCACTCCCAACTCTCTTATGAAACACTCCGACTCATTAAGTGCTTATGTTGGCGAATGACAATATGTTCAACGAGAAGTCCAATTCTCAATTTTTTTTTTTTTTCCAGATATTTCAATAGAAAAACAGCTTTGATAATTTAATACAAAACACAATTTCCACTAAGGAAAGGAAGCTATCAAATACTGAAACAAATTCATAGCTCCTAATTCCAAAACAAATAAGGGAAAATCAAAGGAAAGGAGGTATTTAGTACCGCTCTAATCCGCTGAGGTACTTTTCATAGACAGAAAACTGAAGCCTACCACTACTTGATGCTGTAAGCACCTCAAAAAGATTATCAACAATAATCACATTGGCAATGATTGGAACTGCTGGAGCTATTCGAGAGAAGGCCTCAATCCCAACAGTAGCATCCTCATCCACCTGCCATTATAAGATAAAGACCACAAGCACCCACACCAATGTCAAGAAGCACCAGAGTACTAATGACAGAGATTCACCTACTTGAATATTTAGGGTACGACCACTTTAAGGAAGGCCAAGGCCAGAAACCCAAGTTGCCAAAAAATTGCAAAACAATATCATATGGAAAAGAATACACATACAAACTGTGGAACAATATCATGTGTGTTAGTGAGAGAGAGAAAGAGTTCCATTATGTTGATCAGAGAAAAAAAAAAAAAAGAAGAAGAAGAAAAAGTTCCATTATAACTAACATCAATGATGGATGGAATAAATACGCAGGAATGTACTTTCCCTGCATAATCAATGGAATAATTAGACAAACAAAACTCACGTTACGTATAGGTTGGCTGGCAGCAGCCGGAGCTTCCCAGGCTAGCATCATGTCATAGGTTAGGCCGTCGGAACTTTTTATCAGCCAAATGACTTGTAACTCGTGTGGACAAAGCTAGTGCCCTGAAACAACAGTATTCCAAAAAGTTCCTGGCATATCGTGATGGATGCTTTATAGAATCAGAAGCCTCTGCATTAAAGTTTTCTTGAAGCTCACTCGAAGGAATGCCAAGGATTCTGCATCCGTTGTTTTTTGTCATCCATAAGGAGACCAATCATCAGGAATAGAAAGACAATTGACACACATATAAACTGATATAGTGCCTAAAAACATATGCAAAGGAAACTAGTGTGCCTGATATTCATGTTAAAAACTCAATAACCCATAAATAATTTCAATAACCCCTAGGGACATAAGTTGTATACAAAAACAGGCAACTGTTACGAAATCCATAGCAGAGCAATTACCTTGAGCATCTACGAACAACTATATTTGCAACTGGAGAGAGCTCTGCTATCCAATTCTTCCGGCCAGATGGAGACCTTCCCATCTCCTCAAAATCTTCTTCGAAGGAACTCCGGCTGCCAAGCAACCATTTAAATGATCCTTCTCTTACCAGACCCTCAAGTATATTTCTGGTTTTGCTTGCTGCGGCCATCTATGATTTACCCTTCTTTACAACATCAAAATGAAAAGAAACCCAGTACCCAATTGACAACTGAATTCCTCGCACTCAATACACAATCTCAATTGACAAGAACACTCCCAATACCTTTTTATTCAAAATCCAAGTGCCAATTTGCCGAAAACACTTTCAGTTTCTGAAAAATTTCATAAAACCCATCAAACCTTATATGTTCAAAACCCCACGAATCAAATTTTGCTAATATAATACTTTCAATCTCTGGTATTTCTCACAAAGCCCATCACATATAACTCGCCAAATATAATTTTTCAAAACCAGGAATCAAACTTCGCCAACAAAACATTTAATCATGCCGCTTCTCATAAAACCCATCTAAGATTACACAGAGAATATCTTTTATACTCAACATCCAAATACCCAATTTCACCGACAGTACTCGAGCACTGCAACTTCTCACAAAGCTAATCACAGATTACACAGAAGACTCCTTATTATTCAATACCCAAGTATCAAATTTTGCAAAAGACACTTTCAATTTCTGCAAGTTTTCGCAAAACCCATTACAGATACTCACCCAAACACCGCATTTAAATAGAACCCAAGTGTCAAATTTCGTCAATCGCCTAATCCCAACAACTTTAATCGAGCACAACACAAAATAGTTACCTGAAAAAGCGCATTCAGACCGACCTCCGCACAAAATTCTCAGCTTTGCACAAGCAATTCTCTTGATTTCCACAACGTTTCATTAAACTCACCTCAGGTTACATGCACTGAACCGTTCTCTACAAACCAATTTCACCAATTTCCTATACACACGAGATTGTGTGTTGCTGGGCAAGGATAAAAGTGCGAGAAGACAAGACTCTCCGGCCACTTCTGTAGAGGGGGGCATTCATTAGATACTTTCGTGATTTCTGGTTTTTGCATCCAAAAAAAAGGAGAAAAAAATGTGCAGTGATGGGATAAGGGAAAGGATGAGAGAGACAGGTAGGTGTGAGCGGTGTGACAAAGTAAATTGGGGTGCGTTCAAGGAGTAGCGTCACTTGATCAGAGCTTGTTCTGTTAGGCTGCGTTTGTAACTTTGTAATCTATTCTATGCCGTGGATGCAATGATTAGAAGGGGTCAAGCACAGTGAACATGACCATGTGTTTAAGTTTCATTGGCTCATATAAGAAAAAGTCAGAGGAGAGGAGAGGAGAGAAGAGGAGAGGAGAGGAAAGGAGAGAGAACAAAACTTTTAATTTTGGATCAATCAAAACTTGACATCATGATGATGTTCAAAGGGGGATTTTTATGTGGACTTTGAAGAGGTTTTCGTTTCAATTAGGCATGGATGGGTGTATGGTGTGTTATCCTATCATTTGATTATATATATATATATATCATACCTCTTCCACATGATAATATAATTCATACTCTCGGTACTCAGTAACTGTCTAACCCACATGGGATCATGTGAAAAAAGAAATAAAATTTTAATAATATGTTTTTTTCTAAACATTTTATAGTTTGCAAAATGACAAGGTGGCCTAACCTCTTGGTTTAATGGATTCGCCTACAGCTATTTTAGGAATTAGATAATAATTAATTACATCTCCCAATTTTACAAAACTTTTGTAAGAATTTCATTTAATAGCAATATTTTCTTTCTACGTTTCCTTGAATTTCAAATGGTACTTCCATATTTATCACCTTTTTACATTTTTTCTCTGATCAGTTATTTGACTTACTATGTGAGTATGTGACTTACCTAAGAATAAATTACTATGTGAATTACTAGCAACAAGTTATTGATATCAAGTTATTATATGACTTACTTGGAGTTATTTTGAATTATCCATTGTATTCATTTAATAACTTGCTGAGATTGCAATAATATACAAACATTATTTAATAACTGAATTATATCTCTTAATAGCTTCTTATATACACAGACTCTACTGCACAAATGTATTTTTGTGACTTAATAACTGGATGAAAATTGGGAAAAAAAAAAAAATACAACTACATAACTTAATAAGTAGCAAAATAACTTATCCATGTTTTTTATGCTGGGAAATAAGTGGAAAAATAAAAAGAAATGAACCAAACACGATTAACAGCAATATAAGATGAAATTGGGTAAAATTTAATTCTTTAGCCAAAAGAATTCACCAAAAAGACATGCTAGGAAATTTGGTTAAAAGCAAAGATTAACTTCTAAGAAGCCAAAGGTTAATAATTCATTCACAATTCTTTAATTGTTTTTTATTATAAGGCTTTGAGCTTAAATAAGCATTAACAAAGAACAATCCCCAATCCCTAGTTAGAATTTCAAAGCCAAACAATAGTTTTTCAGTAAATAATTCTTGTTTTAAGTAGAAATGGGTAACAAATCTAAGAAAATTTTGAATACAAATTAAACATCACCTAAGATTTTCATGCAATTTTATAAAATCACTTAACAACTAAAATATGTTGTAAGGGTTAACCAGCATTGGAGGAGTTGCATAACAGATGGCTAGTTCAATCAATCCCATTGTGATATCGTGCTTAACTTTATAACTTAATAGGTCGATTTTTTTGAACAAATATCCATATTTTTTTATTGATCTTACAAAGCTATTTCTTTTACCATGAAAGGCCGTCTTCCTTTACTATGAATACGAATGAACATTTGCATAATAAAGCATAAATCAACTAAACAACTGAATCTTTGATAACATTAAACCGAATTAATTCAAAGATTTTGGATGCTCTTAAGATTTTCAGTATTTTAAACCACTTCATAGTTGTTAAAACAAGCTTATTCACATAGGGTTTTTCCAATCATAAAAAAACAATCTAATCCTAAAAAACGGGCATGATTCTGGCCATTTTTTTCGAACCATCGCATATCACCACTTGATAACTTGAATTTCGATAGTAGATTGTCGGCAATCAACGAACAGAACCCATTGAATCTTCTGTTGCAATTTGATATAATGCCTGCTCAGAAGAGTAACTGACTGGTTTGAAAAGGAGGGAACGAGAGAATGTTCGATATTGTAACTAACTTGTTTGAGGAGGGAACGAGAGAAGGAAAGAATGTCCGCTATTGTTGTTTGTGATTTTCGCGCTTAAACACGGAATGGGGCTTATTCAATTATTTCGGCTTGATTTTGGGGCATTTAATTTGATTTCAAATTATTTACCTTTTAAAGAAGAGATCAATAAAAAGTAACCACATCAATAAGTCTAATGTAATAGGTTTATAGAGTAGTGCCATAAAGAAGAACTCTTTAAGTTTTTATACAAATATAATCAATTAAATTAGAAAATAAATGAAAACAAATCCTATATTACTTGTTGGCCGTCATTACAACATATAATTTTACATCTCACAACTAACGAACAATTATATCCAATTATTAAGTATAAGGAAAAAGATGTGGGATTTTTTTTTTTTTTAACTTTTTTAAAGTTGATTTTGTTAGGAAAATGACAAATGAGATAATCTTCACATTTCAATATCGTCGAGTATTTAAGATATATTAGTGGTTAAAAAAAGAAAAAAACCTTACCTTATTGGATCGAATATGTGCGAGGGAGATAAAGAGGATGAGAGAGGTAGTGACTTGGAAAGAGAGAGTAGGTGAGAAAAAGCCTTTCACCCACTTCCGATCTTATAATTTATATAAAATAAAAAATTCTAGAAACATCTTTATAAAATAATGTATGTCTCGTGGAGTTTATCACATATGCATGGTATGTGTGGTTTTCCTTTGTGTTATTACTGTTATAATAATTCAACCATGTATTAAGAATATTCAATTTATTTTTCTCACGTGGTGACGTCTTGGGCTATTCCATTGTTTTAGAGCTCATAGTGGACGTGTAACTACAATTACATAAGAGTTGCAAATTTTTTTTTGAGTTTGACTTCTTAATTATTTAATTTGCTAAAATTATTTATAATCGAGCAGAGTTGATCCGAGTGGTAAGTCGTTCAAACTTTACTCGTTAATTTAATGAGCCCAAAATAAGGTTTGAGATTGACTCATATAGTTTACGAGGGAATTCAAACGAGTTTTTTTGTCAAGCCAATCTTGAGACAAGTTCAAGTAGTTTGGTTATTTAAAGTATTAATCAGCTTAATGAGTAGAGTAGTTCTCAATTCGAGCCGAGATTGGATCAATAAATTAACGAGCTCAAAATAAAGCTTGAGATTGACTCGTTTAACATACAAGTGAGCTCGAATGAGCTTTCAATTGAGCTGATCTTGAGATAAACCCGATTAGGGTTATCTTAGGCCTTACGTTTGTTGAGGTTTCAATGCGAGCGATTCTCCTAATGTCTAATGTGAGATGCCTTATACATACATAGGAAATGATCCCTATGGGGAGTTAAAATGATAACATTTGGAAAATACACCCAAAACTTGACCTCCAGAATACGCAAAACCTGACAGCACAACCAACCCCATAGGACCCAACAACGAATTTTTTATTACTCGTGTTTTGAGTAATGCTGCACATTTTGTGTGCTAGACTGGGCCAGACTTGGCCCAATCGTAAACCGAATATATCTAGTTTGGCTATAGACTATGGACACAAACTTTTAGGCTCAAATCCAGCCCAGCCAAAGTTCAGTGGTTTGGGGGACTTTGCACTTGTCTTGTACAATGGTGATCGGAGAAGTTGCAAACCAAGTCATACTCCCACCACAAAGTATATATGAACTTATTTGGGTTTTGTCTTTGTTGCTTTCTAGTTTTCCTTTTGGTAAAGAAAAAGGGAAAAGGGAAAGTGTTCATTAAGTTCCGTAATCACTCTAAATAAATTTTCACGTCTGTTTGGTTAGAACTAGCCTAAAGAACATCTCAACTTGGGTTTTTGTTGGGCCTAAGTAACGCCTAAACCCAACGAAAATTTAACTTCGAGCCTTAATCACGGCCCTTACCTAACATACTCCTTCAATTATGGAGATGGGTAGGCCAGATTTTATTTTATTATTATTATTTTTTTCATCCTCATTGACGGCAGTGGTGGTGTTGTTCCTAAGAACGTACGGTGCTCCCACTCCCCTTAACGCTGTGTTTGGTCTATGTGAATGAATAGAGAGGGAAGTAGTCATTCCATTCCAATGTTTGCTAAATGATGTGAATGAAATAGAAAAGATTAGGTGTGATCCACTTGTAATGGTTTTTTTATCTTAAAAGGTAAGAACAGTCATTCTTCCTCATATGGGAAGGAATGGCTTTTCCTTCCAAAGAAGGAATAGACTTTCCCAAAACAATGATCATTCCATTCCTTTGGACTATCAAACACACTTTTTTGAGTTAATGGAAGCACTATTCCATTCCCTCCATCATTCTCTTGTAACAAACATAACTTGAAATGAGCCTAATCCTTACAAAAACACATACTAATTTGAAAACTACGTGCATTAAATTAAGTTTAGGATCAACTCATCAGGGTTCATCAAAACGAGAACCCCCATTAATTCCATAGTGATACACGGAAAGAGATACCACTAGAGCACAAGAGACTGGTGGTCTACTAAGTTTCCAACTTTAAAGGTCTAAGCTTGTAAGTGGAGGGTCCAAACAGGTATATGAAGACATTTTTAATTTGATATTTAATCTATGTGAGATATGGTATATTTCCAACATTCCATCTCACGTACAAGGCCTAACAAGATTCAAATGGCCTGTCACGTGAACAATGAAGACGGGCTCATAAGCGAAACGGGCTCAGGAATAACATGCTCTGATATCATATTAGGTTTCCAACTTAAAAGTCTAAACTTATAAGTGGAGAGCTCAAACAGGTATATAAAGACATGTTTAACTCGATATTTAATCTATATGAGATGTAGTGTATTTCCAACATAATCTACATGGGTAAAGTCAATTGAGGATTATTAATGTAAAGCGACCTCACCTTGAGTTGGCCTCAACAGAAATAGAATAAGGTTTACACTATTGAAGTCGTATTATTGAATATTGAGCGACAGAGAGGAATGGTCATGAAAAGAGAAGCTGTGAAGAGTGGAAGATGACGAGAGAGACAGAGATATTTGAAGCCTGAGACAGACATATGGAAACAGTTGCCTCTCCAACATGAAAGTAAAAAAGAAAAATCCTATATTGGAAGCGCTATTATTACTAGCGCTTTCATTACGTTAAAAACGCTATTATTACTAGGGCTTTATTATATTAAAAGGCCTATTATTACTAGCGCTTTCATAGGGCTTTCATTACATTGAAAGCGCTATTGATAGTTACGCTTCTTTTTATAATAAAATGAAAAAAAACATGGCAGTTATCTTTCAAAGGTGTTTTGAGTCAATATACTCAATAAAAAAGGATCATGTTTTTATTAAATCAAATTATTATAAATTAAAATTTAAAATTTTATCAAATTTGTTTATTAGTACGTGTGGGATCAGTGAAAAAAAAAACCCATCTAAGCATTAGATGTGAAGTTGAATTTGAAGCAGGTTGTTTAGAGGAACAAGACTGCAGAGCTGAACCCTAGCCTTGATGCATGTAGTATCAAACTGTAAAATAATTGTAATCTAATTGATGCCCTCTGATTACAGACCTGCACCATTGAGTTTGCACTTTATACACGGAAGATCCCCCAATTCACGTTGTTGCTTTGCAAAACAAAAATTCAGGTGGGGGAACTGCCTCACCTGCCGATGACATGATAGTTTAGTGGTATTGAGAGATCTCGGGTTCAAGTTTATAAAAAAACATTGGTACTCATTGATTGATATCAAAGGGATTAGAGGTAAGGGTAGGTTCTATCGACTGTCATAAAAAGAATAAAATAAAAAATAAAATGCCTTACCTGAATATTTTTTTTTTCTTCTATTTCATACCCTGAAGAGTATTTTGAAATTTTATATTTGTCACCCTTTAATTTTTCCAATCCCTTTATCATTTTTTCCCACCTAAGTTGTAAAACAAGCCAAGTTACTTAGGCTTGACTCGAGATTAACTCCATATAAAACTCGTTCAAGCTCGTACGTGAGATAAATGAGTTGAGCTCAAACATCATTTTAAAGTTTATCAAAAGTACTATTCGAACTTAACTAGATAAAAGACTCGTTCGATCTCATTCACAAGTTAAAGGAGCCAAACTCAACCTTTATTTTTGAGCTCGTTAATTTAATGAGCAGAGCATGAGTAGCCTACTACTCAGCACAGCTCGTTTACACTTCCATCTCTCCAAGGACGGAGCCAGCACCCATGAGGGTGGGCAGCTGCCCACCAGAGAATTTTTCTTTTATATAATTTTTATCCCTTTAACTTTTACAAAACTAGAAATCTATCTCACTTGAATATATGTTTTCTCAAGATTTTGTTGGAATAAGACTTTCAATACTTGGGGATCAATTGGATACTTATATTTTTTATATATGCTCCAATAGTGAGTTTTCAAATTTAAAGGGAATGAGTGATTTTGCTACAAAATTAGTTGAGACAGAAAACACGATGTATATCTAGAAGTCTACTTGCTCTTGACATTAGCATTGATCCTACCAGTTGCGATTGTCACTGTGGAAGTAGCATTTTTTGCTATGAAGATGGTAAATAATCGTTTGCGTAACAGAATGGAAAATCAATTTTTGAATGAAAGTTTAGTTCTATTTATTAAAAGGGTGGTATTTGATGTTGTTAATAATGAAGCTATTATTCAACGCTTTCAAAAGATGGCGTCTCGTCGAGGACAATTGCAAATGTATTGAATTAAAATATAATTTATCAATGGATTATACATTTTTTTTTTTGCATATTTTTCTATTGTAAATATGATTTATCAATGAATTATACATTTTTTGCAAATTTTTCTTTCTTAAAATTACAAGATAAAAGAAAATTTTTGATTAAAGATTCTTTGATTTTTTGAATTAAGATAAAGTACTAAGTATTAATCAAAATTCGTCCAACCTTACCTAAAATCCTGGCTTCGTCCCTGCATCCCTCATTTGTTATTTTTTTTCTCCATATATATATAGAACCCCAATCTCCAATCCCCAACCCCCAATCTCTCGTTCCTCCTGTTGCTTTCTTGATTTTTTTTTTGCCTATTTTACCAATGGATTATAAATTTTCTGCAATTTTTTCTACCTCAAAATAATAAGGCAAGAGAAAATTCTAGCTTGATGATAAACTAAAGCATCTTCTATATTAGTGAATTAAGATAGAGAATTAACAACCAATCAAAGTTCGCCTCTCCTAATCTCGATTCCTTACTTATCCCTTGGTGGTCTCTACTTTAGTTGTTATTTGTGAGTTCACATTCTGTGAACTTCATGCAAGTTCCATTAATTCAATGGTTAGCACATCCTCATAAGATCATCATCAAAGCTTGGAAAAAAGAATAGCATGCATCATTAACCGTTTGAACCACGTCTCATTCCTTTGAACTCTCAATATCAAGTGTCTTAGCACTCAAGAAATCATTCAACTGTTTGTCCCCATCAGGCTGTGTGGTATAGAATTTGCCCCATTTACGTCTAAATGCTTCCCATTCGACAAAGAGATGAAAGCCAGTGATCCATTTTGGCCGTGTGGCCCCTTTGTCCTCCCTAATATTATCTACCTAATCTTAATGGTTTGTGGCTGTCAAACTCATGAAGCTAACCACGATTTGGCCTATTCTAACTTTATTGCTACCTTAACATCAACACACATCAGAGTCACATTTTCAACATCCCCCCTTGATGTTCTACCATTACAAGGAGTTTCAATCACATTCTCAGCTCCACCTATGAGAGCACTCTCTGGTCATTTCATATTTGATCACTTGTTTGTTTTAGCAAGCAGATAACCTCAATTATTATCTAAAATTGTGATATCTTGTAATTATCCAATTTCGGAAAAAGTCGATTGACTAATTGCTAATTAAACAAGTCTTATGTGCTTGACTAATGGACAAATCCCCCAACCCAAATATATTTTTGGGTCACGGTAGGTCCACCTAAAATTTTGATGTGTTACTCAGTCCAAATTTTAACCGGTTTTCACCAATCAATTACAAGTTTGCTTAGCCAAATCTCAAAATTTAAACCTAATTTTTACCATGCGACTCTTTTTTAAGAACCAACCGGAAGTCCTTATCTTTCCCAAATTTGTACGTCAAAGTTGGTTCGAGTTTAGTTGAGATTCCAAGCTAATTCGATTCAATTGTTGCGTAAAATGGGTGTTTTTCGAAACTCAATCACGTACATATTAGATGGTCTTCTGCCGTTTTTGCTACAGTAGAGGTATCGAGTAAAACCCCTGACTAAGTAACGACCTCTTTCACTTCCAAAGTTAGATGATGAGCCCTCTGTACTTGGATCCTTGAACTTGCCCATATTAGTTACCATTTATCTTTCCAACTCCACCAAATGTGTGACCCTCAATCTAAATTGGGAATATGACACCATCCATATATGTTCACTGTGGGACCAACTGGCCCTCTTCCCCCCTCCTTGTTCATGCATGCTCCAAGAGACAAGCTAAAAATGGTCAAAAGGGGGTCAAAGAAAAAGATTGAGTGGAAGGGGAAACAAAAGTAGCTTTAAAGGTTCATAAGCTCTTATCATTTTGGAGAAGTTGGAGAACCCACATTGCCCATCATCTTTTGAGCATGGTGTGGCCCATTCAAGCTGTCCTCCTCCCCTTTCATACTCATGGATACAATGCATCTGCCTTATTTCCTTTCATTAAAATTTAAAAATACACCCCTCAAAAAGAAGGGACCTATAATCTCTCTCTTTGTCTATAACTTAATTCCACCTCTCAATCATTCACTTCATGAATTGGCAACATCCATGAGATTTTATGTATCCATCTTTCTGTGGGATCCCCCCACTTTTGTCCACATGGGATTTTGATAAGTGCCATGTCATTACAAAACTTTGTTGCCTTTTGGATTAGCGCGTTTTCCCATCAGGGTCTCCCCTTTGATGGGTCATCATGCTTCAATTGGTGGTTCCAAATGCAGTAGCAAATTCCTAGTTGTACCGACAAATGGGATTTTTCTAGCTATTGGTTGTTGCTAATAATTGATTGCAACTCAATGATCCCTCAATCGCTGCAGACTAGTCTTTTATTCAGCTGTTGGCAGAGATCAATTCATTTACATTTTGTGTTGATGTACATTAGTGATAGGCCTTCTCGCAAAATGAATGTGAATGGGCATGAAATTGTGATCAAAGCAAATAATACATAATCTTTTCTAATCTTGCCATCATGCCTTAAACGAAAAGAAACCAAGAGAATAAAAAGTCTTAGAACTCCAAGATTACAGAAATACCATGGCCTTTCTCTTTACCAAGTAGACCGAATATTTATAGAGAACAAGAAAAATGACCTCATCTGCATTCAAAAACAGTAGTCCATGAAATGGAGCTTAAGTAGTGGAATAGGGTCTCGTAATTTTTCGTCCAGGTCTTTTAGTACCTAGTCTTTTAGTAATTGAAACAGGATTATGTTTGCAGGGTTTCTTGTTTGATAGGTAAAAGCTAGAGGCACTACTTTGACCTCATAGGGATGGAAGTTTCATATGTTCTTCAGTTAGAAATTTCCTTATGTTTCTATTGATATGTCCCATTCATCAAATCCTAATTTTGATACTACGAACCAACATTTGAATTAGTCCTATCTGAATGACACTGATCTTTTTTTAAAAAAAAAATTAATTCCAGTCCAAAATTTTATCTTTATAATTTAATGTCTCGATTAAAGTCTCCAATCATTTTTGGCTATATTGCAGTTACTTTGAGGGTATGAAGCAATACATCAAAATCAAGTCTAATCCGGTCGTTTTATGTTTGATCATGCTTTTGGAAGATATGGCAGCACTGATACATGGCTTGTCAGATGAGCAACTAGGTTTGAATTCTACGAGCATTCCAAATTAATCAATAAAATTTAGCCATAATTTTCCTTTTATTAAGCCTTTTATTAGTATATTAATTGAATTCCCACAGGTATGAGGGATAATACAAAGTGTGAATTTGAGCAGTTGCAAGGTATAGCAATGAAGCTGAGACAAATTTGATATTGGAAAAGTGAAAAATAGTGGGGAATTGAGAGCATCTTCTTGTATGGTTATGGCAATGAGTAACAGCCAAAAGTGAAGTCAAAGGGGCCATGTTGGTTGCAAGCAAGCAAGTCCTCCATATCCTTCTGTCAACAGCCTCTCCTTCTGCTGTGCCTCGTGTGCCTTTGCCCTCTGCAACATAAAACATTCAACATTACTACTCATGAATACAAACACCCATATGGCACATATTATTAAAAAAGGGCTCATCCCTAAGGAATTTTTTTTTTTTTTTTGAATGGAAGGATTTTTTTAAATTAGCTATTTTATTTATCAAATATGTTAAAAAAGAAGAAGAAGGGTTTATCAAGTGTTTAGGGAAGCACCTGCATCATTTCCATGGCATCTGTCTCAGAATTGAAGTCATAAAATGTGCTTGCTGCAGTAAGCTTCATCGAAAGAAACTGAATTCAATATTCGAAAAAATATGTTAGTATTAGAGAATATCCCAATTTTTCATGTGTAAAATTAATTAATTCTTAGTTGTTTTTTTTTTTTCCTCACCTCGACCTGATTTTGCAAGGACTGCACGTAATTAATTATCTCGTCCAACATTACTGCCATACCCATGGTCTGTAAAATCCATTAACACGTTTGAGAATATAAGAATACTGAAGATTTTAATGATTAAGAGTTAATTAATTTAAATTGATAATTTTTTGTTCACAACATAATTTTGCACCTTGTAGCATCCTGGGACAATGTCTTGCAAGCATCTCAATTTCTCATTGATTTTTCCTCTTCTAACCTGATTCACAACAATGCATTCATTAATTTAATTAGGAAAAAAATGAAAAAAAGAAGAAAAAGACAGAAGGATATTAATCAGCTTTACTTAATTACCCATTTTCCATCTAACAACAAAGGGGGAAAAAGGAAAACAATTTTCTTGTTTTACAAATGAAGGCTATCTTTGTCATTTAATGTATTTTTGTGGTTTTTTAAAAAAAAAAAAATTTGTAAAATTTACCCTTTCTGCTAAACTGTGACTATCAGTAGCTTGGCCTCTTCTTGCTCTCACATGAACAACTTCCTTTGTTTTTCCCTCTTCCTTCTCATTGCCTTTCACTCTCTTTCCCCTTCTTGAACTCTGTAAAGCAGACAAAGATAAAACTCCCCACATAAAGCTCCATCTTACATGCAAACAGGAAATCAAAAGCCAAAAAAAAAAAAAAAAACCAATTTCAAAAAACAGATTAATCATACCATCACATTCTTCCTCTTAATCCCAGTTTCAGACACTGGTGAAGATGAGTTTCCAGAACTGCTCTCTGACACATCCATTGCCTTTCTCTTCTTACTCTCATGGCAATAATTCCCCTCCGAGACAATAGGCTGAGCAACCGGCATGACATTCTGCTCATTGAGATGGAAAATACCCGGAAAATTTTCCTCCAAGTTTCCCGGGAATTCGGGTGTTTGGTGGGAAAAGAACGTGTCATTGGAGAAGCCCATGAAGCTGTGGTAATTCAAGTTTGGACTGTCAAGGACAGTTGGGTTCAGCTCAGTGAACTGGTTTACTAGTTCCATGTTTGGATCAACCTCTAAGAAAGGATATGAAGGCTTTAAGCTCTGCAATTCTGTTGTGAAATCAGCCATGGGAAAAAAAACAGACTTTTGATTACAGAGGCAAGTGGGTGTGTGTTTTTGGATAGTGGAGGGTGTGAGACAGCAATTTATAGAGTAGGATTATTATTTGCCAATGTAATTTCTTTTGCCAATTAAATTAAAGAAATGGAAAACAAGAGGCATTTTGAGAGGGCCACGTGGAAATTCCAGCTTCTGTGGTTGTGCTCCCTGGGTGGGACCTACAATCGGGAGGTATATCCAATTGAGATGGTCCCATCATATGCGTTTGGCCCTCAGCTAAAGTATTTTATTATGAAAAAGGCTCAATTAAGGTGGAATTTCTTGAACCTTTTTATTATTTTTTATATATTTTTTTGTTATTTTTTTCATTGAACTTATCAGAAGCTTTGCAATAAGTAGAGCAGAAAATGACATGATATCTAAGAGCAAGCTTTAGCTGGTAGGCTATCCTTTTCCTTTTGACTTGAAGTCAGCGACCAACGTGAAAACATTTAACAGAGACAAATAATGTGGTTGGATGGCTGTAATTTTTTCTAATTTAATCTGAATTAATGTAATATTATTGGAAATAAAAAATTATATGTGTCCCAACCCCCTACGCTTGAATGAACTCCTGAAACATCAACTTCAATTGATTCTACTTCATATCCCCTAGGCACCTATGCACTTTACCTTATTTTATCTCTTCTTATTTTATTTAATTACATCTTTAATTCTTTAAAATAGTTACCTTTTAACATTCTCCTAAAACAACCTCTCATGATGTGTCACAAGAACAGAGGTCGATTAGTGCAATCCATAGCATTAGTTAGTCTCAAATTGTTATTATGGCACATCATGGGGGTTGTTTTGGGGCTATTAAGGTGTTGGAGGGGGGCAGGGGGGATTTCCAATAGCATTTTCTTATTTTCATAATTCAATTTTTTTTTGGGTGCAATTTATAATTTTAATTAGTGAAAAAAAATGAGAGACCAAACCAAATTTTCACTCTCCATCTATACTCCAATGAATAATAATTAAATTCTTTTATACACACAATTGGCATTAAAATAAAAAACATAAAAAATAATTCACAAAAGTATGAATAAACATTTAATAGTGTTCTGTTTGAAAAATTAAGTATGAAAAGATTGATTATGAGAGAGTTAGAGACATAGAGACATGGGTTAGAGACAGAGAGACATATATGGGATAGGATGGTAATCTGTGAGAGATAATAGAAAGATTACAATGACAATCCATTCACTTACATCTAATATTTTAAATTATTGTTTCGGAATAATAGAAAATTTAATTTATTTAGGTTATTAACCAATTACTTTTAAAAATTCAAAGAATAGAGATGATGGGAGGGACTAAAAGGAAAATTTTCCCCTAATAATTATAATTATGAAAAGAAAGAAGTTACATACATATAAGTAATAATAATAATCCGCAAAGGTGGCACCGATGGCAAAGGACCATAACTCAGGAACTATAAATCCCGAGTTTGAGTCTCAATTTTCTCATTATTAGACGCATGAGATTGTGGGTGATTTGTGCATCACAGATGAATTAGTCTGGGGTACGTACAATGGCTTAAACGAGATACCCGTCGTTGGCAAAAAAAACAAAGTAATAATAATAATACCACTAGTAAAAAATGATTATGGCCCATATGGATGTTCATCTCCGGTACACATTCTTGTCAGATTATACCACTAGATTTATGGCTGCAAAGTTGCTCCACTTATCCACTAGAAGCTTCAACGAAACCATTAGGACATGGTCGTCTAATATCTATACTATTTTAAATCATTATTTTATAAAAATAGATTATCATATGCAACCATTTAGAGAAAATCCTAAAGCCACTCCAACATGTTTATATATATATTATATATATATATATAGGATACGTTAGGATATATCCATGGATTTCATTTTTGCACATCATTAATAAGTTATTGAATTTACAAAATCCGATGGCATTTTAGAAGTCTGATGTAGCGAAGCACCACTCACTATTTGACAAATCAACTGAATTTAAAAAACCGAAGTCCATGGATCCTATTTCATATGTATATATATGTATATATATAGAGAATGATGACCAAGTAAACACGTGCTGATTTGTCAAATAGTGATATAAGTTATATCAACAGTACGAGTTGATATAAGTTATATCAATATCATGCATTGGGGTTGTATCCCTTACATTGGTCTAATGTACCTCATATCTCATTAATGTATAAGGTATAACTCTCAATGCGGGTATTGATATAAGTTATATCGGCACGTGTTTCTTGATCATCATCCTATATGTGTGTGTGTATATATCCATATATTCATTTATTTTTAAAGAGTTATGTTATATTGCCCAAAAAGTTTACCCAAATTCTTTTACCCAAACGACATGGCAATTTGACTAACTAATTAAAATTTCATAAAGAAAAAAAAAATACTATTCATAGTGGATTAATCCACCATGTCATTTGGCTAAGAGGATATAGGTAACTTAGGAAATTTTTTTCTTTTAAATAATTAACTTTGATAGGTAACATGATATATGATTGGAGAAAAAGAAAAACTCAATCTCCACTATAAGGAGCCAAATATTTTTCTGGGCCCTCTTTATGTCTTAGGTACGACCTCTACTTGATTCAGACACTTCAAATACAAAAAGGTTTTCCCTCTTATTTATTTTTTATTTATTTTTATTTTTTAAACAACTTTTGATGTCGGCTCAACATGTGGAGTGTGTGTTTGGCTCGTGGCAATGCAATTAATTTTCCATGAAGGCTTAGATCTCTTGAGTCTTAGAATCCAAACAAATAGACTAGTACTGAAACATATATAGGATTTCTTTTCCTTTGAAGTCCTTGCCCTAGTTTCACATTAAATTCTTAGTAGAATTTGGTGCTCATTCACTAAACAATAGATATTCCATTTTGACATATAAACACTCCAATTGCAGCACTTCTTTGCATTTTTTTTTTCCCAACGTCTCTCATTTTTCACATTCAAAACCTCCATAACGTCTTGTTTTGGAAATTGTGGTGGCAGATCACTCCTTCCCATTAAGCAATCTTCAAAGTGTGATAACCTTATGGCTCATGTCTCCCCACATTTCATACGTGTGTCTTAGGCTCACCCACGTACGTGCCTAATGCCAAAATTAGCTAGGGTTATTTGTGGTCGAACCATCAAAAAGATCAAACCCTATCTATACCACGATTCGAGCATTAAATAATGAACATTATCCCCACCCAAAAAAAATGAAAAAAAAAAAAGGGGTTAGGCTGGCTAGATTGACCTAGCTAGAGATCGATATTATAAGTTGGTTTAGGGTGGTGAGTTTATAGGATAGCCCATCATAAAGTGTTTGTGGAAACTCCACCGGCCTGATATGTTGAAGAAGGTGATGGGATTGAATACTACTTTTACCTTGAAGTTGCATTTGCCACCATAAAATCACCACTCTAACTCCATGATCAGCTTGTTACGTACGTCAACTATAGAAAGATGCATGTAGGGGCGTAGGGCTTTTCCATTTGTGGATTTGGCTTTGGTAAACCAAAAAGTCTTCTGTTTGGAGTACGTACTGGAGGATCTGTAGGTTGGTAAAAATATATTCATTAGTCCAAAACTTTCCATTTTCCCCACTTTCTTGTTAGGTTGGATAGTAACCCCCCACCCCCCCCCCCCCCCCCCGCCCTCTTTTTTGTTTTGTTTTTTATTTTTTTGAAGGGGGGTTGGGGGGGGGGGAGGGGTTTGATGGGCTGTTTGGAAAAAATATATTCATTAGTCCAAAACTTTCTTGTTAGGTTGGACTGTACCACTTAATTTCTAGCTCTGTAGCTCATGCATTTTTCCTCTTCTCATCTCTCATGCACCTCAACCACTCCAATTGCCCATGCCTTTTAACTCCCCCCTCTCTCTTCCCCCCTTCTCTCTCTAGATACCAATTTTTAATCCCTAGCTATGAAATTAAGTAATGAATACTTCTTTTCTTAATTTGGTAGTTCACATAAGCTGGCTGCTTAATTGGCTATGTGCCTCCCACTCTAGAGAAGAGCACAATTGGAGCTTAGGGCGCACAATGTTAATTAATGGATCCCCCTTAACAGTACTCCAAAAGAATTCCTTATAATGTGTGAAAGAAAGGTGTAGTAGTAGGATCGATCTAATAACATTAGTCTTAATCTGTTTCCATGTCACATCATGAGAGGTTCTTTTGGAGTTGTTAAAAAGAGGTCAAAAAGCATATCCCTTGGAGTTTTCCCTTTGCTTAGGTACAAAGCACAACACTCACTTTAGTTGTAGTTTAATTTGTTTACAACCTACCTAGTTATCTCATAAAGTTAGGGGACATGCTTTATGAATTAGAGGTTTCAGTTTCGACTGTTGAGTCTTAGCATCTTGATTATCAGATGAATAGGATTTTTGATTGATTTCGTACATTCCTAAGGATTAGTTCGGGTCCAAATCTCGACAAAATTAAGTCTTGGATACCCTATATTGTTAAAAATAAAATAAAATGGATATGCTTACATACTCCATATGTGATTAGTGCATGGTATTTACTACTTTTTTAAAAAAAAAAAACATAGTTTATGGTATTTTTCTCATAAAAAGAAAAAATTGTAGCATATTGTGTAGAAGTTTTTGTTTTATTAAAAAGAAAAATGGGAAAGCAATTAAAAAAAAAGAAGGAAAAAAGAAATGATTTTTAGAGACTTATACACCAAAAAAGAGTGATTAGACTAGTGACTTTTCCCCCTGCCCTTTTTTTTGGTAAATTACACTTACACCCCCTTCTAATATCTGACAATTTCAAGATACACCTTCCTCTCGTTTATGAAATTACACTACCACCCTCCTATTTGATAAAATAAATTACAGTGACACCCTCTCAAGCTAACCACTGTTAATAATTCCATCCAAAATGGCTGATCTCATGTTTATTTTTTCCAAAAATACCTAGAATACCCTTAGATACTTATTGTTTGAACAATTAAATAATATAATTCTATATAATCTTACCTTTGTTGTTTTCCCAAACAAACCAAACACCTTCTTGTTTTTCTCTAATTTGTTAATATCTTGAGGTAATAAAAAAAATTAAAAAAATTGTTAATGTATTATTTATTTATTAATTTATTTTTTGATAAATAGATGATAGTATTAATAGCTAAAAAGAATAATATTAAAGCAACCCACACCACATCTTATAACTCTTTAATAGATCCTTCACAGCTTTGCCTATTTTGATTGTGCCAAATTGTCCACATTAGCGTCATAGCTAGCTCTATCTCATTTTCATTAATATTAACTTCTCAAGAGTATGATCCTAACTTGAACAGTTGAACTCAAGCATTCCCAATAATATTTTAATATATTTTTAATTAAAAAAATAAAAATAAAATTTTAATTAAAAATGAAGTCATGGTGTAGATCCGATTTTATCTAATTGCATTGATAAAGAGGGGAGAGGGAAAGTAGGAGGAAGATTTGTTAAACAATGTAATATACATCAAGGGTATTAATATCATTTTATGTGCATGGTTAACACCATTAAGTTAACAATCCTGACAGTGGGGTGTCAATGTAATTTCATAAATGAGAAGGGGTGTATCTATAATTATCACATATTAAAGGGGGTGTAAGTGTAATTTACCCTCTTTTTTTTGGGTGGATTATTACCTACACCCTATCGATCAGTAACCCCCTTTATCTAATTCTTCCGATTTATGGGATCGAGTTTCAAAATCCCAACTTTTCACTTATTACTACAACAAATCAGGTCTTTTGGCGACAAAAGGGTTTGTCGCAAAAGCAACTCCAATTGTCACCAAAAAGTATTACTGACAAAAAATTTTTGTCGCCACGTTGTGGCTAAAAGAGTGTGGCAGAAGACTATGCGATGAAACTCTGCTGTTTGTCACCAAAAAGAAACAACATTACCGACAAAAGATATATCGTTGCCTATTAATTATCCATTAGCAACAAAAAAATGTCGTCGCCAAATTGAATCATATTTGTCGCCAATCATAGAATTTTGTCGCTAATATTTATGAAAATATTAACAAAAAAAATACCCATTTAGCGAAAATTTGCTATTTTGTCGCCTATAATCAATCTTTACAGACAAAAAAATCGTTGCCAAATTCAATTATATTTGTCGCCAATCATAGAATTTTGTCGCTAAAATCTATGAAAATATTAACAAAAAATACCCATTTAGCGACAATTTGCTATTTTGTCACCTATAATCAATCGTTACCGACAAAAAAAATCGTCACCAAAGTGAATAATATTTGCCAGTTGAAAAATAAAATGGGTAACATAAAAGCATCAATTGGCGACTAAAACTATTTTGTTGGCAAAATAATAATATTCTCTACGAATTACTTTCGTCGATAAAAACTAAAATGGTTAACATAAAAACATCAACTGGCGACAACTATTTTGTTGGGAAAACATAAATATTATCTACGAATTACTTTCGTTGATAAAAAAGTTTCAAACATTATACACGATAAAACTATTTTGTTGCCACTATTAGTCACCAAATAGGGATCCTATTAGTCAGAAAATAAATTCATCGCAAATAGCCTTTAAAAACGATTTGCAATGAAATAAATTTTCGTGCAAATATTGCTCCACGAAATTAGGATCCTATTAGCTACGAAATAGTTTTCATTAAAAAGGCTTTCCAAAAAAAAATGTTATTTTTGGCAATAAAATTATTTTTATGCCAATTACATTCCACTTCCAATGAAAGGATCCTATTAGGGACGAAATAATTGGTTGTCAATTCCTATATAACATAGTTGTAAATCATAAATTGATTGCAAATATTTATATAACCTGATTACAAATAATAATTTGCACCATTCAAATAATTAGATTAAGCATAGTCTCGATACAATATTAATTCCAAATTCGTTAAAGAAAATGTTCAATAGGTGCATTGTTAATAAAAACACAAACCAAATACTCTAAAAGACTAAGCAAAATGGGAAAAAACATTCCAAATGCTAAGCTAACATACTGCGAGTAATTAGCCTCATATGTTTCAAATCTGCAAAATAAAACAAAACAAAACAAATATTAATATATTCGGAATTTAGAATTGTGTATAAAAATAAGTCATACATTATGTTTGAAACTCTTTAGTGAAAACTACATCTTAGGACCACACTCAAGTACAACTAAAACAAAATAAACCCAACTTTAGCAACAACACACGTAAATGAAAAACACCAACTACAAAAGTTTACTTGTATTTGTACATCTAAATTTCTAAATTTTAAACTTTTTACATGTTTGTCAAATTGCGAGTTCGTGTTCAATTCTATTTGGTTCATACAAGTTTGTTTTGACACAATCAAGATGATGGTATAATTTTAAGGCATTTTGACTAATATTTGTAAGTTTCAAACTTACAAGTTAGTAACTCACTTAGTACTACTGAATGTAAACATGAGGTATAACTTACCATTTAGGAGAAAGCTGCACGTGTGACATCAAGGTCTTCAATAAGGTTTCATCTCAATTTGCTTCATTGTCATTTCTTGCATCTTGGCCTCCTGCACATCAAACCACTGCTAATCCTCCTTAGCTTTTTGCCTAATTGTCTCAAATTCTTGCTCAAGATGCTGCCTTGTCTCTCCAGCTTCCAGCCTATTTGTCTCAACTTCTTGCTTAAAATGTTGTCTTGTCTCTGCAGCTTCCCGCCTATCTATCTCAGCAATCCTACTAGTCTTCTCAACCTCCTACAAAGCCTTTTCTAACTGCAATCGAGTATTTT
Source organism: Liquidambar formosana (assembly GCA_039720395.1). Lineage (NCBI taxonomy): Eukaryota > Viridiplantae > Streptophyta > Magnoliopsida > Saxifragales > Altingiaceae > Liquidambar > Liquidambar formosana. Next base: position 17,654,345 of record CM077828.1, on the reverse strand, counting down.
GCCTTGATTTAGATGATGGGTCAAGCTTCTCACCATGCCCAAGACCACGAATATACCCTGATTTCGTCTCGAGAACTTGATCACAAATCTCATCTGTAGTCATTAGGTTATCGCTATCTGAATCATGTTGTGCCCTCAATGCAATCATCTCATTCTGATTTTACAAAGAAATAGAAGAAGAAAAAAGACATATATAATTAGTACAAACATCGAAAATAATTGACATTAAATATTTATAATCTATAATCTGGCTTACATATAGTCGCTCAGCCCCTGGATTGATCCAAAATTTTGTGTCACTCGAATAATGGGTTAATCCGTAGAACTCTATTCTGTCTGGCTCTACTTTAGTATGGGGATCATGCTGCAATTATTAATTTCAACAATAATAGGAATGTAAAATATAGAATTTCACTTTACGAATTAATATATACTAATATATCTATATATATATGAAAATATTTACAAATACACACCAGCTCATGACGATGATTAATAAATGACTTCGAATTCGAAATATGATTAACCTTGAGTTGTGATATGTTCTTTGCGTTCGTAATGCTTCTGTTCTACATTGTAATTTAACATAATACAACATAATGTAAAAAACATATCAATTCAAACTTTACAAAATTGTTATTTGCATCGAATACTAAGATATAATTATCATAATGCAACAATGGTAAATTTTTGTAGAGGAAACTAAAACTATCACTAATAATTGTTTGTATCATTCAAAACCTGGAACTTTTCTGAACTGAAATGGTTGCAAAGACGATCCCAGATGTCTTGCGCCATGTTTTTTGGGGGGTTTTTCCTTTGCATGTGGAGTTTATCTTTGTAGTGTTGATGTAGATCAGCTCGTCAGTCCCTATACCGACTCATGAAGGCTTCCTCAAGACACAGTTTTACATTTGGATGACTCATGTCAATATCAAACTTGTCCTAAAAAATAAGCATGATATATATATACAATGTTTAGATAATAAAAACATAAAAGTTAAAGTATAGAACAATTCCTCAGTCACATACAAGAATCCAATCTAGAAAAACCAACGAGACCAATTAAATATTTATTTCACGCCCCAATTTTGGAACATGCTATGTAGAATTAAAGTAACTAAATATCAATTTGTACTACAACATCAAACAAGCCAATTCAATATGAATTCAATAACATATCTAACAATGCATATTTGATGCATAAAAAAACCAAGAATTCCTTGCTCCTTCACATTTCTTCGACATTCTACCAATAAAATGCTACAAATTTCGCTATTCATCATCATTCCATAGAAACATATTTTACGCATTAAGTTGTTAATTTATTCTCTAAATTGGATGTAAATAGCATTTTGAGATTAAAAAAAAAAAAAAACCAAAAATTCCTTGATCCATTTGTATTAGTATTGTAAAAACTAAACAACTATAAAATACAAGTTAAAACCAAAAAAATTGATTTCGAAAAAATAAAGCAAAATTTAATAAGGAAAACAGTGTTTGATATTTAAATCTATGCCTTTGTGTTTGCCATCCATTATGAGACATCTGCAATTCAACTTAGCAAAATAGTTGAGCGGATGTTCATATCAACCATAATAAGACATCAAAATTCTATTTTTACAACAATAAATAGACATAGTTTAAAATTGTTTGATGCATTCGAATAAACTCAATAATATAAAAAGTAGCATAGCATAAATTTTCACCCCACAACCCTATGTCATGTATTTCCATCATGAATCGATTTAACCAATTTGTCCAATGGTGAGTCCAATAGTCCGATAATCATTGTAAATCTAAAATTTGTTTACTTACCAAAATTTTTTTGCACATGAAGTCTTTGTCCTTAGTTGATACGTCTCCCCATTTTTCCATAGACGGATTCGCCCAAGTACAACATAGAGACATAGTTTTAAAATAAAACTAAGATATGTCATTGAATTTTCATTGTCACATGCATTTTAGTGTTGTGCCAAAAAATCATATTCAAATGGAAGCACATATGTAAGAATTATGTCAACATTGGTGAGTTGAAGTCATTGAACTAGAAAGAGAAGTCTATAAAGCAATAATAAATGTTAACATCTTACCAGCATTGACGCTACTAGAATTTGTCTGAGATGTCAAATGCCCTAGAAGTGGAGCTTTATGCTTTTGTGATCGATCCTCAGGTGCCATGTTTCAAAATCCTACAACATATAAAATGCTAATATTAATATAAAAACTATATATGCATTTGAAGATAATTTCATTTGAAAAATCATACATAATAACTGAATTACCTTACATAAGGATAACTGAATATAAAATCAACTATATCTCATTTGTGTCACTATCTGTGTCATTACTCATAACTCCTTATTTTTCATCAGTATCATAATTGAATATTGTATCATCTTCATCCGTTTCATCATCATTAGTGCAATTGTCATTTCCGCTATCACGCAATCTCCTATTTTTTTCTATGATTGTAGCATCAACATATGTTGGGGCTACATCGTCCCTATGCAATGGTTCTACATTTCTATCATCATATTCGACACTCCCATTAATCTCATTAGTTTCATGTAACTAATATGCGATATCATTACCCATTGACTCTTCAAATTCATCTTCTTCATTTTCTTCCTCTAAAACCTCTGGAACATCATACAAGTTCCTAGATTGTGTCTTCTACACGACTTTCCAAGCACTACAGAATTTGGGGTCACTAATATAAAAAAACTTGCTTAACTTGAGATGCTAGCACAAAAGGATCATCCTCATACCATTTACAGGCTGTATTAACATTAGTGAAATGGTCATCTTGATGAATTTCCAATTTTTTTATTACCAATATCCCACTAATCACACTTAAAAAGGAAAACCCGATTGCCTTTACAATAACTTAACATAATAACATCAGTTACGACATCATAGAAGTCAACTTCCTCCTCCGATTGATGTTCCCCTTTAACAACCACACCACTATTTTGAGTTCTATGATGTTCGCCATACTTTTCGGTATGAAATTTGAAACCATTAACAATGCATCCAGTATATCGTGTGATTTGTAGATCAGGATCACATGCTAGGGAGTATAATTGATCTGTTGCTTCAATTGAATTTTGACTACACAATAATTTCATTTTTTTAAAAAAAGAAAAGACAAAAAAAAAAAGGTAAATTAAGTGAATACATGACACTAAAATAATTGCAAAAATCCCTACTTTTAACTATACATAAATAGTTATAATTTACACTTACACGTTGCTCAAACCACTTAGGGAATTCATCTTGGTGCCTCTTATCTAGATTTATCATACTTTCTCTCTTAATTTCTTCCATGTGGTCACTATATTTGAAGTATATATCAATACAATTCAATTGCAAAAGCAATGCACACAAAACAGACTATTATAAAGATTACTTACTTTAAGTAGATTTTTATTTCATTGCAATTATGAAGCACATACCATTGAACCTTTCTTAGATCCGTTGATTTGATATTTCATAGATTCAAGCTCCTAACGGATTAACATTTTATGAAAAAACAGACAACCCTCCACTGTGCTGCCCTTGGCCTCCATCATAATTTCGTTCTTCTCGATTGAATTTTATCTCAACCCCACGGAGATACATAGAGCAGAATGTCAAATACTCATTGTTAATGTACCCTTCCGCAATTGAACCCTCTGGACGTATTAGATTTCGTACACAACACTTAAGAGTGAGTAAGAATCTGTCAATATACCCCAATAAAACAAATACATTTTAGAAAAATTTCAAAATAAATAAACTTTACAATTGCACAAAATTAAATAGTGAATAAGCAGCAATCTTTCAATTGGGTACATCCAGCGATATTATAGTGGTCTACCAAGTTTCGCTTCAGATGGTAAGTGAACTGCTAAGTGGACCATAACATCAAAGAATGCTGGTGGGTATATACTTTCAAGCTTACAGAGTACTAACACAATCTCCTTTTGTAATCGCTTTAAAACGTCCAATATCAATGTTTTGCAACATAATTCCTTAAAGAAGAAACTCAAGTCAACTAATGCGGCAAACACATCCTTTCGCAAACATGCACGTATTGCCATTGGGAGTAGCCGTTAAAAAAAGACGTGGCAATTATGACTTTTCATTCCAGATATCTTATTTGTGCTGTTCACACATTGAGAAATGTTTGATGCATAACCATTCGAAAACTTTACCAATTTCAACCATTCACATAAACACTTTCTTTCATTCGCTGATAATGTGTAACATGCATGTGGCATCTCATACTTTGTGCCAGTCCATTTTAGGTGTAATTCCTTCTTTATACCCAATTTCTCCAAATCAATGCGAGCCTTCAATGTATCCTTTGTTTTGCCATCTATATTCATTAATGTTCCTAACACATTATCACATATGTTCTTTTTAATATGCATGACATCTAAATTATGCCGCAACTTTAGTGTTCTTCAGTATGGCAACTCGAATAAAATACTCTTTTTTGTCCAATTCAACTCCAACTCAGTACGCTTTTTCTTCTTTTTACTTGGTGGCTTCCCAAATGTTACATCTTCAAGATTTTTCAGTTGTTCTAACATATCATCCCCAGATAAATCCTTGGGTTGTAACCTGTGCTCTTATTTATTATTGAACGTTGTAGTTTTTTTTTGCCAATTATGATCATGTGGCAAATAACGTCGATGTCACAGGTAACCTATCTTACTATGTAATGATTGAGAACATGTATTCTTATTGCAAGTGGGATATGCCAAAAAACCTTTTGTGGTCCACCCAGATAAGTTTCCATATGCAGGAAAGTCATTTATAGTTCACAAAACGGCTGCATGCATATGAAAATTCTCTTTAGTGGAGGCATCATATGTCTATACACCATTTTTCCACAACTCTTTCAACTCATCTATCAATGGCCATATATACACATTGATATCATTTTCCAAAGACTTCGGTCCTGGTATAAGCAATGACATCATAAAAAAAAGGCTCTTTCATACACTTTTAAGGTGGTAAATTGTAAGGCACAACTACAACAGGCCACAGGCTGTAAGAGTTACTCATGTTACTGAATGGATTAAATGTTAGATAGGTGCCCAAAATCCAATCATTTAATGTAATTTTTTTGAGACGTATGAACAATGTTTATTTCATTTATTATTGTTAATCAATAAAAGGGCAAGTTTTAATTATCATGTTTATTTAGGTTTGCATGATGAGTCCATAGGATAATTGTAGAGGGAATGATATCTTAAAGAGTTGAGATAAGAGACTCATTCTTCTCTATACATTAATTCTAAAAGGTTCCTAGCTGTAGGTTTATCAACTGGGCATTGATGAACCAAATTAAGTTAGCACAGGTCATGTTTGCTCGATGAGGAGGATGGCTAGTCTCGAACCATTTGTGTAGAGACACTAAAGCAAACCTGTGGGTGCTTGTTAGAGAACAAGTTCACTGAACGTGACCAACATTAGAGTATGCTATATGGAGTTTTACTACATGTCAAATAACATCTCCTAGTTATAGTGATGTAACTAATCCTTTGACCTAAGGCACTATTGATATCTTGTGTATGGGTTGTTAGGGTTTAATGATGCAGAGTGTGGGTTCTAACCATTAACTTACAAATGTATTCATTGGCCCTAGTAAGTCATGTATGGAGGTATGTGAGTGTACAATAAGGGATCTATCACTCTCAGTAAAGAGAGGAATGCCCTATGCTATCTTCTTTGATATCACTCATTCAAGTCTTTGGCCAAAGCAAGGGTGACTTGAGAAAAGGTTTTCTTAAGTGCACCATCATGAGTAGATATCTAGATGGATTCATAGGATTGAGTTAGGGGTTTGACAAACTTCCATACCCTATTAACTTAATTGGGGCATTAGTTGGTAGAGGGATTGAATTGCATTTAACTGTAGCTGAAGGGTTCACTGTATATATATATATATATATATATATATATATATATATATATATATATCTTCACTCTATCTAGGTTGCGTCATGATATATTGCTAGATATCACTCATGACTAGTAGGGACCTTGATAACATTAATGTTTTTCAAGTAATTGGAAAGAGTTTCAATTGAACCCAATTAGATGGAAGATGTTCCATTAGGGTATTATGAATGCCCAATCCTACTACTAGATAGGCGTGAACCCAAGAGGTCACACACCTATAAGCTTAAGGGCATTTAGGGATTTATAATATGGGCAAATATCAAATTAAATGTTTAATTTGACAACCTATGTAATAAATGTTATTGATAGGGTTAAAAGTACAATTATTAGATAATTGTATAACAAATTTAAAGGGATAATTTCCCACATGGCTGGCCAATATTTTGAATATGAGATAAAGATATGCTAGCACATATCTTCTCAAATATATTTGATAAGGTTGGTTGGCAGCCCTATATTTTATCTCTATGTACATTCTTTTCTTCTATGAGACTTCTCCATAGTTGAGATTAGAGAGAAAGTAGAGAGAAAAATCCCTTGAGTGCTAAAGCTTGGTGTGGATACTCTTGGAGGCTTTCATACGTTTGGAGCTTGATCATTTTTGCGTCTTAAGGACCATATGTAAGTATCCCTAAACCCTCTTGATAGATTAGGTTTACTATATCATGCATAGACCATGAAGGTGATCAAGGGTTTATGGTTTTTCTCATTCAAAATTGTTTTGATATTTAATTTATGCTTCCGCTTAGTAAGAGAAAAATCTTTCATTAAAACCATCGGTTACTAACCCAAATCGGACATTACGAGGTTCTTGGGCGAACCACTCACGCTCCTTATCAAATTCCACCCATGCTTGAGAGTCAGCTGGATGGTGAAAGACATTTTCCTCGACCAAATGTTTTTCTTTGTGCCACCTCAAATATGCAGCTGTCTTTTTTGACATGAATAGCCTTTGCAACCTCGGTTTTAGTGGAAAATAACGCAAGACTTTTTTGGGAATCTTTTTACGCTTACCTTCAACAGCTTTCCATCTAGACTCGCCACATTTGGGACACGCTTCTTTATCTTCATGCTCTTTCCAAAACAATACACAATCATGCATACATGCATGTATTACCTCGTAGCCAAGTCCCAAATCCCACGTGATCTTTTTGGCCTCATAATAAGATTTTGGTAATGTCTCACCAAGAGGGAGTGCTACCTTTAACAAGTCAAGTATCATTTAAAATGATTTGTTGCTCCAATTGTTAATTGTCTTTATATGAAGGAACTTCACAAGAAATGATAATAATGAGAACTTTGTACAATTCGGATATAGTTCGCGTTGTGCATCCCTCAATAATCTAGCAAATTTATCTTCTTCCCTTTTGAAAAATGAGGATCATGGCTATTCAAAGATTCTTCCACATAGGGTATCTATGAAAGTTCACGCATATATGTCTTCTAGAATTTCCTGCACCTCTTCAACATTATCCCCATCATTATTTGTCATGCCCTTATTGTTATCATCATCATCATCATTAATTATTATCTCGATATCCTCACCGTGATGTACCCATTGAGTATAATCCTGGCAGATTATGCCGATTTGTTGTAGTGTATATATAGGAGAGGGAAAAATATTATTGAAACTACTAAATTAGCACAACTACTTAACACTCGAACTAGAGGAGTTTGGGTTCCGTGTTGGGTTCCAAAAGCTTGGCATTATGTCGATTTGATGAGAAACATTTGAATGTGTTTTTTGATGGCCTAAATTAAAATATCAAAAAGTTACCTATTAAGATCATTTTGGTAGCAACTTTTTGAGGTTTTAATCCAAAATCAAAAAGCCTATCCAATGGCTACCATTTAACTTGGCACAGTGTTGAGTTTTTGGGACTCAACACCAAATCCGAACTCAAACTAGAATACTTTTCCAGTAACATCCTAGTGTGTCATATTGGTGCACGTGTCAGGGAGACACACTCCTATCATGAGGATCAAAACGGGCTATAGTGTGTTGAGCGTTCCTCTCTTTCTTAGGGTTTCTATAGATGATGATAACAGAAAAGGGGAGCCGTTCTTAAGAAATGCTTAAAACAATGCGTTTAGTGCATTCACAATTTTTTTTTTTGATAATTAAGAGTATCTTAAGTCTTATTCGTGTCTTCAATCTAAACTATTCTTATAACAACATTTATGTGAGACATCTCATACCCACATAGCTAGGGGTGTAAACGAGTCAAGTAGTAGGTTGCTCAAGCTTGGCTCGTTAAGTTAACGAGCTTAAAAGTAAAGCTTTAGTTCGGCTCATTTAGCTTATAAATGAGTTTTGAACTCGGCTCGTTTATTTCATGTGCGAGCTAGAACAAGTTTTATATCGAGTCAAGCTCGAATGGCTTGGCTTGTTTTACAGTCCTACTGACACAGCCACACACAATAGTCAAAACGGCGCGTTTTGTGCATTGCTGAGAATAATGTTTTGTATTGAAAAATGAAAACGGTGTGTAATTTCCATGGGACATCAAAAATGATTTACTCGAGTAACGCCCCCTCCTGAACGTGGGTCTCGTCGCTACAGTTATCTTCCCACTGGTTCGCACCAATCACAGATATACAAATATTCATATAATCTATATATGAATATATATATACATAGAGAGAGAGAGAGAGAGAGAGAGAGAGGGAGGAACATTCATCTGGTTTTGGCGTATGGAAATTTTTATCAATCTGCAAGCTTGTATCGCTCAAGGTGATTTATCTTCTTCATTGCCCCCGTCTCTCTTCAATCTCTCTCTCTCTCTCTCTCTCTCTAAGTATGTGATTTTCAACTGTAATGAACTTGAATTAGCTCACATGCTGTTTGCTCTTTTGGGATTAACAAGAAAAACAGTGATGGATATAATATAAACACTTGCATTTGTAGAATTCTCATTACTTGCATTAGGTTTGATGATAATTGATAAACATTGCTTTACATTTGTAAAAATTATTGTTGTTTGTTTCTCGAGAAAGGGAGAAGTTCAAATTTGCTTCAATGGCAAGCTCCCATAGTTCCCATGACTTATGCATTGTTTTGAAATTAGCCGGATGTGTGCGACTGGCTGGGAAAAATTGGACTCTGTACGGGTGCCTAAATTGAAAGAAAGGCAAACCCGGAAAAGAATTCGACCGTTTCTTTGGAAAGGTTTAGGGTTTATTTGTAAATATATGTACTATATTCTATTGATTCTTGGAAAATGAATCACATAACCTAGGAAACTGGATAGTGCATGGAATATTTATCACTCTTGCTCATTCTATTATATACATAAGGATTGTGATTTTGATTGCTATGATTCTTCCTCGTAAGGGACTTTGATTAAGTGGGTTGCTAATATATATAACCTTACACACAAGGGATCGGGTATGTCAAATAGATGAAGTACGACCTTTACAAACCTTGTATAAAGGTCAACATGGATTGAGATTGATGAAATTGGTTATTTATGTTGGCCACTCATTGAGAATTCCTTTAGTAAGTGCTAAATTCTAGTGGATACTTTTTCCCTTTCGAATACAGTTTTTATTTATTTATTTATTATTATTATTATTACCTTTCGACTTCCGAGTGGCCTTTATGGCTGCATGGAGGTTGTTTCCCTTCATATGATGGTAAAAGGTTTCAATAAATTAGGATAAATTGCATGATCGACATGCATCAACACCTAACAATGGGTAAAATGGTTGAATTTCCACGTTGTGGCCCTGATGACTACATTTAAGTTGTGTTTACTTTCTATGACTTTTAGAGAGTCTTCAATAAAGTAGGTGTGTCTGAAAATCTGGATGATGAACATACAGTAGTACCCTTCAGAGTGGAGGAGTGGGCATTTCAATTATTAGGCCTCGAAGACCACACTGAGGGTCATTTTTGTTTTATTTTATTTTAAACACAAATTTTCGGGATTTTATAAAACTGGGAGTGTTTTGACATCTAAAACAAGAATGTGTCAGTGAGCATGACAATATGACATGGGAAAGAAACAATAGAATAGGAGCTATCTTGCCACATAGACTTGAATGATTTCCTTTCTCTTTACGTGTGTATGAACTCCTCTAACCTTTGCAACTTGTTGGCCTCTTTGTAAGATAATATTTTTTGACTTGGAAATGGAAGTCCATCTAGGCATCTAGCTTTAAGCTTTGTACATGATGATCTTTTTGTTTGAAATAGCAGATATGTGAATCTGTTTGTCTAATGGTTAACGGGAATTGTAAAAGAATTAAGACATGTGATATCCCACATGAATCTCTGCCTTATTTCAAACTACAAGTGCCAAATCAATAATTCTGTACAGGATTCTGTGGAAAACCTTTGCACATATATACAGACGAACACTAAATGTGAAAATCTTCAGTAGCATAGGGATCCTCAGAGGGTCTATGGAAATTATTGTTGGATAAATGTGTTCACATAAAAAATGTGTTTTCTTTCTAGTTGTTGTTTGGTAGAAAACCACAAAATTGAAAACAAGCAAGTTCTTCCCCGATGCTTTATGGGAAACGGAACTTTTGGGTTTACAAATTTTTAATGTTAAGAAACAAAAATGGGTTTTTGTGACCATATCCTTTATTACAACTCTAGGTGGAAAATAAGTTACATGAAATCGTATCAATCAGCATTACTTACACTCCATGTTGTTTGAATGCATAAAACACATTGCAACACCATCTTAACTAGTAGGGTGTACTTGAAATGATGACAGTGTCAAAGCTGTTGTGTGATTTCTCCAGAGGACAGCCCTTCCTTTTCCTTGTAGTGATCAAATGAGGCTTCATCAAAGCAATCATTTAACTTGATTACACCCTCCTTGGGAAGATCAAGTAAAATTGGCGCCAACTTGTAATTCTCTGTAGTTGAATTGCTATTTAGGCTTCATTCTATCCTACATCTCAATGGGGGAAGAAGGGAATTAAACTAGTAACTTTGTGGAGGCTTCACACTATGCCTTATTTACTGGAACTGATAGAGACATGGAGATAAATTCCAGTGATGAAGAAGAGGAAGGAGAAGAAGGAGATGACAATAATGAAGATGGAGACTATATATTGTTGGTCTTTTGGTGAGATGAACCCTTTGGATTTCACAAAAGCTGATGGAGTCCAACAATATCAGCAACTTGATGTCCTTCAGTATGAAGCTCTGGCTGAGAAAAAGTGAAAAGCACTTGCAGATTATCAATGTGAAGGGTCGACAAAGAAGCTCAGGCAAGAGTATGTTTATGGTGTGAGTGTTGAAGAAATGATGGAAGTTATGAATTGTGGTGATGTGCGAAAATCAAGGAAGCCTTAGAAAAGAGGCAGGAGGAAGGGATCAAAGAATAAATTTAGCCCTGAGATTGCACAAAAACTTGGTGATGCAACTCTTCATTATGCACATAGCCGTTATGCAGAGGCCATAAGTGTGTTGAATGAAGTTGTTTGGGTTGCACCAAATTTGTCTGATCTATCATACACTTGGCCTTGTCTATAATGCACTTGGTATGAATGAAAAAACCGTTGAATTCTACATGTTTGCCACACATCTGTCGCCGGAGGATTCATCTCTTTGGAAACTGCTCTGGTCATTGGAGCAAGGAAATACTGGTTGAGCTATGTACTGCCTTACTAGAGCGATAACAGCAGATCCTGATAATATTACACTTAGATTTCATCGTGCATCACTATATGAGGAGGTTGGGGACTATTTTAAAGCTGCTGAATCATATGATCAAATATTACAACTCTATCCTGAGAATGTTGAAGCACACAAAACAGCAGCAAAGTTGCACAAACTATGTGGCCAGGTTAAACGTTCTGTCAGCATTCTGGAGAACTATCTTAAAGATCATGTAACTGAATTTGATTTGGGCGTGGTGATATGCTAGCTTCTATATGCATGGAAAACAATGCACATATGAGAGCTCTTCAGCACGTTGAGCAGGCACACTTGGTTTACAGTTATGGAGGAGAATTGCCATTGCATCTAACTATATTAAAAAAGGAATTTTCCACATTCATCTTGGGAATATGGAAAAGGCAGAAACTGTATTCAGGGTTTTCCAAATGGAGCCCTATATGCTGAATTGCAAATACTGGATTCAAAATCCGGCAAAAATTAGTGACTTTCCCATCAGCAGTCCCCGATCCAGGTTTTTACCAATCCCTCCAAGTCCATAAACTGCATTGTTTTAAACACCACCATTTTACAAGGGAAAACCACCAGAAATTTCTAATTTTTTTTTTTTATACCTTTGAAGCTACCAGTGAAGGTGGCTTCACTGATCCCTCCAATTCCATTGACTGCATTTTCAACACCATCTTCATTTCTTGAAGAAGGACCTGAAATCTCAATGTGTTTTTCATCGATCGAGCAATCTGAGGTGGTGGATATATCCACCATCCCTGTATATCCACCATCCCTGCAACTTAAATATAATTATTGAAGTTGCAGACTCATGATATAAGAGCATTGCATGCTATGAATCTGCATCGAAGTACTATTTGATGTTAGAAGTCAATGCTGGACATGAAAATGGTCATTTACATTTGAAAATTGCTCATTGTTACTTATCCCTGAACGAAAGAGTAAAAGCCATTCATTGCTTGTATAAAGCTTTATGTACACTGGAAAACAATGTCGATGCCTGGTTAACTTTGGCTTCACTTCTCCTTGAAGAAGAGAAAGAAGATGAAGTTTTTTTAATTGCTTTCTCCACCAATATATCTAGAGGCGATAGTGAGAGAAGTTATGATCAGTCTAGACCATGGTGGCTTAATGGGAAAGTAAAACTGATTGCAATTGTAGCCATAGCCATGAATAATGTTTCAAATGTAGCCATAGCCATGTGTGTGATCCTGTGATATTGTATTCTATTTGAGCTCCGAGACATTGGAGCTCCTCCTTAGACTCAGCAGACAGTATGTTCTGGGCTAATCTCAGAGTGAGATTAATAATCTCTAATGCTTCCCAGTAAATTTGCAAAGATGTCAAGGCCTTGCATAAATCATGCTTAGCATTCCTCTACAACAATCTGAGGCTTTGTGGAAACAACCAGGAAGCACTGTATAACATAGCCTGGGCATATGATCACGTTGGCTGGTTTCACTTGCAGCCTCATATTATGAAAAGGTGCTTGCAACTCATGAGAAAGATTATTCCATCCCGAAGCTTTAGAATGAGAATGCTGAGCTTACCAAGAATCTGACACCAGGCTGCTGTAACATTCACAGAGAAGCAACTTACAATTTGTACTGGATCTACAAAATTAAAGGAGTGGGGCATTTGATCTTGCTAGGCAGATCTTGAAAGACCACTGCACTTTTTGATGTTCTAGAATTTAGATATTAATACAAAATAGTATGCAGAAAATATGTGATTATTTATTCTTATTTTCATAGTTCCTTATGCTTTGTCCAGACAGGCTCGACAAGTCAGGCTTTGGTAATACATCTTTAATTTGGCTCAAAAAAGGGAAAAACACATATGCTTCGTCCCTTGATCTGCCATTTTTTGTAGTAATTCAATTGTACTTTACTTTGAACCAATAATCTTAAATGAAATCAATAGGATGATGGACTATGCCTTGAAAGGCTGCAGTGATTGATGGTATTCAATTGGATGCTTTTGGCCTCTGGATTTAATCTTTTGTGTACTCTTGAAATGGGGTAAACCACAGGGAAAGGAGTATATCCTTGTGGGGAACTCAGATAATCTGGTTGCTGTTGTTGATCCAAAAGTTATAAATCATTTGAAATGGGGTAAACCATGATGCCAGAGTAAAAGGGCTTAATTTCTAGTTAACATGAGCAGATTTTTTTTTATATGAAAACAAAAAATCATGGGGAGATTTTATAAAGGTGGCAATGTTGACAGTCCCAAATGTATTTTTTGGTTGCTGACAGCATGCAATTTGATGGATTAGGATTTATCAAGACCAATGTTACTTGCTTCGTTGTACGACACTGCAGCAATATAAACAGACCCCACAAATGGAGGAGAGGGACAATTGAGTGGAATTTAAAGGGTGGGCATAATTGTGGCCATGATCTGGGGGAACGTACATAGTGCATATTCTATTGCATGATGTGAAATCGTCAACACAAAATATAGGGCATTGGCTTTGGCTCCTAATGTCCTAGGTGAGGTCTACAGTTCTGTAAAGTACAGAGCATAGTTGCTATCATGGTTTCAAGCTCATAGGGTCATCACTCTAGTAAGACTTGTTGGGACATGACTTTTGGTGAAAAGTTCAAGCTAAAAATGAGAAGTACTATTTTATCCAATTTTCTTTCGACTAGCGTACTCTTAATACATTACTTGACGTGATCGTTGACATGAAATAGTCACGTTTTTAAAATTTATATTTTTAATACAATATATTGTATTTTGTAGAAAAAAGAGTTTAACAATTTTACTTTAAAATTTAGACTTTATATATGAGTGAAGACATCTGCACGCACTATGAAAAATTTATGTAGAAAGTATTAGAAATTCCTTTCATATAAGAGTTAGATAGTATGATGGTAGGTTAAGGGGTCATTTGGTTGATACTATTCTATATAGTAAAATATTAATTTATGATTTTTCCATTTTGATTTTAAATTGTTTTTTAGGGTCTCTTGGTTTGAATTTGATCATTTAGTGCATCTTATATTGTAGAATAGGTAGTTGATTAGTCTTTGTTGTATTCAATGATGGAAGACATCGTTCAATATGTGACGGTAATGGGAAAAAGGAAAGAGTGGGGGAAAAAACAAAAAAAAGGTAAAAGATGGGTGAGGACGTGGATAGTGGGCACGTGACGAAGGCTTTACCATCATGCCGTTTTGATATAAATTAGGAAGCGAAGGAAATGACATGCCTCCACCCAAAGGTGGAGGGGGAACTCCTCCGCTCATTCTAATCATATTTCGTTCAAATAAATAAAGAAAATTAATTGTATGAATTTATTTTCATGTTTACATAATTATGAGTATATTTTTATAAGTCCATATTGCCTGTTATGTGTTTATATTAACATAAATGTATGTCTTTGTCTATATTCATATATTTGTTCGTTCATGTTTTTAAATTCATATAATTTTTTTAATATTTATGACACATGGCAAAAAATGATCAGAGGAGGGGAAGAGCTCTTCCACTCTAGGGTGGAGGCCAGTAGTGCTCCAATATATATATATATATATATATACTAGAATGGATCCGCGCAATGTATGTGAACCAAATAGTAACTTCATTTAAAATATTTATATAAGCACCTAAAATGCTATTATTCTCCGAGTCTAGTTAAATAGGATTATTAGGAAAAAAAAATTTTACAATCAATGTGAAATAAAAATTGGCTAAACTTAGGTGATCAGATTTTCAAGTTTACCAAACAACCTCTAGTCAAGATTATCCTTTTTACAACCTATATTAGAGGAATGAGAGAGAAGGCTGTAGGGAAAAAAAAAAAAAAAAAAAGGAGGAAGGAAGGGATAAGGGAACCAAATAGTAACTTCATTTAAAATATTTATATATAAGCACCCAAAATGCTACTATTCTCTGAATCTAGTTAAATAGGATTCTTTGGAAAAAAATGATTTTACAATCAATTTGAAATAAAAATTGGTTAAACTTAGGTTATCAGATTTTCAAGTTTACCAAACAACCCCTAGTCAAGATTATCTTTTTTATAACCTATATTAGAGGAATGAAAGAGAAGGCTGTAGGGGGGAAGGGAAGAAAAAAAATAATTAGAAAAAAAAGGAAGGAAGGGATAAGGGAAATGAAGAGGGAGAGGGAAGGTTGTACGGGTGGAAGGGAAGAAAAAAAAGAAAAAAAAAAAGAAGTTATAGGGAAAAGGAATGAGGGAGAGGGGAGCTGTATGGGGAAGGGAAGAAGAAAAACAAGAACTGGAAAGGAGTTGTTAACATCATGGTGTGGGCCCAAAAAAGACTACCTATGTGGAGAAAGGGAGAAGAGAGATAGATGGGAGTGTGGGACCCTATGGTGTTGAAGGAAAACAAAAGGAAAAGAAGGTGTCTACCTATGGTAAATAGAGGGAATGAATTATAGAGTGCCACCTTATCACAACTCCTCTATATAAGTATAGTATAGATATATATAGTTTTGCTCAGGTGAGGACGTTTTGATATAGATTACATTAGCACCTGTTTTGAGAGTTGTACTTTATGCAAAGAACCTCATTATATGTACCTTCTCATTTTGCATATCCAACTGACCATTTGTATGCTTACATTTATATGAAGCTTGATGAAATGGGTGAAAGATTGGATTTATTGCAATTCAACAAGAAATTTTTTTTGCCATTTGGGACAAATATTTTTGGACCAACTCAATCAATAATTAATACTCCAATAATATAGGGGGTCTTATTTTGTGGTGGTTCATACAAAAACGTGTGTACGTGTGTGTGTGTTTTTTCCTTCTAACTTTATTGATTAGTCTACTTCTAGTCAGTCAAATTAGCTGTTCGTGGCGACCACATCGCACGAGTTTGCTTTAAATGGTGGCAAGGTTTGATGTTACAATTGAGCACAAATGAGCCAATTACAGTCATGGCAAGGAGCAAACATGAACTAGCACTAGCTATTTTCTTCTTCAAGTCAATTTTAGTAGCTGTGCATTAACACGTATTTTGACTTGGCAAAGAAAATTAAGATACTGGGCCAACCTTAGAGTACAAGATGCCAACACATTTAGTGAGATGGGCTTATGTTCCTGCTTGTGCAGGTTGGAAAAATGTTGCTCAAAATACAAATTTCATAATGCAAATGACATCTTAGGTAAGCCTTAGAAACCAAAAAAGCAAAGAAAAGAAAAAGACATATATCTTAGGTAAGCAGGCCCCAACAAAATTTGCTGCTGTATCCATATGTTACGTGTATACTACAGGATGTGCGATATATAAATATATATATATACACTAGATGTAAGTACACGTACGTGCGTTGCACGTGGTTATTTTTTTAATAATATGAAATATAAATGAAATAATAATTTTTAAAGAATTAGATATTAATATCAGTTTGATTAGATTTTTACTTCTAATGAAACTTATAGTGAATAGTATAACTAATTTGAAAAATTTTAAGTTAATCACAAATAAATTAGAATATAATAATTCCCAATAACATATAGTAACATGATATTATATTGATTAATCAAAAAACTTCAATAATTTGAAATGAAAATTTAAATAAATAAAAAAATTAATCATTATTGAAGATAATGACTCCACATAGAACTCTACTGAAATATAAAGAGAAATGTTTCCTATATAAGTTAACTATAAGAATATAAATGTCTCCTATACAAACTTTACTACAATAGTAGTTGTCATCTATTCAACTACAAAGGATTAAAAAGGTACGTGCAGAAGGGTAGTTATGTATTTACAATTTAAAATAAGGATATATTAGTCAATCAAAAGCTTTTCTCACATTCACCTTTTTGTAGGATAGTATATATATATATATATATATATATATATATATATATGATGATGATGATGATGATGATCAGGTGAGCATGAGTTACATATATCTAGTTATCAATACCCGTTATAGAGCTATATCTCATGTATTAGTGGGTTACAGGGTACAATCCCCAATATATGATACTAATACACTTTATATCAATACGTATTGATCGACCTGATTAGGACCAATATAACTTATATATATTTGTTCTAACCATGGTCATTGCCATTGATCAAGCTTAATCATCCTCATCATTCTTTATTGTCATCTCCATGTTATTGCAGCGACTTCATCATTTTAACACTTATTTAATTTGACTTAGCAAAGCAAAGATATTGGGCCAACCAGCTTGACTACAAGATGCAAACACGTGTAGTGAGAGATCGAGATGGGCTTATGTTAATGCCTGTGAAGGATGGAAAAAGGTTGAGCCACTAGGGCTAGTCTACTAGTAAGGGATGTTGGGATTAAGATAGGTTAGGAGTTTGAACCCTTCTAATTGTACCCATAAAAAGAATGATGGAAAAAGGTTGCTCAAAATACACAATTCATCCTTTTTGATGTTCTAATATATTTAGATATTAATAGAAAATATTATGTAGAAAATATGTGATTATTTATCCTTATGTTCATAGTTCTCTATGCTTTGTTCAGACAGGCGCAATCTGTTATTTTGTTTGATGATCAATTTATAATGAAAAATTCTATGAAAGAAAAATTTGACTATTCAATTTTTTTGTGTTTTGATTTCCACTAATAGGAGCAGATCCACAATCTTCCAAAAATTCCCAAAGGACAACATACCTTTGAGGTTTTAGGATTTTGATTCAAATGAACATGTAGAATACCCATGTTTGCAAGAGTAGTAATTTGAAGTTCTCGAGGGAAAGAAGGAAAACCCTAAGCGCAAGGGAGAAAAGAAAAACTCCCATTCGCAAGGGTGAAAAGAGGGATCCTGTCTTTTTCATATGTACCATTTCATTTTGCATAGATTTATATGAAGCTTGATGAAATGGGTGAAAGATCGGATGTATACGTTGCAATTCAACAGGCGATAACATTGTCATTTGGGCCGACAAAATTTTTTTTTTTGTACCAACTCGATCAATAAAATAAAAAAAATTCATATTAGGGGTCTTATTTTGTGGTGGTTCAGACAGAGACGTGTACGCGTGTGCGTGTGTGTTTTTTTCTCCAACTTAATTGATTAGTCTAGTTCGACTTAGTCAAATTAGCTGTTAATTTGTGGCGACCACATTGCATGAATTTGCTTTAGATTTTGCCAGGATTTGATGTTACATGCAATCGAGCTCAAACGAGCCAATTACAGTTATGGCAAGGAGCAAACATGAACTCACAGTTCATATTTTCTTCTTTAAGTCAATTTTAGTAGCTGTGCATTTGCACGTATTTTGACTCAACAAAGCTAAGATATTGGGACAACCTTGGGTACAAGATGCAAACGCATCTAGTGAGTGAGATGGGCTTATATGTTCCTGCCTAGCTATCCTGTGCAGGTTGGAAAAATGCTGCTCATAAATCAAAATACACAATTCATGATGCTAATGACATCTTAGGTAATTAAGCAATCATATCATACGTTGCGTGTATATTACGTGATATAGTATATACAAGACGATGATCAGGTCATGAGCATATGCTGATGTAACTTCTATCAACATTGATCCATATTGGAGTTTGCACCACGTGCATTAGTAAGGTACAAAACACCCACATTGGGGGGCTCTAACATGTGTATTTGTGGATTAACTACAGAGGGTACATTGGGTTAATATACGTGGTACATACCCTAATGCATAATGTTGATATATCTTATATCAACACATATATGATGACCTTATTAGGACTAATAAAGGATGATGATTCGGTGAGCATGTGCTATAGATATAACTAGGGTTAATACATGTGGTATAAACCCTAATACATGATATTGATATATCTTATATCAACACATATATGATGACCTTATTAGGACTAATAAAGGATGATGATCCGATGAGCATGTGCTATTGATATAACTTATATTAACACTCGTATTAGAGGTTATATCTCGTGTATTGGTGGGTACATTATGAGATACATTATGCCAATACATGATGTTGATATGACTTATATCAACACGTACTGATCTCATCACAACTATATATATATATATATATAGTTGCTCTAATCACGGTCGTTGTTGCCAATAATCACGCTTAATAATCTTTTTTATGGTCATCCCCATGTCGTTGCCGTGGCGCTCACTTCATCATCTTCATCATGGCTATTCTTATCCCCATGTCATAATCATCGCCGTTGTTATCTCCTCCCCACCTTCTCTCTGTCCAAATTTTTGTAGCGAGCTTGGCCATCACTCTGCTGTCATCGCCCCCAATCCTCGTGCTGTTCAAATTTTTGTCGTGTATGGACTTATATATCTTTTGCTATTTTCAAGTCAACATATCGTCATGATCAGACTATTCAGGGCGAAGCCAGTGTGTAGTAGATCGGGCGTTTGCCCCACCTGAACATTTTCAAAAAAATAAAAATTTCTTTATTTTTTGCTCTTTTTGATGATCATTTTCTAAATTAATACCAAATAAAAGAAATTGATAGTCATTTTAATATACTTATACAGTCAATTTATAATAAGTTGACAAACATTTTCCTTTATATGGTATTAAATTGAAAAGTGATTATTAAAACGTAATAAATTGCCTCACCTGAGACCATTTATGTATAGAATGGATGAAGCTGAAATCTTCTATAGCCCTCAATTGCAAGTTAGAATTTAATGTTGAAAAAGTTGGCAGATTGGAAAACGTGTAGAGAGAATTTTTTGTCAAGAAACGAACTGATATGGTTGAATCCTTTACTGTTTTAGATAATCCTCCTATATAGAGAGTTTTGTAATATCTCGGACATGGATGCCAGAGGGGACAGTATACCCCAGACGGATGTAAACTTCCTTTCTATAATGAGATATTTCTGTTTTGACAGAAAGGAATTTAGTAAAAAGGAAAAAAAAAAACATGGAGAATGTTTGGCAAAATTCTAAAATTACACTTCCGAAAATGTGTATATAGGATGGCAATACATGCAGATTATATAATGCAAGAAAAAGTTGGTATGCACTGCACGAAGGTTATATATTGTTTTCACCGAAGTCTAGTGAATGGACATGTCATGGCATGTTTGTTTGGCCGGAATCAGGAGGAACCGAAATCATGAAATTTTATTTTATCTGATCCTATTTCGATTTTCTCCCATTCTGACCAAACAAACATGTCATGAGTGCAATTACCATAGTGACAGTAGTCGGAAATTCAAGTAAACGGAAATTTATAAAAGAGAGTCCAATTAAAGGAGACCAAATTGGCACTTGGCTTAATGATTAATGAATATCTAATATGTATTTTTTTTTTTTTTTGATCCGCAAAATGAAATATTATTAATAAAGATAAACTGGACATACAAAGAAAACCCCACACTTTTTCTTACTGGGAAATGATAAGTTAAGCTCATATTTTGCCTTACTATGAGAGAATAAGGGGATTGACAACACAAAGAAGAAATAGGTGGGTTATAGTAAGGGCCCAAGGGAGACGAGCTTAGCAAGGATAGAGATTGCCCTGTAGACCATCAATGGGTGACAACCCACTTTGGAGGCCTGGGATTTGTTCAACAGACTATCCTTAAGAAGGAACTTGCCCCGCTTGACTGGTCGTCTAATCCTCTATGGTCATCTTTAGAACCACTAACTTAAGAGGCTAAATTTTTGTCATCTCTTTTTTCTATATGGAATGTTAGTAATGTCCTCAGGCTCGCTAATAGAGCAGCCCACTTCTTTAGCTCAATGGGTAGTTTTTTTGTAACAGTGTTGGCTCCATCTCCATTGATTCTCTTCCGTGCTCTGTTTTTTATGCGGAGTTGAATGATGAGGATGGTGAAGAAACTGTTTTGGTTTCTCATATAATATAACTCATTTGATTATAAAAAAAATAAAATAATAAGAAACTTGCAAAATGATGGATCTATTTATCAATGTCCATAAATGATAAATCATAGATCGAACTGACGAATCGGAAAAATCGGGTGCTATCACACACACATATATATATATATATATGGGTTAGGAGGAGGGAACTCAATAAATTTTTTTACACAAAGCATAAGCCGTTAGATTGGAATATCCACCAGTGGAAACGGGGAATTTTAGGTTGATCGGGGTACAAGAAAATAATTACAGTTATTGGTAATTCTTAATTGTCATTTTCTAAAAAGTTGGTAACTATTGGACTGCAATTATTTTCCCTTAACCCGACCATTATAAAACTCTCACGAACTTTCCTTCTCGTCCTCTCATCAAACCTTCACATCATTTTATATCTGAGGAAGATTACTTATCCAAAAAAAACGGAAAAAAAAAAATCTGAGTAAGACGACGAGGCGACGGTGGCTTGACAGAGAAGACGACAATCGCTCGACAGCGGGATGATGACAACGGCTCGACAGCGGTCATGTGCTGTAGTATTCTAGTGAAAATTGAATAACTCCATTTCATTCCAAATATCTCGCTTGCTCGTAAAAATCCATCATTTACAGCCATCATAAAATAATTTTAATAAATCAAAGGCTTATTAATTTTTTATAATAACATCAAATATGGCAATGCCTTCGATCTGTTTCCTTAGATGACCCCATTTTGGGCATTGAATTCTTGCCTTGATATACACTCAAGCCGTGAAAAAACGATGGAGCAATTCAAATTCCACATATGTACGTGACCGCCCAAACGCAGCAGACCTTGGAAAATAATTTTAACAAGCCAACAAAAAAGGAAAAAAAAAAAAAAAAGAAAGAAAAAACGCAAACAAACAAACTAATCCTCATCCACCATCCCACCGACCCTTTTGTGGGTTTTTTTTTTCTAATTATTTTAAAGTACTTAGTGAAAAGAACAGTTCAGTGTGAAGAGTCAAAGTTAGCTGCACTGACAAAAAAAATATAGCAGACTTTTTGTATTGATATAATATACACACCCCTTTTGATGGGGTTTGAAGAAACAAGAGCCACATAGGAAAAGGCACCGTTGTTGTGCAAAGCAGACATCATGTTATCACAACTACTCCATCAAAATGAGGATTGTGCTATCAGATTCCTAGCAAAACTCTCCCATGCCGCCTTCCTTGGGCAAAAAACCGAGAAGCCCACGTTTTTTATCACAGTTATATGATATGTATTAATAAATAAAAAAATCTTTTGTTCAGTCAAGCACGTTTCTTATTTATAAGATCTAGATGGAAAGAAGAAACTTAAGAGAATTGAATTGAATGACACAGTTATTATTATTATTTTAATATATGACATCCACTACTGATGCATCCTTTTCAAGAATTTCTTAGAAATTCTGACTTTTCTTCCTCAGTTCCTCTTATCTACGGCCTTTCTAGGGTCTATCAATAGTGCTACTACAGGACGAGATTGGCATTTGTGTAGAATTGTCTAAGCACTGATTAAATGGCATATTTGTTAACATATACATGCATCTTTAAATCTCTAAAATTCCCTAATCTACACGGCATTCAATGCAAACACAGGAACTACCGATTGAGCAAGACTCAATAGTGCATAATGACCTGTACATCCTAAGTTCTTGTCCTCCATCAAGAACAAGGGCAGAGTTAGGATTTATTTCCAATGAGAGTACTGTGTTATGATTTTGTGAAGTGAGAATTGGGAACTAAAAGCTTTGGAAAGCATTTTTAAAAAAAATTACTTTGTAGTAATCATTTTCCAATTTAATACTAAAAAAAAGATATTATTGTCAACTTATTACAAATTGACTGTAAATATGCTTTAAAATGAGTACTATCTTTCTCTTTTTGATATTATGTTGAGAAATAGTAATCAAATGGTAATATTCTCAAAAAAAAGAAAAAAAAAAAAAAGACCTTGGTTGAGCCAATGGGGGCACGTGCCCACAAAGGCCCCCCGGCTCCGCCTGTGATCAAGAAAACAGGAGTGTTAGGATTTTTATATAAATATGGTTTTGGACCTCTAAGAGTCGTCTAACGCTTAAGGGTATAGTATATCTATCAGTCTTATGTGTTATTTCATCATTCGTATTCAGTTACGTCGACGTGTGGTTTGTGATTTAATTATAATGAATTATCATAAATGTGTGATTTACTTTTATTGACTCGATGGCTAGAGAAAATAGCATAAATGGCAAGATTGTTCCACCCTGTTTTTTGACTAAGGAATCAAGAAGTGGAGCCACCAGAAAAGGAAGGCCCTACACAAAAATTCTCAACGATAATTATATTATAAAATATTTATACATAGAAGCACTTTTGTCTGCAAATGGCTATGAGACCACGATATCAAACCCGGCCACCTATAAAAATTCCGTTTTGTAGAAATTTGAAGGCAAAAGACATAGGGAAGTTGAAAGGAAACTCCATTTGAGGCTTACTTCTCCAAGCTAATTAGTTCTTTTGAAAAGTTGTCGCATGGAATATTAATTAAGCCCTACTATACTAGTATTAGGTGAAGCTTTGCCTTAATTGGACCCTTGTGGAGTCTATAAATCTTGGGCTGGCTACTGTTGTTTCACTGCGATATTTTACTTCCAAGATTTTGAGACTCTGGGTTTTTATGCATCTCTCTCAAAAAGCGTGGCCACCATGTCTTCTATGAGTAAGAGCCCAAGTAATACTTCTACTGAAGAAGATGTTGAACTTCGGAGAGGGCCATGGACTCTTGAAGAAGACAACCTTCTCATTCACTACATTGCTTGTCACAGTGAAGGCCGTTGGAATTTGCTAGCCAAACGTTCGGGTAAGCTTTAACCATTAATTATTTGTAAAATTTGAGTACTTTTATCGAAAACCCAAGTTTATTCTAATCTTTTAATTTTTCTCTTAATTTTGTTTATTAATTAGGATTGAGGAGAACCGGCAAAAGTTGCAGACTAAGATGGCTGAATTATCTGAAACCAGACGTCAAGCGAGGAAACCTCACACCACAAGAGCAGCTCTTGATTCTTGAACTCCATTCCAAGTGGGGTAACCGGTAATTATATATATATATATATATCCCATTTGCCTCTAATATTTGTGATTTAATTTGAACTATGCTTGTATTCATGTGATCAACTTGACATAGTCTGGTAGTGGCCGGGTAGCTGTTCCACACTATAGTGACGTTTGATTCAATATTCTTGAATAATTATGGAATTATAACTTCTTCTTTTTGGTCATGTCATGCATATCCACCACCCACCCACCCACCAAATTCATCAAATTCATTAATCCTTGAAACGCTTTCCAAATTGATCCGATTCAAATCTATCGTCAACTTTTTCTTTTTCCTTCTTTTTTTCTTCAAAAATCACCGTGATCGCGATACTTTTGCCAACTAGTGCCACTTTTGCCATGTAGTGCTAGATTTTGATCAAAAACCAAGATATAGTTTTGCTATAATCCAATAGTAAACAAAGCTTAAGTACTCGTAAACGCCATAGTCGATCACTATCGAATTCCTTCGATCTAATCAAAATTGTCTTTCCTTAATTCACTTATTCGATCGTTCATTTGGCGATTTCAGGTGGTCAAAGATTGCCCAACATCTACCAGGAAGAACGGACAATGAGATCAAGAACTACTGGAGAACTCGAGTGCAGAAACAAGCACGACATCTTAAGATCGACTCCAATAGCACAGCCTTTCAAGATATGATCCGGTGCTATTGGATGCCAAGATTGTATCAAAAGATCGAACGGTCATCGCCTTCTTCAACCATGTCATCCCAAAATTCAGTGATGCCTCAACCTCTTGACTATGCTTCACAGCATTATTCAGAGTCATTACCACCACCACTACCACCACCGCCGCCACCACCACAACCACAAGTTTTTGCCCAAACAATACACAGTTTGGATCATCATGAGAAGACTTCAAGTTCAAATAACTGCAGTACTAGCCCAAGCAGCTCATCTTTAGAATCCATGAATACCTCACAAGTACTCCCACAAGTCTCAGAATACCCAACAAATCCTTGTGATGCCATTACTAATTACAAAGACCACAACAGATTTTTAAAGGATGGTTCTTGTGTTGACAACAGTAGCTATAGCTATGACATGGAAAGTTTCAGCTTGGCATCCATATTGCCAACCGGCGACCTCGATAATCTCGTCGGTGATGGAAACTTGGCAGAAAGCAATTGGGTAGACAATGATTTGGGAGATAGCCTGTGGATGATGGATGAACTATGGCAGTTTAGGAAGTTTCAAGAAAGGGGAAACTAGTTTAGTTCGAGTGATTTTGTTGTTAATTGTTGGGAAAATAACCCACAAACAGTTGATTAAGTCTGTGACATGCATAGATTAGATTTCTAATCCTTTTTTATTTTATTTTGTGATGAGCAGTTGTTAAATATTCTATTTAAATATCAAATGATATAATATAGAAGCAATTGTTGATTTAAGTCTATAACATGTATAGAATTTGTAGTAAAACTATATTCATATCTAGAATTTTGCATTTTGTAAAGATGAATTTTTGGCCAAATAGAATTATATGCATCAACTCTTTGTACCAATTTCTTACGCTGGCCAATTTCCTAGACCAGTTAACTTACACGTCACTTGGTTTTTTTGGGGTTTTTTTTTTTCTATATATATATGACATCAGACAGATTTAACACCCACGTCATCGAGGCCAAGATAATTGTGATAAACCTTTTTTTTCTTTTATATGAAAGACACATTTTGGGATCTCTCATAGCAAACTTGACTCATTCCGTTAATCATTGCATTTTATTCCCTCTCTTTTCAAGTGGTGGGATGGTGGAGATCTTATGAGAGAATCATTTGCTCCTTGAACATTGACTTTGTTCTAGTGTGTGTGTATATATATATATATATATATATATATAGATATATATATATATATGAGAGAGAGAGAGAGAGTCGGAGCCTTTGATTTCTCATTTGCTTGATTCTTCAAGCGACTATCCCTACCAACTAATTGAGCCAATTCTAGGAAACAAGCTCTATCTACAACCATGTCCTTCTTTTGAATGAGTCCCCGCCAATTTCGGTACAGCAACAAAGGAGGGCTAAAAATAGTGTCTGATGAATGGAGAAAGTATAATCATCTTTTAAAATGATGAGGCAACACCCCATGTTGGAGATAATATATTCATTTTGAATTGACCAACTTGATCACCAACCCATCTTAGCATCTCTTGCTAGCATGTGGGCTTGCAATTGCGCGCATATTTAAACCGTTATCATGAGCATGTGCTCGATCAAGTGCGTATGAGCTCGCATCAAATACATATATATGTACATATATGCATAGACATAGCTAGGGAGATAATTGATCGAGTGCAAACCGTCCCAAACTGGTATATGATACTCTTCCTCGTGTATAGACCTAACACAATAAAAACAGGTCTATCACATGAAGAACAAATATTGGTAAGTTAACGAAATGAGCCTAAGTATTATATGTTCAACTACTATTTTAAGTTTCCAACCTAACAACCTAAGTTTTAGGTGAAGGGTCCGAACAGGTCGGTAAATAAAGTTATGTTAAATTTGATATTTAATCGGCATAGAACTTCTCAACACTCTCTTTCTCGTACAGGCCTAATAAGATAAAAAGAGATTTGTCATGTGAATAATAAAGATGGGCTCATGAATATAACAAGTCTAAGAACGACAATAACAACGGATTTACGAACGAAATATGCCTAACAAGACATACTGATTTTCTTATATCAACATCATGCATTTGATAATTGTACTTAATGCATAGGTACGTTGTACCCGCTTAATCCACAAATCCATCTTGGTGCTCTACTACTTAGACATATAGTCCTTTGATTTGTTGCTGGCTGGCTAGCTAGCTAGCTAGCTAGCTAGCTCATCATATATCACGTACGTGTAGAGTTTGTCCACTTTGTTACTCAATCAATGGAGAATTTAGGTGATTAACTAAAATTGACTGGAAGATTTCAGAAACGATATAGTCAATTGAGGCCACCAATGATGAATTGTCAAGTCCATGGTCTCTCATAAATGAGCACATAGAAAAACTTGATTTTCCCAAGGAAAACGTTAAAATAATAATAAGGAAAAGATAGGCAGGCCCACGATAATGACCAACATTTAACAAGCTTAATTTGATTTTGATGAGAAGTTGACTGCTTATTCCCTCCCCATCACAAAATTAACAAAACCCAACCACCTTAGAGAAAAAAAGAAATTGTCTTTTTGAAGGAATTTGACTAGTCTAACTACACCTTTCTAATTAATTAATCCCCTTCACTAATTAGATATATTTCCATTGAAGGTAAAATATTGATAGAGTACATAGGTGTCAACAAATTTTTTCGACTAAAATTTGTCTATTTAACATACATTTCATTTATTTTAGTAATTTGCCTAATTTGACATGGCCGGTTTTAGAAATCGGGTAAACGTGGGACTATTTACATACTTTTTTTTGGCTAATTCACACCTTTTTATGGTTTTCTATTAATCCACATACCTCACATGCCATGGTGTGAATTAGCAAAAGCGGGTGTGAAAATAATTCCACCCTTTGTGTAATTGATTAATTAATATCTGCTCGCTCTTTACTGCAACTCTTATCTAAATACGCAATGTTCTTCCTTTTACCTAATACGTTTTTCATTTGGTCTCTTCTTTACTAATCTATTTTAAGTGACTTGAACAAGCGACCTCTTAGATTGGAATGTCTTTGGAAGCATCTTTTTATTTCTACATTTTTGTTTTCCTCCTCCTCCTTTTGCAGGCAAAAGACTATTTTACCTTGTAGATGATGTCGCAAATGACGATCTCCTCGAAGACCAAGTGAGCTGCAGCTACAGCTTGTTAATTTGCTAGCTTTTTCCCATTTGAGCTTGAAAGCTTACCTTGTAGATGATGTCATAAATGACGATCTCCTCGAAGACCAAGTGAGCTACAGCTACAGCTAGAGCTTGTCAATTTGCTAGCTTTTTCCCATATGAGCCTGAAAGCTTGAGAGTTACATTTGTAGGTGCACTCCCATGGCTCAGCTTCAATCAAATCATCGATTCATCATCCTCTCACAGTCACACTCACATAGAGATGCGTGAAGGGATGGAATTCCCATGTCAGGAGACTCTTCTCTCTCTCTCTCTCTCTCTCTCTCTATGTTTGTTAGTGGTCCAATACTAAAATACCAGTAGTAAGCCATCAAATCAAAGCAACGACCCTTAGGCTGCCAGAGATGGCTCGCCCATGGTGGTGGACCATTGGCTTTGATTGAAAGCCACCTTAACAACCTTTGAAAAAATCATTGAATTTCTGAGTGAAAAGGTGAAAACCCAGGGTCTTGTTTTAGCTCCTCACAGATGATTCCAATTTGGAATTATGCTAAGGCTGCGCCTCAATCATTTTTGGGATGCTATCTCTCATTTTGATTAGTTTTTTCGATCATTCAAAACCAAAATAAGCACTACCTCTAAGTTCAGTTAAAAGAAAAAATATGTTAAAATGGTTCACATGCACAAACTTGAAATTGATGGATAATTTCACTCAAACAGTATTAGATCAGAGATCGAACATCATATTTTAGTATGCATATGCAATTTAATCACGTAATAATTTTTAATTAAATTGATTTTTTATGTGAGACTCCTTAGAAGATTTATTTATCAATAAGGCAAATGTCTTGAGATTCGTACAAAATTCTCTTGGGGAAGAACCCCATAACCCGTCAATCCACCTATAAGGGCATCCTTACTGTAGCATTTCTCTTTATAATTTTGGTTCCACTCCCTTGCATTTGCCCACGTACAACTTGGTGATGACTAATATATAGCTCATAGTTGTTGACAGGTATCATAGTTCTTCATAAAAAAAAATGATGGGTGTGCAATGGGCGGATTTGGGTAACATTTCTAATATTTTAGGTTTGAGGTTGGCATCGATTAAAAGCACCAACCTGATCTCAACTGGAGTTTGAGTTTTATTTGGCAAAAGGGTTGGGCAGCTTGACCAATCTGAACCTAATGTGCAAAATTTATAATAATTGTGATATCATTTATGTCAAATATGACAATATTTAATGAATTAATGCATGGTGTGTGCATATTATTAGATTGGGAAATTGGCTAGGGGTGCAACTCGGTACGTGATGGTCCGGGACAGGGGTATTTTTGGACTGTCCCGAAGTAATTCGGGACTTGAAAATTGGTATTAGAACCGAACCGAATTGTATATTGTCCTGTCCCGAAAAATACCGGTCCAGAACGGTCCAATTCTTGGTATTTATTAGTTTGTTTTCCCTGAGTAAAAAATTAAAAATAACTACTTCTAATCAAATATTGTCAGCTTGATTAGCCACAAAAATGGGCTACTTCATTATGCATTTGCATTTGGCCATCAAGGATTTACTTGCTATTCCACAAAATAGGCTACATAAAATCATAAAGTCATAAATACATAATCCTTAATTATAATTAATTGATTTATTCATAGTAGTGATAGCACAATAAACTAATAAGTCCAATTGTCCACGCTTACTCATAATTCAAAACGGAAATATTCCAAAATAATATATATTTATATATATCACCGGTACTCGGTTTAGGAATTTGGTACGGGACGGTTTTGAACACCTCTAAACCAAGTCCCGTTCCAAGAAAATTCGGTTTTTAAAAAAAGTTCCGAGTCCTGAACCAAACACTGTTTGTCCCGTCCAAAATCAGACCGAATTGTTCGAAACGGTCCGGTCCTCAAAATTCACCGAACCAAGTTGCATCCCTAGAATTGGCTACTAATCCAACATATAAGACTTAATTAGTAATTAGTCAATCAACTTTTTTTAAACCCAAATAATCCATTTGCCCATTGTCTGACAAAAATGCCTTTATTGTCTTCTTCTTGCATGCATCCCAATCCCTCTATGCCTTTCACCTTCTTTGCGATTAATTAAAGACAATGTACTCGCGGAATTTGCTGTAGATCCCGAACATGAGGAACCTAAAAGCCCATATCCCCATTCCCCCTCTCCTTGTATAAAAGAAGGCTAATACTACCTTCTCCACCCTTTACCCTACACTTTGTCTTATTATGTATATTTAGAAAGTTTCAATTTTTAGGATTTAATCATATCAATGAGCCCCACAACTTTATCTTCCTAAATACACAAAGTAGGATAAAATGTGGGGCAGAGTAGCATTACCCATAAAAGTATTTAGGTAGGTAGATAGGAGCAAAAGTCAAATCTTATTCTAAAGACCACTCAACTATCCATGACCAGTAAACGTAATAATAACACCTCGCCCTTTTCTTGGGGGGACCTTCTTCCATTTCACCCTTATGCCATGTTTGTTTGGTTGGAATGGAATGGATGAAATGGAATCTTATTCCAATTCATTTCAAATAACATGTTTGGATGAGGTAATTAAATGGGATTGGAATCAAATAGTAATAATGAATTATAATGATATTTATTCTGCAATATTTATTTCAATCTCATTTCATTTCAAACTATTTTGAGCATGGAATCAAATTCCATTCCCACCTTTTCTATTCCAACCAAACAAACATGGCCTTAATTAATCACTCTCACTTATTTCACTTTTTTTAAGGAGGTGGGGGGAGAGAGAACATCCTCTTTCATTTCACCCTTAATTAATCACTCTTTTTTCTTCGTATGACTGGTAAAATCCGAGAAAAAAAACAATGGTGTTGTAAAACCAAGAATTTAGAACAAGTTATGAGGAGAATAAAATTTCTCATTCATCTTCTTTATCTTCTTTCTCTCCAAATACACATTTCTTCATTCTCTCCAAAAATATACATCACTCTTCTTTCTCTCCTTCCCCTTTTATCTTTGTTTGAATTAGGTCCACATGATGGGATTACCTAACCCACTTATGAAGTGGTGTTCCCATTATCACAAAGTGGAGGGGGTGTGGACATCCACTCAATTGTCCACTCAATGTTATTAAATCAGAATTTGTGGGAATATTTATTTCTTATTCAATAACCTCTTCCGGAGTACTATTTTCTATATTTTGTTGCCCTTTTATTTTCCTCTTCCGGGGAACTAAATCTTTTGAACTCAAGGGTCTACCACGCTTCAGGCGTGTAGTAGATGATTCATTTGCTGCAATAATAGTAAACTTACCAATTGGTACATTGATCTTTGCTGGTGTACCAATAGATGATTCATTAATAACCACTTCTGAGCAATCCCACAATTCTTTTGTACATGTATAGTTTATGGAAATTTCTTCATTTCCATGTACATATGCCTCTTTATTGTTTTCTGTCTCTTCAGGGACATTTTCCTCCTCAGGAGTTATTAAATCAGAATTTGTGGGAATATTTATTTCTTGTTCAATAGCCTCTTCCGGAGTACTATTTTCTATATTTTGTTGCCCTTTTATTTTCCTCTTCCGGGGAACTAAATCTTTTGAGCCCAAGGGTCTACCACGCTTCAGGCGTGTAGTAGATGATTCATTTGCTGCAATAATAGTAGACTTACCAATTGGTACATTGATCTTTGCTGGTGTGTTTGCAGCCGGTATATAAGACTTAGTTATTTTTGCTGCGTCTGTAAATGCATCAGGCATTTGATTAGCAATCTTCTGAAGATGAGTGATCCTCTGTACTTCAGTTTCACATTGAGCAGTACGTGGATCAAGATGGGACAAAGATGGTACATTCCAAGAAAGTTCACGTCGTTCTTCTATTAGTGGATTTCCTCCTCCTAACGATGGGAACTGTGTTTCATCAAAATGACAATCTGCAAATCTTGCTGTAAAAACATCACTTTGTTAGTTTGGGGGTGTGAATTCTTACCTTACTGTGATATTACCATTTATTTCACATTATATTTTTCTGGGCTCAAACCATTTGGGTTTCCTGTTCTTGTTGGTGTGAGAACAATGGGCTGGTATACTTTCTGCCTAATAACACTTGTCGGGCCTATCCAAACAAACCCACACTAGTGCCCAGTACCTGGTATGTCCAAGCCATGGCACGCCTAACCCATTAGCCCAAGACCTTTATCTGCTAACCGACACAATTAGCATGATGAGGGGACTACAGTATCGAGATGTGATTAAAAGCAGCAGTATTTTATCAAAAGGCAACATTATTGGCAGACGGTTGCAGATCTCGAGAGGATTAATTAATCCTTAATAGCATTGGATTCCCAACAATGCATTGGTTTTGCAATCTGTTCTTGACTTGAGTGAGGGCGGTTTTTCTTTAAAAACCAGAGTTTGATTATAGGTGCTTAAACACTCTTCCCCAACCATTCAACCCTCAGAGAAAACTCTCTTCTTCTAAATCCTCTCTTACGAACTCATGGCCTCTTCCTCCTCTGCCCCACAAAACCGTCCTGACTTAAACACAACACCAGCAACACAACCAGAGGTCTGGCACCCAAGGTTCCTAAATGTTCACAACCAACCCCTTACAGTTGAGGATTCTGTAATTTACAATCTTGCGAACGCAACGGCAGTAGCGGAGGGACTCATCACTCCTCGTGATGAGAGAATACTGGTTGGACGGTCTGACCTGGACATAATAAGAGACTCCATGGCTCTCAGCGCTCAGGCCACAACATTTACTGCTAACATGGCTCGGCGTTTGCACACCAGAAATGTGCACATGCAAAGTCTAAGTGACCAGGTCACTCGTCTCCAAGGGTTGCTCGACGGAGCCTATCGAAGGATGAGGGCTTTGAGAGCGGAGAATAGAGAGTTACAAAGAATGGTGGACTCCTATTCTAACAGACTCACACCAAGGGTCGAGGCACTGGAGAGGCTCACTGATCAAATCATTGATCAAGAAAGGGTTCCGGGCAGCCCACAGAGGCAACCTCCAGCTGATCCCTCTAGTTCTACCTAAGGCCCACAAAGGCAACCCCCAACTGATCCTTCTAGTTCTACCCAAAATGCTACTATTGAGTAGCTCTCACTTTTTTTTTTTTTTTTTTTTGTTGCTGCTACTAGAATGAAGATGGTTTTATTTGCTAAACTCAAAGAACAAACAGATAAAATAGCACACAAAATGAATGAACACAACAAAATACTATTCATAAATAGATAACACACTGGAATATTTAGCACAACTTCTAAACAAACGAATCAAAATAAAATAAAAATAATAATTATCGAAAATACAAAACGTACACTAGCAACAAATAACATGGCAAAATTTCAAGAAAGACCAGAAATGGGACCACTGGCATAATTGGAATCTCCTCATGTACACAATAGTCCAATATCCAGAAGATGAGTGGAATGACAACTAGGTACCATGGGAGCATGAAAGTGAAAAACCCATTCATCATTGCAGAGATGAGGGTTTTGGGGAGGAATAGCTATGATATTTATAGAAAAGTCCTATTTTTTTTTTTTTTATTACAACAGGGGGAGTATTCTCAATGGGCTGCAGAGACAATCTCCAGTTGGTCTCTCTAGTTCTCAAAATGCTACTAATAAGTAGCAAAAAAAAAAATCTGTAATCTGCTCCAAGTACAATGACCAAATCTAAAATTTTAGTGAAAACAATTTGTGATGCGTATAAATGAATTTTTATATGTTCAATCCAAAAAGAAATGGGCTTTGGGGTTTATATCACTTAAAAGTATATCAAATGTACTTTGTAACCTCAAAATTTGGTAGAGAAATACCTAGCAAAACCTATTCAAAAATATTTTTCAATATTGAGTTAGTGTTGTCTAGCAGAAATCCCAGATTCAGGTGTACCACGAAATAATTACTCAAAAAAATATCAAATGGTCACCCAATGACACGAAAATTGGTAGGATGTTAGCCCAACAAGTCAGTGACAAAATCCAATTCGTTTAATCTCAAAATCATAACTAGAACTAAAGTTATGAATTAAATGGTAAAATGGGTTCGTGTTGTCAACACAGTATAACACACAAAACCTCAACCATGTATTTACTTAAAACACTTATCTCGTAAGTTTATTCTATAAACCGATGCTTATTTCTTCAGTGTCATTCCACTTCTAGTGGTTTGGTATTTTATTTTTCCACACCAAATATATTCATTCCACTTCTGGTGGTTTGATATTTTATTGCTCCACTTCTAATGGTTTGGTATTTCATTAATCCACTTCTAGTGGTTTGGTATTTTATTTTTCCACACCAAATATATTCATTCCACTTCTGGTGGTTTGATATTTCATTGCTCCACTTCTAGTGGTTTAGTATTTCATTAATCCACTTCTAGTGGTTTGGTATTTTATTACTCCACTTCTAGTGGTTTAGTATTCCACTTCTAGTGGTTTAGTATTTCATTGCTCCATTTCTAATGGTTTGATATGTCATAAATCCACTTCTGGTGGTTTGGTATTCCATTATTCCACTTCTGGTGGTTTTTATCATAAAATGACATACTTTAAGCTGACACAGTGAAGTTACCAGTAAATCTGAGAGAAGTTGACTGACAACGGAGGTTACGTTGACAGTCAATTCGTCGTAAAACAAGAGCAGATTTTTGTGTGTTCTTCTATGCTAACTAAAGCAAAAGTTAAGGTGCATCCACGAATTTTCACCAAAATTTTATAAGCATCTAAAGAAGTTGCATAACACATAATAGAGAAATATATTACTCAATTTAATTTGGTCATCATTGACCATTACTTTATTCAATTAAATTGAGACTTTATTCATTATTTCTAAAACTTCAGGTTTTGAAATTTGTCTCTTGCTTCAGGAAGAGAACAGATGAATAATAACCTTTTTTTATTTATTTTATATTTTTTTTATAGAAAACTTCTGGTTTTCAGATCTTTCTCTTACTTCAGGAAGAGAAGATGAATTGTTACCCTTTTTCCTTTTTAATTATAAAACTTCAGGTTTTATTTTAAATCTTCTCTTGTTTCAAGAAGAGAATATATGAACAACAACTTTTCTTATAGAAAATTTTGGAGATTGAAATTTGTTTCTTCCTTCATGAAGATAACATGTAAATAATAACTTTTCATATAGAAAACTTCAAGTTTTCAAATCTTTCTCTTACTTCAAGAAGAGAAAATGAATCATCACTCCTTTTATTTATTTCTAAAACTTCAAGTTTTATTTTTAAATCTTCTCTTGCTTCAGGAAGAGAAGATGGATTCATCCATTCAAGTATATAATTTTAGAGTAAAAACCAATCCACAACCAAATTGGTTAAAAGCATACCAACTTACCACAATCAAATTGGTTTAGAACGTACCAACTTACCAACTTACCACAACCAAATTGGTTAAGAAAGAAGATGGTGGTAGTATGATATTGCTCCCAAATTCCTTGAGCAATTCGTGCTGATAACGTGTTGTAAAACCAAGAATTTAGAACAAGTTATGAGGAGAATAAAATTTCTCATTCATCTTCTTTCTCTTCTTTCTCTCCAAATACACATTTCTTCATTCTCTCCAAAAATATACATCACTCTTCTTTCTCCCCTTCCCCTTTTATCTTTGTTTGAATTAGGTCTACATGATGGGATTACCTAACCCACTTATGAAGTGGTGTTCCCATTATCACAAAGTGGAGGGGGTGTGGACATCCACTCAATTGTCCACTCAATGTTTAATATTCATAACAAATGGTTGTTTTTGGATTACTTTTCAACATCAAAATCATGCATATGGGATTTCATGTCAATATTCTTTCTTTCTTTTCATTGTGTCTTAATTAAGGGTCATCATGGAATTTTACTTTTTGGTTTTAATTCTCTCTCTGTCTCAACAATATCGAAAAGCATCGTTTTAACTCTACAAACAGTGAAATTATATTAAAAATTGAAACACTAGAAGCTATTATTTCTCTCTCTTCTTTTTTTTCCTTTTTCGGACAGTGACAACTAAGGGCCCGTTTGGATAAGCTTTTACTTCTTCCTTTTTTATTTTCAAAATTTTTTTTAAAAAAATTTTTGAGTGAAAAATTTTGAAAATTACTTTTGAAAGTTGATGTAGTAAGAAATTCTTACTATCTCAACTTTTAAAAATAACTATCAAAATTTTACACTATAAAAAATTATCAAAAGTTTTCATTTCTATACTTTTAAAAGTAAAAAGTAAAAAAAAGTAGAAGTTTATCTAAATAAGCCAATTTTATTTTTTTAAATTGTATTTTTGGAGACAATGGCAAACCATAAAATTTTTCTTTTCAATAATGGCCCAGCCATTTCTAGGCCAATTTGACCTAGCCCAATACCACAATTCGCTGGAGTAACCACTAACCTTTTCCGGACAGCTTTTAAAGCCCATTCGCACAAAATAAACTGCGAGATTAACCAATAGGCTGGGCCATAGCAGGAAAGTGCCTAGCACTCAAAGATGAAAAAAAACAAAAAGGGGAAAAAAAAAAATGAAAATTTGTCTGCAATCATGATCCAAGACCCCAGTGGCTTCAAAAGGGCTCATCAAAGCCTTTTTAAGGTGCACCTTGGCACACCCCTGCTCTTGAAAAGGTCCAACAAAAGGGTGAAATTTGCTACTTTTACTATATGGTGCAATAAATGTAGGATCAATGACATGTGGATAAGGAGGATAAATGGAGGGCTGTTAGACGTTGGGTGTCAAATGCCTCTTTCGAATTTCATCCTTCTATTTCTCCTCTTTGCCACATGTCATCGTTCCTACGATTATTGCACCATGCAGTAACTTCACCAAATCCAAATCCCCTTAAGATGCGTTTGGTATGATAGAATGGAATAGTGATTCTATTGTTAACAAAGCTTGGAAAGGTTGGTTAATATTAAAGAATATAATGGTGATTCCCTAAGGATGGTCTATTCCCTCCAAGAAGGGAATAGTTATTCCTTCTCAGATAAAAATTAATAACTATTATCAACTTTTAAAGAATGAAATCATAAAAAGTAAGTCATGTCCATTCTATTATCATTCTCATTCCATTACCATTACAAATTTTTTTTTTTTAAATTTTTTAATCCAAGATTCCCATTACCATTCACACAAACCAAATGCAACCAAATGTACGATTTTGCCCAACATCACTTTTCATCCAGTAGTGTTCAAACTCTAAAAGTTGCACAACTTCAAAAGCACACAAACCCTTTTGAAGGTTAAGTGTGAGTTAACTTTATATGCTTTTGAACCTTTTTTGAGGTGTGCCATGTGAGTGTGTGTTTTCATTTTGTGTTTATGTGTTACCTATGTGTGTTAAGGGGAAAAAAAAAAATGAAAATACAGTTTCACCCCTCTCAATTTCCACTTACAAACACTTTGTACCTCTCTAATTTGTTTTCAAATACCTTGACCGTCCTAATGTTTTGAAAAATAACACCTTACACTATTTTGTTACTTAACTGCTTGTTTTTTTAACAAAAAATGGTTGCACATGATCAATTAACATTTTTTTAGACGAAAATGTCCTAGTAAAGTGTTTGAAAACAAACAAGCAAGGTGCAAAATGTTTGTGAGTAAAAGTTGGGGGTGAAACTGTATTTTTCCAAATAAAATAATACATAACCATTTGTGGAGATGATGACATGTCAAAACGTGATAAGTTCTTGTACATCAACAATTCGGGAACGAATGTAGACAAGCCAAGCCCACCATTTGCGCCATTACATTCGCCACTATAATCACCATCCGATGCGTTACGACGAACGGCTCAGATTCGACTTACCATAATTCCGCTCACTTGATCTAGACCACCCACGTTTATAAAGCCATACCATCCCAGCCGTTCATTTCGTCTTTTTAACTCATCTTACCCCTCAAACCCTAGGGTTTTCTTCGTTCTGTACAAGACCAAAGCTTAGGGGTTTTCCGTAAGTTGCAGATCTCTTCGATCTCTCGGTTTTCCTTCAGGTATGCCTGTGATATCCATACTCATATGTATATTTAGGTATGTATGTTTATGCTGTGGTCCGTTTGGTTGCTGAGAAAATGCGGGAGTAGGAGAGAAACTAAATGTTGTGAATCTCAGATTTCATTTTCTTTTCCGGGAAACCAAACGTGGTTCTGGGTTTTTTTGTTTCTTTAGATTTCCTTTGCTCTGTTTGATAATGTTGTATTTGATCATAATATGTTTATATTTTACATGCGACTGTACAGTGCATTAGTGTAGAGAACTAGCTGATTTTCGGAGTGTTCCCAATCTGCAAATCATATTTTTCTTTGAATTTCATGTAGCCTATGTTTGGTTGCTGAGAAAATGGAGGAAAATAAATGAAGGTAAAAAAAAAAAAGGTTAAGCCTTTATGTTTTTTGTAATTTTTATACACAACTCCGAATTACGAGAACTCGGAAATCAAAATAATTCAGCGTCGTGGTATTAGGCTTAGTTGAGTGGAGTTTTTGATTTCATCGGGTCCTGAATATGAAAACTTTGATGTTAAAAACTATTTCTTTTCTTTTCTCATGTGTTGGATCTGTTTGGTTGACCTGAATATGTATGAAAGATGTGAAAACTCGGAATGTTAACATCGAGTAGTTATTGTGAACTATACTCTCCTCGCCACCCCACTTTCCCTTTTTAACAATATCTTGACTACTAGAACGTTGAGTAACATTTGAACAGTTTGACGGATTTTATTTTTTACGTTTGCATCATGGAAGCTACATTAAAATTGATGGGTTGGTTTTGAAATTGAGTTCACCATATGTTTGAACACCCCCCCCCCCCCCCCTTCTCTTTTCTCTTCCCTGGGAGCTCTATTGGGGGTGCCAGTGCAGGTGAGTGTGGATGAACTATGATTTGTTAGATTTTTTTATTTTTATTTTTATTTTTTTTATATCAATGCTTTCAGCAGTTAACCTGATTGGTGCTTCATATTTTTGACATATGACGTGTATTTGTATATTTTCTCTCATTTACTGGGGTTTCTTGAGCACCACAATATGATATGGTGTGTTTAAGCTGCACATACATGACCAGCTTATGAATCATCTTCCATCGCTGTGTTTGATTAGCTTCCTATTAGGACAACATTTCGTGTGAGCATAGTATGGCTCCACCATTTTTTTTCTTGTACTTGGAAGATTTCCTAGAATAGGACTCCAGATGGTACCAGCTTTTAATAGAACCTGCCGCCTCGGTTATCTGATTAGCCTCATCTTCCCCAGCATTGGATGTAGACATCTGGACAAATGACCCTACAATCCACAAAATGCT
Organism: Liquidambar formosana; assembly: GCA_039720395.1. Classification (NCBI taxonomy): domain Eukaryota; kingdom Viridiplantae; phylum Streptophyta; class Magnoliopsida; order Saxifragales; family Altingiaceae; genus Liquidambar; species Liquidambar formosana. The sequence goes on along the minus strand of CM077828.1, from coordinate 17,614,704 downwards.
TGTCATATTTTTGCAACGTGTGGATAAGGTTACTGAGATACTGTTATTGCATCATAAATTTCTGTTTGATGCAGAGCAGTACCCATATTTTCTCAGGACTACCCTTGTTTTTGCACTTGGAAGATGTTTTGTAGTCATAAGCCATAAATGGGTTCACTCTCATCAATTTTCTTTCAGTGATGTTTAACTTGGATTGAATTTATAATTCTAATTTTTTATGTTTATTTCTGCACAACATCAATTATTATGTTTGTTTATCGGACATTTATGCCAAACTAAGTTTATTAACAATACACCATCTGACATTTGCGTAATTAAATCTCTTAATAAGTATATTTATTTCCATATTTGTATATTTAAACCTTGTCATGCTTTATGTTATTTATTTATTCATGCCAAATAGGTCAAGATGTTTTCGGCAAGGAGGAAGATCCAAAAAGATAAGGATGCTGAACCCACTGAATTTGAGGAGTCAGTTGCACAGGTTATATTTATGACCTCTGATGATATTGTTTATTCTTATGATTACTAATATCCTGCAATCTTTGAAACCATTAAGATTCTGATTTACCTTCTCTGCAGGCATTTTTTGACCTGGAAAATACCAACCAGGAGCTGAAAAGTGACTTGAAGGATCTATACATAAATTCGGCACTGTAAGAGTGATCTGTTAATTGCTTGCTTCGACAAAATCATTTGATTCCTGCCCGTTAATGAATTGTATTCTTCCATCTCTTCACTTTTGCAGTCAAATTGATGTTACTGGGAACCGGAAGGCTGTTGTTATCCATGTCCCCTACAGACTGCGAAAAGCTTACCGCAAGATTCATGTCAGGCTTGTGAGAGAGCTTGAAAAGAAGTTCAGCGGGAAGGTAATTAGAGATCCGTGTTCTTTAGTTCTATTGCAAAATTATGTATTATTTTAATTCCTAAGTTCAAAAAAATGATTTGGAAGGATGTTAAGTGGATCACCATTGTCTAGCATGAAAGGCTGAAACAAAATGAAATTGTGACTGACTTTATGTCATGCATTTGTCTCTGGGATTTAGTTTGTGCTTTCTGTTCATTTAAAATCATTGTCTTGACATATATTATCTTTCTTTTCAAAATTTCTCACTTTTCTCCCCCTTTCTACTGTACCAAATTTTTTAATGCATAGTGGTGTCTTTAAGAATTATGTTTGCTTATCATTGAAGATTTAAGAAATCTCAGCTTATCATGTTTTGTGGTACATGTGACAATTTCCTCGGTCTAGTTGGTTGTAATTCTAACTTTTTTCTTGGAGCCTGGGCATTGAGTACTGTTAGATTGGAATGGTGTGGAGTCCCTTTGTTTAAGCCAGGATCCATTAACTGACAAGTTTTATATTCCTGTAAAATCTCTATTGCTTGTTTTTTTTTCCCCTTGCTTTTCTGGGATCTTACTGATTTTTGGGACCATGATCATTTGTATATTGCTTTTTGGTTAATTTTCCTTTGGTACCCATAGAACTTCATTCAACTTATGTTTCACACTTCTAATTTTTTTTTTTATTTCACACTCTCATCTTTATCAGGCTTGATTAAAAAATGGCTCTTAGCTATGCAGGTGGTAATTACAAATGATTGAAGCCCTTGATTTATATATGCCCTTTTGTTTTGGGAATCTTCTTTTTTTCCTCTTAAGAAATTTGCCCATCCTGCATACTAAAGTTTGTGATATTTTGTGGTAAGTTTCTTGATGGTGATATCCTTGTTTTTTAACTCTCCCTATTACTATCTGGTAGGATGTGATTTTGATTGCCACCCGGAGGATAGTAAGGCCCCCAAAGAAAGGGTCTGCTGCTCAACGGCCCCGCAGCCGCACACTCACTGCTGTGCATGATGCCATGCTTGAGGATATCGTACTCCCTGCTGAGATTGTTGGGAAGCGTGTTAGATATCGAATTGACGGATCCAAGATAATTAAGGTAAACCATAATAACCAAGGAGAAAATAGGTGACGTCTTATGGCATCAATACTGTCATTTTAAACTAGAAACGACAAATGTGGGATCATTATCATCATTGTTAATATTGTCCATTAAATAGTTCTCACAATCATCCTGATCCTTCTCTTTCTTTTGGGCAGATTTTCTTGGACCCCAAGGAGCGCAACAACACAGAGTACAAGCTTGAGACCTTTACTGCTGTTTACAGGAAGCTCTCAGGCAAAGATGTTGTGTTTGAGTACCCCATAACGGAGGCTTAGAAACAATGGATGTTGTGGTTCTGTTAATTTTCTTCTGTTCTCTTTCGTTACTGTCATTTAGTGAGCACTATTTAAAATTTTGACATTGAGGAGTTTTGTCTTAGAAAGCAGAACTTTGTGATGCCTTTTATCTTAAATCCAATCATTTTGCCCTGTGTCTTTGTTGATATTTGATTTCAGTGTTCCATAATAAGTTTGCCCTCTTTTTAGCATGCCTGCTTGCATTTGTGCTTGTGGTGTTCGCCCTAGTGATTTTCTGTTTTCCTTGCCCCATTTTGGTGGTTAAACCCTCTTGGTAGCAATTGCATTTGTGCTTTTGTAGTCTATTCTCTGCGCTATGCCTGTGGTACAAATGGATTTGTGCTTGTGTAGTCTATTCTTTTCGTCAGGCCTTCAGTACAATTGCTAAGCAAAGGATAAATTAATAGATGACTAAATTATTTACTGCAAATGATGCATGGCTTACCAGGCGGGGCTTAACCCTCGGAGGGTGGTGTTTGACAACAGGATTATCGAGATGATCCTATTTGCGATTGCTATGGTGTCTATTGTTGCTTCCCTAACAACAATTATTATGGCTGTAATGGCTGCAATGTGGGTGACTTATCCACCAGACAGTGAATTTGCCGCGATGGAATCCTTAGGAGCGAATTCAGTGCTTGTATGGTTTGTGGCTGATTGGCATTGTTTTCTTAGTGCACAGTGTTCGCCCTCCTCATATGGCGCGTTTAGAAGGTGAGAAAATAATAGCATTGACTCTCCATTTGGTACTCTCCCATCGGAGCAAGTTAGCCAAAATGTGGTATTTTGGCACTTTAGCTATGCCAAATAGAAGATGTTCTCATATAATTCGTCCAAAATAAAATCCCATCAAGATGGGTAAATGTTATGAGTTAAATAGCACTAAAACTATTGTTGGTTGTTTTTTCCTTAAAAAAACAACCAACCAGGAAAAAACAAGAAGCCATAGTTATATACAAAATTTATCAAATTTTTTTTAAAAAATTAGAACTTCAAAAATTTACCTTGTTATGTCCTTTAAGTTTCAAACCCAAAGCTCAGGAAATGTCCGAAATTAAATTCTTATTTTTAATAGCCGGATACATTTAGTTTGTGTCCGACACGTGTTGGACAAAAATAATTTGCATTCTTCTATTGGTGACAACTGACAAGTGAGGGAGACAAGGGAAAGGAAACAAAACTTAGCATCATAAAACAACTAATTTCTGTCTATTATAATTTAAAATAAAAAACAACTAATTTCGAATTTAGTTCACCCTAAAAGGAAATCAGCCCATGATCCTATGCTTGTAGATCGAACTTAAAAACCATCGAACAAACTTGTTGTCTCCGTGTTTTTCATTAAAGTAATGGACTTGATTTTGGGCACACTCCTATATATATATAACACCAAAGCCTCCCACGGCATGAGGGAAAAGAAGGGTCAATGAAAGGAAGAGAGAGAGGTAGCCATGAGCGAGAAAAGGCTTTATGAAGCGTTACTGATGGGAAGCGTCGACACCTTGGACTCACTCTCGCCCGAGTTTGCGTCACTTGCTTCGACGAGATTCCATTGCACATAGCTGCAATGCTTGGTCACACAGACTTTGCGGCGGCACTTGTAAGTCTAAAGCCGGGCGTGGTCACCGAGTTAAACTCGCATGGGTTTTCACCTCTTAACTTGGCCTCTGTCAATGGCTATGTTGAGATTGTTAGGAATTTGTTAGCGGTGAATACTGATGTATGTCTTGTCCGTGATGAGGATGGAAGGACCCCTCTCCATTTAGCAGTAATGAAAGGCCGAATTGATGTGATTATTGAGTTGGTTCACGCTCGACCAGAGGCCATTGGGTACATTTTGGACAGAGGCGAGACCCTTCTGCACTTGTGTGTGAAACATAACCGTTTGAGTTCTCTGAAGGTGTTGGTTGAATTGGGAAGAGTTGATGATTTTCTAAATGTAAAAGACCACGATGGCAATACCATTTTGCATATGGCTACATCCTTCAAGCAGATGGAGGTACCTCTACATTTTTTTCATTTTTTCATTTTTTAATCTTAGTATTTGTGGCAGCAACACTAAAATGACAATAACTCAACCTAAACTAGAGGAGACTGCACGTATATGCTTGTCCCCTCCATCCTCTTATTTATTTAATTATTTTTAACCATCAATAAAATCGTAAGAGGGCAAATTACATTAAAACCCCTTATAAATCTGACAAATACATATACATCCCTTCACATTTATGAAATTACATTGACACCCCTTTTACAATATAAACTACAAAGAAACCCTTCCTTCTAACCTCCATCCATTAATCCGTTAAATCATGGTTAGAATACTAACAATGAGGTCCTGAGTTCAAACCTTGTGACCAGCCCTCCGGGCATAATAAGTACAGTAAAGGTTAGTAGGACATACCTCTATTGACGGGTAATCAATTCCTAAATCTGGGTGTGAGTATGAATCCCTGCCGCTGTATAATTCCGTGACTTACTGGTGTGTATATTGTGGGGCCAGTGCACACATCCGGGGTTTGCCTCTCTGTCCTACTCCAGTTAACGGTATTAGGTATTGATTCCGAAATCGTGGAGGACAGGCTGAGGGGATTCATCCTCGTATCAAAAAAAAAAAAAAAAAAATGCTATATTTTTTTCAAAATACCTTAATCACCCTTATTGGATGACAACTTTTATGTTAAATGCATATAACTCATCACTCCAACTCATTCATCTACCACATTCGATATTTTTTTTTAATTAATAAACAACTAAAAGATTATATATATATATATATATAAAAGAAAATTGCCAAAAGCTTAAATTTTCTGTTCAACTGATGTGGTAGCCATTAGATTTTCTCATTACAAACAATTATTTATTTAATTAAATTTTTAGTTGATGTGCAAAAAAAAAAAAAAGCAAAAAAATTGATTTGCTAAGTTGCCACCTATATACTGCATCCCCATTGTAATAATTCTTTTAATTTATTTCTACATAGGAGTAATACTACATAGCCCTTTTATCTTTAGCACATCAATTAAAAATGTAATTAAATAAATAATTGTTTCTAATAAGAAAATTTGACGGCTACTGCATCAGTTGGACAGAGAATTTAAGCTTTTGGCATTTTTCTTATATATATATATATATATATATATATATATATATATTTATATATATTATCTTTTAGTTGTTTATCAATAATAATAATAATAATAAATTCGAATGTAACTAGATGAATGAGTTGGACTAAAAAATTATATACATTTAATATAAAAGTTGTCATCCAATAAGGGTAGTTAAGGTATTTTGAAAAAAATTGAGCATGAATTAATGGATTAATGGACGGAGATTAGAGGGAGGGGTCTCTTTGTAGTTTATTTTGTAAAATAGGGGGTGTCAGTATAATTTCATAAACGTGAGGGGGTATATCTATATTTGTTAAATTCTACAGAGATCTTAATGTATTTTACCCATCATAAGAATAATGCTATTTGACCCATATTCTCCCACCCACCCATATGTGTCAGTTTCTCTTTATTTGATGCTGGGCCCACATGATTGTTTTTATCTATACACTTTTGACACGTAAGGTGAATGATAAAGATGAGTAATAAAATATGGGTGAAATAATATTTTCTAAATCATAATTATATTTCTCAATTTAAATTAGTAACTATACATGTGCATGTTACCTCATTTTGCTATTGTCTAGTCTCTTCACTTATTCATTGTATAATTCAAAAATAGTTTTTAGAGAATCCGAGGGTAGAGTAATGACTAAGTTAACAAATTTTCAAATTTACTATTGAAATCTAAAACGATTAGAGATGTGCATGCAATAGTTACGTCATCTAAATTGGCTTGTTAAGAGCATCTCTAATAGAAGAAGCAACTTTAGATTTGTTACCTCCCTCCCTCTTCTAGGAGTTTCAACGAGGGTAGCAAAATACCATTTCCAAGATGACTCTATTTTAGCTAAGAGTACAAAGAGGTCCATCTAAATGTGGAGAGCCTTAAAGAGACTCTCTAGTTTGGAGATCCTGATAGAGACGTTATTAAAGATTTCTCATTAATTCTCCCTACTTTGGGCAAAATCGCTAAAAAGCTAAAATGAAAAGCCTCACATGGATGGAGATGCTATAAAATCTTCTCAAATAAATTTTTTTTTTGTTTGGTCAGCAAAAAAGGTGATTCATTAAATTAAAAAGCGATTACACCCAAGATAGCCCCCAATGAAACAAGCACACTATGACAAGCTCCCCCCCCCCCAAAAAAAAAAGAAAAACAACCCAAAAAGAAAAAAAAAACACCAAACCCGAACAATTGGAAGCACTACATCAGCATTAAAAAAAAACAAACAAATACTTTCAGCCAAGGTTTTGTACAGCAGAAAAGTTATTACTCCATAAAATTTATTACGCAATTGCATTTATTTTATTTTATTTTTTTGCATCCACATATTATTAAGTTGGACAATCAAACGGTAGGCCTGTTCCCAATTTTGATGAGGACTTGGCAAGAATTGACAAACCAATTAGACCTTAAAAAAGAGAAAGTTATTCGTTAGTCAGAGGGGATCATCAAAACTAGGGAAAAATGAATAATGTTGCAGATGTCATATAAGTTCATCTACTTCTCTTACTTGTTGATGTAGCAATCGTAGATTTTTCATGGCCATCAGATCATTTGGTTTGTAAATAAATTAAAAAAAAATAAAAAGTTGTTGGATCTTCAAAACTTATAAGGCATGAAAAGACCTACAAGATCCCTACCAAAAAAAAAAAAAAAAAAATTTACATAGGATTCAAGTCCGTATTTGGTAAATAAATCAGGTATATACTTAGCCACTTTCCCTAATACCTATCATTACGTTTATGTTCCCATCAGGACGTGTTGATATAAGTTATATCAGTACCATGCATTGGAGGTTGTACTTTTTGCATTGGTCCAATGTATCTCATATTCCACTAATGCACAAGATACAACTCCTAATGCAGATATTGATATAAATTATATCAGCACGTGTGTACCTGATCATCATCTCTTATCCCAAAGTCTAAATGTAAAAGCAAGAGGATACCACCCTTTTTTTTTTTTTTTTTTTTCACATTAATTAGAAACAACTCACTTCTTCTAAGAAACACAAATCAATGGGAAAAGTTATTTGCTTTACACCTCTTAAATTGTGCAGACCACAAAATATTTGCTCAGTAGAAATGGAGTGGAAGTGAATGCAGTGAATGGAAATGGTTTCGCGGCTTTAGATATCATAGAACACATGCCAAGAGATTTGAAAGGCATGGAAATACGTGAATCCCTTAAAAATGCCATAGCTTTAAGAGCCAGACACATACCCGCATCAGCACGTACAGGCACCAGCCAAGTTCAAACAAGCAGTGGCATATTGCTGGAGATGGGGAATTGCGAAGCTGTAGCACCACCACCACCAACCATCAGGTGTTCCTCAGACGGTAAAGGTATCACGGCCACCCTCACAAGTAAGAGGTATGAAGAAGTATGTGAAGGAGATGAATGAAGATTGGTTGAAAAAGAAACGCGATGCCTTGATGGTAACTGCAACTGTGATTGCAGCCATGACTTATCAAGCGGGGCTTAACCCTCCAGGTGGTGTATGGCAACAAGATGTTACAGATCCTAAAAACGATGACAAAATACTTTTCTATGCTGGGACGTCCATATTGGCCGATAAGTGTCCAGGCATGTACCTTGGATTCTGGGTATTCAATACTAGGGGTGCAACTCGGTACGGGATGGTCCGGGATAGGGGTATTTTCGTCCTGTCCCGAAGTAATTCGGAACTTGAAAATTAGTACCAGAACCGAACTGAATTGCATATTGTTCCGTCCCATCCCGTCCTGAAAAATACCGGTCCGGAACGGTCCGGTTCTCGGTATTTATTAGTTTGTTTTCCTTGAGTAAAAAATTAAAAAATAACTACTTCCAATCAAATATTGTCAGCTTGATTAGTCACAAAAATGGGTTACATAAAATCATAAAGTCATAAATACATAATCATTAATTATAATTCATTCATTCATTGATTCATTCATAGTACTAATAGTAGTGATAGCACAATAAACTAATAAGTCCACTTGTCCATAGCATTATTTTACAACCAAACATAATTATATTCAGAATTCAAGACCAAACAATGGGCAAACACCCTGAAATATTGAAATAATATATATTATATATATATATTATACATATAAAAATATATATATAATATTATATATCATCGGTACTCGGTCCGGGAATTCGGTTCGGGAATTCGGTACGGAACGGTTTTGAACACCCCTAAACCAAGTCCCGTCCTGAAAAAATTCGGTTTTTAAAAATGGTCCCGAGTCCCTGACCGAACACTGTTTTTCTCGTCCCGTCCCAGACTGAATTGCTCGTAGCGGTCCGGTCCTTAGAATTTCCCGAACCAAGTTGCACCCCTATTCAATACAATGTCTTTTGTTACTTCTCTAAGCACAGTCCTTTTGGTTGTCAGTGGTTTACCGGGCATTTTCCACATGTACGGTCAGGGAGCATCTTTATCCGGCATATAAGGTAAAGCAAAACTTAATTCCAAATCTATGGTAAATCGTAGGGGTGCTTACGGGTCGGTTTGGGTCGGATTTGGGGTTCATCCGCAACCCACCCACAACTCATCGGGTGAATTAAATTCCCACCCACATCCGCCCATATGATTGGGCGGTTTTAACCCACAAACCATGTGGATTGGTGGGTGGGTTGCAGGTGGATTGGCGGATTTAAGTTTAGCTAAACCTTGCTTTACTTTTTAAAAATCCATCCATTCTATTTTGAATTTTTGAGGGCTTTTATACTGCATTTCAATTATTATAAATATTGTTTTGGTCAAAACAAGCCATACAAATTACAAAATAACAATTAACTTGGGAAAAAAATAAAATTAAACAAGCTTAAATATAAAAACAAAAAGATAAAAGACTTCACAATGCAAAAAACTGATTCAATATTGGTAAGAGATAAGGTCATCCTCTATTTGCCATGTGTCCAATGTAATATGAAGAACCAATGAGACACTGCCACATGTATAATCTAATAAAGTATAAGAATATGCGGGCGGGTGGGTTTTAGTCGGTTTTTATATTTTAAAACCGCAACCACCCACGAAACCGCAAAAAAATAAAATTCTAAACCGCTACCCGCCCACCCTATCGGTTGAAACTGCCCAATGCCTTCGGGTTGGGTCGGATTGGACGGTTTTTGCGGGTCTAGTGGGTGAGTGAGCACCCCTAGTAAATTGTGTTGGGCCAACACGATTTTGGCCCAATTTCTACGACACACTCAGTCAGTATGGCAGCGTATTTAGAGGCCCAAAATCGTGGTGGGCCAACACGATTTTGCTGTAAATCGTGGTGGCCCAACACGATTTTAGCCCATTTTTATACCCCCTCGTAAATATACTGTAGGTGGGACCGTAGGTGGATGTTCGCGTAAATCGTGGTGGCCCAACACAATTTTGGCCCATTTCCCCTATTGTGCCAGCTCGTAAAGTAGAAATGCTAAGAGAAGAAAATCGTGTTGGCCCAACACGATTTTGGCTTATGGTTTTTATTTTTGAGTCTTATGGTTTTCTTTTAAGTTTTCCGCAAAATATTTATAAAAATAAAAATCAACCCAACTAAGCGAAATAGTTATAAGGCTCAATTGAGTGGGATTTTGGGTTTTTTTTTTTCTTTGAATACCAAGATTCCTGCATTTTCTCAGCAACCAAACAGGCCAAAATAAAAAAAATAAAAAAAGCTTAAGAGAGAGAATATCAAATTCAGAGATAGAGATTCAATTTAAAAGTAAAACAAAGAAATGAGGTTAAAAAAAAAAAAAAAAAACACAGAGCAGTTTCACGAGGCTTTTGAAGGCAAATTGGTATACTTAATTGTTTGGCGTTTGAGTTTTGGTCCGCGTCTAATATTTTTTGTATAAAGCACTTTTTTTTTTTTTTTTATAAAGCACTTTACACGACTTATGGCATAGGTCATGACTCATTCCAAATGAAGTAAATCAGGTTCTCTTGCTGCCTTCTTTACATTATCCACACCATTCAAGGAGTAAAGTAGAATAAATTGGATTCATGTATACTACTATAAAGATGATATATATTTTTTTCTTGAGTATAATTAATGGATATACTATATGAAGATGATTGAATAATCCTCCATAGGTTTTAATTCATTTCAAATGTTAGATTAGCTTTTAATTCATTTCAAATCAACGATTAGCTGGTGATAAGTTTTGGAGGGGACGCATTATAATTTGGATGTCAATTAATTTATTAGTAATTAATAAAATGAAGTTCATGCAAGAAACGTCTGTGAGGATCTAAAGATATATGTCCCATTGAATTGATCATATGGTGAACCAAAAAAAAAAAAAAAATTTAAAGAAGTGCCCTATGGATGGATGTGCTCAGGCTTCCAAAGAAAATCAAGTTATAGTCCATTGCTATCTAGAACACACATCCTATGCTATCTAGATAAAAAATTTTCCCTTTTTTTTGCCCATAGCATAGTAGTAATTAAGCTATTCTGCTATACATGAATCTAAAAAGTCAAATGAAATAAACAATGACCACCATAAAAAATTAAAAACATATTGCTAAGTAAATATACAAAATACTTGGCATGTAGCTATTTTTTTAATTACAAATTGAGGGGGGAAAAGAAAACAACAATAAATTCAAAAACTTCAATGGATGTCCCGACACAGCACTACCACCATCACCACCACCACCACCACTGCAATTATCAATACATAAGAAATGAAATTTTCATATAATATTTGTACATTGTAATTTAATTATTAACCAATTAAGCCAAGTATGACTGAAAGAAAACAAATTAAGCAAATACCATTATCAAAGGCACTGTTAGTAATGAATCAATAAATTAATTTAATAAAATATGCCCAACATTTACACTACAATAATCATATTAGATCAATTGTCATTGCATTGTTTACATGATAGAAGCTACATACATATTATGAAAAGAAAAAAAAAAGAAAAAACCAAAGCTATTCCATATTAATAAAAATTCCCTATGAAAAGAGCATATGACATCAACCATCTCCACTATAAATACGCTATGCTACCACACCCCTACTGGCTACTACAACAATAACAATATTATATGCAAGTACACAATGATTAAATATTTTCTCCACCAATACATTCAATAGTCAGTTAAATATTTTGTCCACTAATACATTTAGTAGTCAGTAGTACCATTACCCACAACATTGGTGACAAAACAACTACGTTTATATTTCCCATGCCACCTCTTCATAACCTCTCCATTACCACGACCACCCTTACAACCATATCACTACTCCCCCAATACAGCCATCATCATGCTTGCAAATGGTACCTACCAAAGAGATGTTCTTATTAGACAAACAAAAGCTATAAAAAAAATGATAAAATTTCAACTATAAATGGGTGAAGTAAGCCAAAGTAGCTGACAATTTTTTAGCAACCATTGAGACCTTGCAACTTAAAAAAGAAAAGAAGATTACATCACAAATATTTTAATTGAAGTTACTATTTGGTTCCTACGCATGGCGCGGGTCCATTCTAGTAGATCATAAATCAAATCATGTGAGATTAATAGTCGCTAAGAACAAGAAAATTAAGCAATCAACTCAAAGAATAACTATCATATGCATAGTGAAAAATGTACACCTAAATACATCAGCAAATAGCCCGCCACTCTTTCCAAAAAAAGCATGCATATTTATTTCTAATACACCAAATGCATAAATAATACAGAGAATTTAGTAGCATGTGAGAAGCAGTTTCTGTTAATTACTTCGAGTACTAAACAAAACACCAATTTTCCCCCCAATAAACAACTAGGCTGTGTTTGGGTCTCAGAAAGTGCAAGGGAAAAAAAACAAAAGGAAACCAATAGCCCACAGAACAGAGGAACAAAGACACAAAAAACAGCCAACCAAAGCCCCATAATGTTTTGCTTTTCAGTAGCTCAGCACTCACGCTTACAAGGTGACAACACCATTCTCAAAACATGATAAAACCTTCCCCATCCTCCTCAACCAGACAATAAACTTCAACCCCAACACACCAGCAAAAGAAACGAGGTCAGAGCTTTTTTTAATTTTTATTTTATTCACAAAAGGTGAATTATATTAAGTAGGAGAAAATACACCCATAGAAGACAGAAAGCATCACCCACCAAAAAATGCAAACACCGCCCACCAACAAGGCGCGGAACATACAAGGGACCGGGGGGGCCATGGCCCCTGCAAAAACGTACTTTTTCATTACTAGAAGCATTTCCAAATGCCAATTTGCTCACTCATTGTTCAAAAAAAAAAAAAAAAAAAAAAAGTAAGAAACATGATTATGGGTATGTGTTTGTCACGACCCGAAAAATTGGCCATGTCATGTTAATTTTACAAATCTAAGTTATATAAAAGTTGAGGATGTTTTGTGATTAAAAACATAATTTAAGGAAACATTCTTAAGAAAATCCGGCATGGTCCCATCTGTAAATAGAACATACCAAGTTCTTGACTTAAAGATCCTGTACAATTTAAAACAGAATTGATAACCATCCCTATTTCAAAATATAAAGTTAAGCTGGCATTCAATCCCATAAGGTTCTACCATCAATACACACATAAAGAAATACATAACGTCTGTTTAAATATTGTACAGACCATAAATAATACATTCATTTATCATGAAATGCCCATCCTAATCCCGATGAGATGCCTCCTCAAATGAGTCATCATTAAGTTGTTCATAATCTGCGAAAATGTTTGAAAAATAGGCGTGAGTATAAAACTCAGTAGAATACATTTTTCAAAGTTGTATATCAAGGTTTTAGAACCATTATGAGCAGTTAAATAAAATAATATAACAAAGGATTGCATATCACAACTTTTAAAATAAGTACAGGAGAACACGGAAAATCGTCCATAGCATCAAATCCGCCATATCTGGCAATCCACAACATCAGTCTTTTAAACTGAATAATCCTCCCCAGGTCATGCGGGGCCCTCGCGCGCGGAAATAAGAGGAAACACTATGGATCCCTACCTGGATCCAGAAAGTAACCTCATTATGAGGAAACACTATGAATCCTATATGGATTCAGAAAGTAACCTCATTTTGGGAACACTACGGTCGTTAAGACCGGAAAGTACCCCTTATCATCACATCCATTTAATCCAAAATCATGTAAGGATTTGCATTCACAATACAAAATATACTGAATAGGGTGTAAAACAAAACCCTAAGTTCCCAAATGTATGAATTTTTGAGAAATTCAAACCCTAATCCCATGAAAACATGTATCATATCATGTAAATATGCAAAAACCCATGATAATGTCATAAATCATGCATACAATAATCTACAACCATGAAAAATGTACCTACCTCTCAAAGGAAAGCTAGCAATGCACCCCACAGGTGCACACACGTAGATCGGAGTAAAAATTGCTAGGTTGAAACTCCACGAGGTCGCGTGCTTCACCTACAGCCTCCTCTTTCTCCCCCAATCTTCACTCTCTCTCTCTCCTACTCTTTCTCTCTCTCTCGGCTGAGAAAAATGGAGAAGAGTGTAAAATTTCGTGGGTTTGAGTGTTTATATAGAAGGAGGGGTAAAAGGGTCATTTCAGTGCATAAAAATCTCATTTCAGGCCATTCCCGCAAGATTTAGTCGACTATATCAATGATGTAGTCGACTAAACATTCCAGAAACCCTTTCTGGAATATTTAGTCGACTAAATGGATGATTTAGTCGACTAAATGAATAATGTAGTCAACTAAATGAATATTTAGTCAACTAAACTCCCAATTTTTGATAAAAATTGATATTTCCTCCATTCTAATCGACAGTAACTTCCAAAATACACAAAATTAAACTATAATAGCTCCTCAATACAATCTTTAATCACAATATAACTCTAACAACTTCATTCATCAAGTGTTGGATCCTCACAACAATATTCTAGGTCATCACAGTGTTAGAGGGTGCAAAAAGCTTATTTATTTATTTATTTTTTTTTATAAAATATTTAAATCACTTTATCCTTAATAATCAGTTTGCTCAATGATAGAATATTAATAAAGAATTTCATTAAATAGAGTAAATAATTGCACCCATTTTAAAAGATAAAAGCAGCAATATGGGCGCCCCAACATCATATCGCTACCTTGAATGTTACAAAAATTAAAACAACAAAATAAATTCAAGCAATATAAATGCCACATGACTGCCTTGAATGCCTACTATAAATTCAAAAAATAAATAAATAAATAATAAAATTAAAACAAAGGAATGAATGTTTCACAGTCCACATATAACATATGTTACCTTTTTGTATTCCATACCCAAAGTCTCAATGTCTTTCAAAATGTTTTATACAAAACTCATTACTTTATTTAGCAGGATTTGTATCATCAAAACAAACAATCAAGCTACATGAACCATTTATTTCATATGCCCAAAATCCAATAAAAAAATTTGGCATAGTCCCTTTTGTAAATAGGACATCCCAAGTTATCGACTTAACAAAAAAACCTGTATAACTCACATCACTATCCAATCACAACCTCATTACCCATACAAAATTCAGATTTTACTATGACATACCTAATAAATCACATATCAAAAATCTACTCTATCGTTTCAAACAGAACAAAATCCAATGAAAAATTCGGCGTGGTCCCATCTGTAAACAGGACATCCCAAGTTATCGACTTGTCAATAATACCTATACAACTCAACTTCCAATTTATCAACTAGAAAAATATGAGAAATCTCTAATATCTAAACTTAACAAAGAAATTAATATCAAATTAACCAATCATCATCATTAAGCTGTGTATCAAATTAATATCAAATTAACCAATCATCATCATTAACAAAGAAATTAATATCAAATTAACTAATCATCATCAAATTAACCAAGTACTTTAAACATGTAGATTAGCGGGCAAAATTCATAAACAATAAAAAGCTGTGTAAGGTCAACATAATGGCAATTCTCAATTTCTCATTCCCCACATCGTACGGACCATAATCCAAACAAAAACCATGCAGCCACCATAAACAAAAATTGAAAATCAAAGAAATATATAGCTCCATAAAAATAGAAAAAAAATCCCAAAATTTAAAATTTAAAACAAAAGTAGCTCCAGCAAATCCATAAAACTCATGAGTCTCCAACAAAAATTCCCAAAGCATTAGCCTAAACAAAAATTAAAAATAAAAAAAATATAGCTCCAGCAAAATAGAAAAAATCCCAAAGAAAAAAAGGTTTAAAACAAAGTTCATGTCATCTTCAATAATCTTTAAATTTCAGTAGCACTGCAGGACACACCATCATGGCTCTCTTCAAGGAAAGGACACATCAAGGCATTTCAATAATTTTCACAAGCAAGCATCACATGAAGATACATACATACATACATACATACATACATATATATATATACACGGTTTATGTTCCCATCAACACGTGTTGATATAAGTTAGATCAACACCATTCATTGGGGACTAAACCCCTAGTCCATAATTTGTCTTCACTATTGTTATCAGTAAAGCATAGTTGAAAGGCCATTTGTCCAGAATCTTAACTTCTATCCTACCCCAATTTTTTTTGTCAAAACCCGGGCCTTTATTTTTTTACGTACACCTATGTAAATAAAGTAAGAGAACTTTGTAGATTTTCACCCAAAAAAAAGAAAAAACAGAGAACTTTGTAGATTAGGAGCTTACCATGCAAGCTTAGCTCCTGCTTTTGTATGAAAGCTATTTATGAACAATGCAATCACTGTCCCATTGGGGTATGTAAGCTTATAATCCATTAACATCATGGTATGATGAGTGAACTCTCCCTCGCATAACTGATAAGCCTGGTGTTTAGCAATAGTCATAAAAAGTTTGATTAAATTCAAATCTAGATAGGGAGCCCAAACTGTTATGAGATTATGCACAGATAGAAAAATTTTGGTCGTCAATGTAAAAAAATTTGGTAACTTACGAATCAAAGCATTCCTTAAGTTTGGCAACCAAAAAATTATAAATTGAAATGAGCAAATACAACAGTAAAGAAACACAATTCATGGTTCACAGCACTTGCATGGTCTTATATCGAGCCATCAAAATTTTACAGTAAACCCAGCAACTCAAATTCAACCAAAATAAAATTGACCCCAAATTCACATATTAAAAACCATGAACACAATATAAACATAAATATACAGACATAAACATACCACTGATTTGCCCTTGAAACCCCTAGATCTGTAAAACAAGGAACAGAAATGGAAGGGGAAAAATAAAAGAGAAGGCTGTACCCAATTGAAGTCTGCTGTGCAGTTCTTAGTTCTAGTTTCTTACACATACATGGGTAAAAAGAAAAGTAAAGAATTAATAAAAATATGTTACAAATTCAAATATGAAGTTTCAAGTATGGTTCAATCTTCAATTTTTTAGACAAGAAGTAACATTTACCCTTTTTTTAATTTCATATGTGGTCATAGCTTTCCCTTGTTTTTGTGATCAAAAGTGCCATGGCCTTCTTTGCATTCGTCCTCCTGTGGGAAATAAAAATTTCGAGTCTCTAAACAACATTCAATAGCCTCACATATTAACAAGCAAATCTAAAAACATGCTAAAAATAAGTAAAAATAATAAATAAACATTTGAAGAAGGAATTAATACCAATGTGCGAAACTGCTGGGCTAATTGCTTTATGCGAACCCAGTGAACTCAGACATCTCCAGTCACAAGTCTTCATCTGTTCTGCTGTGGGAATTAAAACTGTATATATATTGAAACATACTCATTTACAATATTTTCCTAAATATCACCAAATTAATATGACAAACAAAAAACAAAAAGTTATAATCTCAATCTCCATTCTAAGCAATAATTAGCTATAAGCTTATAATTATTAGCACATACATAGAAAAAGAAAGAGGAGTGCGTTACAAGAGTTAAAAAAAAATAATAAAAGCAAACACACCTTTTCCTGGCATCTTTCCTTCAAACATTCAGATTGCAAGGAAAGCAATACCACACAATTATTGCTACCAATCAAGAGTTGTGTGTCCTTAAATTATGTTGAAGGGCCCATTTTTATTCTGACCATCTCACCATTGAGCCCAAATATTTAAATATCTACCAAAAATGGATCAAATCCTACTCCACTACTATTTCCCTATCTTTGTTTGGTAGTAACTTGCAACAAAGTTTTTTATAAAAACAAAAAACAAAAAAATAAATAAATAAAAAATGACAGATTGACATGGAAATGATAGTTGTTTAACACTTTGATACCTGGATATGCAAACTAAATTTCATAGCTGCAACATATTACTCTAACAATCACTTTGATGTTATAAAACCAATTCCAAAGAAAAGAATAATCCCACAAAATCACCGTAAACATGCATGTACATTTGCACAATAATGATAAATTGTTACTAAGAAGAAACAATACCAACCTAGATAAATATAAAGAAAAAATAATAATAACATATTAAGAAGAATTCAAAACAATCGAAGCTTAACAAAAAATTATAATATTAGGTGCTGAAATACTAAACCTTCAACAACTAAGATGACGCCGAGACTATCTTCTTCCTTGGAGTCGCATGGATACCTAAACAAAAGAGCAAATTTTTCTTTTAAATAAAAACTAATGCATAAAGCATTTTCATCAGCATCGTCATACCATAACAAACATTATTAAGCATCTAATACCTAAAGCTGATAGCACTAATCAATACAAAATTTTCACTAACAGATACTCACCAACCACAGATTTTGGTTCAGAGTATGGAAGTCATTAGCATCCGGTTCAAACAACTTTGTTACTGAAATGGGACTTCTTGACTCTTGTCGTGAAATCCAACACTGATGGAGGACCCTGAGCAACTCTTGCACAAGTTTCATAAACTTCAACCATTACCTAACCCTTTTCACTGCCTAAAATAAAAGGCACATAATCAAACAATATATTTCCCTTCAAAATGACAAGTAATTTGACTCATATTCCCATTTCCAAAAAAAAAAAAATAATAATTTCCAAGTGCATCGTTGGTGGACGATCAACATTCAAACCAACCGAACACATTCTCTACTAATTTTCAATTGATATATTTCCAAATGTATAAAGTATGGAGAAAAAAAAAAAAAGACATATATTTCCAGTTAATGGGTTTCACAAAGAGAGAGAGAAGGGGTACGAAAGCCCTACATTTCGAACGGCATATAGATTGAAAAGGGCCTTACCTGTGCTCAAATGTGTGAGATGGATATCGTCGACGGCGAATGGAAACTCAACGATCCTTGGATCTAAGCCGATATCGTCCTCGAGAGAACGTGACAGCGATAGAGACGGCGCCTGATGACTGGTATTCGGCGTCGACAACGGAGGATGGAGCTTCGTCGACAACGGAGGAAGGAGCTTCGACGACGGCGGCAAAGGATGGAGCTTCGATGTCGGCGGCCTGGTAACTCAAATCGAGATCGAGAGAGAGTGAGAATGAGACAGAGAGGGAGAGTGTGAGAGTAGGTCTTCGACGTCGGTGACAGAGGACGGAGCTTCGACGTTGGTGGCCTGGTCAGATCGAGATCGAGATCGAGAGAGAGAGAGAGAGAGAGAGAGAGAGAGAGCGTGTGAGAGTGCGACTGAGAATGGGGGTGATCACCTAAAATCGTGTTGCGCCCCCACAATTTTCGTATTTATACGCCGTATATTCGCTGTGTGGAATTCAACCTAAAATCGTAAACAATTTTTATACAAGTTTTCTTATACGAGCTTTCTTTGGCAGTATAGCGAGAGTAGAGTAGAGAAAGGCCAAAGTCGTGTTGGGCCAACAACACGATTTATTGTAAAATTGGAAATAAGTTTTGTTTCACTGTATTTTTTGAAATAACTTGGTCAATGACCGTACAATAGGAAATGCCCCGTGGTTACTGCTGAAGCGAAGGGTTATAATGAGGATTCTAATGGCTGCAAGGTGGGTGACAATAACATTTATGGCACTCACTTATCTGTGGTCCATGGCAGCCATTGCGACAGTCCATGAAACAAATGCCATCACCATTGTTTTTGTGTCTTCAATGTTGATATGGTTGGCGCTGATTGGCATTGTTTTCTTGGTGCGCACTTTCCACTTCCTCATGTGGTGTGTCCGAAAGGTGCGAAAACCTCGAAAGAAGAAGCTTTCAGGTTATGTGACCGAGGGTCATGGCCAAGGCAAAGGCAGCGTCTGAATGCATGCAATTGGATTCAGCCTTGCATCATTGCATCCTTGGAAGATTTAATGCTAGAGTTACAGCCTCAAGTGAGTATTATAACTCTGTAATCTGGGTTGTTTGTCTTGTGTGCATGTTATCTGTATTTTCATCCATGGTTTAGCCTATTATTGGTAAGAAAGAGCTGCTCTATTATCTTCTTCTTCTTCTTCTTTCGGTCAAACTAAAATTCCCTGTTCTAATCTTTGAATGAAGTGTAATTATAAAAGAGAAAAAAAAAACTTATTGAAAGGTAAATTACACTGCCCTCCCCCGTGGTTTAGTTAAAGGAAAATTCTATTTCACCCATCTTTTGCCATCTACCTTTACTACTCACCTTATATGTCAAAAGTGTATAGATGAAATCAATCATGTGGAGTCTAGCTATGAAATAAGAGAAACTGTCACATATAAATAAACGAGAGAATATGAGTGAAATAGCATAACTAAGCTTAAGTAAAATACAGTATGGACTTTTTTTCTATTTTTGAAAATTACATTTTCTCTATTAACTTTTGGCATATAATTACAATAACCTTTTCTGATAACTTCTTGGTACTGAGATCGACGAAAATGCTTGATGTCACCTTAAATTTTACTTCTGATCTCTTACGTAATCAGGTTATTTTATTTTTAACAAAATTCAAGAGAGATGAGTGTAATTTACTATCTATTTGACCCAGCTGGGTAGTTTAGGCTTTGAGTCCCTCCAATATAAACCCAAAACAAAAACTAAAACAAGGAAACAGAAAAACAAAAAAAAAAAAACAAAAAGAAAATCCACGAATTAAGCGCCATTGTATCAATGCACTATCTAATCTGGACTGGCCCAAACTCAGCCTGAAACCCATCCCAGAAGATGGACTAAACTCTTCTGAGGAAAGGGAGGGGAAGTTGGAATGAAGGTCAGCGTGAGATTCGGAATTCTTTTTCTTTTATTTTTTATTTTTTTGCTATGCAAGGAGGTTGAGATTCGGAATTCTTATTATTCACATAGAGCTCAAGTGGACCTCAGCCTAATGCAGATCTTGGTTTGAAACAAATTGCGAAACTCAGTTCTATCATGGAAATTTGTTTTCAATTAATTGTAAATTTCACTGGAACTTGGAAAAAATTTAGCTAAAAATTAGTACAATAAAACTTTGTCCACAAAACTAAAACCTTGTCCCACCCTTGTCCCAACCCCGCCCACAAAACTAAAACCTTGTCCCAACCCTGGTGCAACCCCACATCGGGACAGGGCGGGATATAATTGCAACAAGAGACAGGGTGGCAGGGTATCCCATGGGGAAAAATCTTCAAATGTTCAATTGTAAGACAGAATATGAGCATAATGATTATTACTTAAAACCATAAAAGTTTATTTGTAATTTTCCCAAACAAAATTAAGCAAGTGGAATGATAAATCTGGTCATTTATATTCATATGAGCATATTTTGAATTTTGAATCTGTTTCAAAATTTATCCAAAACACATTAATTAATAAGGAATGGGAAAAAAAAAAAAAAAACTATTTCAACGGACTTATAGAAATGAGGACATATAGAAAAGGTTTTGCATCCGGCCTAATTGTAGATTGCATTTGAGAAAACTTTCAATGAATATAGGAAACCAATTACTCACTACAAAAAATGAAGGCTTTTGCTCCCCTCCCAAATGTCACAAAATAGGGCAAAAGTGTCACAAAACCAGTGATTTGTGATGGATAATTGGCGTCACAAAAGTGTAGCAATTGCCCCCGTCACAATCGGGTTGTAACCTTTGAGAATTCGTCACAATGTCATTGTGACGGATTATAATCGTCACAAATTAATAACCGTCACAATGTAGAAATCATTAAAAAAAATCCATTGTGACGGATTATAAATGTCACAAACAAATAATCGTCACAATTGATAAATCATTAAAAAATCCATTGTGATGGATTAAAACCGTCGCAAACAACGATACGGTGGTTTTTTGTGACAGATATATCAGTCACATGACCTCAAATTGTGCAGCTTTTTTTGGCATTTTGAGACCCATATATTCATCACAAAACCCAATCAATTTAAAATTCGGAACACAGATTGGGCTTTTGTGACAAATTATAAACGTTGCAAATTGGGGTTTTTTTTTATTTTTTATTTATTATTTTTTTTTCTAGATAGGTTAAACCTATAACCTGTAAACCAAAAAAACCTAACTGTATCTCGTGTTAGGTTCAAACACATTATATTTTACATAATACAACAAGCTAAGTTGGTAACTTGTAATCCCCATGTTCTTATAACTAGAGCTCGAAATAAGGCAACAATTTTTCTATCTGTAATCTATGTTAAATACCCTTTAACCATTCAGTTAAGAACATATATTTCAATTTTCCATATAAAATTTCCATTCAAACAACAAATAAAAGCCATCATTGATCTCATGTAAAATATACAAAAAGATATATATTATATGAACAAACCATCACTAACATCTATAGTCTATGCATAATGGCAACAATTAGTAATCAACTTCCATACATAGCAACAGTTAGCCAATCATTCTCACATATCACTGCATCTAAACTTGGAATCAAAATCTTCAATATACACGAGATTCAAATGTCTTCCAAAAAATGCATTACCTTCCATAATAAAATGAAGAATCCTAATTAATGACAACCATAAATGATGAACTAATGATGATGACAAAATTCAAAAATGGCATTGATATAAAGATGGATCAGGATTAGTGCAACTAGGCTTACATCAACTAGTAATGATGGTTATACATATATAGAAGAAAAATTTAAGAATGACATTGAAATCATGAAGATGGATTAGGATTAGTGCTTACCTTTTGAAATAAATGGAAATAATTCTATTTATTTTGAAAGGATAACCCATGAATATTTTGCTTACCTTTTGCTTTCGAAAATAAGCAAAGCACTCTTATAATGCTAACCAAGCAAAGCACTCCTTATTTTGAAAGGATAACCCATGAAATCTACAACTAGGTGTCAAGCCTTCCTTAAGGACAATTCAAGAAGATGGTTGCCATCAGCATAAATGATTAGGGAAAAATTCAGACAAATGCATTTCTTGAATCTCTAAAATTGAGCTTATATCATCAATTCTGGTTAGAACTCCAAACTTCCTCCAATGGCTTTATCCAAGATGACATATTTCTAGACTCAATAATAAAATGTTCATTGAGGCATTCAATTTCCTTGGGCAAACCAATATGCCATTTGATTTTTAGCTAAACTGAACCTAGACTGAAAGAGCAAATTCAATCATAAACCTTTCAATTTAAAACAGTGTTCATAGCATTCTCAGTGGCCCAAGTTCTTTAAACACCAAGGCTCATTCCGTATCAAAACTCATTTAAAAAAAAGGCCTTACATCCCCTAATTAAGGAAAATAAACTAAGCCAAATGATTGTATTAAAACTTGTTGAATGAGGGTTTGCACTTTCTCAGGTGCCAAACAAGATATTGTAAATTTATGAGTGTCCAATTCGATGGTTCTTATTGATTTATTAAAGTCTAACCTTGCCTGCTACCAATTATATGGCCTATCAATTTCATCAAACTCCAAAGAAAACACCCACCAATGACTCCAAAAAAAGCTCGCCAAGGAATACATGGAAAAGCAAAGCATATTCAATAACCCAAGAAGAATATAGCCAATTTCACAAAAGCTACACAAACTCCAAAGAATACAGCCAGCTTCATGGACTCTCAACAAACCAACAATGACTCCAAAGAATACAACCAGTTGATTAATGC
This sequence comes from Liquidambar formosana, assembly GCA_039720395.1. Lineage (NCBI taxonomy): Eukaryota > Viridiplantae > Streptophyta > Magnoliopsida > Saxifragales > Altingiaceae > Liquidambar > Liquidambar formosana. Next base: position 17,591,374 of record CM077828.1, on the reverse strand, counting down.
CAAAACCCACCAAAGTCACACACAATTGTAATCTAATTTTTCATGGTAAAGCACAAAAGATGTATTCTTACAATTAAAGTTGATACATTTGCAAGTAGATTGTAAATATTTGTTCTATCTTCTCTTATACACAATTGCAAACCTCGATTAACACACAATATATATATATATAGATATTGGGCTCTTTGTATAGTGTGTTTTTTTTATTATCAAACAACTTGCATGCATCTTCAAAGCAAGCTTAATATTGCATGTGTATTACACTCATGCAATACCAAACTGAAGAACCTAATGAGTAAAGATATGCCCAATAACAAGATGAAGATCCTAATGAGTAAAATCCTCAAACAGAATTTAAATATACCAACATACAAATTAGCACAACTGAGATGTAAAACCCAATATGTAATTAGAAAAATATCAAACCAGTTAGTCAACTAAGTGCAAATAGTAAATTAACATACTATAAAATGCCAAAATCATGTTGTTGATGCTGGGTCTAAAGCTAGAAAGAGCACTCAGGTATGATCTGTGGATGGAAACGGTGCTTGGGATATGTCTGTTGCTAGAAATGGGGCTTAACCTGGTGGGTGGCATGGGACAGGAACTGGGGATCAAACTGAGTGAGAAGGGTAGTGAGAGGTTGAGACATAGTCAAATCCAGTTTCTTGGAGTGATTGATATTCATGCTTGTCAATGTTGGCACCATAAAAATAAAGATGCTAGCACTTAATTAAGACTGCACAAACAGAACCATAATTAATTAATACAAACCATTTCTCTATAAATTGAAAAAAAAAATGGATAAATTGAGAGGATGTCTTACCTATAACTAGATTTTTAGTTGAAAAACTTGAAAAATGGTTGCAGATTAACATCATTTATATACTAAACTCATTCAAAACTTAATTGTGATAGTTCTTAATTAGAAAGTAATGAAATTGGCCCTTGCGGGGTTGATTGAGCAGTCAGGCCCTAGGTGTACTCCTTAGAGGTCATCGTTTCAACTCCTCACAGAGATTGCTGCTTGTGTGGGTATAGGGCATCTCACACAGGCCGTTAGGGGAATAGTTTAGGCCGAAATCTCAGCAGGAGTAGGACTTGGGATACTCCTAATAGTTAATAAAAAAAAAAAAGTAATGAAATTGATTCCTTGTGTAATTACATCATAAATAGAATTAAAGCACAGGGCATGTATTGGCTAGTAAAGGAGAAAGATGTATGCTGCATCAGTTTCTTTCATACTGGCCAAGATTAGGGCTATTTCATGTATTTATTTATTTTTTTTATATTCACATTTATGTCATAAGATTACTATGGTCATGATTGTAACACATCTTCAAAGAGAGGGCTACATTTGACATTTTAGAAAATGGTTGGAATGTCTAGAGGGTCTGAATTATGTAGTAACGTAAGATGGAAATTGGGAAGTTCTTTTTTTATTTTTTCTATTGAACAGGTGAAGTCAATCTATTATATAGGAGCCAAATGGGAAATGGTGGGATGTTCCCTTCTAAGTTTTTTCTATTGACAAGATGAAGTCAATGTACTCTGTAGTAACCAAATGGGTAACGGGAAGTTTCCTCCTTAGTTCCTAATGTCATACATAATGACAAAAATGCTCTCCTTTCTTCAACTGCCACATATGGCAAGTGATAAAATACGGGGATTAGTGATTTTAGTGGAAGGTTTAGGAAAACTCATGAATATAAAATAGGATCAATGGCTGCAAGCCATCTCAATAGGGTAACAATTGAAACGGCTGCCTTATGCCCCATAGTTCCTAAGCCCCAACCCACAGATTAAAAAAGCCCTTGTGCCAAAGGCCCTATTTATAATTTTGTTCTTAGACCACTAGACCTCTTTCAAGGAAGCCTCATTTGAAACTTCAGCCTTAAGCAACAATTTGTATTGAGCCGCCCATGGAGTCCACGCATTTTAATTAAGTTGGTAAGCTAAGAATGAATGGGCAATCTCGTTTTTTTAATCAAATGGAAGTACCAAAACGACCCTCATTGTTCTTGATAGGGCATTTGGACACTTTTTTCCTCTCTCACCTTTCATATGATCTTGATATTTCCGCGGTTTTCATTAATTAATGTAGAGGACTTGACTTTGATTTTTCTTTCTATTTTCCCAGTGGGCACTCTACATTTGAGCATTCTATAATACCAAAGCCCAGATGTAAGCTAGAAAGGGAGGTAGAATTCGTGGATACAAGTTATATTGAAGCTGGGCGGTTTCAAACAGGAAGCATGCAGAGAAGAGGATCAACAATGAAAGGAAGAGATAGAGCGATGAGGGAGAAAAGGCTTTATGAAGCATCGCTGAGTGGAAGCGTCGACTCCTTGAATGAGTTGATGAAAGAAGATGGACTCACTCTTGCCCAAGTTTGTAGCAGTTGCTTGGACGAGACTCCATTGCACATAGCTGCGATGCTTGGTCACGTAGACTTTGCAACCGCACTTCTAAGTCTTAAGCCGGACTTGGTCACCGAGTTGAACTCACAGGGGTTTTCACCTCTTCACTTGGCCTCTGTCAATGGCTACGTTGAAATTGTCAGGAATTTGTTATTGGTGAATACTGATATATGTCTCGTCCGCGATGAGGATGGAAGAACCCCTCTCCATCTAGCAGTGATGAAAGGCCGAATTGATGTCATTATTGAGTTGGTTCAGGCCAGGCCAGATGCAGTTCGGTACAAATTGGACAGGGGCGAGACCCTCCTGCACTCATGTGTGAAACACAACCGTTTGGGGTCTCTAAAGGTGTTAGTTGAATTGGGAGGAATTAATGATATTATAAATGTTGAAGATGATGATGGCAACAGCATTCTGCATATCGCTACAGCCCTCAAGCAAATGGAGGTAGGTTTTTCATTTCTAAATCCAGTAGTTTTCCTTGTAGCAACACTAAAATCACACCTTTTTTTTTTTTTGGTTTTGGTAAGCAGACTAAAATCACACTTCCTCAATATAACTAGCAATTATCCATTTTGTATGTGGTATAAAAAATTATTGTAGAGAATCTGGTAATATTGTAGAAAATGAGTTGACAAAATGAGAGCTAACACCCTACCCTCAATACTCAGATAACACCAATAAAACCATGCCTCTACCAACAAAACTCAATTTAGAGACAAAACAAACACACACCTTCAATGCAACCAAGAAAGACAAGATATTGCCAACAGTCAATGGCCTTTTGAATCATTGGGAAAGATCTAATTGCTTGCTTTACTCTTCTTAAATTGTGCAGACCATAAAATATTTACTCAGTATAAGTGCAGTGAAAGTGAATGCGGTGAATGGAAATGGTTTCACAGCTTTAGATATTATTGAACACACGCCAAGAGATTTGAAAGGCATGGAAATCCGTGAATCTCTTCTAAATGCGAAAGCTTTAAGAGCCAGCAACATACCGGCCTCAGCATGCAACACCAACCAAGGTACAGAAAAATTGAAATTCATTAATAATTGCTTGGTCACAACCAACCCATTAGTGAGTTTAAATAGATAGCAAGAGATAATAAAATGGAAATAAATAATGATCAAATCATTTAAAGAAGGAAATAAGTCGAAATATTCTTTGATTTTGCTCCATAATATTTTTCCAATCTCCTTCCTTGATATGCTCTCTTTGATTTATTTCCATTTTCTCTATATCTTTTCATTGACAATCTTCTCTTGATTTATTTTCTCAATACAAGGTATTACAGAAAGTGGCATATCACCGGCTGTAGTACCACCATCAGATGTTTCTAGGACTGTAATGGTAGCACGGCCACCCTCACAAGTAAGCGGCGTAGAGAAGCATGTAAACAAGAATGAAGATTGGTTGGAAAAGAAACGCGATGCTTTGATGGTAACTGCAACCTTGATTGCATCCATGGCTTACCAAGCTGGTCTTAACCCTCCGTGTGGTGTTTGGCAAGAGGATATTAAAGATCCTAACAACGATGGCATAATACTTTTCCATGCTGGAACATCCATAATGGCTGGTAAGCTCCCGGCAATGTACTCTACATTCTGGGTTTATAATACAGTGTCATTTGTTGCTTCTCTAAGCACAATCCTTCTGATTGTGAGTGGGTTACCTCTGAAGCGAAGGATTGTAATGTGGACTCTAATGGCTGCAATGTGGATGACAATAACATTCATGGCACTCGCTTATTTGTCATCAGTGGCAGCCGTTTCACCAGATGGCATTACACCATCCTATGAAATAGATGCTATTACACTATCCCATGAAATAGATGCCATTACTCGTGTGGTTGAGATTTCAGTCTTAACATGGTTGGGCTTGATTGGCATTGTTTTCTTAGTGCACACTGTCCGCTTACTTATGTGGTGTGTTTCGAAGTTGCGAAAACTTGGGAAGAACACTCTTTCAAGTAATGTGACTGAGGGCCAAGGTGAAGGCAATGTCTAAAGTCGGGTAAAGCTATTGGAACCCCCTCAAAAGAAAGGTGGAGTAGTGGGATTCAATAATATTAGTCTCGATCTGTTTTCCCCACACCATTGACCTTAGATAATATTTTGGACCCCTCTTTGTGTATTAGTCAGTTAGTAGGTATATGTTCGTATTTATGCATGTATATGTACATAACAAAATAAATTGTGCACATTCCTTATGTGTGTATTTATTACTGTGCACACATGTTACCCATACCCCTAGTTCTCCTAATACCGACAAATGGGTATCAATGCTTTTCCATAAGTTTGAATCTGAAATAGCTCACTCAACAAGTGAAGAAAATGCCACTAAACTATCATGCCATTGGAATGTAGAAAGATGTTTATAAGTGTAACTTTTACGTATGGAAAAAGAAGCAAAACGACGTAGAAGACAGAAGACAAAAAACTCTATCTTCCAAAAACTAGGTAAAATATAACATCACTATATAAATATAAAAATAAAAATAAAAAAGGAATAATCAATATATTCCATTAGCTTTCAAGCTCAATTTAAAGAGGTTTCTATATTGGTTAATCATAAATAAGAGATATGAACCCCCAATAAAAAGGGTAATCCAAAGAATGAAGCTACAAAATTTAGCATGATGAGAATATCTTTGGGACAGCCATGTGAAAGTTCAGAACTAGTCGAGGGCCCTATAAACAGACTAATAAGTCTCAGTGCTCCTTGGGATTCCACTATTCCAGTATGTCCAACCATGATGTTTTCATCCTGAACAGATACAGCAAAAGCAATAGAGCTTGTGAAAAACAAATATAAAATTAAATGTTACAACATATACAACAGGATTATACATGCTCGCACTATTTGCTTTACTAATAACCAAGGGACTTTGAAGCAGCGCAAGACATCACAAGGAGATTGAGTCTTTTAACTTTGATTTTTGTAGCATTAATTTGAGGGTACAAGAACATCCACTTAAAATGGAGTTATCGAAAACAATGAATCCATTACCAAAATGATGGTGATTGACACAGCGCCATTTAGGTGAAACCTGATGATGATCATTTTCATTTACAATAATAAATAAAAGCAATACTGATTCATTTCAGAGGGTGTGTTCAACAGAATGGATAGATTTTATCTCCATAGATGTTCAAACGTCCCTAATATCATTGATTCGATGATTCCAATGAAAATCCTTATAACTGGGCCATGGGCCACAGCATGTCACTGATATCATTTCATATATATTATTTTTGTGTGATTTAAGGACAAAATTGCCTACCAATAAGCTGCAAAAGAAGTATGATCAAAATTGAGAAATTTTAGAATGGTGAAGGCAGTTCTGTGTGGTCAAGGGGCAATCATTAATGTTCATGTCTGATTTTTATTCTGTACTTTTAGGTTAAGACAACAACTAGGGAGCCTTAGGAAACCAGAGAAGTTTTAGATGATTCAAAATTGTTTTTCATAGCACTGGCCATTTGACCACCGAAATGTGCCATGACTTTCTGAATGGCCCAATGACCACCGAAAGGGAAAACAGATGAGCTCATTTTCAAAAACTTTGAAATCTTAATTTTATTTTTATTTTTATTTTTATTTTTTACATAGCATTTGAAATGAATCCACTATTTATTATGGCCCTTAAATAAGCCTATTTAATTTTCTGAGCACTCATTTAAAATAAGATCATTTAAAGATCTCCATAAAGAACCTCAAATTTCCCATGAAACGACCCTATTTCTATATGATGTTTTTTTTTTAATATCATTTCAGTGATCATGCTGATGATCCCATCCAACGAATTTAAGTTATGCATTGAAATACTAGATGATGCTTATTGGAATGACTCATTTCAATAAAACCTCCAAATGGCTGATGTCCAAATGCTGCCCAAGTCATTCTTAAAATAATTTTCAGCAAACTAATAAAAGAAAAATGAATGATTAAAGAAGAATGTACCTCAAGACAAGATCACAAGACCAAGGTACATGGCTCCACAAAGAAATAAGAAAGATATTAAGCCCCTGCAAGTAGAGTTCTTCATAATTAGGGAGCAAAGCATCTTAATATAAATATAGAAATATAAAGGTAAATTACCCTACCCTCCCCTGTGGTTTAGTAAAAGAAAAATGCTACTTCACCCATCTTTTGCCATTTACCTTTATCACCCACCTTTTGTGTCAAAAGTGTACGTATAGGCGACATCAATCATGTGGAGTCTAATTATGAAATAAAGAGAAACTGCCACATATAAATGGATGAGAGAATGTGAGTGAAATAACATAACTAGTCCTTGGTAAAAATACAATAAGTACCTTTTTTCTATTTTTGAAAATTACATTCTCCTCCTTAACTTTTGGCATATAATTACAATAACCTTTTCTGATAACTTCTTGTTAGCGAGATTGACGAAAATGCTTGATGTCACCTTAAATTTTACTTCTGATCTCTTATGTAATCAGGTGTTTTTTTTTGTTTTTTAACAAAATTCAAGAGAGGTGAGTGTAATTTACTATCTATCTGACCCAGCTGGGTAGTTTAGGCTTTGAGTCCCTCCAATATAAACCCAAAACAAAAAAAAACAAAAAAAAAAAAACAAACAAACAAACAAACAAACACTAAAACAAAAAAACAAACAAACACAAAAAGAAAATCCACGAATTAAGTATCATTGTATCAATGCACTGTATAATTTGGGCCGGCCCGAACTCAGCCTGAAACCCATCCCAGAAGATGGACTAAACTCTTCTGAGGAAAGGGAGCGGAAGTTGGAATGAGGTCAGCGTGAGATTCGGAATTCTTTTTCTTTTATTTTTTTAGTTTTTAGCTATGCGAGGAGGTTGTGGTTCGGAATTCTTATTATTAACATTGAGCTCAAGCGGACCTCAGCCTAATACAGATCTTGGTTTGAAACAAATTGCAAAACTCAGTTCTATCATGGAAATTTGTTTTCAATTAATTGTAAATTTCACAGAAACTTGGAAAAAATTTAGCTAAAAATTAGTACAATAAAACTTTGTCCACAAAACTAAAACCTTGTCCCACCCTTGTCCTGACCCCGCCTACGAAACTAAAACCTTATCCCAACCCCGGCGCAAACCCACATCGAGATAGGGCGGGATACGATTGCTACAAGAGACAGGGCGGCACAGGTATCCCATCGGGAAAAATCTTCCAATGTTCAATTGTAAGACAGAATATGAACATAATGATTATTACTCAAAACCATAAAAGTTTATTTGTAATTTTCCCAAACAAAATTAAGCAAGTGGAATGATAAATCTGGTCATTTATATTCATATGAGCATATTTTGAATCTCTTTCAAAATTTATCCGAAACACATTAGTTAATATGGAATGGGAAAAAAAAAAAACTATTTCAATGGACTTATAGAAATGAGGACATATAGAAAAGGTTTTGCATCCTAATTGTAGATTGTATTTGAGAAAACTTTCAATGAATATAGGAAACCAATTACTTACTACGAAAAAATGAAGGCTTTTGCTCCCCTCGCAAACGTCACAACATAGGACAAAAGCGTCACAAAACCAGTGATTTGTGATGGATAATTGGCGTCACAAAAGCGTAGCAATTGCCCCAGTCGCAATCGGGTTGTGACCTTTGAGAATTCATTACAATGTCATTGTGACGGATTATAATCGTCACAAATTCATAACCGTCACAACGTAGAAATCATTAAAAAAATCCATTGTGACGGATTATAAACGTCGCAAACAAATAATCGTCACAACTGATAAATCATTAAAAAATCCATTGTGACAGATTAAAACCGTCGTAAACAACGATACGGTGGTTTTTTGTGACAAATATATCCGTCACATGGCCTCAAATTGTGCAGCCTTTTTTGGCATTTTGAGACCCATATATTCATCACAAAACCCAATCAATTTAAAATTAGGAACACAGATTGGGCTTTTGTGACAAATTATAAACGTCACAAATTGCAGCTTTTTTTTTAATTTTTTATTTATTATTATTTTTTTCTAGATAGGTTAAACCTATAACCTGTAAACCAAAAAAACCTAACTATATCTCATGTTAGGTTCAAACACATTATATTTTACATAATACAATAAGCTAAGTTGGTAACTTGTAATCCCCATATTCTTATAACTAAAGCTCGAAATAAGGCAACAATTTTTCTATCTGTAACCTATGTCAAATATCCTTTAACCATTCAGTTAAGAACATATATTTCAATTTTCCATACAACATTTCCATTCAAACAATAAATAAAAACCATCATTAATCTCATGTAAAACATACAAAAAGATATATATTATATGAACAAACCATCACCAACATCTATAGTCTATGCATAATGGCAACAATTAGTAATCAACTTCTATAAATGGCAACAATTAGCCAATCATTCTCTACATATCACTGCATCAAAACTTGGAACCAAAATCTTCAATATGCACGAGATTCAAATGTCCTCCAAAAAATGCATTAACTGCCACAATAGAAAGAAGAATCCTAATTAATGACAACCATAAATGATAAACTAATGATGATGACAAAATTCAAAAATTGCATTGATATAAAGATGGATCAAGATTAGTGCAACTAGGCTTACATCAACTAGTAATGATGGTTATACATATATATTGAAGAAAAATTTAAGAATGACATTGAAATCATGAAGATGGATTAGGATTAGTGCTTACCTTTTGAAATAAATGGAAATAATTCTATTTATTTTGAAAGGATAACCCATGAATATTTTGCTTACCTTTTGCTTTCAAAAATAAGCAAAGCATTCTTATAATGCTAACTAAGCAAAGCACTCCTTATTTTGAAAGGATAACCCATGAAATTTATGCCCAGGTGTCAAGCCTTCCCTAAGGGAAATTCAAGAAGATGGTTGCCATCAACATAAATGACTAGGGAAAAATTCAGACAAATGCATTTCTTGAATCTCTAAAATTGAGCTTATATCATCAATCCTGGTTAGAACTCCAAACTTCCTCCAATGGCTTTATCCAAGATGACATATTTCTATACTCAATAATAAAATGTTTATTGAGCCATTCAATTTCCTTGGGTAAACAAACATGCCATTTGATTTTTAGCTAAACTGAACCTAGACTGAAAGAGCAAATTCAATCATAAACATTTCAATTTAAAACAGTGTTCGTAGCATTCTCAGTGGCCCTAGTTCTTTAAACACCAAGGCTCATTCCGTATCAAAACTTATTTAAAAAAAGGCCTTACATCCCCTGATTAAGGAAAATAAACTAAGCCAAATGATTGTATTAAGGCTTGTTGAATGAGGGTTTACACTTTCTCAGGTGCCAAACAAGATATTGTAAATTTATGAGTGTCCAATTCGATGGTCTTATTGATTTATTAAAGTCTAACCTTGCCTGCTACCAATTATATGGCCTATCAATTTCATCAAACTCCAAAGAAAACACCAAACAATGACTCCAAAAACAGCTCCCCAAGGAACACGTAGAAAAGCAAAGCATATTCAATAACCCAAGAAGAATATAGCCAATTTCACAAAAGCTACACAAACTCCAAAGAATACAGCCAGCTTCATGGACCCTCAACAAACCAACAATGACTCCAAAGAATACAGTCAGTTGATTAATGCTAAAACCCACCAAAGTCCCACACAATTGCAGTCTAATTTTTCATGTTAAAGCACAAAAGATGTATTCTTACAATTAAAGTTGATGTATTTGCAAGTAGATCGTAAATATTTGTTCTATCTTCTCTTATACAATATTACAAACCTCGATTAACACACAATATATATATATATATATTGGGGTTTTTGTATATTGTGTTTTTTTTTTTTATATCAAACAACTTGCATGCATCTTCAAAGCAAGCTCAATATTGCATGTGTATTACACCCATGCACTACCAAACTAAAGAACCTAATGAGTAAAGATATGCCCAATAATGAGTAAAATCATAATGAGTAAAATCCTCAAGCAAAATTTAAATATACCAACATACAAATTAGCACAACTGAGATGTAAAACCTAATATGTAATTAGAAAAATATCAAACCAGTTAATCAACTAAGTGCAAGTAGTAAATTAACATACCATATAATGCCAAAATCATGTTATTGATGCTGGGTCTAAGGCTAGAAAGAGCACTCAAGTATGATCTGTGGATGGAAATGGTGCTCGGGATATGTCTTTTGCTAGAGATGGGGCTCAACCTAGTGGGTGGCATGGGACAGGAGCTAGGGATCAAACTGAGTGAGAAGCTTAGTGAGAGGTTGGGACATAGTCAAATCCAGTTTCTTGGAGTGATTGATATTCATGCTTGTCAATGTTGCCACCATAAAAATAAAGATGCTAGCACTTAATTAAGACTGCACAAACATAACCATAATTAATTAATACAAACCATTTCTCTATAAATTTAAAAAAAAATGGATAAATTGAGAGGATGCCTTACCTATAACTAGATTTTTAGTTGAAAAACCTGCACAAAAATGGTTGGAGATTAACATCATTTATATACTAAACTCATTCAAAACTTAATTGTGATAGTTCTTAATTAGCAAGTAATGAAATTGATTCCTTGTGTAATTACATCATAAATAGAATTAAAGCACAGGGCATGTGTTGGCTAGTAAAGGAGAAAGATGTATGTTGCATCAGTTTCTTTCATACTAACCAAGATTAGGGCTATTTCATGTATTATTTATTTTATTTATATTCTGTGGTCATGACCGTAACACATCTTCAAAGAGAGGGCTACATTTGACATTTTAGAAAATGGTTGGAATGTCTAAAGGGTCTGAATCATGTAGTAACATAAGATGGAAATTGGGAAGTTCTTTTTCTAATTTTTTCTATTGATTAGGTGAAGTCAATGTATTATATAGGAACCAGATGGGAAATGGGATGTTCCCTTCTAAGTTTTTTCTATTGACTAAATGAAGTCAATGTACTTCGTAGTAACCAAATGGGAAATGGGAAGTTTCCTCCTTAGTTCTTAATGTCATACATAATGACAAAAATGCTCTTTTCCTTAACTGCCACATATGGTAGGTGATAAAATACGGGGATTAGTGATTTTGGTGGAAGGTTTAGGAAAACTCATGAATATAAAACAGGATTAATGGCTGCAGGCCATCTCAATAGGGTAACAATTGAAATGGCTACCTTATGCCCTATAGTTCCGAGGCCCCAACCCACGGATTAAACAAGCCCTTGTGCCAAAGGCCCTATTTATAATTTTGTTCTTAGACCACTAGACCTCTTTCAAGAAAGCCTCGTTTAAAACTTCAGCCATAAGCAACAATTTGTATTGAGCCGCCTCTGAATGGCTGCCTCATATTTGTCGACATGAAGTCCACTCGTTTTAATTAAGTAGGTAAGCTAAGAATGAATGGGCAATCTGTTTTTTGACTCTAATGGAAGTACCAAAACGACCATCATCGTTCTTGTTTTTTATTTTATTTTATTTTATTTTTTTTTGATGAGCAAACCAGATTTATATTAAATTTAGGGGAAAATTAGTGCATCAGACAACTCCAAACACAACCACACCCAACAACCCACATCAACCTCAACCAAGATTGCAAGAAACCCCAACTCAGAACGAAACACACCCCAATTTTTCAAAACTAACAGACCCAGCACAAGACTACCCACCGAGCACCTGAACAAGCAACCTGCTCAACAAGTAACCAGCTCAAAAGACCATCACAAACAGTCATCGTTCTTGTTAGGGCATTTGGACACTTTTTTCCTCTCTTACCTTTCATATGATCCTGATAATTCCGCGGTTTTCATTAATTAATGTAGAGGACTTGACTTTGATTTTTCTTTTCTATTTTCCCAGTGGGCACTTTACATTTGAGCACTCTATAATACCAAAGCCTAGATGTCAGCTAGAAAGGGAGGTAGAATTCGTGGATACAACTTATATTGAAGCTGGGCAGTTTCAAACAGGAAGCATGCAGAGAAGAGGATCAACAATGAAAGGAAGAGATAGAGCGATGAGGGAGAAAAGGCTTTATGAAGCATCGCTGAGTGGAAGCGTCGACTCCTTGAATGAGTTGATGAAAGAAGATGGACTCATTCTTGCCCAAGTTTGCAGCACTTGCTTGGACGAGACTCCATTGCACATAGCTGCAATGCTTGGTCACGTAGACTTTGCAACGGCACTTCTAAGTCTTAAGCCGGACTTGGTCACCGAGTTGAACTCACAGGGGTTTTCACCTCTTCACTTGGCCTCTGTCAATGGCTACGTTGAAATTGTCAGGAATTTGTTATTGGTGAATACTGATATATGTCTCGTCCGCGATGAGGATGGAAGGACCCCTCTCCATCTAGCAGTGATGAAAGGCCGAATTGATGTCATTATTGAGTTGGTTCAGGCCAGGCCAGATGCAGTTCGGTACAAATTGGACAGGGGCGAGACCCTCCTGCACTCATGTGTGAAACACAACCGTTTGGGGTCTCTAAAGGTGTTAGTTGAATTGGGAGGAATTAATGATATTATAAATGTTGAAGATGATGATGGCAACAGCATTCTGCATATCGCTACAGCCCTCAAGCAAATGGAGGTAGGTTTTTCATTTCTAAATCTTGTATTTTTCCTTGTAGCAACACTAAAATCACACCTTTTTTCTTTTTTCTTTTTTTTTTTTTTTTTTTTTTGGTGGTTTTGGTAAGCAGACTAAAATCACACTTCCTCAATATAACTAGTAATTATCCATTTTGTGGTTCTGGTGATATTGTAGAAAATGAGTTGACAAAATGAGAGCTAACACCCTACCCTCAATGACCCCTCACTTGATCCTACTCAGACAACACCAATAAAACCATGCCTCTACCAACAAAACTCAATTTAGAGACAAAACAAACAAACACCTTCAATGCAACCAAGAAAGACAAAATATTGCCAACAGTCAATGGCCTTTTGAATCATTGGGAAAGATCTAATTGCTTGCTTTACTCTTCTTAAATTGTGCAGACCATAAAATATTTGCTCAGTATAAGTGCAGTGAAAGTGAATGCGGTGAATGGAAATGGTTTCACAGCTTTAGATATTATTGAGCACACGCCAAGAGATTTGAAAGGCATGGAAATCCGTGAATCTCTTCTAAATGCGAAAGCTTTAAGAGCCAGCAACATACCGGCCTCAGCATGCAACACCAACCAAGGTACAGAAAAATTGAAATTCATTAATAATTGCTTGGTCACAACCAACCCATTAATGAGTTTAAATAGATAACAAGAGATAATAAAATGGAAATAAATAATGATAAAATCATTTAAAGAAGGAAATAAGACAAAATATTCTTTGATTTTGCTCCATAATATTTTTTCAATCTCCTTCCTTGATATGCACTCTTTGATTTATTTCCATTTTCTCTATATCTTTTCATTGACAATCTTCTCTTGATTTATTTTCTCAATACAAGGTATTACAGAAAGTGGCATATCACCAGCTGTAGTACCACCATCAGATGTTTCTGGGACTGTAAAGGTAGCACGGCCACCCTCACAAGTAAGCGGCGTAGAGAAGCATGTAGACAAGAATGAAGATTGGTTGGAAAAGACACGCGATGTTTTGATGGTAATTGCAACCTTGATTGCATCCATGGCTTACCAAGCTGGTCTTAACCCTCCGGGTGGTGTTTGGCAAGACGATATTAAAGATCCTAAGGATGGCAGAATACTTTTCGATGTAGCTGGAACATCCATAATGGCTGCTAAAAGCCCGGGAACGTACTCCATATTCTGGTTTTTGAATACAGTGTCATTTGTTGCTTCTCTAAGCACAATCCTTCTGATTGTGAGTGGGTTACCTCTGAAGCGAAGGATTGTAATGTGGACTCTAATGGCTGCAATGTGGGTGACAATAACATTCATGGCACTCGCTTATTTGTGGTCAACGAGAGCCGTTACACCATATGGCATTATACCATATGGCCCATATGGCATTACACCATATAACATTACACGATCCCAGGAAATAGATGGCATTACACCATCATCCCCTGAAATAGATGGCATTACATCATCATCCCCTGAAATAGATGGCATTACTTCTGTGGGTGTGATTTTAGTGTACGCATGGTTGGGCTTGATTGGCATTGTTTTCTTAGGGCACACTGTCCGCTTACTTATGTGGTGTGTTTTGAAGTCGCGAAAACTTGGGAAGAACACTCTTTCAAGTAATGTGACTGAGGGTCAAGGTGAAGGCAATGTCTAAAGTCGGGTAAAGCTATTAGAACCCCCTCATAAGAAAAGTGGAGTAGTGGGATTCAATAATATTAGTCCCGATCTGTTTTCCCCACACCATTGACCTTGGATTATATTTTGGACCCCTCTTTCTGTATTAGTCAGTTAGTAGGTACATGTTCGTATTTATGCATGTATATATACATAACCAAATAAATTGTGCACATTCCATATGTATGTATTTATTACTATGCACACATGTATATGTGTTGAAGTGCGTGTGGATTTTTTTTTTTTTTTGGGGAAGGGGGGCACACTTGATAGAATTTACCCATACCCCTAGTTCCCCTAATACCAACAAATGGGTATCAATGCTTTTCCATAAGTTTGAATCTAAGATCACTCATTCAACAAGTGAAGAAAATGCCACTAAACTATCATGCCGTTGGAGTGTAGAAAGATGTTTATAAGTGTAACTTTTACGTATGGCAAAAGAAGCAAAACGAGGTAGAAGATAGAAGACAAAAAACTCTATCTTCGAAAAACTAGGTAAAATATTACATCACTATATAAAAAATAAAATGAAAAATCAATATATTCCATTAGCTTTCAAGCTCAATTTAAAGAGGTTTCTATATTGGTTAATCATAAATAAGAGATATGAACCCCCAAGAAAAAGGGTGATCCAAAGAATGAAGCTACAAAATTTAGCATGATGAGAATATCTTTGGGACAGCCATCCGAAGGTTCAGAACTAGTCGAGGGCCATATAAACAGACCAATAAGTCTCAGTGCTCCTTGGGATTCCACTATTCCAGTATGTCCAACCATGATGTTTTCATCCTGAACAGATACAGCAAAAGCAATAGAGCTTGTGTAAAACAAATATAAAATTAAATGTTACAACATATACAACAGGGATTATACATGCTCCCACTAACTGCTTTACTAATAACCAAGGGATTTTGAAGCAGTGCAAGACATCACAAGGAGATTGAGTCTTATAACTTTGATATTTGTAGCATTAATTTGAGGGTACAAGAACATCCACTTAAAATGGAGTTATCAAAAACAATGAATCCATTACCAAAATGATGGTGATTGACACAGCACCATTTAGGTGAAACCTAATGATGATCCTTTTCATGTACAATGATAAATAAAAGCAATACTGATTCATTTCAGAGGGTGTGTTCAACAGAATGGATAGATTTTATCTCCATAGATGTTCAAACGTCCCTAATATCATTGACTCGATGATTCCAATGAAAATCCTTATAACTGGGCCATGGGCCACAGCATGTCACTGATATGATTTCATATATATTATTTTTGTGTGATTTAAGGACAAAATTGCCAACCAATAAGCTGCAAAAGAAATATGATCAAAATTGAGAAATTTTAGAATGGTGAAGGCAGTTCTGTGTGGTCAAGGGGTAAGCAATTATGTTCATGTCTGATTTTTATTCTGTACTTTTAGGTTAAGACAACAACTAGGGAGCCTTTGGAAACCAGAGAAGTTTTAGATGATTCAAAATTGTTTTTCATAGCACCGTCCATTTGAACTCAAACAGGTTCGTGTAAGATGTAGTCATCACCAAAATCATCGTGCAAATTACACAAGAGAAATGTGCCATGACTTTCTGAATGGCCCTATGACCACCGAAAGGGAAAATAGATGAGCTCATTTTCAAAAACTTTGAAATCTTAATTTTTTTTTTTTTTTTTACATGGCATTTGAAATGAATCCACTATTTCTTATGGCCTTTAAATAAGCCTATTTAATTTTCTGAGCACTCATTTAAAATAAGATCATTTAAAGATCTCCATAACGAACCTCAAATTTCCCATGAAACGACCCTATTTCTATATAATATATTTTTTATATATCATTTCAGTGATCATGCTGATGATCTCATCCAACGAATTTAACTTCTGCATTCAAATACTAGATGATACTTATTGGAATGATTCATTTCTATAAACCTCCAAATAGCTGATGTCCAAATGCTGCCCAAGTCATGCTTAAAATAATTTTCAGCAAACTAATAAAAGAAAAATGAATGATTAAAGAAGAATGTACCTCAAGACAAGATCACAAGACCAAGGTACATGGCTCCACAAAGAAATAAGAAAGATATTAAGCCCCTGCAAATAGAGTTCTTCATAATTAGGGAGCAAAGCATCTTGATATAAATATAGAAATATCGAAGTACCTCTTGTTAGTTCAACAAAGAAGAAAAAAGACTTCTGGTAGAAATCAGCAATTTGGGGATCTTCTCAACACTAAAATGCTCACCAGATAACACCCCAGCCAACACCATTACAAGGGCAAGGACAAACTTCTGCAAACTTCTCAGCATCACTAGAATGAACTCTACGGGATATCAGATCATCATATATATCTGCGGCATTACATGCAAATTAATGGAAATTTATAATTCCATAAACTGAAAATTAAATTGACAAATTAATTTTGTGGGTTGGTTCAAAACTATACCATAAACTGAAAACAGACTGTTCATTACACCTGTAATTTGCCAGAAAAGACGTAAGCAACAATTCTATCATCCAAGTAACTTAAAAATATGCTTGATACTCCCAATTACTGAACAATACAGAAAGAGAAATAGCATTTACCAATGAAGAGAATTATGTACTGAAGTATGCGGACTTTTGTTGTTTCTTGCAGAACCCAAATGACACCAAGGAAAATGATAAACCCTGAAGACTCAACACATAAACATCAATCATATCAAGAAAATAAAATAGCATGTGTTATAGGGAGCAAGATTTATCCAGATCATGAAAAAACATACCAATACAAAGTCCTCGAAGCGTCCACTGTTTGATTAACAATAGAAGATAATCAAGCAGTAATACAAACAACAGATTTTAATATAGTATGACTGACTAGATCCTCAGAACAATAAATAATAATAATAATAACAAATACTTATACTGAATTTATTTGTATTTTTTAACACTTAATTAGAATAGAATAAGTTCAGGATTTCAAGAATACAGCATATTTGTATTTTATAATCAATTGAGTGTCAACTTCATTTACTTGATGAGCATTCAATTGCAGGGGAAATAGGCATTTCCGTGTGGATTCCAAATATCGTTATGAGTGGATTTTAGCAGCCGTACAAGAAATATGGAATACAAATAGGTTTTTGAGGTTCACAACAACTTACATTTTTAGCTACAAAGAGTACAACAAGTAAAGCAACAGCAAAACATCCTGCAGCAATTCTTGCAGTAAGAAGATTTGTTGATGCCAGTATCAAAACCATTCCCCAGAATGATGAACCAAGATCTGGAATGCCACAAAATAAAAATAAAAAAAATGCATTAATTCCAAATATATATTGAGAATCTCACAAAGAAATAACTTGAATTGATACCAAAGATATTAAATTTAAAACATAAAAAACCATCACGTAGAATCATGGATGGATAAATGAAGTGAATAATGTCACACCCAAGCATGCATTTGGATATTTCTGTTTCACTATTGCTGCATGAAGCTAGAATTGCATTTAGATGAGACCAAAAACAAATCAAAAAACAGGGACTAAAGAAACTACATCCAGCTGGCAAGATCAACCAGTATACACCGCCACGTGTTTGTGTGGTTCCACCTTCATCTGCATGAACCTGGATTCCCTCCACCTGCATATCTAGTATATCAGAACACATAAAATAAAATACAATGCATTAAAAGGTTAGGATATCACTGATCACCAATGCACCTAATGCCTTAGCCCTTGAGCATTGTTTGAATGCACCACCAAAAACATTAATGCTATATCTAGCCAGAACATTGTAAAATTAAGCAAATAGGACAGTAGTAAAAGTTTATCAAATGTTCTCTTTGTATAGATGGGGGGTCTATCATGGAGACAAGTTGTCTCTCCTATGAAATCAGATTTCTTTTTTTTCTTTTTCTTTTTTGGATAAGTCTATGAAATCAGATTGTGATATCAGAACTACAAAATTAGTAATAACATAGCTGGATGAGATTACAATCTAATTGGCAACTGAGCTGGTTCATGATAAAATTGGAAACAGATTGTTTTGCGTCCTAAAGTATAATTAAATTGTTCAATTAACTAAGAATCCAAAGAGTTAATTTCTTAAGAAGCAATTTACAATTTAACAAATATTGGCATATGGCGATAGTAAGGTTCATCAACGATTTCATTCTAAGTTAAACTCAATGGAGAAGCATATTCCAATTAATAAAAATAAATTGAAAAGCTTCAATTTTCATGCAGACCCAGATCCTTCCATATGGGATGCCCAAATCCTTCAGGGGTTTGATCTTTGTCTCTAGTCTTGACTTTTGCTCTAAACGGGTGGGAGTAAATTTTTATATAAAGAGGTAACTAGTACACAGTTACTTGTTACACAGATTTACCTAGATAAAGAGGTAACTAGTACACAGATCTACCTAGATACTGGCATGGAATCTGTGAGAACATCATTACATGTTGACCCCTTCCCGATTGAATTTAGGAATACATTCCACCTCATATTAACAATACATGCATGTATCTTACCAATATATTTGTGTGTGTGTGTGTGTGTCTTTTACATACAATCGGGGTACACATCCACACTCTGGACCTAAGGGCATTTTAATGTAGCATCTGACGCTGCCACTCCTATTGTCGCTCTTGCTCCTAACACACGATCTGGACACTCAGTAAAAGACTAAAGTTCCCCAAATTCAAACTAGTATCAAATGGCATGAACAACCACCAATGAATTCAACAATTTTAGCAGTATGATAAGAGTTAGTCATCTACTAAGAGCGTTTGTCAAAAATGAAATGACTTGAGATAAATGGATTCTTAAGGGAAGAGACATAACACTGAAACTTACCTTCTTCCAATGTGAATAGTACAGTCCTGTCCAAGAAAATTATACATGTACATTTCTCTCCAGTCTCCACTTATCTAATTCATATCACATGCAAAACAAGGGAAGTGCACTACATTGATTTACATCATAAGCAATACATTGCATTTTATCCATGGATTCCAATTGTGCTATAAAGTTAACAGAATTATATATGGGATATTCACACTATCCATTTGTCTCAGAATAAGCATAGTACATCAAGATTCAACACTTATAAAGTCAAGCGCTCGTGTGCGATACACCAAAATCAGGAATATGCATTTCATATTATCATATATAAAAATTGAAGGAAGAAACCAATTTTCTTACATGGCCACACGTAAGTTTACAAGCAACAGCATGGCTCGCCTCATGAAGAAAAACAGTGATGAGCTTAAAAGGTCTAAGAAATATCGTCCTCCAGAGCTACAAGGAACAAACAAAGATTGACACTAATGAAATAGCTTGCATAAAGTACTTCTTGTCAGCATTAACAGACAAACAAATTCCAAAAGATGTAAAGAAGAGAATCTTGAACAAAGTCTTGAAACCCTCTTAATCATCCACAAAATTCCACCACTCCGATTGAATTTTAGAGTGACCTAAGTTCAACCAAAGTCGAACTCAGAACTTCTAAAACCAAGAAAGACTTGAATTGATGTTTGGGTGCTAACTTTTGAAGCTTATAACCCTTCACTTGAAAATTTTTATATTATATATTTATATATACATATTTATTTTTAAGGGATCACATTACTGCATCCCTGAACCATTTCTTCAAATAGTTATGCCCTTCAATCTAAAAGTCACAAACGCACAATTAAGCTTTTATTTACGTCCAATTTAGACAGAAACATAAAGGGCCACTCAGAAACAAACTCTTTTTTTTTTTTTTTTTTTTTTTGATGAAGTAAAAATTTATTATAAACAAAAAGCGCAAAAGCGCATATACAAAAACCAAAAACCAGCCCCTGTACACTAGTGGTATACAGATAAGCTAAAGGGCTAGGCTATCCAAAAATGCTAAACGAGGCAAACGCGAACAAAAATTAGACGTATGGCCCCAAGCAAAAAGAAGGTCAGCAATATGTGCTTCTAAATCTAACACTGTGTTTTCTCTATCATTAAAAGTTCTATTGTTACGCTCAGACCAAACAACCCAGAAGATGGCAAGGGGAACAATTATCCACACCCTTAACGCCTCTTTCTTACTGCTCCTGCTGCGCCAAGAATTCAAAACAGCAATGATATCCTTCGGCTGTTCGGCATAGCCCACTGCATTCCGAATAAATGCAGAAACAAACTCAACTAAACTAAGAAGACCCATTTGAATTTCTATGTAGTACTGCCATTAGTGTGCCACAAAACCAAATGCATGAATAAACTAAAAAAACCCATTTTACATTTCTCTGAAATAATGCCATCAGTATGCCACAAAATCAAATACATGAACATAGAAAGAACCGTCTGTCTTTTGAGCACCAACCCCATCCCCCCCCCCCCCCCCCCCAGCCCACCCAAAAAAAAAGATTTTGATAAATGGGGCGCATCCCCTGCCCTTCCACCCATCTCAAACCAGTTGAAAAAAATGAAAAAATAAATAGGCAATTTTATCTACCCTTGATTATAAAGAGGTGTCTCATTAATCAAATACAAGTGGGTGTTCAAATTGCTGGTGAAGATTTGATGAAGAAGAGAAGCAACCCATGAAAGTGAAAGAGAAGAAGAAGAAGAAGAAGGAAAACATACCGCGAGGATGACTACAGTGCAGATGGATATAGTGGTGAGAAACACCACCTGATCATGATTGCAGCAATTCTTGAGCTCCCAATTGAGCATCTCTCTTTAATTTATGACCCTAGTTTAAATGGCTAGTTTAATTACTAGCTTTTGTTGCTGGGATCTAGAGTGAGATTTTGAGAGAGAGATCCTCTCTCTCCTCTCTCTCTCGCCCTTACGGGTTGGAAGTCAATAGTGATGGAGACACTGAGCCAATGAACAGTAGGAGTTGACTCACTTGACTACGGAGTCTAGGGGGAAAGTACAAACCACAGAGTCTGGCCTAAAATTACATTTTAAGGAAACTTACAGATGAATTCGATTATGGATAAATAATTACATATCCATATATATCATAGTAAGTTACATTAAGTTAGTAGTCATATATTAGAGAATTGATAATCATTTGTATTGATATGTAATTATTTACCCCAACCGGACCAATCATTTTACCAGAAAAAGACAAGGGGTGGCCGGTGGTTATAATAATATTTTTGCAGAGTAGATTACTTAAGATTAGAGTACCATATCGCCTTCCTTTTCTCACATCCGTTCAGAATCAATTGTAAATTGTATAAAATTGATATTAGTAGGACAGATTTAGAATTCTATTTCACCTATATGGAATAAAATAGATAGAAATATAGTTCAAATCTATTCTATTCATTCTATTGTTTGGAATTAATTTATAAATATATACAATTACGATATCTTTCCTATATTATCCTTGATGTCATATAACTTTTTTTTTTCAATTTTTTTTTTTATTTTGCCTTCTCTATTTTAGTAAGTGGGAACTTTTTTGTACACTTATCTAGTTAGTTGTTAGCTATATTATCAAAGACAAGATTAAAAAAATTTTAAAATTTTATTTTGACTTCTAGTGTCATCCTTTGTCTTTAAAAAAATTTTAAAAAATTAAAACTATTTATTTAATTATTCAATAATTAAAAGATTAAAAAAGAGCAAAACAGTTGTATTATGTTTCTGAATTGAAGAAGAAAAATTATTCTACCTATACACATTATGGGAATTATTGATGACTAAATACATAACATGTGTTGGCTTCAATCATGTCAAATTCCCTTAAAATATAAGTGATTGATTTCTTGTCTATACCCATTAAAAGTGGGGGGAAAAAATTGGGGACCATTTCATTGTACAGCCAAATAAGGCTTACAAATTAAAAATTCAACCCCAAATGTTTTGACATTTGTACAATATAATTATAGATTCAAAAAGGTAGAATTGATTACATTTATAGCCCGGGTCTAAATAGTCCGTGGTTTCTTCCTCGTGTGAGAGTAGGAAGCATGTCATTAGTATTTGATTGTTTAGCATTTTTCCATTTAGTATAGGGAAAGAATTGAACTCAAACTTGTGTATGTCAAAATGCTTAGAAAGCAATGATTTGTCAACGGGTTTGTAGCTCCAATGGCTAGTCTTACCCTCAAGGGGAGTGTTTGGTCAAGATTGTAATTTCAACTTCCCTCAAGTGAGTGTGTTAAAAAAAAAATGAAAAAGGGCCATGAGATAGGGAATATGTTACCAAAAATAAATAAATAAATAATAGAAGGCAATGATTTTATGGACATGGATCTATAGTAAGAAACCATAGATGATCATCGAATAGTGACAAAAATGCTACCATGAATCATTTTAAGAGTTTGTAACACTTTCTTTTTTTAAAGGTAATATGATTTAAAAATTCATTACATCAATTTATAAAAAAATTGTTATAAGTTCAAGTTTTGAAATACCATTAATGATTAGGGGTATCCCAAAACCCAAAAAAAAAAATTAAAAAAATTATAGCTATCTTAAAATTTGAACTTACGACCTTTTTCCCACACAAAAAGAAAAGGTACCATTAAACTACAAGGTCATTAATGGGTTTCTAACACTTAAGTATTACGTCAAGATGCAGTTGAATAAGATTCTCATCTTAGTATCTTACTAATGAGATAATATTTATTAAGAAAAAAAAAATGGAAAAGGAGAAAAAATGTAGACAACAGGCGTCCATGATGAGAAGCTGAGTGGATTATTTTTGTCTACTAACAAGATTAAAGAGTACAAGGACCCAAATCTATGAAGAATACTTAAATATTTACATCGAAAAATAATAACTAAAATAATATTTTATTCATCTAAAGTAATCTTCCGTAGTCTATGGGGTATCGACATTTATTTTTTATTTTTTATTTTTTTGACTCTACTCTTGTGTTGGTGGCAATTGGCAGACTCTTGTCTAGTGGTTAAACTATTTTCACAAGAATAAAATCGGGAAAATTGCACAATCGGCCCACCAAAATAGAATAATTTAAAAATGGGCCAATTTTAATTTAAAAATAACTAAATAATATACCAACTGACAAATGTTTTAATTAGTTAATTAAAAACCTTGTAAGTTACTCTTCAGAATGATAAACTCACCGAGTGAGTCTTTCTTTTATTTGGTACATTGAGAGGGGTTCAAATTTCTAATCTATTTTACTTCTATCATTTTTTTTACCTTTCCTCATTATTACGTTAGCGCCAATGGCTTCACTGAGTGAGCCTTTCATATAACCGTGACACAGTCACCTAATGTCTTGGACCAATAGGAGTGTAGTAAAGTAAGATTATAAGATTAAAAAATACTTTAATAATTTCACTCTCATTAGCTCATGATACCACATCAGTTATATCATAGTGAAGGGGTCTTAATGTAATTTTAGAAACGTGAGGGAGTCTATTTGTAATTGTCAGATTCTAGAGGGGGTCTTAATGTAATTTACCCTATTTTTTTTTATTAGTTTACTGAAGCAAGTACAAGTTTTAGATAGCACCCAAAAAATAAATAAATAAATAAATTTACAGATGCACCACCGTTGTGATCTTGAATTTCATGTACCCAAAAAAAAATAAAATAAAATAAAAGATTCATAATTGGGTGTAAATGGGTAATAAATACTGTCTGGTGTCAGGCGTCTTAATTGCGCAACTTTGATTTCAAAAAACTCAAGTCGCCTTCAGGGAATTAATTAATCGATAACGCAAACTCGATCTTCTCATATGCGTCTTTCCCTATTCATACAGTTCTCAAGTCATTGGTCCATTTGTTCAGGCTGTTTTGCTTATTTTTATTTTTATTTTTAAGTAATATTTTCGTGTTTTAATATCTCCATAGTAATCTTAACGATGCTAAGGATTTTTTATTTTTATTTTTCTATTTTTCTGGTTTATATAATTTGAAGTCTAGGTGATTGAAATGATTTGGAAGGCTGAGAATAAATTGGATTTTGAAGAGGTGTCTTCAAAACTTGCTGAAGAACTCTGGGCTATTAGAATTGGCTTGATATTGACACACACAGTAAGGCATCTTCATATTCTAGTAACTCTAATACAGCAAATAGTCACACACACACATCATGAAACATCTTTATATTCTAGTAACTCTAATACAGAAAATGATTCTATTGCAAAACAAAATAGATAAATGAATTATATTTTATAAACATAGAAATTTTTTTTTTTTTTTTTTTTTTATGAAGAAAAAAATAAATAAAATTTCTATATTTATAAAATATAATTCATTTGTCTAAAGAAAATTGCTTTACAAAGGACAAATGGAGATGGTTAAAATTTACAGAATATAAATGGAGGTCATCTACCTTCATCAATGGAAGAAACAGAGATAGAATTTCTAGAATAGTCCTCAACAAAACTGCTTCCTACAGAAGCCTTGGTAGCACCAGAGTAGGTACTAGTGGTAGCATTAGTGTTAGTGAGAGCGGAACTAGCGGTAGTTGTCCAACGTCCTCCGCGACCTTGAATTCCAGGTTTTCCTGGTTTGGGTAAAGTAAATGAGTCACTTGAAAGCATGAGATGAACAGCATTCATGTCGGGCCTTTCTGAGACGCTTGCTTGACAACATAACAACCCTAGCTGAATGCACATTGCCGCCTCATCCGGATTGCACTTTGCAAGACTTGGGTCAACTAATTCCAAAGCCGTGCGTTCTTGATAGAGCTTCCAAGTCTGCAGAAGTAAATGATCAAATGAAGAGATGTAGAGCAAATGACTCATCACATATCTTTCCGGCCATCAAATTTTGCAGACCAGGTTACTTGAAGATTAAGATCGTTGAATTATCTAAAAGTCACTGCAAATTCATTGCATGGTCATGAACTCAGAATTATTAGCTACTGAGAATAGTCCACATTAAAAAAAAAAATTGTTAATAAACATTAGAAGATACTATTAGGGGTGTTAGTAGTTCGGTTTGGTTCGGTTTTAGAGTAGATTTTAAACCAAACCATTATACTTTGGTTTTGTTCTTACCAAACTAAAACCAAACCACACTATAAAAAAACCAAACCAAAAAATTTCGGTTTGGTTCAGTTCGGTTTCGGTTTTAACCTATCAAGTAGCAACAAATAATTGAAAATGAAAAAAATGACATGTCAAACTCTAAATAAAAACATTTTTAATAAAAGCATTACATTAGCAACTAAAAAAAACATTAAACATTGTATCAAAATGGAAACATATTGACATATGTCAATCCAAATTCAAATCTCCAATCTAATACATGCCAATATCACTAGTCACTTAGTCAGTACTCACTATTCAGTAGGTTTTGTACTTCAGTAAGTTCAGTACTACTATTTTGAATCTATTACCTATTTTGCGCTAATTAGAATAGGAAATTTACAAACTAAAGTTTGATATATAATATATAAAATTATATATATGTTATATATTTTTCGGTTTTTTCGGTTTGGTTTGGTTTTTTAAAAATGAAAACCAAAACCAAACCAATTTAATTCGGTTTTCTAAAATTAGAACCAAAACCAAACCTAATGACAAAAAAACCAAACCAAACCGGCCGGTTTGGTTCGGTTTTAACCTAAACCACTAACACCCCTAGATACTATGACATTTCTGATAAATAGAAGAAGAGTTCAAGGATCTTTTTAAGGGAATCAGCAGCAGAATGAAGCATAATGATGGGGAGGTGCTCTTTACAGTTTTGTTGCTCTTTACAGGGTTTCATATTCAATTACTCTGGAAACGTTCCAGTTTTTGTTTCTTAATTTGAGTGTAGTGGGGGGTTTAGGAGGTGCCCTTTCTCCCCGAATTCATTTATTAATAAAACTCACCATTTATAAAAACAATATCTATTACAGTTAACTTGTGCAAGAATCGTAGCGGAACTTCTCTAAACAACTTACGTAGCTTAAGAGATCAACCTTTTCTCCACCAAGCTGACTATCATGATTCTTTCTCCCACTCACTATTTCCAACACCAAAATTCCAAAACTGAACACATCTGTCTTCACTGACAAATATCCACGCATTGCGTACTCAGGAGCCATGTAACCACTGCACATTTAACAAAAGAACTTGGTTATTTTCATCAACAAATAAAATTCCAAGAAGAGAATTTGAAGCAACATGAGATCAAGATCACTATGTCATAAAACAACTATATGAGAATAATGACTATGTCTTAAAACAATTATTTGAGAATAAAATACAAAGAGTAAACTGAAGAAATTACTCACTGAGTCCCAGAAATCCTAAATGTGTTTAGATGGGTGTCTTCGCCAGGAAAAAGCCTAGCCAAGCCAAAATCTGATATCTTTGGATTTAACTGGGCATCTAACAATATATTACTGGCTTTAATGTCTCTATGAATAATCCTTTCAGGAGCCTCTTCATGTAGATACAGAAGACCCCTTGCAACACCCGTAATTATTCGATATCGTTTCTGCCAGTCCAATGATCCAGACTTATTTATATCTGAAAAATGGGACAACCTCAACAATCACTTATAGTTTTACAACCAACTAGATGTTCCGGTTACATAATTCAGTTAGCGACATATTAATATTACGTAGGAATGGGTACCTTTACGAAAAAGGAAGTAGTCAAGGCTCTTGTTTGGTAGGTACTCGTAGACAAGCATCTTCTCAGGTCCTTCTGCACAACAGCCTAACAGTGTGACCAAATTCTTGTGCTGAATCTTCAATAACAGTTTAACCTCATTAGTGAATTCTCTCACTCCCTGTCTTGAATTTATTGATAGCTTCTTGACAGCTACTTCTTGACCACTTGGCAGCAATCCCTGTAAGAGGTAGGCAAGAGATTCAAAAACAATGTGATAACAATTAACCCCCCAACCCCTAAAAACAAAAATAAAAGAAAATGGAAAAAAATAAAAATAAAAATAAAAATACTTGCACGCAATGTCAAGTACTCTGCATTAATAATCCAAGCTATTCGCTTGAGTGAACAAATGATTAAGAAACCTAATCAACAGGGCATAAAAAAATTTTGTAAAAATAAATAGAAGACCATCCTTCCACACCAATCCAAATCACGCCTTAACATTATAAAATCTCTTATTTATTTTTTTCTTTCTTCTGCTTCAATGCTCCCTATAATAGACTTGTCCTTAGTGAGACTCATAAGTAGGGTGCTTACATCCCATTATATGGAGAAGGAAACTTAGGGAGAGCAAAAAAGTACACTAATATGGACTGTCAAAGCAGACAATATTCATACAGTAAGGGGTGATCATTACAAACATAATGTGTTATGCTACCACATTATTAATCTTCTTGTGAAAGCAATATCTTCTCTCTCTCTCTCTCTCTCTCTCTCTCTCTCTCTCTCGCTGCTGTTCAAAACATAAACAAATTTTATTAATGAAAACCAAAAGATTACAAGGAGAACAAAAAGTCCACCTAGATAACCACCAACACAATGAGATTAAATAAGAACAAGCTAAAGACAAACTGATTTCCAATTTGATTTGATAACAAACAGCAGAATACCAGCAAAATCCTTTGAATTAGAAACCCAAAAAGAAGAAAAATATGAACTCAATTCCACATTCCTACCAATGAATCATCCTTTTTTTCAACTATTTTTGCATTCCTCTCCAACCAAATTACCCAAAATACCGTAAAGACTACACACCTCCAAAGAAAACTTGCCTTTATACCCTCCCCAAAACCCCAAAAGTGGATCTCAAACATCTGGATGGAAGGGCCCATGACCACCCAATACTCACCTACAATCTGAAAAATCCTCTGCCACACCCATCTTGCCACTGAACAATGTAATAAAAGATAGTCTACACTCTCTTCCTCCCCCTTACACATAATACACCATTGCGAGTGCTAATAAATGGCATCGTTTCCAAAGAATGTCCTGTCCAACCCTTTCTTATTCCAATTGGGTAGTTGACGTGTCCCTTACAGGAATGCCTAGCATAAGATAGCAAATTTTAGACTTCATGTTAAAAAGGTATCACCATTTTTATTTATTTATTTATTTTATTTTTTTGGCTAAGGGGTATCACTATTTTTTATGTTTCATTGTTGTCATTCCACAACTCTTCCTTTTCCTAGATTTGGGGCATCTGCATAAAATATAAGATGCAAAAAACTAATATTTGTATAAATATTTTGAATTATGAAGTCTTGCCTAAATATCCAAATACCAATTGACCCAAGCACAATAGAATCCTACAAATTACTATTGCATTATATTCTTAAATTTTTATTTTTTGATGAAGGCTTTAAGTAAGACATTACCAATATATATATTTATGTGTGTGTGTGTGTAATTAAGAATCTAATTTCATAAGAAATGGCCCATCAATGAATAATAATTTGTTACAATTTGAAACATGCACAGGCAAATTCCATTTGAATGCAAAAATGCAAGCAGCAGTCTTCAGATGCCAGGTCAGTACAAGCCCTACAATCTACAGCATTTTATATAATGGTTCTGCATGTACCAAATCATACAAGAGACCGAAACCCATTTCCGTAATTCCGAATAACTTCAGGGCAAATTCCGATACTCCAGCCATTTCACCCAAATGACACCCCCGAAAAACACGAAACAGAGAAAGAATAATGTGATCTTTTTTACAAGTTTCCCAAAAAAAAAAAACAAAGGAAAACCCTCACCAAATTTACGAAACGTACCTTGTAAACGGGACCGAACCCACCGTGACCGAGCTGATTCGACTCGGAGAAAAAATTAGTGGCGATTTGCAGAGTCTGGAGCTCGAAGAACAGATCGAACGACTCGCCGCCGCCTTCAGCGTCTTCGCCGTCGGATCCGGCGGCGGCGCCGCCCTTTAATCTCTTCTCCAAGCAACCGCACAAAACGGAGAGAAAGCCCATGAAGGCATCAAGCGAGCGGTGGAAATAACAAGGCTCTTTATCCAGCTCAATTCACCCAATCGTACGACCTCGTATGGGAGCCAAATAGACAATGGTGTGAACGTAAACAAAGTTCTTGCTTGTGTTCTCTGTGGCTGTGTATCTATAGAGTAAACCAGAGCGGGTTAATCGGGTTGATAGGTACGGCTGTAACGAGTTACCTGGTGGTGGCTCTTGTGGTTGGAGGTTGCTTTCCAAGTGTTTGTATTTTAGTGTATTTTCATTTTATGCTCTCTTTAAGTCTGCTTTTCCATACTAGTCCTGCGTTTTTTCTTTTAACCCTTTAATGTTTTAGCCCTTTTTAATGTATCCTTCCAAAGAAAAAAATGGTTACAATGTCCTCCAAGATAGTTTACACATTTAATAATTATGACCCCCATTAATCACCATAATGCAAGGCACACAAAAGTGTTGTCTCTTGTTTACCTTGGCTGTTAATTGATACAAAATGGGTAGTTGATTCATCTATATTTTAAGTAATTAGCCAGATAGAAGATTTGAATGCTTTTACTGGTCTTTAAAATATATAATAATAATAATAATAAAATATAAAGAAATTTACCTTTGGCCTTAGATCTAATGGCAAAGATCTTGGCGGATCTAGTATATAGAAGATGCATCTGTACATTATGTGTAAAGATCATATGAGAAGACAATCGTTAACCACTATAGTGAAAAAAGAGAGTTAACTATAGTAAAGAAAGCATTAACCTCACCAGATATCTCGAGATCAAATTGAGCTCAAAATGCAACAATTGAAACCCAATGCTTATAAATCAAGAGCTCTTTGCACTTGAAATAACCTACAATCAACAATTGAAGCCTCCTTCAAAGCAAACCCTCTGCCCTACATAAAATTTATCTTTACTTTATTGATTTCTTACTTTACTATACCGCATTGCTTCTTCCTCCTTATCTCCCTTATAATCTTCTCTTTATTTTTCTCATAACTCTCTAGCCTGGAATTGTATCATCTAGACAAGCACCCCTACTCTTCCAACTTCTCCCATTTCTCTATGTAAGTGCACTACTATCAATAACAAAGAACAATATGTTTCTCTTTTTTTTTTTTTTCCTTTTTTTTTTTTTTATTAAGAGGTTCTAAATGTTTTGTACCTGACTAATCCTTTAGGCATGTGCAACCCCATGTCCCACATATCAAATATATATATATATATAAATGTAATTTCAACAGCATATTTTTCATTAGCATATTTTTCAACATTTAATCTCAACTGTCAAAATCCAAGATAAACGGTCGAGATCACCTCAACATTGTGCTGAGCTTTTTTAACTCAGCACTAAATCCGAACTCCAATTTAACTTGTCGACGGTGGACTTGCAAGTAATTTTCTTAGTTCCAGTATATGCGAGTGTGTATATATATATACGTGTAAATTTTATAGGGTCGCGCTATTGCTAGAAACGCTTTTGTTACTTTCTATATTATCCCTTTACTCAAAGGACGAATTGAACCTCTCATATGGCTAGCTATGCATGTCTCTATGATCTAAATTCTAAAATCCCTCTCTTTCTATATTCCACTCTCTCCTTCTTCACTCTCCGGCATCGGATGACGAAGCCCCTTTCTCACTTTCCAACATGGCACACACTCTGTGAGAAATTGGTGAATATTTTGTTAATGGGATGGTTTGCTTTCTAGTGGCAAGTTCTCAGCAGAAATATATATATAGAGAGCAGTAAAGGTGAAAATATGTCAAATCCCATGGGGTTCCTATTTTAAATTTCTTCCATGGATCCATTTCGAGGTCAATTTGAACACCATTAATTCAAGGATATAAAATTTTAATTTTAGCAAAAAAGAAAATCTAGCATAGAAGGTTGAGGCATAATTTGACACACCACAAAGGAATTTTGCTTTAAAGATGGAGAGGGACACACAACACCATCACTAGCCATCCATGGCATTCCAATTTGAATATATATATATATATATAGTGCTTCTGCCACAAAAAGACGACTGTGGCCTTGCCACTATATATTTTTCTTCATGCATGGCCATCTTTTTTGGTTCTTTTAAAGCATTTTTGTTGATTTTTATATTGTCTTGTGATCACAAGCTTCATATCCTATTTCTTTGCCCTCGTACAATTTATTTTTGTCACATGCCAGAGGGTTTGTAGTGCCATTTTGGAAACCGTTGGTTTTCAGATTCCATTTTTCAAAAGTTTTATAAGTTGAAACTCCAGTTGAAATTTATACTATTATATAAAGAGCAGTACGCTGATGTTGCGTGCTTCTCTGGAATTCCCTCACTCTCATTCATTCTTTTTTCCCATTAACTACTTTGTTTTTTTTACTCCACTTTTAACTTGATGTAGCGCTTTCACATTCAAGAAATTAACTAAATTGGAATTCCAAATCAAATTAGGATTCATCAAATTCAAATTTAAATTATCACATATTATTCACTATTTATCTCCAACTATAACTCAAATTCTTATAATTATATGATGTTTGCTAGATTTTACATATATATATATATATATAGAACAACGAATTTTTCACACATTATGCGGATTACTACTCGTATTTGTGTTATAGAAAAAAGTTTAACTACAAGATTTGTTAATGATATCATTCTCAATGGGATTTCTTATTATTTGGTTGCAACTCTCTTTAAATATTAGTGCTATAATGTAAAAGATACCAAAGCAAGTCAGTTTTGGGTATACCTCATCCCAATCTTGTTTAGAATATTTGGGTTGGTGATTTCTTATCTGTAACTTGATTCGGATTCTAGAATATCTGACTAGCTAGGTTTTGCATTTTGATTATTTACTTTCCATGTTTGGCTTGTCATCTAGAATAAGCTTTTAAATTATGGATCGAATATATTATCAATCCCTATTTTTTTCCCTAATTTTTTTTTCTCTTTTTTTTTTTTTAAATACTATTGGTGTATATAGCATGCATTTAAAGAACACACGAATAAAAATTAAATAAATAAATAAATAAAAACAAGCATTAGTTGATATGGCTGTTACCACATTATTAAAGAAAGAAATTAAGGATGAATATTATTCCTTCTAAATTATAT
This sequence comes from Liquidambar formosana, assembly GCA_039720395.1. Lineage (NCBI taxonomy): Eukaryota > Viridiplantae > Streptophyta > Magnoliopsida > Saxifragales > Altingiaceae > Liquidambar > Liquidambar formosana. Next base: position 17,558,770 of record CM077828.1, on the reverse strand, counting down.
GATTCCTAGTTAAGTGGATATAGATATAAGTATATAAATATGGGGAAAAAAATACAAATACAATAAAATTGAGGCACTACCATTAATTTAACACATTTAAATTGCAGGTCAAACCTGCACTGTCCGATTACGAAAAATAGTGCATTCACATGGTCGATACGTGTATGAGGAGATGTTTCTAACAATTTTCCATTACATGATAAACTCTGTTTCTAATTCTTCACGATAAAATCATTTATCACATCAGTCCATAAACAAAACCGAAAAATCAAACCGGTGGACTTAGTAATTTTATTATATTTTAATAAAATAAACACAAGCTTGACCCTCCCGTTTGAGCTAGGATTTGGTACACAATCCACCGTTTGATCGACAATATATTAATCATGTGATTACACGCATCACGATATTATTATAATACCAAATTTTTTCATTGCGCGCTTGGACACCATCCAATATGGAAGAGACCAATATGGAAGAGACCAGGTGTGCACCTTGTCAAACGGGACTCGGGAGCAGTTGAGTCCCTTTGTGGGTCAACTCACCACACAGTGTCCATGCATATGGTAGACTTGTTCACACCAATGCCATACTGGCATATTGCCATGCATTAATCGGTGAAATTGACTAGTTGCAAAATTCAATTGTTTTTTTTTTGGGTAAATTACATTAAGACCCCCTCTAAAATCTGACAATTACAAATAGATCCCCTCACGTTTCTGAAATTACATTAAGACCTCCTCCCTCTAACTTCCATCTATAATCCGTTAAATCACTTCCAATTTTTTTCAAAATACCCTAATTACCCTTATTGGATGACAACTTCCATGTTAAATGCATATAACTCATCAGTCCAACACATTCATCCAATACATTTGATTGATTTATTTATTTATTGATAAACAACTAAAAGATTATATATATATATGTGTGTAAAAGAAAAATGTCAAAAAGCTTAAATTTTTTTCCAACTGATGTGGTAGCCATCAGATTTGCTCATTAGAAACAATTATCTATTTAATTGATGTGTAAAAATTAAAAAAAAAATTGATTTGCCAAGTTGCCACCTCATTTGCCACCTCTATACGTGTATCTCCATTGTAATAATTCGTTTTATTTATTTTTACATATGAGTAATGCTACATAGCTCTTTTTTTTTAACTCAAATCTACTTACTCAAATGAAGTGGCAACTTAGCAAATCAATTTTTTTATTTTTTATTTTGCAAATCAATTTTTTTATTTTTTATTTTGCAAATCAATTAAAAATTTAATTAAATAAATAATTGTTTCTAAACAGCAAATTTGACAGTTGCCACATCAGTTGGAAAAAAAATTTAAATTGTTTTTAACATTTTTCTTATATATATATATATTATTTTTTAGTTGTTTATCAATAATAATTAAAAAATTCAAAAGTATTGGATGAATTATTGGACTGGTGAGTTATACGCATGTAACATGGAAGTTATCATCCACTAAGGATAGTTAGGGTATTTTGAAAAAATTTGAATATGATTTAACGGATTAATGGATGGAAGTTAGAAGAAGGGGTCTCTTTGTAATTTATTTTATAAAGTAAGGAGTGTCAGGTGTAATTTTAAAAACGTGAGGGGTGTATATATAATAGTCAGATTTTAAAGGGGTTCTTATTATAATTTACCCTCTTTTTTTTTTGGGTGATAAAGGAAATTTTCATTTGCTCGACTGAAAAGTTGTTTGTCTACAAAGGACAGATTCAAGTGGCTAAGATTCTTCAATCAAATGAACTAAGTTTACGTCTTTAACAATTTTGTGACCCCACCTTTCGTGGAATTTTGCACCATTGTGTCGTAATCAACTTTCCCACAGCCATCACTGTGGCCCGACCAAATTTGGTCAATGCGGCGACTTAGACTTTTAGTCCTTTTTGTAAAATGAAAAACTTTCCAATCTTCCTTAGAGAGCTCCAAGAGGTGGCATTTTCCCCGGTTTTTAAAATTATTTTTCTCTGTTTTACCTGGTGGGTGGTATTAGGTATGGATTTCAAAACGATGAAAGTCAGGTTATGGGGATTAATCCTCGTATCTATATAAAAAGAAAAAAAAAAAGGATTTTTAAATTATTTAGTTTTTTGCTAAATCAATCTTGAGCTTTAATGATATAAACGTGATATTACCTATGTTTGTTCTGGAGTTTATAATGATGAGTTTCGACTTAAACTCTAGAAAAGATACGTTTGAAATACCTTTTGTTTCCCCTCATCCGTTAAAAAAAAAAAAGAGGAAAAAAGAGAAAATATGCTATTTATATGCCAAATCTTTTTGGTCTCACTTAATCACAGAAACGTGCTCATATTTCCCACCTCCACTTGATTCAAACGGTGCAATTGTTGTTCGAATAGGTTGGGATCAATAGCACTATTCAAGGAGAAAAAACAAAAAACCCAAATTTTGATTGAGGACCATAAGCTTTGGTTTGAAACTTGAAAAAGGTTGAGGGAAAAGAATTTAAAAAAAGCACAAAAACTACTTTAAAAAAAGGGTTTTCTTAACATGTGTTCTAAAGGTATATCTTAAGTTGTAATTAATGACCCCCAATCATTGCATGAGAAATAGTTAAAATACATAAAAAAATGATGAAAGTTGTTTGAAAAAAAGTGAAAATACTTAGAAAAATATGTAAACACATTTCTTCATGCAATGATTAAGTCATTAATTACAACTAACATGTTAAAAAAACCCTTAGAAAAAAAATCAGCATGCTCCTTTGATTTCTTTCATTCTTATGTGATCCAAACAAAATCCCAGTGAAAATCTTAGATATATTATACGGAGTAACTAATTACGAGTTGCTTGCTGTTGTACCATTAATTGAAAGCTATGATCAATAGAGGATGTGGCAATCTTAACGATGTACGATAATTTAAGTAGAAGATTTTTTGGATTAAATTTCTCATGTTCTCTGTGAATTCGTCATTGATATTTAAAAAATTAATTAGATCAGAGATTCGAATACCCCTACTAAAAAAATAAAAAAATAAAAAAAAATCCTACAATCGGAGGCTTTCGAGTTAGGCACACCAAAAGGTTTCAGCCAAAAAGGATGGAGGTGGGAATCAGTGTCATTGTTTAATTAGCAAGGACTGCCGGCTCGAATGAAAAAATAAAAAAATAAAAAGGAAGAAGTAGAAGAAAAATCAAATCAACCTAGGAGACTAGGGAGGTCAGCATCACCTGCATTGTATACATATATGTTTTGATGACTCTGCCAAGACACTCTCTTATTCTCATAGTGGTCAAAAAGAAATTAAAGTTTGACAAGTAATTTTTTTAAAAAATTTATTCAGGGAGAATCAACAAAATGGATGGTAGCTAGCATCATGAGGTGGGAGCTTTTGGGAAAGTCATTCCTTGCTTCGCCTGCAGGAGAGGACAAACAAGAAGATGCTTGGATATGTCCATATCCATATATTTATTGCGTTTCTACGTGCATGCCATTGGATAACAAAAATCATAGTTGGGGTACGTAGGAACTTGGAAGGAAATGGGTTTGATCCAGTCCACTTTCCCAGCGAGACAAGAGGAGAGACCATATGCTATCTTTATCAAAGTACAAAAATTTTCCTCCATTAATTCTAAATGTTAATCTTTTATGCCTTGTTTTTACCTTACATTATGAAATATCAATCAGCCATGCTTTTGTCATTGTTGTTTTTATTTTTTATTTTTTCATAGCAAATGTAGACTGTACCAGACAATTCATTCGTGGTTAATTGAACTGCAAAAACCATAAATTAAAACTTGATTAATTTGACCGTGGAATTTTTTATATAACCTGTTTACATGTAAAACTGTGGTTCTTTCCATTTAAATCTTTTTTTACCATCTATGTTTTTTGTTCATTTTTTATTTGGTTTGGCCGTAAGAAAAAAATGAAAAGCTTGCATGTGTCTACATGACATTACTAGATGTAGGCACACATGCGTTGAACGTGATTATTTTTCAATAATGTGAAATATAAATAAAAGAATAATTTTTAAATAATTAGATATCAATATCGGTTTGGTTAGATTTTTACTTCTAATAAAACTTAAACTGAGTAGTATAACTAATTTGAAAAATTTTAAGCTAGTCACAACTAAATTTAGAATATAATAATTCCCAATAATATATAGTAACACAATATTATATTGATTAACCACAAAACTTCAATTAATAAGTTGAAGGTATTATATATTGGTAATTGATGAGTTCGAGTAAAATAAAATAAAATAAATAAGATATTTGCACAAATCAAAGTAACATTGATGAATTTCGTAAGTATATTATAACCATGAAATGATCATCATATATACATGTTATGGAGAAAAACAATGAATTCAAGCTTACCAAATTCTAACATCTAACGATTGAAAACCAATAAATCTTGTTATTTTTTTGATGGAGAAACATCCATTCACAATGAAAAAACTAAAGAATGACTTTGCATAGAACTCTAATGAAATATAAAAAGAAATGTTTCCTATATAAGTTAACTACAAGAATATAGATGTCTCTTATATAAACTTTACTACAATAGTAGTTGTCATCTATATATTCAAGTACAATAAGATTAAAAGGGTGCAGAAGGACAGTTGTGTATTTAAAATTTAAAATAAGAAAAATGGTGCAAAAGGGTAGTTGTGTATTTAAAATTTAAAACAAGGGCATAAGTCAATCAAAAGTTTTTCTCACATTTAGTTTTTTATATGTAGTATAGATATGTATTACATATTGGCACATGTGCGTTAAATAATATTTAAATAATAAAAGATATATGAAAATTCATGAATTCTCATATATATATATATATATATATAAAATATGAAATTTAATTATTTGTTATTTTTTTGTTAAAAACATAAATCCCATTTGAAAGATATGTTGTCACGCCCCAAAGCCGAAATAAACAAATCTAAGGGCGAGAACTCAAATCCAAATTCCAAAAATAAACCATTCAGAAATCTTTTAATTATCTATAAAGTAACTCCAAAAAAATATAGTTTGAATCACAATGTTAATAGACATCTAATACAAAAATATATAAATAAATCAATCCTCCAAATAAAGCCTAAGTCGACCACGTACGTTGTCTGAAATCCCGAGCACATCGAGTTAACTATCTGTCTATTGATCATTAATCTGAAAAATAATTGTAAGGCTAAGCATAACATACACGAGAATAAATCAAGTCAATTGCATGAATATTTTCAAAAAATCAATTTATAGAAATCACATGCTTTTCCATGAAAATCCATTATAAAGATTTATCAAAAAAAATATTCAGAACCCATCGAAACCATTATTCATATACTTCAGAAATTCATACTAGAGAATAGATCGGAAACTAATTTTTAGAATTTCATATCATAATATAACAAAATAATTATATTTGAACTTTGGCTAATCATACAGATGGCTCAAACAAACTAAGGCAAAGGTCCAAACGGTACTCCTATCAAGAGGAGACTTAAATAGAGTATTGGTACCAAAGATTAATATTAACGTACTCTTATTGATCGAGGCTAGAGCATTGGAACCAAAAGAAACCAAATGCCAATAACTTAACCCATACTCACTAGGATTAGACATCAGACAAGCCAAACCAGAACTCTAAATACATTCAAAATTTAATTATCAAATCAAAGAAATTAACTAAACATATTTTTATAAACCAGTCATTCAAATCAGAGAATTCTTCAAAAAATGAATAAACATATTTTACTTGGCTCATGGAGTAACATTTTCAAACTGATACACAAATCGATTGCATAATACAAATAAAATCATTTATTTCAGAAAATGAGACGGTATGTTATACTCCCACTTACCTCAAGTTGATTCTTCAAATATGATCGAAATAACTTCTAATAATCTACCACTCAAATTGGATCAATATATATGTGTATTGAAAACCTTCATTTTTTTTGCTTCTCAATTGTAAAAGAGAGAACTCTCAAACTCCACATCAGGTACATAGTGGCGTCTCATATATGCACCACATTTTAGATCTACATTTGAATTCTAATCAACTAATAGATATACTCCTTATCTTATACACATACACACAACAAGTCTTACAAATAATTAGTATTTTAGTAAAAGTGAAACACTAACTCTTAAGTCCTTGCTTCACCACACATCCAAATAAAGGAATCCAATGTTTTTAATAAATAAATAGGAAGTTATTATTATCATAGTATTCTAAACCAATTCAAATACCTTTATCTCATGCTAATGCCTTCCAATGTATATAAATATATGTAAGCAATATTATGAAATAAAAAAAATTGAGGTTTACTAATTTGCCACGTATTTATTATTATGATAATCCCACGAAAATGCAGCTAAATAAGCTTATAAAAAAAAAATATGGGGTATTACATATGTACATATATAATATTTTTAATATTTATCCCATTTAGGTCATTAGAATGGACAATTAACACAATAGGTCAAACTTCCTTCCATAAGTAGGAGTCATGGTAGAAATAGGAAATTAGTTTAGAGACATGCATAGTAGTAGAGGTTGTATAAAATTTATGAAGTGGACATCATTATCTTTCTTTCTCTTTATTTTTTTCTTCCTTTTTGTTAGAAAATAAGCATTCTTAATTATCTAAATATGAGAGGGCAAATAAGTATTTAAAATTTAAAATAAAGATGTAACAGTCAATCAAAAGTTTTTCTGAGATACAGACTTTTATAAGTAGTATTAGTATAGATTATCAATCTTGTGTTAGTAATATGCCCTAAATCCAATCATAGAGATGATACTTTAGGGATAATGAACAATCACTATTTCATTGATTACTTATAATAAACAAAGGGCAAGTTAAATATCATGTATATTCGGGTTTGCATGATAAGTCCATAGGATAATTGTGGCAAGATTGATATCTCAAAGAGTTGAGATGTTGAGACTTATTCTTTCTATACATCTATACTACCTATAAAAAGATGAATGTAAAAAAAACTTTTGATTGACTAATATACCCTTATTTTAATTTTTAAATACACAACTACCCACCCTTCTACATCCTTCTACATATATAGAAAATATAGCAATATGGAAACTATAATTCTAAAACACATACCTTAATATATTTTAAAACACATACCTTAATATATAAAACACAAATAGGAATTCAAAGGAAACCCTAAATCAAATACTCCATTTAATACTATACATATCTATCTATACTACCTATAAAAAGATGAATGTAAGAAAAACTTTTGATTGACTAATATACCCTTATTTTAATTTTTAAATACACAACTACCCACCCTTCTGCATATATAGGAAATATAGCAATATGGAAACTATAATTTTAAAACACATACCTTAATATATAAAACACAAATAGGAATTCAAAGGAAACCCTAAATCAAATACTCCATTTAATACTATACATATAATCCTAAAACACGTTGACTTCGTATCTTCCTCTTTATCTCATTCTCTAGCAAATGAGAATGACCTGTTAAAGGCACACCTACTTCCCAGCGTAGTCACAAACCAAATATCCACATCATAGAGACGATACATGGAGACAATACCGAATCTCAAGGGGCTATTGCGTGAGTGTTTTATACTTTTATTATGTATTTCTTGAAATTTTATAAGAATTTATATAATGCTGAATTTGTTTGTGGTTGGGGATGTTTGTTTTCAAAGTTTTTGGGTAGACTAGGAAAACTCTTGAATGTGTTTTGATTGTAACTTGAAAATTGTTGGAATGGGTCATATATGTATATGATATATGATAATTATTATTATTATTTTGCTTGAATTTGGTTGTTAGTGGGAAGGGAGAGGGGAAAAGAAAAAGGAAAAAAATAAAATGAAAATCTCGATCTTCACTCTCTTTTCAATCTCTAAGTGAACAAAAAAAAATGTAGATGATGATACCATATAAAAATAAAATTGAGAATTTTTTTATAGAAAGTGAGAAAAACTATATTATGAGGGATCAATTTCACCTATTAAAAAAATAAATTAAATAATATTTGAAAGCATCAAAAATATAAAATATAGAAAATAAAAATAAAATAATTATGTTTGCTACTTCCCTTTGGAATGCACATCTCAAATTGAGGTAGTAAATTGCCACAACCCACGTAAGGTAGCAAAAGACAAATTTGTTACTTTTTTTTTTTTTTTTTTTTTTTTTGCTACCTCCCTCAAAGATGCTCTTGTATCACATATTAAATTATATTATATCTTTATTACCTATAAAAGTTTAGACTTTAGAAACACTTTTGATTGACCATTACATCTTTATTTTAAATTTTAAATATTTATAAATTTTTTTATTTAAATAATATTCATGTGCAACGCACATGTGCCCATATCTAGTTAATCCTAAAAGGTTCCTAACTGTAGGTTTATCAATTGGGCATTGATGAACCAGATAAAGTTAGCACAGGTTATGTTTACTCAATAAGGAGGATGGCTAGTCTTAAGTCATTTGTGTAGAGACATTAAAGCAAACCTATGGGTGCTTGTTAGAGAACAAGTTCACTGAACGTGACCTAACTTTAGAGCAAGCTATATGGAGTTTTACTACATGTCAAATAGCAGCTCTTAGTTGCAGTGATGTAACTAATCCTTTGACCTGAGGTACCATTGATATCTTGTGTGTGGGTTGTTAGGATTTAATGATACAAGGTGTAGGTTTTGACCATGGACCTACAAATGCATTCATTGGCCCTATTGAGTCATGCATGGAGATATGTGAGTGCACAATATGGGATGCATCACTCTCAGTAAAGAGAGGGAATGCCCTATGTTATCTTCTTGAATATAACTTATTAAAGTCTCTGGCCAGAGCAAGCTAAGGTAACTTAGAAAAGGAGTTTTCTAAGTTCACGATATGAGTTGATATCAAGATAGATTCATATGATTGAGTTAGGGGATTGACAGATCTCTATACCCTATTGACTCAATTGGGGCATTAGTTGATAGAGGGATCGAATTGCATCATAACTGTAATTGAAGGGTTCACTATGTACCTTCACTCTATCTAGGTTACGTCATGACATATTGCTAGGTGTCACTCATGACTAGTAGAAGCCCTGAGAATAATAAAGAATTATTATTCTCGTATAGGGAAATTAGAAAGCGTTCTAATTGAACCCAAATAGAAAGAGTTCTATTGGGGCACCTATAGGTGCCCATTCCTACTACTAGATAGATTGTGAAGCCAAGGGGTCACACACCAATAAGCAAAGGGGTACTCTAGGTTTTGAGAGAGTGGGCAAAAATCTAATTAAAAGTTAATTTGGATGCCTTTTAATAAAGTAATTATTAGAAGGACTAAGGAACAATTTTTGGAGAAATTGTAAAACCCTAATTGGGTTAGGGTTACCCTAGGCCAGTCACTATAAAAGGGAGATTATAAGCATGCTAGCACATGCTCTCCTTCATTATGGCCTCACTTTATATCTCTCATCCCTTGTTCTCTTCTTCTCTTATAATGCATCAATGGAGATTGATTGAAGAAACCTAGGAGCTTTGCTTGGTGTGGATACCTTTGGAGGCCAGACACGTGTGCGGCTCATCATCCTCAACATCATGCGACTAAAAGGCTATCAAAGTGAGTTTTTTATTTTATTAGTTGCTGCATTTTATTGTTGAATCTTACATGAACATGGTTTGATCTTGGTTATTGGAATTGTATCATCAAAATTATTTTGTGTGATTTTTTGCTTCCGCTACTGTTTTAATAACAATTCCTTTCATCTTAGTTAGGTAAAAATGTATTTATATAAGTTATATATATTAACACCATGTATTAGGGGTTGTACCCTGTACATTAGCCTCATATATGGCCAGTAACCCACAAATGCCCTGTGCATTGGTCCTATATACCCAGAAACGTACCCACAAATACACGGGGTACAATCCCAATGCAAGTGCTCTTATATTAGCATGTTCTTACCTTACCACCATAGTTTATATATCTATACTGCCTATAAAAGATTGAATTTCATAAAAACTTTTAAACGACCAATATACCCTTATTTAAAATTAAAAAAAAATACATATCTACCCTTCCTTTAATTGAAATACGTAGTAAACATTCTTATAATTTGATAACAAATTAAAGTTAGATTTTAATTCAAACTCTTAACAAATTAAAGTTAGATTTTGACTCAAATTCTTTTTCCTAGAGCAACTATCAAGTTGCATGATAATATATAGGGTGAATGATTTTTTAGTGCCACCAACTTTAGGGGTAGTGTCAATTTAGTCCACAAACTTCTACTTGTCCCAATTTGGCCTGAGAATTCAGGAATGCTCTTCTCCCTTTTTTATTTATATTTATATTTATTTTCCAAATCATATATAGTTTAGAGGTTTTTTTCCCCTTTTAATCAAATCAGGTTATCATAAAAGAATTCAAAATGAGAGTAGTAGAGTGGGGAAATAGCAGAAAGAGATGAGGATTGGCTATAGCAGCCACCATGGGCAATCCATGAGAACGAAGAAGATGTTTTTTGAAAAAAAAAAATTTTGGTTTTTGTTTTTGTTTTTGTCGTTGGTTTTTTTTTTTTTTTTTTTTTTGTTTAAAACCCTACCACTTGTCTGCCATATCAGCATACATGTGGCTGTTCCATGCCACATCAGCATACACGTGGCCATTCCGTCAAGTTTATTGACAGGCGTCAACCCTTGTCCTACATTGAAACACCAAATTTAATTTAGTTCCCAAATTGGAACAATTAGAAGTTTGTGGACTAAATTGACACTACCCCTAAAGTTGGTGGTACTAAAAAATCATTAACCCTAATATATATGAATATAAACTCTTTAAATATTCTGTTTTATAAAGAAAAAAATTCTGAATATACATCTAAAAAGTTTTTAATCTTTCATTGACAATTTTGATTATTAAAAAAAAAAATGTACTTTTGAAATTTAAACTTTATCTTTTATGAGAAAAATATAAAATCTTTATGTATTTATTATTTTGTATAACTAATATTATTTAAAAATATTCACATGCAACGCATGTGTACTATATCTAGTATATATATAGAAGTTCTTCCAATAGAACATCCCAATCCCATTTCTTCCTTCCCTCAATCAAGACTATTCTTCTGAGACCTTCATCGCTATTGGATATTCTACTACTGCATATATATATATATGGTTATGTTCCCATCAGCACATGTTAATATAAGTTATATCAGTACCATGCATTAGGGGTTGTATCCCTTGCTTTGGTCCAATGTACTTCATATCCCATTAATGCACAAAACTCCCAATGCAGGTGTTTATATAAGTTATATTAGCACGTGCTTACCTGATCATCATCCTCTATATATATATAGAGAGAGAGACACACACACACGAAGACACTAGAAAGTTGCATTACTTGGTCAAATCAAGGAATCGAGGATTAGCTCCTTTTATTGTAATCTTCACTTTTTCAAAGTTATTGCATGTGCAAAACCTTTTAAACTTTATGGACTGGAAATTAGGCTAGCTATTGTAATCTTCTGTACAAAACAATTTGAATCAAAATGGGTCAACGATGACTTGGTTATTATGCGTGTGAATATATATATATATATATATATATATATATATATATATATATCTTCTGTACAAAACAATTTGAATCAAAATGGGGCAACGATGACTTGGTTATTATGCGTGTGAATGTGTATATATATATATATATATATATGGAGAGAGAGAGAGAGAGAGAGAGAGAGAGAGAGAGAGAGAGAGAGTGAGATTAAAAGTCTTTATATAACTTAAATCAGAGATCTTTAACGAGATCAAAAACATATATATATAGTCAAACAATATGGATGATTATTTTAAGGATGTTTTGGAAACTTAGGGAAAGTTATACTTAGTCAAGAGAGGAAAAAAATGAGGGGTTAGTCGAATGCCTATCCATTTTCGTTATCAAGTGACAAAATCAAAGTTGAATTTGGAAGGAGACGGGTTTAATTCATGGTCAAATTACACTTTGGTGAGTGTTTCCCAAAGTAATTTTCCCTTTATTCCTTCCCACTCGGTAAGGCAATATGAACTAGGAGTGTTAATGGTTTTGGTTAAAACCAAGAACCAAACCGAATCAAACCAAACCGATCGGTTTGGTTTGGTTTGGTTTTTTTGTCATTAGGTTTGGTTTTGGTTCTAATTTTAGAAAACCGAACTAAATTGGTTTGGTTTTGGTCTTCATTTTTAAAAGACCAAATCAAACCGAAAACCGAAAAAACAGAAATATATATATATATATATATATATATGATCAAACTTAAAGTTTGTAAATTTCCTATTCTAATAAGGGCATAATAGGAAATAGATTTAAAATAGTATAAAATTCTAAGTTTCTCAGCCTCAGTCTCGTCTCATTTTAAGTTTCTTATTGTTTTTCTTTTTTTAGATTGACATGTATTAAACTAGCTATTAATGTTGTGTGAGATATTGCATACATATGTCAATATATTTCCATTTTGATATAATGTTTAATGTTTTTTTTAGTTGCTAATGTAATGTTTTTATTAAAAATGTTTTTATTTGGAGTTTGGTATATCATTTTTTTCATTTTCAATTATTTGTTGCTACTTGATAGGTTAAAACCGAAACCAAAACCGAACCGAACCAAACCAAAATTTTTTTGTTTGGTTTGGTTTGGTTTTTTTATAATATGGTTTGGTTTTGGTTTGGTAGAAACAAAACCAAAGTATAATGGTTTGGCTTGAAATCTATCCTAAAACCGAACCAAACCGAACCATTAACACCCAACAACAAACCCTAAAGCTGGTTATCGTTATGTAGTGCAAAAATTTTCTTTTAACTCTAATGAGGAAATGGGCCTTCACTTCAATTTGTGTTTCCAAACACCTTACATAAGGACCCTAATTATTTTGGCCTAATGATAACATATGGTTATTAAAGATTACAAAATAGACTAGCCTAGTGGTGAGGGTGGGTGTGGTAAAAGGTAGGAGTAGGATGGGTTAGGGGTTTGAATCCTTCCCATTTTACTCGGGAAAAAGAAAGTGTTTTTACTCTTTTTGCTTTTTTCTTTTGGGCTAAGAGTAAGAGGGGGAAAGGAATGAGAAAGTTATAGGATCATACGTCAACATGATTGAATAGAGATAATGAACTAATACATACATAAGCATATAAGTGATAGATATGTCATATTCTAAAGGCCTAAACAATCTTGCCTATTCGACATGGGACAAGGTCCTAACTTGACGTGGGGTTCTTTTTTCAGGGGGAAGGGTGAAAGTCACCATTTGAATTTAACTCTAGCGAATGACGAAAACAAAAATTAAAAATGAAAGAAAAATCACGAACGCATGCAAGCATGAATTCGACGTGGGACAAGGTCCTAACTTGACGCGGGGTTCTTTTTTCAGGGGGAAAGGTGAAAGTCACCATTTGAATTTTACTCTAGCGAATGACAAAAACAAAAATTAAAAAAGATAGAAAAATCACGAACACATGCAAGCATGAAGCGTTCTTTAGGTATGCCTATTCGACATGGGACAAGGTCCTAACTTGACGTGGGGTTCTTTTTTCAGGGGGAAGGGTGAAAGTCACCATTTGAATTTAACTCTAACTAATGACAAAAACAAAAATTAAAAATGAAAGAAAAATCACGAACGCATGCACAGATGCAAGCATGAAGCATTGTTTAGGTAGGGGCTGCCATGGGCTGAGTTAACCCCCTAACCCAATTGTCATGGGCTCCTTACCTTTAGGCTGGGCTTGACCTGTGGTCTGTCACGCATGGCTTTTGGGCTCTACATGTTCTTTTCCGTCTCAGACCAGGGTTTTAAAACTTAGGCCCAAGATTGGATTGATTTAGGCTTCAGCTAGACTCACTAACGGGCTCAACTAACCCATGCATTTTTTTTTTTTTTTTTTTTTTTTTATCAAGTCAACTAACCCAAGCTGCCCTAAATTGTCAGATTATATTGTCGTAGAACAGTTATATATATATATATATATATATAGGATGATTAGCAGGTAAGCACGTACTGATATAATTTATATCAACACCTGCATTGAGAATAGTATTTTGTGCATTAGTGGGATATGAGGTACATTGAACTAATACAAGAGGTACAACCCCTAAAGCATGATGCTGATATAACTTATATCAATACGTGCTGAAGGGAACATAACTATATATATATATATATATATATATATATAGTTATTTATTTATTTATCAAATTCAAGATTTCAAATAAAGTGAAATCTTCCTATAGGATCCATTTGTGAGTTGTGAATCATTATTTAAATTAAGATATGTGAATTATTATTTTATCACATCATTTAGAATATTGAATTTGAGAAAAAAAATTTAGAGACAAATAGAGCATTCTCCATTATCGCTCGCATACTAAACAAAAGGAGTACATGTCCGAATGCGTGCTTTCCTTCCAAATGAGTGTTTATTTCGCATTGTTGTTATGAGGAGAAAATTACTAAAATGAGAGAGTGATTGTATTAATAGTATGAAGCTAATTGATAAGATATTCCACCCTCAGAATATCCAAATCCATCTGCTCCAAGCTAACCAGGGATTTGCTTTTTGCCCACAGATCTTAGTTACTTCTCTATCTGTAATTGCTCTTGCCAACATATTTTACATACCCATCAACTACACCACCTTCTACTGTTAGCATAGTAGCAAAATTATTAAATTTATCTCAATTTCTTCACCAAACAAATGTCACCCCAAAACTTTCCTGCATATTTTAGTAGTATTATTATGTAATTATTTCAGAATATTCAAGGTATTAAAAATATTCTTTTTATTTCTATTTTCCAACTATCTCAAATTATTCTGAATAATTATGGAATGAGGACACAATTCTTCTATTTCATAACCATTCTTACTAGTTTTAGGAATCTGACTATTGAAGGATATATATAGTTTAATTAGTGATTGTAGAATGATCACCTCAAAAAATAATATGGTTAATTCAATCCAATTGTTTTCTGAGAAGCTAATCAAGTGACTCTCTTTTTTTTGGGAACTTGGGTTTAGTTAAGAAGTAAGTGTGTTTGATAATATAATTGAATATTAAAAATCTTTTGGCTAAGAAGTAATTGTTTCAGAAGCCACAGGACTAACCTAATGGTGAATATTAAAAATCTTTCTATTTTTTTATGCCAAATTTTTCATTATATTTTATCAAGAAAAACCGAATTGTACTCCGTACGTATACCATCTCATATTCTCCCATACTGTATTTTACTAACTATGGTAAAGAGGTTTAGATTCGGAGTTCTTATTATTAACATTGAGCTCAAGCGGACCTCAACCTAATGCAGATCTTGGTTTGAAACAAATTGCGAAACTCAGTTCTATCATGGTAATTTGTTTTCAATTAATTGAAAAGTTCACTGGAACTTGGAAAAAATTTAGCTAAAAATTAGTACAATAAAACCTTGTACACGAAACTAAAACCTTGTCACTAACTATACTCCAAATTATCTGAAACACATTAATTAATAAGGAATGGGAAGAAAAAAAAAAAGGCAAACTACATATTAGTGTTATTAATTATACTCCAAATTTCAATTGTCGTGTACAAACTTTTAATTTGCATAATTTACTATACCTACTTTGCATATGTGTTTCAATGTAAGAAAACACTGAATCGCTGTTTGGTTCCTAATGGAAAAACTCACGTCCACTCCCGTGATAACTAGCTGATGCTGACGTGGCATCCCAGCAGGCCCTATCTTTCTACTGCCATGGATGCTCCCTCTTTCCGCCGATCATTGCTTCTACTTCTTCCTCCATTTTTTATTTTATTTATTTTTATATTTTTTTTTGGCTGCTTGTGTAAATTTTGAAGGGGAAAATTTACAGAGCAAAAGGGGAAAAAAAAAAAAATTGGAGAGAAACAGAGTGAGAGAGAGGGAGACCTCAACGACAGCCACTCCGGCCAACTTTTTTTTTTTTTTTTTTTTTTTTTTTTTTTAAACTTTAATCGAACATTGGAACAGAGCACGGCGGCGAGACCTCAACGACAGCCACCTGCGACGGTAACTCAATGGCAGCCACCTCTCTCTCTCTCAGCCCTATCCCATCACGTGCAGATATGGGAACATTTGCCCCTCGTTGCTACAGTTCTCACCACGGGAAGGATGGAGAGAATGAGATGGGAGGGTAGGAGAGGAAAAAAAAAAAGGAGAAACAAATCAGCGATTTAACGTTGGGTCACGTCGGCTGTGATGTTCGAGCAGCGGCGGAAAAGGGGTTCTCGACAGGCGGATGTGTAGCAGAAGTTCCGACGGCAAATGTAGACTTCGTGGGTTTCGATCAGTGGTGGGATCGGCGGCTGGATCTCGCCGGCAATCTGATAGTGATTCGACAGGAGTGTTAGTGCACTTGGCAAGCAGTGATGCTTGCACAGTAGCGGTGATGCTGCTCGACGGTGGATCTCGCCAGTGGTGATGCTTGCACAATGGCGGTGTGATGGATTCAGGAAGCAAGGGTTGATGCAAGAAACCCAAAAAGGGTATTTGAGGCTACTTCAAATGAAGAACACGAACCCACTAAAAGAGAGCTTTCTCTGTAGGCCACCGACAGGGATATGCTAAAGGGAGAGGGATTGCCCGTGTTGGTTTCTTTGGGTTACAGTAATGGAGAAGGAGAGAGAGTGGACAGCAACGGCCAAGATTGGTCAGTGGAAGGTTCACACATACCATGGTAGACGATCCAGTTCCAATCCAAACGGTGTGGAGGTTAACACAGCGATGGTCAAATGGCCACGGGGATGCCATGTCAGCGTCAACTGACCACTACTTGAGCTTTTTCGTTAGGGACCAAATGGTGGTTCAACGTTTTGCCACGTTAAAACACATATACAAAGTTAGTAGATTAAATTGTATAAATTAAAAGTTAGTATATCACATTAAAATTTAGGGTATAATTAATAACACTAATATATAGTTTACCTTAAAAAATTATTTGAATGGACTTATAAAAATAAGGACATATAGGAAAGGTTTTGCATCCTAATTATAGACTGGATTTGAGAAAACTTTCAATGAATATAGGAGACCAATTAATATCATCTACAGTTAACCATCCACCTGACGTGGCACACACCTTCTTAATGTCATACATAATGACAAAAATGCTCTCTTTTCTTTAACTACCATATATGGCAGGTGATGAAATAGGAATTAGTGATTTTGGTGGGAGCCAGTGAGGTTTAGGAGAAGTCATGAATATAAGACAGGATCAATGGCTGCAGGCCGTCTCAATAGGGTAACAGTTGAAACTGCTACGTTATGCCCTATAGTTCCTAGGCCCCAACCCACGGATTAAAATGCCCTTGAACCAAAGGCCCCTCTTTATAACTTTGTTCTTAGACCACCAGACCTATTTCAAGAAAGCCTCATTTAAAATTTCAGCCTTAAGCAACAATTTGCATTGAGCTGTTATAAATGGTGGCAAAAACTTCCATATAACAAGTATACTAACATTCTTACTCTACTTGATTTTGATTGGCTTGTGATACCATCTAGTCATATCACATATCACGGTTACATAGAAGTTCTATTCCTGAATAACTGCTGACATGAAGTCCACGCGTTCTAATTAAGTAGGTAAGCTAAGAACGAATGGGCAATCTCGTTTTTCGACTCTAATGGAAGTACCAAAATGACTGTTATCGATGTTGTCAGAGCATTTGGACACTTTTTTCCTCTCGTCTTCATTTAGAGGACCCGTACTTGACTTTGATTTTTATTTTCTAATTTTCCCAGTGAGCACTCTACATTTGAGCACTCTATAATACCAAAGCCCAGATGGGAGAAAGGGAGGTAGAATTCAAACAGGAAGCATGCAGAGAAGAGGATCAACAATGAAAGGAAGAGAGAGAGCAATGAGGGAGAAAAGGCTTTATGAAGCATCGCTGAGTGGAAGTGTCGACTCCTTGAATGAGTTGATGAAAGAAGATGGACTCACTCTTGCCCAAGTTTGCAGCACTTGCTTGGACGAGACTCCATTGCACATAGCTGCAATGCTTGGTCACGTAGACTTTGCAACGGCACTTCTAAGTCTTAAGCCGGACTTGGTCGCCGAGTTGAACTCACAGGGGTTTTCACCTCTTCACTTGGCCTCTGTCAATGGCCACGTTGAAATTGTTAGCAATTTGTTATTGGTGAATACTGATATATGTCTCGTCCGCGATGAGGATGGAAGAACCCCTCTCCATCTAGCAGTGATGAAAGGCCGAATTGATGTCATTATTAAGTTGGTTCAGGCCAGGCCAGATGCAGTTCGGTACACATTGGACAGGGGCGAGATCCTCCTGCACTCATGTGTGAAACACAACCGTTTGGGGTCTCTAAAGGTGTTAGTTGAATTAGGAAGAATTAATGATATTATAAATGTTGAAGATGATGATGGCAACAGCATTCTGCATATCGCTACAGCCCTCAAGCAAATGGAGGTAGGTTTTTCATTTCTAAATCTTGTATTTTTCCTTGTAGCAACACTAAAATCACACCTTTTTTTTTTTTTTTTTTTTGGTTTTGGTAAGCAGACTAAAATCACACTTCCTCAATATAACTAGTAATTATCCATTTTGTATGTGGTATAAAAAAATTATTGTAGAGAATCTGGTAATATTGTAGAAAATGAGTTGACAAAATGAGAGCTAACACCCTACCCTCAATGACCCCTCACTTGATCCTACTCAGACAACACCAATAAAAACATGCCTCTACCAACAAAACTCAATTTAGAGACAAAACAAACACACACCTTCAATGCAACCAAGAAAGACAAGACATTGCCGACAGTCAATGGCCTTTTGAATCATTGGGAAAGATCTAATTGCTTGCTTTACTCTTCTTTAATTGTGCAGACCATAAAATATTTGCTCAGTATAAGTGCAGTGAAAGTGAATGCGGTGAATGGAAATGGTTTCACAGCTTTAGATATTATTGAACACACGCCAAGAGATTTGAAAGGCATGGAAATCCGTGAATCTCTTCTAAATGCGAAAGCTTTAAGAACCAGCAACATACCGGCCTCAGCGTGCAACACCAACCAAGGTACAGAAAAATTGAAATTCATTAATAATTGCTTGGTCACAACCAACCCATTAATGAGTTTAAATAGATAACAAGAGATAATAAAATGAAAATAAATAATGATCAAATCATTTAAAGAAGGAAATAAGTCAAAATATTCTTTGATTTTGCTCCATAATATTTTTCCAATCTCCTTCCTTGATATGCTCTCTTTGATTTATTTCCATTTTCTCTATATCTTTTCATTGACAATCTTCTCTTGATTTATTTTCTCAATGCAAGGTATTACAGAAAGTGGCATATCACCGGCTGTAGTACCACCATCAGATGTTTCTAGGACTGTAATGGTAGCACGGTCACCCTCACAAGTAAGCGGCGTAGAGAAGCATGTAAACAAGAATGAAGATTGGTTGGAAAAGAAACGCGATGCTTTGATGGTAACTGCAACCTTGACTGCATCCATGGCTTACCAAGCTGGTCTTAACCCTCCGGGTGGTGTTTGGCAAGACGATATTTATGAAGATCCTAATAACAAGGATGGCAGAATACTTTTCCATGCTGGAACATCCATAATGGCTGCCCAGCGCCCGGGAACGTACTCTATATTCTGGGTTTTGAATACAGTGTCATTTGTTGCTTCTCTAAGCACAATCCTTCTGATTGTGAGTGGGTTACCTCTGAAGCGAAGGATTGTAATGTGGACTCTAATGGCTGCAATGTGGGTGACAATAACATTCATGGCACTCACTTATTTGTGGTCAATGAAAGCCGTTACACCATATGGCACGCATGGAATTACACCATATGGCACATATGGCATTACACCATATGGCATTACACGATCCCATGAAATAGATGGCATTACACCATCATCCCATGAAATAGATGGCATTACACTATTATCCCCTGAAATAGATGGCGTTACTCCTGTAATTGTGATTTCAGTGTACGCATGGTTGGGCTTGATTGGCATTGTTTTCTTAGGGCACACTGTCCGCTTACTTATGTGGTGTGTTTCGAAGTCGCGAAAACTTGGGAAGAACACTCTTTCAAGTAATGTGACTGAGGGTCAAGGTGAAGGCAATGTCTAAAGTCGGGTAAAGCTATTAGAACCCCCTCCAAAGAAAGGTGTAGTGGGATTCAATAATATTAGTCCCTATCTGTTTTCCCCACACCATTGACCTTGGATTATATTTTGGACCCCTCTTTGTGTATTAGTCAGTTAGTAGGTACGTGTTCCTATTTATGCATGTATATATACATAACCAAATAAATTGTGCACATTCCAAATGTATGTATTTATTACTGTGCACACATGTATATGTGTTGAAGTGCGTGTAGAATTATTTTTTATTTATTTATTTTTTTTTTGGGGGAGAAGGGCACACTCGATAGAATTGACCCATACCCCTAGTTCCCCTAATACCAACAAATGGGTATCAATGCTTTTCCATAAGTTTGAATCTAAGATCGCTTACTCAACAAATGAAGAAAATGCCACTAAACTATCATGCCATTAGAGTGTAGAAAGATGTTTATAAGTGTAACTTTTACATATGGCAAAAGAAGCAAAACGACGTAGAAGACAGAAGACAAAAAACTCTATCTTCGAAGAACTAGGTAAAATATAACATCACTATATAAAAAATAAAATGAAAAATAAAATGAAAAATCAATATATTCCATTAGCTTTCAAGCTCAATTTAAAGAGGTTTCTATATTGGTTAATCATAAATAAGAGATATGAACCCCCAATAAAAACGGTGATCCAAAGAATGAAGCTACAAAATTTAGCATGATGAGAATATCTTTGGGACAGCCATGTGAAAGTTCAGAACTAGTCGAGGGCCATATAAACAGACCAATAAGTCTCAGTGCTCCTTGGGATTCCACTATTCCAGGATGTCCAACCATGATGTTTTCATCCTGAACAGATACAGCAAAAGCAATAGAGCTTGTGAAAAACAAATATAAAATTAAATGTTACAACATATACAACAGGGATTATACATGCTCCCACTAACTGCTTTACTAATAACCAAGGGATTTTGAAGCAGTGCAAGACATCACAAGGAAATTGAGTCTTATAACTTTGATTTTTGTAGCATTAATTTGAGGTTACAAGAACATCCACTTAAAATGGAGTTATCAAAAACAATGAATCCATTACCAAAACAATGGTGATTGACACAGCACCATTTAGGTGAAACCTAATGATGATCCTTTTCATGTACAATGATAAATAAAAGCAATACTGATTCATTTCAGAGGATGTGCTCAACAGAATGGATAGATTTTATCTCCATAGATGTTCAAACATCCCTAATATCATTGATTCGATGATTCCAATGAAAATCCTTATAACTGGGCGATGGGCTACAGCATGTCACTGATATGATTTCATATATATTATTTTTGTGTGATTTAAAGACAAAATTGCCAACCAATAAGCTGCAAAAGAAGTATGATCAAAATTGAGAAATTTTAGAATGGTGAAGGCAGTTCTGTGTGGTCAAGGGGCAATCATTAATGTTCATGTCTGATTTTTATTCTGTACTTTTAGGTTAAGACAACAACTAGGGAGCCTTTGGAAACCAGAGAAGTTTTAGATGATTCAAAATTGTTTTCCATAGCACTGTCCATTTGAACTCAAACAGGTTCGTGTAAGATGTAGTCATCACCAAAATCATCGTGCAAATTACACAAGAGAAATGTGCCATGACTTTCTGAATGGCCCTATGACCACCGAAAGGGAAAATAGAAGAGCTCATTTTCAAAAACCTTGAAATCTTAAATTTTTTTTTTTTTTTTTTTTTTTTTTTTCACATGGCATTTGAAATGAATCCACTATTTCTTATGGCCTATAAATAAGCCTATTTAATTTTCTGAGCACTCATTTAAAACAAGATCATTTAAAGATCTCCATAACGAACCTCAAATTTCCCATGAAACGACCCTATTTCTATATAATATATTTTTTATATATCATTTCAGTGATCATGCTGATGATCCCATCCAATGAATTTAACTTCTGCATTCAAATACTAGATGATACTTATTGGAATGATTCATTTCTATAAAACCTCCAAATAGCTGATGTCCAAATGCTGACCAAGTCATGCTTAAAATAATTTTCAGCAAACTAATAAAAGAAAAATGAATGATTAAAGAAGAATGTACCTCAAGACAAGATCACAAGACCAAGGTACATGGCTCCACAAAGAAATAAGAAAGATATTAAGCCCCTGCAAATAGAGTTCATCATAATTAGGGAGCAAAGCATCTTGATATAAATATAGAAATATCAAAGTACCTCTTGTTAGTTCAACAAAGAAGAAAAAAGACTTCCGGTAGAAATCAGCAATTTGGGGATCTTCTCAACACTAAAATGCTCACCAGATAACACCCCAGCCAACACCATTACAAGGGCAAGGACAAACTTCTGCAAACTTCTCAGCATCACTAGAATGAACTCTACGGGATATCAGATCATCATATATATCTGCGGCATTACATGCACATTAATGGAAATTTATAATTCCATAGACTGAAAATTAAATTGAAAAATTAATTTTGTGGGTTGGTTCAAAACTATACCATAAACTGAAAACAGACTGTTCATTACACCTGTAATTTGCCAGAAAAGACGTAAGCAACAATTCTATCATCCAAGTAACTTAAAAATATGCATGATACTGCCAATTACTGAACAATACAGAAAGAGAAATAGCATTTACCAATGAAGAGAATTATGTACCGAAGTATGCGGACTTTTGTTGTTTCTAGCAGAACCCAAATGACACCAAGGAAAATGATAAACCCTGAAGACTAAACACATAAACATCAATCATATCAAAAAAATAAAATAGCATGTGTTATAGGGAGCAAGATTTATCCAGATCATGAAAAAACATACCAATACAAAGTCCTCGAAGCGTCCACTGTTTGATTAACAATAGAAGATATCAAGCAGTAATACAAACAACAGATTTTAATATAGTATGACTGACTACATCCTCAGAACAATAAATAATAATAATAATAATAATAACAAATACTTATACTGAATTTCTTTGTATTTTTTAACACTTAATTAGAATAGAATAAGTTCATGATTTCAAGAATACAGCATATTTGTATTTTATAATCAATTAAGTGTCAACTTCATTTACTTGATGAGCATTCAATTGCAGGGGAAATAGGCATTTCCATGTGGATTCCAAATATCGTTATAAGTAGATTTTAGCAGCCGTACAAGAAATATGGAATACAAATAGGTTTTTGAGGTTCACAACTACTTACATTTTTAGCTACAAAGAGTACAACAAGTAAAGCAACAGCAAAACATCCTGCAGCAATTCTCGCAGTAAGAAGATTTGTTGATGCCAGTATCAAAACCATTCCCCAGAATGATGAACCAAGATCTGGAATGCCACAATTTAAAAAAAAAAATGCATTAATTCCAAATATATATTCAGAATCTCACAAAGAAATAACTTGAATTGATACCAAAGATACTAAATTTAAAACATAAAAAACCATCACGTAGAATCATGGATGGATAAATGAAGTGAATAATGTCACACCCAAGCATGCATTTGGATATTTCTGTTTCACTATTGCTGCATGAAGCTAGAATTGCATTTAGATGAGACCAAAAACAAATCAAGAAACAGGGACTAAAGAAACTACATCCAGCTGGCAAGATCAACCAGTATACACCGCCACGTGTTTGTGTGGTTCCACCTTCATCTGCATGAACCTGGATTCCCTCCACCTGCATATCTAGTATATCAGAACACATAAAATAAAATACAATGCATTAAAAGGTTAGGATATCACTTATCACCAATGCACCTAATGCCTTAGCCCTTGAGCATTGTTTGAATGCACCACCAAAAACATCAATGCTATATCTAGCCAGAACATTGTAAAATTAAGCAAATAGGACAGTAGTAAAAGTTTATCAAATGTTCTCTTTGTATAGATGGGAGGTCTATCATGGAGACAAGTTGTCTCTCCTATGAAATCAGATTTCTTTTTTTTCTTTTTCTTTTTTGGATAAGTCTATGAAATCAGATTGTGATATCAGAACTACAAAATTAGCAATAACATAGCAAGATGAGATTACAATCTAATTGGCAACTGAGCTGGTTCATGATAAAATTGGAAACAGATTGTTTTGTGCCCTAAAGTATAATTAAATTGTTCAATTAACTAAGAATCCAAAGAGTTAATTTCTTAAGAAGCAATTTACAATTTAACAATATTGGCATATGGTGATAGTAAGGTTCATCAACGATTTCATTCTAAGTTAAACTCAATGGAGAAGCATATTCCAATTAATAAAAATAAATTGAAAAGCTTCAATTTTCATGCAGACCCAGATCCTTCCATATGGGATGCCCAAATCCTTCAGGGGTTTGATCTTTGTCTCTAGTCTTGACTTTTGCTCTAAACGGGTGGGAGTAAATTTTTATATAAAGAGGTAACTAGTACACAGTTACTTGTTACACAGATTTACCTAGATAAAGAGGTAACTAGTACACAGATCTACCTAGATACTGGCATGGAATGGGTGAGAACATCATTACATTTTGACCCCTTCCCGATTGAATTTAGGAATACATTCCACCTCATATTAACAATACATGCATGTATCATACCAATATATTTGTGTGTGTGTGTGTGTCTTTTACATACAATCGGGTACACATCCACACTCTGGACCTAAGGGCATTTTAATGTAGCATCTGACGCTGCCGCTCCTATTGTCGCTCTTGCTCCTAACACAAGATCTGGACACTCAGTAAAAGACTAAAGTTCCCCAAATTCAAACTAGTATCAAATGGCATGAACAACCACCAATGAATTCAACAATTTTAGCAGTATGATAAGAGTTAGTCATCTACTAAGAGCGTTTGTCAAAATGAAATGACTTGAGATAAATGGATTCTTAAGGAAAGAGACATAACACTGAAACTTACCTTCTTCCAATGTGAATAGTACAGTCCTGTCCAAGAAAATTATACATGTACATTTCTCTCCAGTCTCCACTTATCTAATTCATATCACATGCAAAACAAGGGAAGTGCACTACATTGATTTACATCATAAGCAATACATTGCATTTTATCCATGGATTCCAATTGTGCTATAAAGTTAACAGAATTATATATGGGGATATTCACACTATCCATTTGTCTCAGAATAAGCATAGTACATAAAGATTCAACACTTATAAAGTCAAGCACTCATGTGTGATACACCAAAACCAGGAATATGCATTTCATATTATCATATATGAAAATTAAAGGAAGAAACAGATTTTCTTACATGGCCACACGTAAGTTTACAAGCAACAGCATGGCTCGCCTCATGAAGAAAAACAGTGATGAGCTTAAATGGTCTAAGAAATATCGTCCTCCAGAGCTACAAGGAACAAACAAAGATTGACACTAATGAAATAGCTTGCATAAAGTACGTCTTGTAAGAATTAACAGACAAACAAATTCCAAAGGATGTAAAGAAGAGAATCTTGAACAAAGTCTTGAAACCCTCTTAATCATCCACAGAATTCCACCACTCAGATTGAATTTTAGAGTGACGTAAGTTCAACCAAAGTCGAACTCAGAACTTCTAAAACCAAGAAAGACTTGAATTGATGTTTGGGTGCTAACTTTTGAAGCTTATAACCCTTCACTTGAAATTTTTTATATTATATATTTATATATACATATTTATTTTTAAGGGATCACATTACTGCGTCCCTGAACCATTTCTTCAAATAGTTATGCCCTTCAATCTAAAAGTCACAAACGCACAATTAAGCTTTTATTTATGTCCAATTTAGACAGAAACATAAAGGGCCACTCAGAAACAAACTCCTTTTTTTTCTTTTTTTTCTTTTTTTTTTTGATGAAGTAAAAATTTATTATAAACAAAAAGCGCAAAAGTGCATATACAAAAACTAAAAACCAGCCCCTGTACACTAGTGGTATACAGATAAGCTAAAGGGCTAGGCTATCCAAAAAAGCTAAACGAGGCAAACGCAAACAAAAATTAGACGTATCGCCCCAAGCAAAAAGAAGGTCAGCAATATGTGCTTCTAAATCTAACACTGTGTTTTCTCTATCATTAAAAGTTCTATTATTACGCTCAGACCAAACAACCCAGAAGATGGCAAGGGGAACAATTTTCCACACCCTTAACGCCTCTTTCTTACTGCTCCTGCTGCGCCAAGAATTCACAGCAGCAATGAAATCCTTCGGCTGTTCGGCATAGCCCACTGCATTCCGAATAAATGCAGAAACAAACTCAACTAAACTAAGAAGACCCATTTGAATTTCTATGTAGTACTGCCATTAGTGTGCCACAAAACCAAACGCATGAATAAACTAAAAAAAAACCCATTTTACATTTCTCTGAAATAATGCCATCAGTATGCCACAAAATCAAATACATGAACATAGAAAGAACCGTCTGTCTTTTGAGCACCAACCCCATCCCCTCAACCCACCCAAAAAAAAAAGATTTTGATAAATGGAGCACGTCCCCTGCCCTTCCACCCATCTCAAACCAGTTGAAAAAAATGAAAAAATAAATAGGCAATTTTATCTACCCTTGATTATAAAGAGGTGTCTCATTAATCAAATACAAGTGGGTGTTCAAATTGCTGGTGAAGATTTGATGAAGAAGAGAAGCAACCCATGAAAGTGAAAGAGAAGAAGAAGAAGAAGAAGGAAAACATACCGCGAGGATGACTACAGTGCAGATGGATATAGTGGTCAGAAACACCACCTGATCATGATTGCAGCAATTCTTGAGCTCCCAATTGAGCATCTCTCTTTAATTTATGACCCTACTTTAAATGGCTAGTTTAATTACTAGCTTTTGTTGCTGGGATCTAGAGTGAGATTTTGAGAGAGAGATCCTCTCTCTCCTCTCTGTCTCTCTCTCCCTTACGGGTTGGAAGTCAGTAGTGATGGAGACACTGAGCCAATGAACAGTAGGAGTTGACTCACTTGACTACGGAGTCTAGGGGGAAAGTACAAACCACAAAGTCTGGCCTAAAATAACTTTTTAAGGAAACTTACAGATGGATTCGATTATGGATAAATAATTACATATCAATATATCATAGTAAATTACATTAAGTTAGAAGTCATATATTAGAGAATTGGTAATCATTTGTATTGATATATAATTATTTACCTTAACCGGACCAATCATTTTACCAGAAAAAGACAAGGGGTGGACGGTGGTTATAATAATGTTTTTGCAGAGTAGATTACTAGATTAGAGTACCATATCGCCTTCCTTTTCTCACATCCGTTCAGAATCAATTGTAAATTGTATAAAATTGATATTAGTAGGATAGATTTAGAATTCTATTTCACCTATATGGAATAAAATAGATAGAAATATAGTTCAATTTTATCCTATTCATTCTATTGTTTGGAACTAATTTATAAATGTATACAATTACGATATCTTTCCTATATTATCCTTGATGTCATATAACTTTTTTTTTTTCATTTTTTTATTTTATTTTAGTGAGTGGGAACTTGTTTGTACACTTATCTAGTTAGTTGTTAGCTATATTATCTAAGACAAGATTAAAAAAATTTTATAATTTTATTTTGACTTCTAGTGTCATCCTTTGTCTTTAAAAAAAATTTTAAAAATTAAAACTATTTATTTAATTATTCAATAATTAAAAGATTAAAAAAGAGCAAAACAGTTGTATTATGTTTCTGAATTGAAGAAGAAAAATTATTCAACCTATACACATTATGGGAATTATTGATGACTAAATACATAACATGTGTTGGCTTCAATCATGTCAAATTCCCTGAAAATATAAGTGATTGATTTCTTGTCTATACCCATTAAAAGTGGGGGAAAAAAATTGGGGACCATTTCATTGTACAGCCAAATAAGGCTTACAAATTAAAAATTCAACCCCAAATGTTTTGACATTTGTACAATATAATTATAGATTCAAAAAGGTAGAATTGATTACATTTATAGCACGGGTCTAAATAGTCCGTGGTTTCTTCCTCGTGTGAGAGTAGGAAGCATGTCATTAGTATTTGATTGTTTAACATTTTTCCATTTAGTATAGGGAAAGAATTGAACTCAAACTTGTGTATGTCAAAATGCTTAGAAAGCAATGATTTGTCAACGGGTTTGTAGCTCCAATGGCTAGTCTTACCCTTAAGGGGAGTGTTTGGTCAAGATTGTAATTTCAACTTCCCTCAAGTGAGTGTGTCAAAAAAAATAAAAAAGGGCCATGAGATAGGGAATATGTTACCAAAAATAAATAAATAAATAATAGAAGGCAATGATTTTATGGACATGGATCTATAGTAAGAAACCATAGATGATCATCGAATAGTGACAAAAATGCTACCATGAATCATTTTAAGAGTTTGTAACACTTTTTTCTTAAAGGTAATATGATTTAAAAATTCATTACATCAATTTATAAATGGATTGTTATAAGTTCAAGTTTTGAGATACCCTTAATGGTTAGGGGTATTCTGAAACCCCAAAAATAAAATAAAAAATAAAAAATCATAGCTATCTTAAAATTTGAATTTACAATCTTTACTCATATAAAAAAGAAAAATACCACTAAACTACAAGGTCATTAATAGATTCCTAACACTTAAGTATTACATGAGATGCAGTTGAATAAGATCCTCATCTTACTAAAGAGATAATATTTATTTTTTAAACAAAAAAAGGGGGGAAAAGGAGAAAAAAAATGTAGACAACAGGCGTCTATGATGAGAAGCGGAGTGGATTACTTTTGTCTAGTAACAAGATTAAAGGGTACAAGGACCCGAATCTATGAAGAATACTAAAATATTTTCATCGAAAAATTAATAACTAAAATAATATTTTATTCATCTAAAGTAATCTTCCGTAGTCTATGGGGTATCGACATTTATTTTTTATTTTTTATTTTTTTGACTCTACTCTTGTGTTGGTGGCAATTGGCGGACTCTTGTCTAGTGGTTAAACTATTTTCACAAGAATAAAATAGGGAAACTTGCACAATCGGGCTACCAAAACAGAATAATTTTAAAATGGGCCAATTATTTTAAAAATAACTAAATAATATACCAACTGACAAATGTTTTAATTAGTTAATTAAAACCTTGCAAGTTACTGTTCAGAATGAAAAACTCATCGAGTGAGTCTTTTTTTTATTTGGTACATTGAGAAAGGTTTGAACCTCTAACTTATCCTATTTTTATCATTTTTTTCATATTTCCTCACTATTACATCAGCACTAGGGGCTTCACCAAGTCTTTCATATAACTGTGACACGGCCACATGGTGTCTCGGACCAATAGGAGTGTAATAAAGTAGGATTGTAAGATTAAAAAATACTTTAATAATTTCACTTTATTCTACTCTCATTGGTTCGTGATACCACATTAATTATATCATAATTACACATAAATTTTTCTCTAAACTCACCCTTGCTCAAGTTTGACCCATCCAAATTACAGCCAAATTGTTACCATTTAGTTTATCTTTTTCCATAGGAGAATATTCTTCATATTACTAATTAGTTATTTTTATGGAAAGAATCTAATGGTCTCTTGTACTAAACCCCACCACATGTGAGATTCCCTTCACAGGAATTATAAATAGAGCATATGAAAAAACTTTTCCAAAAAATGGATTTCTTTTTATTAGTTTACTGAAGCAAGTACAAGTTTTAGATAGCACCCAAAAAAAAAAAAAATAAATTTACAGATACATTATTGTGATCTTGAATTTCATGTGGCCCAAAAAAAATTAATAAATAAAATAAAATAAAAGATTCATAATTGGGTGTAAATGGGGAATAAATACTGTCTGGTGTCAGGTGTCTTAATTGCGCAACTTTGATTTCAAAAAACCCAAGTCTGCTTCAGGGAATTAATTAATCGATAACGCAAACTCAATCTTCTCATATGCTTCTTTCCCAATTCATATATAGTTCTTAAGTTATTGGTCCATTAGTTCAGGCTGTTTTGCTTATTTTAATTTTAATTTTTAAGTAATATGTTCGTAATTTAATATCTCCATAGTAATCTTAACGATATAATTTGAAGTCTAGGTGATTGAAATGATTTGGAAGGCTGAGAATAAATTGGATTTTGAAGAGGTGTCTTCAAAACTTGCTGAAGAACTCTGGGCCATTAGAATTGGCTAGACATTGACACACACAGTAAGGCATCTTCATATTCTAGTAACTCTAATACAGCAAATAGTCACACACACACATCATGAAACATCTTTATATTCTAGTAACTCTAATACAGAAAATGATTATATTGCAAAACAAAATAGAAAAATGAATTATACTTTATAAACATAGAATTTTTTTTTTTTTTTGATGAAGAAAAAAATAAATAAAATTTCTACATTTATAAAATATAATTCATTTGTCTAAAGAAAATTGCTTTACAAAGGATAAATGGAGATGGTTAAAATTTACAGAATATAAATGGAGGTCATCTACCTTCATCAATGGAAGAAACAGAGATAGAATTTCTAGAATAGTCCTCAACAAAACTGCTTCCTACAGAAGCCTTGGTAGCACCAGAGTAGGTACTAGTGGTAGCATTAGTGTTAGTGAGAGTGGAACTAGCGGTAGTTGTCCAACATCCTCCACGACCTTGAATTCCAGGTTTTCCTGGTTTGGGCAAAGTAAATGAGTCACTTGAAAGCATGAGATGAACAGCATTCATGTCGGGCCTTTCTGAGACGCTCGCTTGACAACATAACAACCCTAGCTGAATGCACATTGCCGCCTCATCCGGATTGCACTTTGCAAGACTTGGGTCAACTAATTCCAAAGCCGTGCGTTCTTGATAGAGCTTCCAAGTCTGCAGAAGTAAATGATCAAATGAAGAGATGCAGAGCAAATGACTCATCACAATCTTTCCGGTCATCAAATTTTGCAGACCAGGTTACTTGAAGATTAAGATTGTTGAATTAACTAAAAGTCATTGCAAATTCATTGCATGGTCATGAATTCAGAATTATTAGCCACTGAGAATAGTCCACATTAAAAAAAAATTGTTAATAAACATTAGAAGATGCTACAACATTTCTGGTAAATAGAAGAAGAGTTCAAGGATCTTTTTAAAGGAATCAGCAGCAGAATGAAGCATAATGATGGGGAGGTGCTCTTTACAGTTTTGTTGCTCTTTACAGGGTTTCTTATTCAATTACTCTGGAAACGTTCCAGTTTTCGTTTCTTAATTTGAGTGTAGTGGGTTTAGGAGGTGCCCTTTCTCCCTGAATTCATTTATTAATAAAACTCACCATTTATAAAAACAATATCTATTACAGCTAACTTGTGCAAGAATTGTGGCGGAACTTCTCTAAACAACTTACGTAGCTTAAGAGATCAACCTTTTCTCCACCAAGTTGACTATCATGATTCTTTCTCCCACTCACTATTTCCAACACCAAAATTCCAAAACTGAACACATCTGTCTTCACTGACAAATATCCACGCATTGCGTACTCAGGAGCCATGTAACCACTGCACATTTAACAAAAGAACTTGGTTATTTTCATCAACAAATAAAATTCCAAGAAGAGAATTTGAAGCAACATGAGATCAAGATCACTATGTCATAAAACAACTATATGAGAATAATGACTATGTCTTAAAACAATTATTTAAGAATAAAATACAAAGAGTAAACTGAAGAAATTACTCACTGAGTCCCAGAAATCCTAAATGTGTTTAGATGGGTGTCTTCGCCAGGAAAAAGCCTAGCCAAGCCAAAATCTGATATCTTTGGATTTAACTGCGCATCTAACAATATATTACTGGCTTTAATGTCTCTATGAATAATCCTTTCAGGAGCCTCTTCATGCAGATACAGAAGGCCCCTTGCCACACCCGTAATTATTTGATATCGTTTCTGCCAGTCCAATGATCCAGACTTTTTTATATCTGAAAAATGGGACAACCTCAACAATCACTTCTAGTTTTACTACCAACTAGATGTTCCGGTTACATAATTCAGTTAGCCACGTATTAATATTAAGTAGGAATGGGTACCTTCACGAAAAAGGAAGTAGTCAAGGCTCTTGTTTGGTAGGTACTCGTAGACAAGCATCTTCTCAGGTCCTTCTGCACAACAGCCTAACGGTGTGACCAAATTCTTGTGCTGAATCTTCAATAATAACAGTTTAACCTCATTAGTGAATTCTCTCACTCCCTGTCTTGAATTTATTGATAGCTTCTTGACAGCTACTTCTTGACCACTTGGCAGCAATCCCTGTAAGAGGTAGGCATGAGATTCAAAAACAATGTGATAACAATTAACCCCCCAACCCCTAAAAACAAAAATAAAAGAAAATGGAAAAAAAATAAAAATAAAAATACTTGCATGCAATGTCAAGTACTCTGCATTAATAATCCAAGCTATTCGCTTGAGTAAACAAATGATTAAGAAACCTAATCAACAGGGTATAAAAAAGGTTTGTAAAAATAAATAGAAGACCATCCTTCCACACCAATCCAAATCACGCCTTAACATTATAAAATCTCTTATTTATTTTTTTCTTTCTTCTGCTTCAATGCTCCCTATAATAGACTCGTCCTTAGTGAGACTCATAAGTAGGGTGCTTACATCCCATTATATGGAGAAGGAAACTTAGGGAGAGCAAAAAAGTACACTAATATGGACTGTCAAAGCAGACAATATTCATACAGTAAGGGGTGATCATTACAAACATAATGAATCATCTTTTTTTTCAACTATTTTTGCATTTCTCTCCAACCAAATTACCCAAAATACCGTAAAGACTACACACCTCCAAAGAAAACTTGCCTTTATACCCTCCCCAAAACCCCAAAAGTGGATCTCAAACATCTGGATGGAAGGGCCCATGACCACCCAATACTCACCTACAATCTGAAAAATCCTCTGCCACACCCATCTTGCCACTGAACAATGTAATAAAAGATAGTCTACACTCTCTTCCTCCCCCTTACACATAATACACCATTGCGAGTGGTAATAAATGGCATCGTTTCCAAAGAATGTCCTGTCCAACCCTTTCTTATTCCAATTGGGTAGTTGACGTGTCCCTTACAGGAATGCCTAGCATAAGACAGCAAATTTTAGACTTCATGTTAAAAAGGTATCACCATTTTTATTTATTTATTTATTTATTTATTTTATTTTTTTGGCTAAGGGGTATCACTATTTTTTATGTTTCATTGTTGTCATTCCACAACTCTTCCTTTTCCTAGATTTGGGGCATCTGCATAAAATATAAGATGCAAAAAACTAATATTTGTATAAATATTTTGAATTATAAAGTCTTGCCTAAATATCCAAATACCAATTGACCCAAGCACAATAGAATCCTACAAATTACTATTGCATTATATTCTTAAATTTTTATTTTTTGATGAAGGCTTTAAGTAAGACATTACCAATATATATATTTATGTGTGTGTGTGTGTGATTAAGAATCTAATTTCATAAGAAATGGCCCATCAATGAATAATAATTTGTTACAATTTGAAACAAAAATGCAAGCAGCAGTCTTCAGAGGCCAGGTCAGTACAAGCCCTACAATCTACAGCATTTTATATAATGGTTCTGCATGTACCAAATCATACAAGAGACCGAAACCCATTTCCGTAATTCCGAATAACTTCAGGGCAAATTCCGATACTCCAGCCATTTCACCCAAATGACACCCCCCGAAAAACACGAAACAGAGAAAGAATAATGTGATCTTTTTTACAAGTTTCCCACAAAAAAAAAAAAAAAAAAAGAAAAGAAAGGAAAACCCTCACCAAATTTGCGAAACGTACCTTGTAAACGGGACCGAACCCACCGTGACCGAGCTGATTCGACTCGGAGAAAAAATTAGTGGCGATTTGCAGAGTCTGGAGCTCGAAGAACAGATCGAACGACTCGCCGCCGCCTTCAGCGTCTTCGCCGTCGGATCCGGCGGCGGCGGCGCCCTTTAATCTCTTCTCCAAGCAACCGCACAAAACGGAGAGAAAGCCCATGAAGGCATCAAGCGAGCGGTGGAAATATCAAGGCTCTTTATCTAGCTCAATTCACCCAATCGTACGACCTCGTATGGGAGCCAAATAGACAGTGGTGTGAACGTAAACAAAGTTCTTGCTTGTGTTCTCTGTGGCTGTGTATCTATAGAGTAAACCAGAGCGGGTTAATCGGGTTGATAGGTTCGGCTGTAACGAGTTACCTGGTGGTTGCTCTTGTGGTTGGAGGTTGCTTTCCAAGTGTTTGTATTTTAGTGTATTTTCATTTTATGCTCTCTTTAAGTCTGCTTTTCCATACTAGTCCTGCGTTTTTTCTTTTAACCCTTTAATGTTTTAGCCCTTTTTAATGGATCCTCCCAAAGAAAAAAATGGTTACAATGTCTTCCAAGATAGTTTACACATTTAATAATTATGACCCCCATTAATCACCATAATGCAAGGCACACAAAAGTGTTGTCTCTTGTTTACCTTGGTTGTTAATTGATATAAAATGGGTAGTTGATTCATCTATATTTTAAGTAATTAGCCAAATCGAAGATTTGAATGCTTTTACTGGTCTTTAAAAAATATAATAATAATAATAATAAAATATAAAGAAATTTACCTTTGGCCTTAGATCTAATGGCAAAGATCTTGGCGGATCTAGTATATAGAAGATGCATTTGTACATTATGTGTAAAGATCATATGGGAAGACAATCATTAACCACTATAGTGAAAAAAGAGAGTTAACTATAGTAAAGAAAGCATTAACCTCACCAGATATCTCGAGATCAAATTGAGCTCAAAATGCAACAATTGAAACCCAATGCTTATAAATCAAGAGCTCTTTGCACTTGAAATGACCTACAATCAACAATTGAAGCCTCCTTCAAAGCAAACCCTCTGCCCTACATAAAATTTATCTTTACTTTATTGATTTCTTACTTTACTATACCACATTGCTTCTTCCTCCTTATCTCCCTTATAATCTTCTCTTTATTTTTCTCATAACTCTCTAGCCTGGAATTGTATCATCTAGACAAGCACCCCTACTCTTCCAACTTCTCCCATTTCTCTATGTAAGTGCACTACTATCAATAACAATGAACAATATGTTTCTCTTTTTTTTCTTTTTCCTTTTTTATTTTTTTTAATCAAGAGGTTCTAAATACTTTGTACCTAACTAATCCCTTAGGCATGTGCAACCCCATGTCCCACATATCAAATATATATATATATATATAAATGTAATTTCAACAGCATATTTTTCATTAGCATATTTTTCAACATTTAATCTCAACTGTCAAAATCCAAGATAAACGGTCGAGATCACCTCAACATTGTGCTGAGCTTTTTTAACTCAGCACTGAATCCGAACTCCAATTTAACTTGTCGACGGTGGACTTGCAAGTAATTTTCTTAGTTCCAGTATATGCGAGTGTGTATATATATATACTTGTAAATTTTATAGGGTCGCGCTATTGCTAGAAACGCTTTTGTTACTTTCTATATTATCCCTTTACTCAAAGGACGAATTGAACCTCTCATATAGCTAGCTATGCATGTCTCTATGATCTAAATTCTAAAATCCCTCTCTTTCTATATTCCACTCTCTCCTCCTTCACTCTCCGGCATCGGATGACGAAGCCCCTTTCTCACTTTCCAACATGGCACACACTGTGAGAGAAATTGGTGAATATTTTGTTAATGGGATGGTTTGCTTTCTAGTGGCAAGTTCTCAGCATAAATATATATATATATATATAGCAGTAAAGGTGAAAATATGTCAAATCCCATGGGGTTCCTATTTTAAATTTCTTCCATGGATCCATTTCGAGGTCAATTTGAACACCATTAATTCAAGGATATAAAATTTTAATTTTAGCTAAAAAGAAAATCTAGCATAGAAGGTTGAAGCATAATTTGACACACCACAAAGGAATTTTGCTTTAAAGATGGAGAGGGACACACAACACCATCACTAGCCATCCATGGCATTCCAATTTGAATATATATATATATATATATATATATATATATATATAGTGCTTCTGCCACAAAAAGACGACTGTGGCCTTGCCACTATATATTTTTCTTCATGCATGGCCATCTTTTTTGGTTCTTTTAAAGCATTTTTGTTGATTTTTATATTGTCTTGTGATCACAAGCTTCATATCCTATTTCTTTGCCCTTGCACAATTTATTTTTGTCACATGCCAGAGGGTTTGTAGTGCCATTTTGGAAACCGTTGGTTTTCAGATTCCATTTTTCAAAAGTTTTATAAGTTGAAACTCCAGTTGAAATCTATACTATTATATAAACAGCAGTACGCTGATGTTGCGTGCTTCTTTGGAATTCCCTCGCTCTCATTCATTCTTTTTTCCCATTAACTATTTTTTTTTACCCCACTTTTAACTTGATGTAGCACTTTCACATTCAAGAAATTAACTAAATTAGAATTCCAAATCAAATTAGGATTCATCAAATTCAAATTAAATTATCACATATTATTCACTATTTATCTCCAACTATAACTCAAATTCTTATAATTATATGATGTTTGCTAGATTATATATATATATATATATATATACATACAAATAGAACAACGAATTTTTCACACATTATGCGGATTACTACTCGTTTTTGTGTTATAGAAAAAAGTTTAACTACAAGATTTGTTAATGATATCATTCTCAATGGGATTTCTTATTATTTGGTTGCAACTCTCTTTAAATATTAGTGCTATAATGTAAAAGATACCAAAGCAAGTCAGTTTTGAGTATACCTCGTCCCAATCTTGTTTAGAATATTTGGGTTGGTGATTTTTTATCTGTAACTTGATTCGGATTCTAGAATATCTGACTAGCTAGGTTTTGCATTTTGATTATTTACTTTCCATGTTTGGCTTGTCATCTAGAATAGGCTTTTAAATTATGGATCAAGTATATTATCAATCCCTATTTTTTTCCCTAATTTTTTTTCTCTTTTTTTTTTTTTAAATAACTATTGGTGTAGCATGCATTTAAAGAACACACGAATAAAAAATAAATAAATAAATAAAAACAAGCATTAGTTGATATGGCTGTTACCACATTATTAAAGAAAGAAATTAAGGATGAATATTATTCCTTCTAAATTATATGATTCCTAGTTAAGTGGATATAGACATAAGTATATAAATGTGGGGAAAAAATACAAATACAATAAAATTGAGGCACTACCATTAATTTAACACATTTAAATTGCAGGTCAAACCTGCACTGTCTGATTACGAAAAATATTACATTCACATGGTCGATAAATGTATGAGAAGATGTTTCTAACAATTTTCCATTACACGATGAGCTCCTGTTTCTAATTCTTCACAATAAAATCATTTATCACATCAGTCCATAAACAAAACCGAAAAATCAAACCGGTGGACTTAGTAATTTTATTATATTTTAATAAAATAAACATAAGCTTGACTCTCCCGTTTGAGCTAGGATTTGGTACACAATCCATCGTTTGATCGACAATATATTAATCATGTGATTACACGCATTACGATGTTATTATAATACCAAATTTTTTCATTACGCGCTTGGATACCATCCAATATCGAAGAGACCAGGTGTGCACCTTGTCAAACGGGACTCGGGAGCAGTTAATTCCCTTTGTGGGTCAACTCACCACACAGTGTCCATGCATATAGTAGACTTGTTCACACCAATGCCATACTGGCATATTGCCATGCATTAATCGGTGAAATTGACTAGTTGCGTAATTCAATTGTTTTAGTTTTTTGGGTGATAAAGGAAATTTTCATTTGCTGGACTGAAAAGTTGGTTGTCTACAAAGGACAGATTCAAGTGGCTAAGATTCTTCAATCAAATGAACTAAGTTTACGTCTTTAACAATTTTGTGACCCCACCTTTCGTGGAATTTTGCACCATTGTGTCGTAATCAACTTTCCCACAGCCATCACTGTGGCCCGACCAAATTTGGTCAATGCGGCGACTTAGACTTTTAGTCCTTTTTGTAAAATGAAAAACTTTCCAATCCTCCTTAGAGGGCTCCAGAGGTGGCATTTTCCCCGGTTTTCAAAATTATTTTTCTCTCTGTTTTACCTGTTCGGTGGTATTAGGTATGGATTTCGAAACGATGAAAGACAGGTTATGGGGATTAATCCTCGTATCTATATAAAAAAGAAAAAGAAAAAAATTTTAAATTATTTAGTTTTTTGCTAAATCAATCTTGAGCTTTAATGATGTAAACTTGACATTACCCATGTTTGTTCTAGAGTTTATAACGATGAGTTTCGACTTAAACTCCAAAAAAGATATGTTTGAAATACCTTTTGTTTCGCTTCACCCCTAAAAAAAAAAGAGGAAAAAAGAGAAAATATGCTATATATATGCCAAATCTTTTAGGTCTCACTCAATCACAAAAACATGCTCATATTTCTAACCTCCACTTGATTCAAACGGTGCAATTGTTGTTCGAATAAGTTGGGATCAATAGCACTATTCAGGGAGAAAAAACAAAAAACCCAAATTTTGATTGTGGACCATAAGCTTTGGTTTGAAACTTGAAAAAGGTTGAGGGAAAAGAATTTAAAAAAAGCACAAAAACTACTTTAAAAAAAGGGTTTTCTTAACATGTGTTCTAAAGGTATATCTCAAGTTGCAATTAATGACTCCCAATCATTGCATGAGAAATAGTTAAAATACATTAAAAAATGATGAAAGTTGTTTGAAAAAAATGTGAAAATACTTAGAAAAATATGTAAACACATTTCTTCAAGCAATGATTGAGTCATTAATTACAACTAACATGTTAAAAAAACCCCTTAGAAAAAAAATCAGCATGCTCTATTGATTTCTTTCATTCTTATGTGATCCAAACAAAACCCTAGTGAAAATCTTAGATATATTATACGGAGTAACTAATTACGAGTTGCTTGCTGTTGTACCATTGAAAGCCATGATCAATAGAGGATGTGGCAATCTTAACGATGTACAATACTTTAAGTAGAAGATTTTTTGGATTAAATTTCTCATGTTCTCTTTGAATTCGTCATTGATATTTAAAAAATTAATTAGATCAGAGATTTGAATACCCCTACTAAAAAAATAAAAAATAAAAAAAAAATCCTACAATTGGAGGCTTTCGAGTTAGGCACACCAAGGGTGCATTTGGTTTGGGGTTACCATGCCTAGGAATGGCTTTTTATTCCTCTTTCCACTGTTTGGGACAAACCCATTCCCAGAAATGGTTGATGCCCGCCACCCTCATATTCCCATCAGGACTGGGCATCTGAAAACCAATGGAGGGGTGGGTTTGCATTTGTGATGCCGGGAATGATATTTAGTATAAATAAAATGACGAGCGTGCCCTCCCCTCTTACAAACAACATTTTCTTATTCCTTCCATATCCCTTCTCCCAATCTCCCGAAACGCAATCAGCAATTGCCCCTCCATGGCACACCGCCTCATGGTAGAACACCAACCCACAAACACCCACAATCGTCGGCGAGGAAGAGTAGATCGACGGCCATAGTGGGGCCACAACTACAACAACTTCGCCGACGAGGGAGAGCAGATCGATAGCCATAACGGGGGTTTGAATCCAGCGTATTTTCCTCAATATTTTGTTGGAAATTACTGAGGTGAGGGATGCGTATTTCACCGGAGAAGAAGACGACGATGGTGAGGGGTGATTCCGAAGCGATCGACAACGGCGATTCCGAAGTGATCTTCGCTAGTTCTTCTCCTTCTTTGCCTTCTCTTGCATTTGCACTCTTTTTCTTTCTGTAGATTTTACAAGAGGTTGGAGCAAGAAGAAGAAAAGGCGAGAAGAAGGTGCGAGAAGAAGGCGGCAGTGATGGTGGTAATGGCAGCGATGGCGTCGGAGGAGGTGAGAGAGAAAGAGAGTGAGGGAGAGAGAAACAAAGAAGAAAAAAAGAAAAAAAGAGGAGAGAGGGTAGTGTACTAGTGTGACTGTGTGAGAAAAAACACAAAGAAGGAAAAAGAAAAAAAAAAAAAAAAGAAAAGAAAGAGAGAACGAGAGTGAGGGTAGTGTGACTGTGTGATAGAAAGAAATAGAGAAGAAAAAAAGAAAAAAGGAGAAGGACAATGAGGGTATTATAGGAATTTTATCCAAATAGGAATCATATTCCTGACCAACCAAACATAGGATTTGGGAATGTTTAAAAGATTCCCAATATCCATTCCAACCAACCAAACGTGGGGATAGGTAATATTCATCACATTCCCATTCCCAAATAATATCTCATTTCCTGGCATCACATTTACTTTCCCCGAACCAAACGCACCCCAAAACGTTTTAGCCAAAAAGGATGGAGGTGGGAATCAGTGTCATTGTTTAATTAGCAATGACTGCCGGCTCGAATGAAAATATCAAAAAATAAAAAGGAAGAAGTAGAAGAAAAATCAAATCAATCTACGAGACTAGGGAGGTCAGCATCACCTGCATTGTATACATATATGTTTTGATGACTCTGCCAAGACACTCTCTTATTCTCATAGTGGTCAAAAAGAAATTAAAGTTTGACAAGTAATTTTTTTTAAAAATTTATTCAGGGAGAATCAACAAAATGGAGGGTGGCTAGCATCATGAGGTGGGAGCTTTTGGGAAAGTCATTCCTTGCTTGGCCTGCAGGAGAGGACAAACAAGAAGATGCTTGAATATGTCCATATCCATTTATTGCGTTTCTACGTGCATGCCATTGGATAACAAAAATCATAGTTGGGGTACGTAGGAACTTGCAAGGAAATGGGTTTGATCCAGTCCACTTTCCCACCAAGACAAGAGGAAAGACCATATGCCATCTTTATCAAAGTACAAAAATTTTCCTCCATTAATTCTAAATGTTAATCTTTTATGCCTTGTTTTTACCTTACATTATGAAATATCGATCAGCCATGCTTTTGTCATTGTTGTTTTTATTTTTTATTTTTTTATAGCAAATGTAGACTGTACCAGACCAATTAATTCGTGGTTAATTGAACTGTAAAAACCATAAATTAGAACTTGATTAATTTGACCGTGGAATTTTTTATATAACCTGTTTACATGTAAAACTGTAGTTCTTTCCATTTAAATCTTTTTTCACCATCTATATTTTTTGTTCATTTTTTATATGGTTTGGCCGTACGAAAAAAATGAAAAGCTTGCATATGTCTACATGAAATTACTAGATGTAGGCACACGTGCGTTGCACGTGATTATTTTTCAATAATATGAAATATAAATAAAAGAATAATTTTTAAATAATTAGATATCAATATCGGTTTGGTTAGATTTTTACTTCTAATGAAACTTACACTGAGTAGTATAACTAATTTGAAAAGTTTTAAGTTAGTCACAAATAAATATAGAATATAATAATTCCCAATAATATATAGTAACACAATATTATATTGATTAACCACAAAACTTCAATTAATAAGTTGAAGGTATTATATTTTGGTAATTGATGAGTTCGAGTAAAATAAAATAAAATAAGTAAGATATTTGCACAAATCAAAGTAACATTGATGAATTTCGTAATTATATCATGATCATGAAATGATCATCATATATACATGTTATGGAGAAAAATAATGAATTTAAGCTTACCAAATTCTAACTTCTAACAATTGAAAACCAATAAATCTTGCTATTTTTTTGATGTAGAAACATCCATTCACAATAAAAAAACTAAAGAATGACCTTGCATAGAACTCTAATGAAATATAAAAAGAAATGTTTCCTATATAAGTTAACTACAAGAGTATAGATGTCTCTTATATAAACTTTACTACAATAGTAGTTGTCATCTATATATTCAAGTACAATAAGATTAAAAAGGTACAGAAGGACAGTTGTGTATTTAAAATTTAAAATAAGAAAAAATGTGCAAAGGGTAGTTAGAAGGGTAGTTGTGTATTTAAAATTTAAAATAAGGGTATAAGTCAATCAAAAGTTTTTCTCACATTCAGTTTTTTATAGGTAGTATAGATATATATTACATATTGGCACACGTGCGTTAAATAATATTTAAATAATAAAAGATATATGAAAATTCATGAATTATCATATATATATATATATATATTTAAATATGAAATCTAATTATTTGTTATTTTTTGTTGAAAACATAAATCCCGTTTAAAAGACATGTTGTCACGCCCCAAAGCTGAAATAAACAAATCTAAGGGCGAGAACTCAAATCCAAATTCCAAAAATAAACCATTCAGAAATCTTTTAATTATCTATAAAGTAACTCCAAAAAAATATAGTTTGAATCACAATGTTAATAGACATCTAATACAAAAATATATAAATAAATAAATCCTCCAAATAAAGCCTAAGTCGACCACGTACGTTGTTGAAATCCCGAGCACATCGAGTTAACTATCTGTCCATTGATCATTAATCTGAAAAATAATTTTAAGGCTAAGCATAACATACACGAGAATAAGTCAAGTCAATTGCATGAATATTTTCAAAAAATCAATTTATACAAATCACATGCTTTTCCATGAAAATCCATTATAAAGATTTTATCAAAAAAAATATTCAGAACCCATCGAAACCATTATTCATATACTTCAGAAATTCATATCAGAGAATAGATCGGAAACTAATTTTTAGAATTTCATATCATAATATAACAAAATAATTATATTTGAACTTTGGCTAATCATACAGACGGCTCAAACAGACTAAGGCAAAGGTCCAAACGGTACTCCTATCAAGAGGAGACTTAAATAGAGTATTGGTACCAAAGATCAATATTAACGT
Organism: Liquidambar formosana; assembly: GCA_039720395.1. Classification (NCBI taxonomy): domain Eukaryota; kingdom Viridiplantae; phylum Streptophyta; class Magnoliopsida; order Saxifragales; family Altingiaceae; genus Liquidambar; species Liquidambar formosana. The sequence goes on along the minus strand of CM077828.1, from coordinate 17,515,867 downwards.
ACTCTTATTGATCGAGGCCAGAGCATTGGAACCAAAAGAAACCAAATGTCATTAACTTAACCCCTACTCACCAGGATTAGACATCAGACAGCCAAACCAGAACTCTAAATACATTCAAAATTTAATTATCAAATCAAAGACATTAACTAAACATATTTTCATAAACCAGTCATTCAAATCAGAGAATTCTTCAAAACAAAGTAATGAATAAACATATTTTACTTGGCTCATGGAGTAACATTTTCAAACTGATACACAAATCGATTGCATAATACAAATAAAATCATTTATTTCAGAAAATGAGATTGTATGTTATACTCCCACTTACCTCAAGTTGATTCTTCAAATATGATCGAAATAACTTCTAATAATCTACCACTCAAATTGGATCAATATATGTGTATTGAAAACCTTCATTTTTTTTGCTCCTCAATTGTAAAAGAGAGAACTCTCAAACTCCACATCAGGTACATAGTGGCGTCTCATATATGCACCACATTTTAGATCTACATTTGAATTCTAATCAACTAATAGATATACTCCTTATCTTATACACACACACAACAAGTCTTACAAATAATTAGTATTTTAGTAAAAGTGAAACACTAACTCTTAAGTCCTTGCTTCACCACACATCCAAATAAAGGAATCCAATGTTTTTAATAAATAAATAGGAAGTTATTATTATCATAGTATTCTAAACCAATTCAAATACCTTTATCTCATGCTAATGCCTTCCAATGTATATAAATATATATAAGCAATATTATGAAATAAAAAAAATTGAGGTTTACTAATTTGCCATGTATTTATTATTATGATAATCCCACGAAAATGCAGCTAAATAAGCTTATAAAAAAAAAATATGGGGTATTACATATGTACATATATAATGTTTTTAATATTTATCCCATTTAGGTCATTAGAATGGACAATTAACACAATAGGTCAAACTTCCTTCCATAAGTAGGAGTCATGGTAGAAATAGGAAATTAGTTTAGAGACATGCATAGTAGTAGAGATTGTATAAAATTCATAAAGTGGACATCATTATCTTTCTTTCTCTTTATTTTTTTCTTCCTTTTTGTTAGAAAATAAGCATTCTTAATTATCTAAATATGAGAGGGCAAATAAGTATTTAAAATTTAAAATAAGGATGTAATAGTCAATCAAAAGTTTTTCTGAGATACAGACTTTTATAAGTAGTATTAGTATAGATTATCAATCTTGGTTAGGTAAAAATGTATTTATATAAGTTATATATATCAACACCATGTATTAGGGGTTATACCCTGTACATTAGCCTCATATATGGCCAGTAACCCACAAATGCCTTGTGCATTGGTCCCATATACCCAGAAACGTACCCACAAATACACGGGGTACAATCCCAATGCAAGTGCTCTTATATTAGCATGTTCTTACCTTACCACCATAGTTTATATATCTATACTACCTATAAAAGACTGAATTTCATAAAAACTTTTAAACAACCAATATACCTCATTTAAAATATAAAAAAATACATATCTACCCTTCATTTAATTGAAACACGTAGTAAACATTCTTATAATTTGATAACAAATGAAAGTTAGATTTTAATTCAAACTCTTAACAAATTAAAGTTAGATTTTGACTCAAATTCTTTTTCCTAGAGCAACTATCAAGTTGCATGATAATATATAGGGTGAATGATTTTTTAGTACCACCAACTTTAGGGGTAGTGTCAATTTAGTCCACAAACTTCTACTTGTCCCAATTTGGCCTGAGAATTCAGCAATGCTCTTCTCCCTTTTTTATTTATATTTATATTTATTTTCCAAATCATTTATAGTTTAGAGGTTTTTTTCCCCTTTTAATCAAATTAGGTTATCATAAAAGAATTCAAAATGAGAGTAGTAGAGTGGGGAAATAGAAGAAAGAGATGAGGATTGGCCATGGCAGCCACCATGGGCAATCCATGAGAACGAAGAAGATGTTCTTTGAAAAAAAAAAAATTTTGGTTTTTGTTTTTGACGTTGGTTTTTTTTTTTTTTGTTTAAAACCCTACCACTTGTCTGCCATATCAGCATACATGTGGCTGTTCCATGCCACATCAGCATACACGTGGCCATTCCGTCAAGTTTATTGACAGGCGTCAACCCTTGTCCTACATTGAAACACCAAATTTAATTTAGTCCCCAAATTGGAACAATTAGAAGTTTGTGGACTAAATTGACACTACCCCTAAAGTTGGTGATACTAAAAAATCATTAACCCTAATATACATGAATATAAACTCTTTTTAATCTTTCATTGACAATTTTGATTATTAAAAAAAAATGTACTTTTGAATTTTAAACTTTATCTTTTATGAAAAAAATATAAAATCTTTATGTATTTATTATTTTGTATAACTAATATTATTTAAAAATATTCACGTGCAACGCATGTGTACTATATCTAGTATATATATAGAAGTTCTTCCAATAGAACATCCCAATCCCATTTCTTCCTTCCCTCGATGAAGACTATTCTTCTGAGACCTTCATCGCTATTGGATATTCTACTACTGCATATATATATACAGTTATGTTCCCATCAGCACATGTTAATATAAGTTATATCAGTACCATGCATTAGGGGTTGTACCCTTTACTTTGGTCCAATGTACTTCATATCCCATTAATGCACAAAACTCCCAATGCAGGTGTTTATATAAGTTATATTAGCACGTGCTTACCTGATCATCATCCTCTATATATATGGAGAGACACACACACACACACACGAAGACACTAGAAAGTTGCATTACTTGGTCAAATCAAGGAATCGAGGATTAGCTCCTTTTATTGTAATCTTCACTTTTTCAAAGTTTTTCCTTTTTTTTTTTTTTTTTTTTTGTGGTAAATGACAGTCAATTCCCCCTCAAACTAGATCTACCTATCAAATCTTCCCAGATAACAACCAATATTTCGACAGGAAAATTAGATTCCCATAAACGATTACATTTTACAGTATATCCCAACTTTGTAAGAGCATCAGCAGCTTTATTTACTTTGAATACACTTTTTCAAAGTTATTGCATGTGCAAAACCTTTTAAACTTTATGGACTGGAAATTAGGCTAGCTATTGTAATCTCCTGTACAAAACAATTTGAATCAAAATGGGTCAACGATGACTTGGTTATTATGCGTGTGAATATATATATATATATATAGGGAGAGAGAGAGAGAGAGAGAGAGAGAGAGAGATTAAAAGTCTTTATATAACTTAAATCAGAGATCTTTAACGAGATCAAAAACATATATATATAGTCAAACAATATGGATGATTATTTTAAGGATGTTTTGGAAACTTAGGGAAAGTTATACCTAGTCAAGAGAGGAAAAAAAATGAGGGGTTAGTCGAATGCCTATCCATTTTCGTTATCAAGTGACAAAATCAAAGTTGAATTTGGAAAGAGACGGGTTTAATTCATGGTCAAATTACACTTTGGTGAGTGCTTCCCAAAGTAATTTTCCCTTTATTCCTTCCCACTCGGTAAGGCAATATGAACTAGGGGTGTTAATGGTTTTGGTTAAAACCAAGAACCAAACCGAATCAAACCAAACTGATCGGCTTGGTTTGATTTGGTTTTTTTGTCATTAGGTTTGGTTTTGGTTCTAATTTTAGAAAACCCGAACTAAATTGGTTTGGTTTTGGTCTTCATTTTTAAAAAACCAAACCAAACCGAAAACCGAAAAAACAGAAATATATATATATATATATATATGATCAAACTTAAAGTTTGTAAATTTCCTATTCTACTATGGACATAATAGGAAGTAGATTTAAAATAGTATAAAATCCTAAGTTTCTCAGCCTCAGCCTCGTCTCATTTTAAGTTTCCTATTGTTTTTCTTTTTTTAGATTGACATGTGTTAAACTAGCTATTAATGTTGTGTGAGATATTGCATACATATGTCAATATGTTTCCATTTTGATATAATGTTTAATGTTTTTTTTAGTTGCTAATGTAATGTTTTTATTAAAAATGTTTTTATTTGGAGTTTGGTATATCATTTTTTTTATTTTCAATTATTTGTTGCTACTTGATAGGTTAAGACCGAAACCAAAACCGAACCGAACCAAAACGAAATTTTTTTGTTTGGTTTGGTTTGGTTTTTTTATAATATGGTTTGGTTTTGGTTTGGTAGGAACAAAACCAAAGTATAATGGTTTGACTTGAAATCTATCCTAAAACCGAACCAAACCGAACCATTAACACCCAACAACAAACCCTAAAGCTGGTTATCGTTATGTAGTGCAAAAATTTTCTTTTAACTCTAATGAGGAAATGGGCCTTCACTTCAATTTGTGTTTCCAAACACCTTACATAAGGACCCTAATTATTTTGGCCTAATGAAAACATATGGTTATTAAAGATCACAAAATAGACTAGCCTAGTGGTGAGGGAGGGTGTGGTAAAAGGTAGGAGTAGGATGGGTTAGTGGTTTGAATCCTTCCCATTTTACTCGGAAAAAAAAAGTGTTTTTACTCTTTTTTCTTTTTTCTTTTGGGCTAAGAGTAAGAGGGGGAAAGGAATGAGAAAATTATAGGATCACACGTCAACATGATTGAGTAGAGGTAATGAACTAATACATATATAAGAATATAAATGATAGATATGTCATATTCTAAAGGCCTAAACAATCTTGCCTATTCGACATGGGATAAGGTCCTAACTTGACGTGGGGTTCTTTTTTCAGGGGGAAGGGTGAAAGTCACCATTTGAATTTAACTCTAGCGAATGACAAAAACAAAAATTAAAAATGAAAGAAAAATCACGAACGCATGCAAGCATGAATTCGACGTGGGACAAGGTCCTAACTTGACGCGGGGTTCTTTTTTCAGGGGGAAGGGTGAAAGTCACCATTTGAATTTAACTCTAACTAATGACAAAAACAAAAATTAAAAATGAAAGAAAAATCACGAACGCATGCACTGATGCAAGCATGAAGCATTCTTTAGGTAGGGCCTGCCATGGGCTGAGTTAACCCCCTAACCCAATTGTCATGGGCTCCTTACCTTTAGGCTGGGCTTGACCTGTGGGCTGTCACGCATGGCTTTTGGGCTCTACATGTTCTTTTCCGTCTCAGACCAGGGTTTTAAAACATAGGCCCAAGATTGGATTGATTTAGGCTTCAGCTGGACTCACTAACGGGCTCAACTAACCCATGCATCATTTTTTTTTTTTTTTTTTTTTTTATCAAGTCAACTAACCCAAGCTGCCCTAAATTGTCAGATTATATTGTCGTAGAACAGTTATATATATATATATATATATATATATATATAGGATGATTAGCAGGTAAGCACGTACTGATATAATTTATATCAACACCTGCATTGAGAATACTAATGAAGAAGCTCCCCCCCCCTCTCCGTAGAAGCGATGACTCACTCATCAGTGCTTGGATTTTATTTCGTTATTTGGTTGGCTTTCTACATAAAACTGATTTCACCTTCATTTCAGAGTTCTGCACATTATTTGTTGATATTCCCCTATGCAGGTGTTCGAAAGGTAATTGGGAGGATTAAATTGTGTATAGGTGTGTTAATTGATGAGAAAATGATTTGGTGTTACACAATATGTGCTTTAATTCTCTTAAAGGTTCAATCCTTGGTTTGATATTAGCTTAGTGCCTTGGACTATTAATTGTAATGTCCTTTTTGTGCATTAGTGGGATATGAGGTACATTGAACTAATACAAGAGGTACAACCCCTAAAGCATGATGCTGATATAACTTATATCAATACGTGCTGATGGGAACATAACTATATATATATATTTATTTATTTATTAAATTCAAAATTTCAAATAAAGTGAAATCTTCGTATAAGATCCATTTGTGAGTTGTGAATCATTATTTAAATTAAGATATGTGAATTATTATTTTATCACATCATTTAGAATATTGAATTTGAGAAAAAAAATTTGAGACAAATAGAGCATTCTCCATTATCGCTCGCATACTAAACAAAAGGAGTACATGTCCGAATGCATGCTTTCCTTCCAAATGAGTGTTTATTTCGCATTGTTGTTATGAGGAGAAAATTACTAAAATGAGAGAGTGATTGTATTAATAGTATGAAGCTAATTGATAAGATATTCCACCCTCAGAATATCCAAATCCATCTGCTCCAAGCTAACCAGGGATTTGCTTTTTGCCCACAGATCTTAGTTACTTCTCTATCTATAATTGCTCTTGCCAACATATTTTAGATACCCATCAACTACACCACCTTCTACTGTTAGCATAGTAGCAAAATTATTAAATTTATCTCAATTTCTTCACCAAACAAATGTCACCCCAAAATTGTCCTGCATGTTTTAGTAGTATTATTATGTAATTATTTCAGAATATTCAAGGTATTAAAAATATTCTTTTTTATTTCTACTTTCCAACTATCTCAAATTATTCTGAATAATTATGGAATGATGACACAATTCTTCTATTTCATAACCATTCTTACTAGTTTTAGGAATCTGACTATTGAAGGATATATATAGTTTAATTAGTGATTGTAGAATGATCGCCTCAAAAAATAATTTGGTTAATTCAATCCAATTATATTCTGAGAAGCTAATCAAGTGACCTTTTCTTCTTTTTTTTTTTTTTTTTTTTTTTTTTTGGAACTTGGGTTTAGTTAAGAAGTAAGTGTGTTTGATAATATAATTGAATATTAAAAATCTTTTGGCTAAGAAGTAATTGTTTCAGAAGCCACAGGACTAACCTAATGGTGAGGGAGGGTGAAATAAAAGTTATAAGTGGTTTTTTATTCATTATTATTATTATTATTATTATTTTGATATCAGTAGGTTTTAAATGTTTTGTACTTGACTAATCTCCTGGACAAATAGGTTAGAAATTCGAACCCCTTCTATTGTAACAAAGAAAAGAATTTAGTGTTTGGGAACAAGAATTTTCTTAAATGGAATATGAACAATTGAATATCCTAGTTGTTTCGTTGGTAAATGAATTCCCATGCAGCCAAACAAACCTTATTTTACCGTGTTTCCATCTTTGCCCTTGTCAGAAAAGCTAAATGACCTCCTCGTTTGTACCTCCCTCCCATCTTTCTCTCTCTCCACTCTGAGCCCAAGCCGCCATTAACGACCGTTCCCCAAGGTCCGGCTCTGAGAATTGGTTCCTCAGAGTCCATCAAGGAATTCCGATCCGAGAAAATGTTGTTTGGCTAGAAAAGAAAAGAAAAGGAACACAAATCCAGTGAGAAAATGAGGTCGTCTTCAGGAAGAATCAACGTCGCCGCGAGTGCCCAGAAAATCGATGTCGATAATCGGATTGCTCTCCGGTTCTACTATCGGATCGCCGACAATATTCTCAAACAGGTATTACTTATATATATATATATATATATATATGTAGATATATATGTATATGTCATTGATCTGGAATGGTAGTTGAGGTTTCATGTGTACGTGTTGTTGAGGATTTTAGTTGAAAATTTCGAATTTGGATTCATTATAATGCCAGTGAGAGACTTGAACTGCCCATAATGTGTGAATACCTATATTTACATGTTATAGTTTTGTTGGTTGAAATTATGAAAAATTAGGTTACTTGGATTTATATAGCTAAATGCAATGTGTAGTGGAGGATTTGAACATGTACTTTCATGAGAATTTCATGTTTTTTAGTGGATTAATGGGTGGGAACTGAACAGTTCAATGAATGGAGTCTGCTGCATGTAGTGTAGATATTTAACTTAGAAGGATCTCTTTGTATCAATTTTGGAGACCCTAGTTGAGTGGTTCACAGAGAAGAGCACCCCCCCACCCCCCCCCCCCCCAAAAAAAAAAAAAAAAAAAAAAAAAAAAGAGGAAGAATAAGGAGGAAGTAAGAGAAAGGTGTTGTGTCGTGCCCAACATTGCCACAACACCTCCACCAAAATGTCCGTGCTTCTTAGATAGTGAATTATAGAGGAATTTAGTGAAATATAAGGGTTTAGAGTAACTTAATGAAATATTTATGCTTGCTAAAATACATGTTAGTGCCCGTGTACCCTGGCTCTTGTGCCTTTGTGTTTTGTAATTATCGGGTCCCTTCATATAAACTTTATGTTTTGGTGTTGTTTTGTAGTTCTAAAATTGATTTACTCTCTATAACATTTGGACATTCTCAATTCCTGTTTCTCACATGGCCCATTGTAACATTGTTGGTAAACCAAAGGATTTTTAATTAGGTGGGTTTTGATTTGGAAAATCTGTTAGGGGGAATGTGAAATAAAATGAGAGGCAGATTGTTAAAAATCTTCTTAGTTGGTCTTATTCATTAGGGCAATGCCGCAGGTAATAGAAGTAAAGTTGGATAACTTTATCTAGTACTAACAGGATAAGCTTTTGTCAAATTATTTTTGTTGATTTGATGAGGATTTCGCAGGGAGGCTGGCAAGACTGATTTTTGACGGAATGGTTTTGAAGAAGTCCCCTTCATTGTGTGGACGATATTTTGAGTCCACTGTGGATCATCCCTTAGAACTATTAATTAACGTAGAAAGTATTGGTGTGAATATGTTCTTTGGTGGATTAAGGGCACCTGTATAGATTCTTCACTTGGTATCTAGACAGATATCTAATCTTAATGGATTCGAGTCTGAGTAACGATTTAATTGTACCACCATCTGATCATTCTAAGTTACAAGTCTTGGTACTGAAGGGGTACCACTAGCTGGTGGTACCTCCAGGTTTTGCTTGTGCAGGATATATTGTCGACATCTATGGGTCACTGATGGTACCAATAGAAATTGACTGATACCTTATTAATAATTCCAAAAAACGAGTGGTTGAAAGGATTTGGGAAGTACAATAATCCTAGATTAACTGCAGAAATCACAAACATGGAGGGCTATGATGTAATGAGTGGCATAAATTACCTACTAAGAAGGTGCATTATATTATAATTTGTAAAACCATCCAAACCTGACAAATCCTGTCCTTATGAATGGTCCCTATGAAAGCTCAAGCTGTGTAACGGGTCCTAGGGTGTGATATCAATTAGCCCACGAACTGGTATAAAAAAATTAACTGCACAAGGTAAGAAAACTGCTCTACATCATCTTCCCAACTTTAAAGAATCTTGACCTCAAGTTTTGACTAATTGTTGCACTATTGTTGTCCATTGAAATCTGATATTTAGAGTATTGAATGCTTTTGGTTCCCTTCTGCGCTCCTTCCAAATTCTCATACTTTTAAATATCGGTATCAGTCTCAGCCTCAGTATTGGCAGGCTTTGATACAACTTGTTAGCAGTGATATGTCTCTGTGGTGGCTGAGCAGTAATAGGCATATTTAGTGAATTCTAAATTTCAAAACAATAAAGAGTAAAAAGATCATAAAATGGTAAAAACATGCGTTAGAATAATTATATAGATAGAAGAAGAGGGCTGATCATGTGCGGGATGTCCCGGTCTATCCCGTTCAATCACAGCCGTCTGTGGATGACACGCGCGCATTCACTTGCGCACGCGTGTAGCTCACAGATGGCTGTGATCAAACAGGATATCCGAAATATCCTGCACATGATCAAAGCTAGATAGAAGAATATATTCTTACTTATATCAGGGGCTTGAACTGCCTTAAATGCTCTACGTCCATAATTAAAGTTTAAAATAATTCAAAAGGTGCACTTATTTCACCAAATTTGACAATGTAGTATTAACAGCACGTCTGTAGGCCTGGGATGCCGACGTATGGCAAAAAAAGAAAACCCCACTATGGTATTAAGTAGAAAAGAAGTAAATACATTAAAAACAACAGCGATTCAAAAATTTACCGGAGAAGATAAAAACTACCCAATTTCAGAAAGTTAAAAACCCCAAGCTTCCCAAACCACCTTGAATCTTCAAACCTCTTTCAAATCTTTTTAGTATTTGAGTCTGGTGGCTCAAATACCTCAAATGGGAGTGAAAAGTTTCATTTGAACATCTTGGAGGCTGGAACACTTTTCTTATAAGAATAAATGAAGAAACATGAGTTTCCAATAATCTTTTATTCAGTAGTTCATGGTTGTATTGCCGATATGTACTGGTGTTGTCAACGGTTTGATCTGACAGGCCAAAATTTAAAATGTACATGAAAATGAGCATGCTCTTCAATTTTTACCACAAGTACATTCGGGTTTTGTTTTTTTTTGGTTTTTTTTCCTTTGGGGGGCCGCCGGGGGGGGGGGGGGGGGTGTTACGGTGAAAGAGTATATTGAAAAAAAAGGAAAGAGCATAAGCTCCTGTACACCGGGAGTATACAGCAAAATTACTAAGAGAGAGAATCTAAAAATTCTATGAGAGGTCTCCAATTACAAAAATTTTGAGTCTCTAACCAATCTAATCAAGAAGATTGGGCAGAAATATATATATACGGTTATGTTCCCATCAGCACGTGTTGAGATAAGTTATATCAGCACCATGTATTAGGGGTTGTACCACTTGCATTGATCCAATGTACCTCATATCCCATTAATGCACAAGGTACAACTCCCAATGCGGGTGTTGATATAAATTATATCAGCACGTGCTTACCTGATCATCATCCTATATATATATATATATAAATTCGTTCATGGATGTTTCCTTGGGCGGTTTAATTATAATTATTATTTTTATTATTGTAGGTGGGTGGGGGTGGGGGTGGGGTGGGGGGGCGGAGAGTAATTTGTCATAGAGCATTATACTCCTAGGGCTTTAAAGGTACTAGTATTAAAGAAACTATGCCAAAGTTTTCTCTAATATCAAACTAGTGCGAGATGGTTCTGTAAACCACTTTGATTTAAAACCACTTTGATTTAAAAGGAGTTGAATTGATGAAATGATTATATAACCAGGAAGGAAGGTAAGAAGAAGATCAATCAAGGCTAAGAAGAATAAGATAAAGACAATACTGGAGAGAGGAAGAAAGGATTTACCTAGTTACATCCTGTATTCCTGTGGTTTTCAAAACTTGTATTTGCAACTAAAGCAATCAAATTTATTACTTAATATTTGTTTCCGTCTTTTAGGCCTATATAAACTAGTATTTATGAACCTTAATAACTGAAAAGACTCCTAATTTCAAGGACAATATAGAGGTACTTGGTATAAACTTGAAATCATTCTAAACCATTTTAAATGCCACAAATCATGTAATTACTGAAGCTCAAGATTTATGAATAAGTTATATCTTGAAGCATCTACAATTCTACGCAACTTCAAAAGTAGGGAAAAGATATTTGTGATCTTTACTATAACAAACAGAGACCAATGAGATCCCAGTGGATTTAATCCGGCAAGAAACAAAAAATTTAGATCTAAGATTTAGATACCCAAACTTTCTATTGTGGATAGCTGCTCCAGATCACGTGTTCATGCTTAAACAGGTATCATTTAACATATGGAAGTGGTAGATTTGAGATAAAAATAGGCAAAAGCCTCATTCGTTGATACACCTTTTTAGTCCATTCCCTGGGAATGGGTATTCAAAAACCTACTCCAAGCTCAGATTTCAGATACTCTCTTTTGGGTATCTCACTCTCATAAAGCCTCATTTGTGGATATGGATTCCAAAAAATACGGGCCAAACATGGTAATGGGCCAGAATGGATAAAGCCTCATTTATTTTAGGGATCTCACTTCTATTTATAAATCTCTATTTATTCATATATCGCGTGTGCTTGGTCAATATTCATATTTAAATTGCAGAGATGATCTATTTTTAAATATGTTTTTCTGCGTTATAAATGTTCTCTTGTCTCTTGATCTTTTTGCCCCCATTGATGACCTTTGATCTCCTAAAATTGTTAACTTAAGGTTGTTTCGTTTTCCATTTTTGTATCAATTTCTTGTTCTAAATGAATTCTCAGTTCCTAATGTCATTATCACTTTGCAGGCCGACATCTTTCGAGAAGAGAAGAATATTATAGACTTGTACATTATGCTCCTAAGGTATTCAAGGTAATAAAAAGAAATCAGATGAGATGACTCCCTGTTTTATGCAGTGTCTTATATATAAACAGTCTATCATACAACAGCCATCTACATTGTATGGAATTGGGAGGGGGTGGATTTCCATGTATTGGGCATCTTAGTTTCGTTCTGAAGTCCTGTAAATTGTACTGATATTGATGGTTTTTTTCTGCTTCAGTTTGATCTCTGAGACAATACCATGCCATCGAGATTACAGAACATCTCTGCAGAGCAAACAAGTTCCATTAAAAAAGGTTAGAATGCCATCTGTCTTTCTCTTATTTAAAACATTTCCCCGCTTTAAGTTTCTTGTATAATTTCTTTATCAAAAAATGCTTCTTATGTTATTTGATTTTGGGGTTTCTTATTGTAGAAATTATTGAATGCCCTGAGTGAGCTGGAGGAGTTGAAGCCTGCAGTGCAACAGAAGATTGATGAATTGAACAGAAAACATACATATCAAGTAAATGGGTTGGGCCATCTTCATCAAAATAATTCTTTTGACTCCTCACTGGAGTGGCCTCCTGTCAGAAAGCAAATTTTTACTAATTATAATATAACAAAGGTAGAGTTGGCTCTTCATATATCAGTAGGAAGTTACTATCTCATTCCAACTTGCTAGGTTGGGCTTCATTAAATGCGCTCAGGAGCCACAGCCTGCATTATAAGTGACAAGTTGACAATATGTGTTTGAACTCTGTAGGCCTAGCAGTGGTTATTTTCTGTATGATTATGTTCTTTGTTTCTGTTCTACAATGCTGCTATTTGAAGTTAGGTATTATCAAGGTAAAGTTCATAATTCCTGTTGGTATCCATCTTACAGGCAGCGCAACCTGCTGCACGAGATTTCCTTTATCAAGGTTCAGGGACTCGGCAGTTCTCAAATGTGAGGCCGGTGGAAGGGCAAGTTCGCAGATTGTAAGTTTTCTGATATTCTTTAAGGGATTTTCTTTAACTGCTACTAGGAGTTGAATACGACTATCAGTATGCTGCACATGCCTCTAAATTATTGTGATGGAAGATTGGAAGTAGGATTGAATGGGTTTTTTCTTCATTTTTTTCTTTTATTACTTAATTTATAATGTCATATACTATTACCACTTTTACTTGTAGTTAAATAACTATCTATGTACCTGTGAGGAACCTAGTTCTGTTTTCAATGTATGTGGTATTCTGTAGACTTATGTTATGTGCTCTTTTGTACCTTTTACCTCCATATGAGAGAATTTGGAAACTTATCTTCTCTGTTAGATCTTATACAAAAAGACAACATGATCGTCAAGGGTATTGTATATTTCTTATAAAAATATTCCAGATTGAAGACAGCAACATTTTTTTTTTTTTTTTTTTTTGGGGAGCTCTAACTCATTGCTGTCCTTAATATGTTGTATTTAATGTAATAATAATGATATATAATAATTATCCGAAGAATATTAAATTTTATTGATGCAGAATAAATGGAAGGTAAAAAGACAGGAGGTTAATGATGAGAATCAGGTCAAGAGTGGAGGAAACTGATGGGGCTGGACTTGGTTATTTTTTGAAATCAATGATTAAGAAGTTGGGGTTTAGTGCTAGGTCTATTATATTTTGTTATATGTGATATTAAAAAAATATTTACTTTATTAAAAAAAAAATGTAATCGGAAATTTGAGTATTGATCTAAAGCAATGTTACATTGGTTTGGGAGCAGGGGTCAGCTGTGGGTATGACTTGGTATTTCAACGCGTATCTGTGAAACATATCGATTAAATGCCTGGAATGTCATTTTTGTGTCTGTGCTACACACTACACAGTCCTTCAATCTCTTGTTAAGTTGTTTACCCTTGCTTGTTTGCTTTCTTTGTGTAGATCACTAAGTCTCCCACCTCCAAAGGAGGAAACTCTCTCGAGACATTCCATTTTGGGTCCAAATGGGCTTCATGGGCAGTGGCAGCCACCTATGAGTGATAAAGGGGTATGGTGGTATTTAGCTATTTCTTTTGGTTCTTCAAGGCAGAAACCTTAGCTGACTTTTTTTTATTGAAGTAATGATATGTATTGAAACCAAAGGGCATAACCCTCGTACATAAAACCATGCTGACTTTTTCTCTTGTGATTTTAGGTTCAATATCCAAGCAATATAGACTTGAGTCCAGTTGAAATCCAGTTGAATCTGACTCCAGTTGAAATCCCAAGGTTAGATTCCTTATTTGGTTTTCTGAAATACTATGCTTTTCATCTATGGCTTATGTACTTGGGCTAGGCCCTTTTTGATCATCAATACATATTTACCTTATCAAAAAAAAAAAAAAAAAATACTATGCTTTCCATCCTACATCTCAGGTTGTAAATGTTAAGGGAGCTTTTGTGAAGGCATAATGTGACTACTAGATGGGAACTCAATCTGGCTGCAGTCCTAACTTTGCAGCCTGTCTTCTCTCTGCAATATTGTTTTGTTTTTGTTTTTCCTTTGTTTTTATTGAAGAGTTTATGTTTATGGATTCATTTCATCTCGTGGTCTCCATGGGAAAACAGCCTGCGGCAGCCTATAGAAGATGTACCAATGATTAAGAAAGACTCTGGCAACAAAGAACATGAAAAATCAAGTTTGGAATCAGTTCTTACACTGAATGATGATAGTAAGGTGCATCATGCTGAGGAACCTTGTTCCATGATTTCCTTTGAAACAGTGGAAACCCCTCTCCGCACTGAGATTATCAGACAGCCTTCTCCTCCACCTGTACTCGCGGAGGTACAAGATTTGATCCCTGCGATGTCAGATCAAGTTATAGGGGCAGAATATGGAATGGAGAATCCCTCACCAGATAGTTTTGTTCGTTCTGAATCTCCCCTGCAATTGCACTTTGTAAGATTTGACAATATCTGATCATAAAATATTTGAACTTTTTTTTGGGGGTCTGAATAATATATTTGTATAGTTAGGGTATATCTGATGATAAAAATTTTATGTTCGTTCTAGTTGTTATGACTATTCAAGTACAATGATGAATGTAATAAATGGCCTTTTGTCCTGCCAATTGTTTCTCTCTGCAGTCAACTGCAATGATGGACAACTTCATGAGGCTGGCTAAGTCGAATACTAATAGGAATTTAGAAACTTGTGGTGTCCTTGCAGGTTCACTTGTAAGTGCCGATAACTTTACATTATCGTACTTGCTCCCTAAATTATGTTAGGCTAATGTTGTCAATATTTCTATTATGCAGAAAAACAGAAAATTTTATGTTACAGCTCTCATCATTCCAAAACAAGAATCAACATCAGATACTGTAAGACAGTTTCATTATACAATGTGCAGACCTACTTCATACCTCTCTGTCAAATCAGATTTTTATTACTGTTATATTAAGTGTACTTTCTGATCAGTGTCAGACCACAAATGAAGAAGAAATATTTGAAGTACAGGATAAGCAATCTCTTTTTCCCCTTGGGTGGATTCATGTGAGTATATTATTTTGTGATCAAAATCTTCTGTTTTGACCGTATGCAGATTCATGTGTTCATTATAATTGATTTAACTGCATGCCATATTTGTCTAAACTGTACTTTCTTTGGTTGGATTTTTCTGGGTGCTTTCTTTACTTAGGGACCAAATGCTAAGTAATGAGATCCTGTGAAGTTATGTGTTTTAGCGGGTTATGCTATGGTTCTTGGTTTTGTAATGCTATAGGGCTTAAAGTTGGATAGAGCCACATGTTCAGTGTATCTGGCGGCAAAATTGCTATGTTATTTTCATTTACATACATGCATAGACACGTACACGCTTTTGGTAGAGGTAGCCCAAAGTGTGAGATGCTGCTTCAATGTCTTGTAGACAGGATGTTTTTAGGTTGTGATTATTTAGAAGTGAGTCTTCGACTCTTCTGCTGCTAATTGACTGCCACCATCCTATTCTTAAAAATTTTCGTCTCGAAGCCTCAATATACCTTTTCAGTCTTTCACTCTCTTTTGGGGCCTTATTTGAGTCCTTCTCATACTTTTCTAGTTTTCTCTCATTTTCTCATTTATTATATATTTTCTCTTTTTATGTAAAATAGCAGGGTAAGGCATTTAATTGTGTTCCTCAATACTTCACCTTCTTCAACAATGACAATTATGTCTCAATTTCATATCTTGGAAATTTGGAATTTGTTTATTCTGTTTCTATTGGGGGTTAGTTTAATTTGGGCTATTGATAGGGTATGAATTTAGAGGTTTTTGTTTTCTTTTCCCCCCCTTTATTGATCTATACATGGGTAGGCATTGGTAAGAATAAATTTCATCTCATCTATGGTTGGGTTGTACCTAAGTTGAAACCTTGACAATCCCACCCTACCTGAGTATGACCATTTACAAACTATTAGAACTGTTCACTTGGCTATAATAAATTAGTTAGTGTAACATCAGAGAAGTGAAGGTTTCAGATAGATCTTGTAGCCTTGTGCCACCTCCTTGTTTGGAGTTTAGGAGCTCGAGTCTTAAGCTTGGGAGCAGGAACCATTTGTCAAGGGTTCCGATCCTGCTCTAAAATTGCAGTTCTGCAGTTCTCAACTAGAATCGTGTTAGAACTGTGATTCTTCCTCCACCCCAGGTTGAATTGTGTCTGATGGATGAAGAGGAGAAGAAAAAGAAAAAGAAGAAGAGAGGAGGATGAGAAGAGGAAGAAGGAATAAAAAAGAAGGCGCCTGACATTTCCAACCTGCTGTCACCGGCTGCTCCCCAATTTTCAAACATGAGCAGAGGTGGAGAGATCTGGGGTTTCGACAAACAGTTCAATCAACCAAACCTGATATATATTATTTTTTGATCAATAACAAAGAAAATCTGATATATATTATTTGGATTTCATAAATGCTCCCTTTAACTCATATGTAACATATTTGTAAAGTGACCACAGCTAAACTACAATTTCAAAAAAATCCCAAATTATTGACTTTTTTCAATTTTGTCCACAAATTTTATTTTATTTTTTCTTTATAGATGTTTACCCTTTTGTTAGACATATCTCTTTCCATATCTATATATAGAGGTGGGATCAAATTGCACCTGGTGTAAAATTTTTCTTTACACCACCATTGGATTACATACTCTTCTCGTGCACATTATTCATGCCAAATTTTGCATTGATTGAATAACGGACAGCGTATGATCTGTTAAGTTACATTTCTCTTTTTAAATAATTTGGGGCAATCTATGGATGGGATAGAATATGGAGAAGCATATAATCTGTTGAACTCACATTTCTTTTTATAAATAAAACTGTAATTTGGGCCATTTTATGGATGGGACAGCTCCAAATATCTGATGAACATGATAATAAGCATGCATGACATGCATGAGGTGAATATCAAACCAATGGTGGGTTTGACAAAATGTGAATCCCGTGAAAAGATATTGATGGATGTAAGGCTGTGTTTGGTTTGAGGGAATGGAATGGAATGAGAATGGGAATGGATCGGGAATAATCATTCCATGCCTAATGTTTGGAAAAGAGTGGGAATGGAATGGAAAGTAATTGGTGGTATCCACTTCTAATGATTTTCACTCCTTAAAAGAAAGGAATAGCCATTCCTCTTTGTTTGGGAAGAAATGACTATTCCCTCCTTGGAGGGAATAGACCTTCACAAAGGAATGGTCATTCCATTCTCTTGTGTTACCAAACATTCACTTTTTCTAGAGGAATGGAATCATCATTCCATTCCCTCCCTTATTCCCCCTCAAACCAAACGTAGCCTAAGAGTAAAAATGTTTTACACCAGGTGTAATTTGATCCTTCCTCCTATATATATATATATATATATCAAAACCAATGGTGGGTTCGACAAAATGTTAATCCCATGAAAAGATATTGATGGGTGTAAGAGTAAAAAAGTTTTACACCAAGTGTAATTTGATCCTTCCTCCTATTATATGTATATATATTTTAACCCTTTGCACCCCAAACCTTTGACCTTTTTATGTGCACTTAGTTCTCCACTCCCATTTTTGCTCTCCTTCCTGCTTCCTTCTTCTAAGTTCAACACCCCCAAAGCAGCTGCTAAGGTGTGGGAGAGTCAGGAGACCCTTGCCTGTTGGCGAAGCCCAAGGTGTTAAATTTATCCCAAAACAAGATTTTGGAAAAATAAACATATGATAATTTTTTTTCAATATAGTATTTGTTTCTATTTTCCATGCATTGTATAGGTTATCACTAGCAGCTGTTGCTCATATTTTACCACACTGAAGAAAGGTTCGATGGAGACATTCCAACTGGGTTAGAAATTGGTCTTAGGTGCTTTGTTAGTTCTCTCCTTGGTGATGACCGATGAGAGTTTATGACAAGTTCACCGAACATGGCTAAAGAGGGCCTAGAGATGGTTTTATTCCTCTTTCTTTTCATTTCTTTTTTCTTTTTTCATTTTTCCCCTCTTGGTTCTTCTGGAAAATGGAACTTGTACTCACGTTTACAACCAAAAAAAAACAAAAACGCTGCAATCACATTTTCTGGTTTAAGTTAGAAATGTAAAGTTCTGATAGCTCTGTCGAGATTGAATATTTACTGCCCTTTCTGATGGTTTAAGAGGGCCGCCGTAGCTGCTGATTTGCACCTTCTGTTGGCGAAATTAATACCACTCAATGACTCATGTAATTTTAATTGTTTACTCTATGTAGCTTGGAGTTCCTCACCCTGCTTCCTTTAAGCAATTGTTAGAGAACTGTGACATTCTGTCCCAGCTTTCTTTTTCGCTATTTTCTAGGCCTGTTATTTTTTAAGAGCCAGTACTCAATAATTATGGTACCGGCGAAGCTGGAGATATGCATTTACAGCTCGAGAATTTCTTCCTTTGCTTTAGTAGATGCTGATGATCATCCTTAAATTCCTATTTTGAAATGCAAAAGATCAGCTCTGAATTAGAAAACATTGGGGTCTTACTAATTGTTGATAACATAGAATAAAAATTGATGGATTTCGAGTTTGATGGTGTAATTTAGGTAAGAATGCGCAGTTCTTGAGTTGTTCACTTCTCTTATGCTTGTCACTTTAAAGGAAGCTATTTTTATCTCAGAAATCATATAGCTAGCTGAACAGGAAGGAAATTGCTGGATAGACATCAGGGCATCCTAAGTTTCCAAATGCCAGTTAAATGATGGTAATCTTAGACCCTGGCATCGAGAAATCATTAAATGCTTGTGTAGATATTTTAATAAAATAATATTTGCAAATGGAAAGTTTTGACTTTGAGATTCCTTACATGTACACATAATAAAGACATTGTCGGGGGAGAAATTTAAAATATCATGCAAAAGAATTTATGCCCCACCATCTGCTTTGGCACTTGAGGCAGTTGTATTTGATTGAATTCCATTTTTTCCCCGGGGAGGGATGGGAATGGGGGAGTATCTGTTAGCTAGTATCTTAGCACCTAGATAAATTTATGCCTTATTTTGTATAGATGGACTATATGTTTCTTTGGCTTGCTATTACAAAAGACATAAGTAAATTACAAATGAGTTAGTTAAATATATCTTTGTTATGCTTCTAATTTCCAAGCTACTAATTTCCTTTTACTCTGGAGCAATTAACAATTCAACATGGTGTATTTCCAGACGCATCCTACACAGTCTTGTTTCATGTCATCAGTCGATCTTCATACGCATTACTCGTATCAGGTGCGTGCCTTTTCCAATTAATTCCAAGGATCTGTTTGTTTCAATGGAAGTCATTTTCTAACAAAAACATCATGTTTCTGATGGTTATTTGACTAAACAAGTTAATTTTTGGTGCATGATGGAAGCTAAAGTAGTATTATTGGACATTATTTCCAGATTATGTCATGTTCTTTGTTGGTCTTAAGTTCTTTGAAAATCTGGTGAAGTTGTTTTCACCACTTTTGGCCAGTGTGTAGAGCAACACATGTATCTCTGTTGTTGTCGATGTATTTTAGTTTAAAACCACCGTTGGAATTATGTCATTTCCCAGGAAATGATTTTGATTGCAAGTTTGCAACAGATGGATCCTAAGCATATCTGTCTGCATTTAAGATTTTCTTTATACTTGCTTTTTTCTTCTTCAGATTATGTTGCCGGAAGCTATCGCAATTGTCATGGCACCAAAAGATAGTTCAAGGTTAGAATAGCTCTCATACTTTATTGCCATCTTCAGATAATTCATGTTTGAGTAATTTGAAATATCTATTACACGTGCAGAACTCATGGGATTTTCCGGTTGACAACCCCTGGGGGCATGTCGGTCATAAGACATTGCGAGAGACGTGGCTTTCATCCACATGATCAGCCTACAGACGGTGGACCCATTTACAATCAGTGTACTGATGTTTATATGAATCCCAACCTAAAATTTGATGTCATTGATCTCCGATGATCAGAGTCATGACATTTGGAGGGGTAACAATTCTCCAACACATTTGATCATATACCATGCATATATGATTACCGGCTTTACCATTAAAGTTGGTCCTTAAAATGTTTAAATTCTAGTCTTGTATAAAGAAAAAGGAAACGTTGCCAGCCGGATGTAACATCGTATATGTATCTTAATTGATCAGTTGGCCATTAGTGGAACTGCAATGGCTTGCCCTCATTTGGAAAGAACTGGTAAGCTGTGTGTGCTTGTCATTCAGCAATATTACAGAGATTAAACTGTTTTGAATCTATCAACAATTAACATGTTTGTACAAACTCAAAATTCCCCGTTAAGGTATTACCATTCTCAGCTTATTCAAACTTTTTTGCTGCTTTATTACTTATGAGTAGAATTAGCCCCTGCTTTGTAAAAAGAACATGAATTGGATTATTCCATTGATGTTGTCAATGGATATTTCTCATGGATTAACACTCCAAATTGATCAATTTTATCATTATTATTAATATGGTGGATATATAAGTTGTTCTGTTTTCAGTCTCCGGCGATCAAGAAGATAGCCTATCTTTTGGAAGGTGGTTTATGGTGGTATGCTGCAGGACTTAAAGCATCAAATACTCTCAGTTATCATGTGTAGCATCCTGTATTTTCTTAAAAAGTTTATGGTATTGAGAAAGACAGGAGCAGCCAACCAACGTGAAGAAATCATGAAAAGGTTGGAGTAATGTGAAAGCCCTCTCACAACCCAAAGAGCAAAAGCAAAAGTGAAAAACAACAATCTTCACAGTATCTGTGAGAGGGTGTCAACTTTGGTTGGTGGTTGCTTTTGAAACGGGTTTGTTTTCCATTCTCACACGGTGATCTTTGGGTGACCATTCATGAAAAGTAACCTAGCTCGTTCGGTCCACAAGAGAGACTTGGAAAATACTTCATTCCCCCTCCTAGTAAAAGTTGAGTAACTCCTTTTTTTTTGGGTAAACAAAAGTTGAATTCCTCACCAACCCCCCCCCCCCCCCCCCCCTCTCTCTCTCTCTCTCTCTCTCTCTCTCTCTCTCTCTCTCTAGGGCATCAAGAGTGTGTCCATTGTCTTCGTACCTCACTTTTTCCTTGATGCAACTTTCATACTGCATCAGTGGGACAAAGCATCCTAAAATGGGGCACCACCACCCCATAGGATAGGATAGAACAATCCCTTCTGAATGTCTCTTTCTTGAGCATGATAGCAATAGTATCTTTCAGGTGTGGGGCAGCCTATTAGGACTACAGAAGCAAGTGAATCAGTCCATAAATCGTTTTGGATACTTGATTGGACAAGTGTATGTTCTGCTTACAACCCTGATTGCACTCTATCACTGCCCTGTCCTCCTCATATTGGTTCTAATAGAAGATGGCAGGTGGGTCCTACAGAGGGGTGGGCAGTCCGTCCTTATTGTGGTAAGGATTCAGCATTGCAAGCAAGGACTTTGTCATCACACTGACATCAGGGCGTCAGGGGGTCCCTGTCCATTGCTCGTCCACGTGGACAGATAGCTCACATGTCAATTGGCTAGTGGACAAATACGGCTCAACCTTGTTGTCTATGTGGGGTTCATCATCCTCAATGGACCCTGCATAGCATGACTTACAATTCTAAAGTTTACCCAATCAGCTCATGGATCTGAAATCTTCGACCATTCAGATTAATCCGTTTTAAACCTTCATTTTCAACTCTTGCATGCTATTATTGTAAATGGGTGGCCGTTGATGGCTGAGGATGAATCTCAGTTTGCCAGTTGTCATTTCCAGCAAGAGCGACTCAATACAAATTGTGACCTAGGCTTAATTCGAAAGTGAGATGCTTTTGAATAAGTCTTAAGACTTTAAAATAAAGGACTTTTTTAGTAAGTGGTTGAATAAAGCCTAAATTTCTTAATTATCACGGATTTTTTTGGCGAGTGGATTGGAGCATGGGACCATCGTTTCTATTGCTATCATATTGAGTTGTCTCATTTTGTGATAAGAGTGTATTGGCTCATTTAATCATACAATACTTTTCAACGTTTTTTTTATTTTATTTTAATCACCTATTTGATTTGTTAGTGAGTAGAGACAATAAGGTTATCCCTATGATGAAGATTCTCATTATCATTCTAGTAAAGTTCATGTACTTTTCTCTTCTTTGATGGAGGTCAATAAGTCCACAACACCTAAGGATCAACCCAACAAGACTTGCCTTGAAGAAGTCCAAAGATCATGCGGCTGATAGAAACTGACATCTGGCAAAAAAATTGAGAGAACCCGGTGTTTCGGTCTTCCGAAGCATACCCCAATATTACCCTAAAAAAGGGAAAAGAAAACCATTAATCATTAAACAATAGAGAGAAAGGGATTAGGAGAGGAAACATTCAATTCATATTATCCTCACACTCCAACTAAAATGCTACTTACCCAAAAAAAAAAAAAAATCTAAAATGCTTAATTTTTTGTATATATTATTAGAGAAAATGGTTTGCATGTCTGAGTTTGTCTCAACTAATCCCAATATGAAGTTGTATTATTCATTAGAGCATAGCCAGTCAAATAATAAATTATATCAACTATACCCTAAAATTTAATTGGGGTCCATTGTCAGGAAATTAAAATCCATGGACCTTCCAATACTTTTGTTTCAATATAGAAATGATGAATCATTTCCGCTATGTTTAAGTGCATAAAATCTCATTTCTTTTATAAATAATTTTGTCATATCTATGACAACAAGAAAAGGATATGATCCATTGATTATCATCATTGAAATTTATTAATTTAAACTAGGTTAGATATAAAGTTATGCTCACGTGGAGTATCTTATGCTAGCGTTAACCAGAAACATATTTATTTATTATTCAAGAAATATTTTTAATTATATAACTAATAAGAACTACGTACATGATTCTAGAACCCTCTCCTCTCCAATTATATATCCATTTGTCTCAATTTCCATCTAATCTTGCCAAGTCGGCACCAAATAAAAATCGAGACCTACCATTTATGTATGTTCTACTCTTGAATCATAGTCTTGATTGGATGATTTTAGCAATTTGATTTCCGTTCAGTTTTCGAACGGTGCATATCTAGTTCAGTGTTTAACTCAACTCAGCTCATTCACCCCCATAATTGATACCTATCGAGTAGTGTCTCCTAATTCATTTTGTGATGCAATGTTGGAATGAGACATCAGATAATTGTTCAACATGAAGGAGCGATTCAGTCGGTGGTTGGGACAGCAAACCAAAAAGTCAATTATTTGATGAGGGGGGTTAAAACCTTGGTCTCTGAAGTATGGTAAAAGAGAGACCCCCTTTATGATATTTCTTCTCTAGTCACAATGTTTTTTTGGACCCTTGTTGTAATTCTGCAATTCATCATGATGCTGCACTGGGGTCGTGTCTATCGTAGGGAGCGAGTATCTATTTTTCCTACTTCACCTAGTACCTTATAATTCCCTTTATTTAAAACCATTTATTCAGTTTTCCTTTCTTGAAGTTAGTAAGTCTCGTGTTGTTGAATGCCATTGTACCATTATGGTAAAGACATTTGTAAACCGATTGATTCCACGTTTTCATGGAATTGCCCCATAAGGATGTTTTGACTATCAACTTGTTTTTGTTTTCAGTAATTTATAATAAAGTCAGTAGTCAGTTTGTTAAGGGTAATCTCCAAGAGGAGTTGCTGTAACAGTGGCGAATCTTTCGGTAATTTCCCCTTGTAAATATGGGATGCTTTTGGGATTTGACTTTAGAATTGAACCAAATAAAAAAATAGAAAGGAGTGGAAAACATTGCTCTATGGTGAGTTTTTCTCTGCAATGATCAAAACCAAGGAGTTTACTAAAGAAGGTTAATCTGAGTGGAAGGAACTTTGATCGTTTAAATAAGAGATTTTAGATTCGAATTCTTATGGATGCTGTAAAATTTTTTGGGAAAGATCTCCGTTTCAACGTATGACAATTCTTTGAAGGATTAGTCTTAAACGAAACTTGGGACACTTTGGAAAACCAAAAAGAAACCAAGGAGTTTTTTCTTTGCCTATCTAAGAGGGTAACTCTGTGAAGCTTTTTTCATGTTTATCTCCCTCTCTCTCTCTCTCTCTCTCTCTCTCTCTCTCTCTCTCTCTCTCAGGTGAAGCTTGGGAGTTTTTTCTTTGCCTATCTAAGAGGGTAACTCTGTGAAGCTTTTTTCATGTTTATCTCCCTCTCTCTCTCTCTCTCTCTCTCTCTCAGGTGAAGCTTGGGAGCACTTTTGGGAAACCAAAAAAAAACCAAGGAGTTTTTACTTTGCCTATCTAAGAGGGTAACTCTGTGAAGCTTTTTTCATGTTTATCTCCCTCTCCCTCTCTCTCTCTCTCTCTCTCTCTCTCTTAGGTGAAGCTTGGGAGCACTTTTGGGAAACCAAAAAAAAACCAAGGAGTTTTTACTTTGCCTATCTAAGAGGGTAACTCTCTGAAACTTTTTTCATGTTTATCTCCCTCCCTCTCTCTCTCTCTCTCTCTCTCTTAAAGTGTCATTCTTTGGCTTCCTTTTCTCATCTACTCTCCAACCCTCTAAAGTTCACGAGAAACTTACAAGTATACAACAATTTCTCTTGTAAGAAACCTTTTCCCACCTCATCACCAATTATTAGTTTTTCCTCTCTGAGTCTCTTCCTCTTTTGTTTCTTTTCGCTTGAGCAATAATAGACAACCTTGCTCTGCTCTCTATTTGCAGAGAAGAACATTCAACCTCTGATCACCAAATCTTACTCCGAATCATTCCTATCCTCTTACCTTCCAAGAAAAGCTGCTACTCTTTTGTCCTCTTTATTCCTCAATATTCAAGCATTTCTCTGTACCAATCCTTTTTATTTTTCTGACTTCTCAAACCATCTTGTCAATTCTCCGAGTCCTTAAATGCTATCCGTAGCCCATCATGTTTGAATATTTTCCCGGCCTTTTTCTCTCCTTCCAAACATCGTATTCTTGAATTGTTTCCAAAGTCCTCAGAAGTTTGCTTCCTTCTGTTACCATTCTTTTTCATCTTGGGTACAATTTTTTCTGTCTTCCAAGCAACGATGGCGATCGATCTTTGCTCCGAAACGAGTCCTCGAATCTCATTTTCTCATGATCTAGCCCATACAGATGTTGTCCCGATTGAACAGTGCAAGTCTCAATCCCTTTCCTCACTGTTGAACTCAAATTTTGATTTCGACTTTGGCGTTCGAGACAGCTCTGAACATGAATCTTCATCTGCAGACGAGCTTTTCTCTGACGGCGTCATTCGTCCTGTACAAATTCGAAAGAGAATTGCTGCTCCCAAAAAAGCCCATAAAAACCAAGCGCTATCCCCACCCCTGCAAACGCCATCCCCATCCCCACCCCTGCCTCTTGCTTCGCTTCCTCCTCTTCCTCATCCTTCCACTGCTGAGAACTCGAAGAAAGAGACCTTAAAGGAGATCATGGCGGCGAGTTTTGAATCTGAAGAAAAGCCTCAGTCCAAGTCTTTTTGGAGCTTCAAAAGAAGTTGTAGTCTCAACTGTGACAATGGTTACAAGAGGAGCTTAATCTGCCCCTTTCCGCTGCTTTCGCGAAGCCATTCAACGGGTTCAGTGCAAAATCCAAAACGAACATTGTCATCCAAGGGTTCTTCACAAAAGCTACTATCGGCAAAATCTTCTTCTTCTTCTTCTTCTTCTTCTTCTTCTTCCTTTTCTTCTTCTTCTTCTTCTTCTTCTTCTTCTACTGGTAGTAGTTTTTATATCTATCCGATGCCACAAAAGCTGTCATCGAAGAAGAACTATGGAGGATCTTATGGGCAGGGTGTTCGGATTAGTCCTGTATTGAATGTGCCACCTCCTTACATTTCCAAAGGAACTGCAGATCTTTTCGGTTTGGGCTCTTTCTTTCGCAATGGAAAAGATAAGAAGAACAACAAATGATTGTATGCTTGCTTTTGGGTCGATGATTTTACTCGATTTTAAGTTAACGATGTTATGAATTCGTGTTCTTTGTCGTTGAGACTCATGATTTGCTATGATCAAGGCACATGTTCGAGTTTTAAGAGCGGTCACTTTGTGTTCAAAAAAACCAAAGGTTAAAACCGTATCGAGTTCATTTCTCCTTCCAACATTTTACTTCGCAGAGCCGACATTAGGTAATGTCCTTTTTAATTAATATGGGATCAAGTACTAGATGAAGGATGAGAGGCCAGTTGGACAAAAATAATGAAGATTGAATCAGAACAAGAGATGAAGAGATATGGATGAAGGGTCTTGAGGTGTTTTTTGTTTAGTTGTATATCAGCATGTCAAAAGCTCAGGAGACACAAGAGTAGGTACCCTTACTTTGATGGTTGTCCTTACTCTATTGCTCTTTTTGATTTCTCTCTATTTGATGGGACACTGTTGCTTAGTTTAAGGCTGCTTTTGGTCTTTTGTCAATATATTATATGTGTACACATACTTTTGACTTGGTTGTTCCCTTTTTTTTTTAAAAAGAAAAATAAATAAATAATTATAAGAGATGCTTTGTTTGAGTTTTCCTTCTTTTCTTATTGTGAGATTAAGACATGGGAGATGGTTCCAAGGAGTGGGTTAGAAGAAACAAATCAATGATGATTGCCTTTTAGTTTCCTGATTTGTTTTCTGTATTAGCTCTAGCTGCCCAACTAATCCAATAATAAAAAGTCCATCCCTTCATATCTTGGGTACCTTTTATTTTTGTTCTTTTGTTTACCCTATATTTTGGTGGTGGCGATGTCACAATCATGGCCCCATGATCAGGAGCCACGAACCGTCTGATAGGGATGCATGGAAAAGTGGGTTAAAACACTTGAATTGGGAATGCAGTATGCAGTATGCACCCTGCTCCTATATTTAAATTAAAAAAAAAATACACTTTTAAAAATAGTTTTTTTTTTCTTTGGATAGGAAAATAAATAAATACATTAACTAGGAAAACTGGTAAAAATATCTTAAAATACAAACTAAATACATTAATTAGGTCAAAATAGTTTTGACTCCCTACACCCACAATTAATACAAGTAGATTCATCATTGACCAAATTAGGGAGGTTGGAAGTCGTGTCCTTTCCTCTCTCTTTCCTTCCCCCCCCTTTCTTTTCTTTTTTTTTTTTTTTTTTTTTTTTTTTTCAAATGATAGAACAAACACATTGCACTCATGCAGAATCAAAACCAAAATCTTCACGAACCCCACACCTTTACTAAGATAAAACATGCCAATAGACCCAAGACCATTGGTGAGCTAGGAAGCTAGGTTGATACGCCTTTAGAATCTTGCTTCCTCAATTTATCATATACTCCTATATATTTTTCTGCTTTTGTTCTTTGATAGGAAGATTAACACCATCTTTATTCTATGCTTATGTCAAACATTAATAAGGATGTAAGCCACATACGGTATTATTGGCGCATAAACAGTTACAAATTTACATATATTAGGACCTTGCCATGCTTACCCTGCCTCACCCCAATCCAGCTCAATGTCGGTACTAAAGCTTTGATATCTTAGGACATTATTACAGCAAGATTTCTTCCAATGGGGTTGTAATGGATGCTTATATCATGCTAAACCTGCCTCATTGCCATCCCTATCTACATAAAAACTTAAAACTACTTGTTGAAAGTTCAAAATTAGGTTTCATGTCATCTCAACTTTCCTACTTGTTTTCACATCAATTTTAGAAACCTTTATATCCCTTGTCGGTTGGCTAGTCAATGAGATCACATCTCTCATTTATGTCATTTCTTGGATACCCTCTCAATAATCTTGGCCTTATAGCAGCACAATGGAGGAGGGGTGGGTTAGGGTTTTTATTTTTATTTTTTGTCAAAGCCTTTTGATATATATTGTTCTTCCTCTCTCCAATAACTTGATCTCTTAAATTAAATTGGTTAGTTAATATGATATTAGAATAGGAGGTGTTGCGTCCCCTACAAGTTTATTCCATGCAAGTGTAGGGATCCTTTTAATAATATACATTGTTCTCTCCCACTCTAGTAGCTCGAATTTTTAGATGAGTCCATTATTCATAGTTTTTATGATCAATAGACAAAGAAATTATAAAAAAGAACATGCATAAATTTTTTTTTTAGACCAATAAGCAAGAGATTTGACTACATTCTTAACTTCGGTGACAGTATTGAGTTAATGTCAATATGCTCTTGTTGACATTAGCAGAAAATTGATAATTGAATACCAAGGAAAGAGGAAAAAAGATTTAAATCCAGATGAAAAATAATTGAAATATCAATTGTCAAAACTAGGGTGCCATATTCCAAATTGTATTTAGTCTGAAATCCAGAGTTTACAAGCAAACAAATCATGGGTTTAGAAATCCAATCAAATATGACCTATAGTTATGAATTTTTCTAATATAGCTCTGTCTAATACAGTAAATTTGGCAAAAATTGCATAGAATTTGCTCTAGGCCTCTAGTTGAGACCAAGAGGAGAAAATGGGATACACTTTGAAGGGCCAACTCAATTTGACAAAATGAGAAAATGGTAGAAAATTCAATCCATATTCTCCAAAATCATGACATTTGAAAATTCGGTCTTACATAATCTGACTTGAATGCACTAACAATACTCACTCCTCAAGAGAGAGAGAGAGAGAGAGAGAGAGTGGATTAGAAATTATGGGTTTTCTTAATGTGCATCTTAGGGCACATGTTAAGCTGTAATTAATAACTCAATCATTACATGAAAAAAAAAATGTGTTTTTATAGTTTTTCAAACATTTTCACATTTTTCCAAACAACTTTCACAATTTACATTGTATTTTCATCATTTCTAATATAATGATTAGATTATTAATTGCAGTTTAACATGTGCCCTTAGGTCACACGTTAAGAAAACCTATAAATTCATACTGGTAGGATCTGTAGGTAGAGAAATATGTTTTACATGGTGCATGTATGAATCCTGATGGTACAAAATGTGGACATACAATTAAATGCAGACCCCTCCATGTGACCCCATGTTAGTCCATTGACAGTACAGAAAATGGAGCAGTGCCATCAGGAAGAAGATTTCAAAGTACCATAATTTCCAATTGAGTCAAACCTTAGAGCTGTATGAAATTTGAAAAACTACCTAGGTTCGGTCTACTAGTTCACATTATATATGGAACTGCCCCCCTTGGGTCAGTGCTTCATGTCCCTATCTCTATCGATGGAGGTTGTGGATGATATTTGACTCTATTAAAAATTCTCACCTCAATGATGAATACTTTTACTATGTACTCTTATTATTGAATCAATAGTAGGGAAAAATAAAATTTTATTGTTTGAACTGCATATGAGAATCATCGTTGGCCTTGAAACTTAGGTGATATCTTTCTCCCTCTTATAAAGAAATGTTGATGGCGCAAACCGAACCCGCCTTAGTAAAGAAAGTATGGATGACATGGGATTTGATTTCAATAGCCTAGCCAAAAAACAAAGAGTGAGTGTGAGAATGATTTTTCAATAGGCTTACATATAAGGTTTTACTTTAGTGATTTGCCAAGTTGGATTCGTTTATTTATGGTTGTAAATACGCTATAACTACTGCATATAGCATACAAATTTGGATCCAAAAACATACTTCTCGGGGAAAAGACCTGAGAATCGCTTGTCGTTTGTTGTTACGAGCCCACATAGCCATTACACAAACTGTCACGCCTCCACCACAAAATTGACCTTCATGTATACTCTTCTACGTTGTGAATGTTGAAAGGATCACTACTAGAGTTCTCCCTATGTATCCACATTACAAGTCCACTAGGCTATGTGACCCTAGAGAGAGAGAACTAGAGAGAGAGGGGGAGGATTTCTGCTAGAGACTATGATGATGGGAGAGTCTCAATCACATAGAGAGACTTCACTTATATGCTTCTATTAAGTCCAACTCTAATAAGACTTAGTTTCCAAGTACAATTAGGAAACTCTCACTAGATAGGAGACTTGGCCACCAAGGTCCAGCACCCACAAGTGGGCGGACCAATGGTTCAAGTCGTAACTTACCGACCCAAATATTAACAGTGGGCAATAAAACCTAAAGTGACAGACTAGTAGTTCTTGAGATTTACACCTTTACAAGCAGATTGAAAGGTCGTCAGTTTGACTTACAAACCATTATGCGAGACTTTCTAAACATTAACTGATGGTAGTCTTAGGAGTCTTAACTATGTCCAGGGGCTACTCACGCGAATCTTTTCACCACCTATGAGTCCCTTAGCTTCTTCCAAGTCACCTTTAGACTCATCGTTTGTAAGTCGAACTTGGATTTACTTTGCCCTGATAACGTGGGTGGCCTCAAACAACCAGCCTTCAGCTCGAAAGACGGCAGGCAGATCAAAAAAAAATTTCTTGTAATGCAGAGCCTGAGGACTTTGTCCTGATTAGATATTTTCAAGTCCATCCTCAGGCATATAATCACTCGTGCAACATCACGCACTTAAACATGCCCATTCAAATAAATAAGCAATTTTAGATTACTAACTTCCTGTAAATGACTACTAATTTAACTAAAAATGAACACTGATTAATTATTTTCCTGTAGGCCGACCAATCTAAAAGGCCGGCTATTCCCCCTCCAACCCCCCCCCCCCCCCCAAAAAAAAAAAAATGATCAGCCCCCACATGTTTTAGGTTTCTAAGGTTTTATGCAAAATATAAAAGGTTTTTACAAAACCTGGCCACTTAGCCCACTAGAAAACATTATTTTGAACAACTTTATAGAATAAAGTTTTTCCAAAATTTACCGTTTAAGTAAAATTTTTAGCCATTTATAGTCTCTATTTCAATTTTTGCCAAAAAACCTACATAAATGACAAATTTTGGGGGAAAAAAAAAATTATGCAAAGTTGTTCAAAATGATGTTTTCTAGTGAACAATGCTGCTAGTTTTTGTAAAAATATTTTGTATTTTGCATAAATTTAAAAAACCTAAACCAAGGGGGGCTGATCATTTTTTTTTTTTTTTTTGGGGGGGGGGGAATAGCCGGGCCCAATCCAAAATTCCCCCATAGATGTATGGCATGAAGCCCATCTGTCCCAAAATGAAGAGGGCAATATGGTTAGCCCGGGACCCATGGCCACCCCGTTTTAGGGGGTGCTGCTCTAGGGTGCATCCGGTTAGGGGCAGCTGGAGGGCTAACTCAAGCCCATTATGAAAAACTGAACTTCAAAACTCACACCTAATCTGGCTCAAAAATGGATGGGTTAAAGTAGTAGAGAGCTATTTTCCCCATCATTGTAATTTGTGGGATAAAAACGATGAAGAAATATATTTACAAAATAAAAGATTTCCGCATTCGGTTATTGGGCTTGAATCGGCATTTGAGCTGCCCCAACCTTTTGCATCCCTAATGGGGTATTTGCAAATTGGGGGATGGCAATGGGGCAAGCCAATCTTACAATCCACTCATCTTTAGGACACAAGTGAAATGACATTAATATGCTAAATTACTTATTAAAAAAAAATGATGTTAGTTTCCTTTTGTGAAACAATATTCAAAATTAATCACATTATTAAATCAGATAATAAAATAAAAACAAAAATCTAAATACTTGTCAAAGAAACAAAAATCAAAACATTTCAAAATTGTGGTATATAGTATGGAGTATTCTTTATCATGAAACCCTGTCCACGGGTACTAATTGAATTGCGCTGATATTAACTTTAAACATCGTACAAGATTATCTCAGTTGTAACAAGTGATGTCCAAGTCTCAAACATGGCTACAACCCTTCTTTCTGAAGTATTTTGATAACATAGTGGTGGTGGTGGTGGTGGCGGTGGGAAGTCGTAGTGCTGATGGTATCAAGTAGAAGTCCTTACTATGCAAGAAGACAGCCACCTGCAATTTGGTGGTGGCACTCAGCCCATGAATGGAATGGAGTAGCGGTAAAGTGTACAACTGATCTCCTAGGGCCTGTCTGTGGGTTTAGGGTAGAAAAGAAAAGATAGAAAAACATAACAGATGAGAAAAGAAAAGAAAGGATTGTGGTGAACACTTGGGTATAATAAATATCATGCATTGACAAGGCATGTAGTTCTAAATTTGAGATTTGAACATAAAGTAATGCCACAATGACCAGGAGGACTTGATAAACGTGAACAAGTAGCCTGTCCCCCTTTCTTCCAATTTAGCGATAGGCTCAAATGACCTCATTTCAAATACACAATGCCCTCTAGATGGAAGTGTAAAAAGAACAGGACAACTAAATAAAATTTGGACCCCATAATTTCCACTTCGACATCGACAAAATTCATTTAGAAGAAAACCTATTAATAGCAGATAGGAACCAAACCAAGACAAAAATCTCCCCATGTTCACTTATAGATTTAGAAGAAACCAAGTCCAGAAGGTGGAACTACTGCATTTTGTTTGAAAACTATGTAAGCCAATGTGAAGATAAGCACGCTGAACAATGGTATAGAATGTACTATCCAGTAAACGTATAAATAAGTAAGATAGAATCTTAAATTGAAGATTAAGAGCTTGGTTTGCGTTGCAATCAATGAGATTGATCACAAGGGAAATCTATAGACAGTCGTACGCATTTGCTTTCCCCAGCATTCAGCACTTTGAGTTTGTTGAAGATAATTTCTACATGCATATGTAATGATACCAAAAATGGAAGACTGCACCGAAGTAAGCTTTACAGTCTAACCCATAATCAAGATCCACCCATACTAGAGATTAGAATATTCACAATGATGTCATATCTTCCTGCCCAGATAAACTATGAGTCTATGACCCACAAATAACTTTGAAGTGTCAAAAAGTTAAATAGCATTGATATGTATTCTGTGGTAAATTACAATGTACAATCAACTTTGTGCTGGTATAACAGTCAGAACTAAAATTTCAAGTGATATAGCCAGTTTTGGATAAATTTATAATATGATACAATATAAAAAGCACACACTTCCTTCGAGGTGCTGTGAAAGTGTTGGACACGACACTCCTCAAACACACCACTAACACGGCATCCATCTCCATCTTCCCTGTGTCAGTATGTCTGTGTCATGTTGTAACTACATCGCGTGTTCATGTCCTTAGGATACCATCAATAAGATTTAGAAGACAAAGAAATTCAGTTATTTGACTCCAGGTCTTAAAGCAGCAGAAGTACCCAAACCAACTCACTCTCCACTCCCCACACCCTTCCCTTTTCTGCCAAATAATAAAGCTGAAAATTTGGAAACCATCTAACATTCCATTTAGTGGAACAAAATCCCATAATTTGATGCTCTCTCATGATAACTTAAAACGCGTGAAAATAGAACAAGAATCTCATGGATACATAATGAATAATTCAGATATTTGCAATGAACATTTTAGAAATTCGACCACAAAAATTAGCAAACGTTCAATAGCATGTTTTGTACGCCTAGAATTCCACCCTTCAAAAAATAATAATAATAATAATAATAATCAAATAAATTAGCATCAGAAAGTAACTGAACCAGTAGAACAAAAGACCATGAATTTCAAATTTATTTTATTGAATTTCCAATTTTTACATATATGGTGTGTTCTTACCATTAATTTACATCAAATACACAAGCAGTCAGTAAGCAGACTATTTGAATTCCCAGAAACAATATATGACTTCATCTCTAACCCTGAAAATGCAATTGTCAAATATTAAATTTCACCATCCAGATAAAGAATTATCTAGCCAAAAAATTAAAAAAAAAAAGTCTAATTATCCAGAATCCGTTTTTCAAATTGTTTATATACGATTCCAAAAATGATCAACTCCACCATCAGTTTTATAATCAATGCATTTTCAAATTGTTTATATATGATTCCAAAAATGATTTAGAATTGGGTTAATCCCATCTCATACCTGCAACATTCATTTCAGTACAAAATAATTGTTGCAAGGAATACCTGTTTCCTTGGTGCAAAGAAGACTGTGTTTTTAAAGTGGAGAGCTTGTAGGCCATATTTAACATGATCACGAACAAAGAAGATAAACACCATGAAAGAGAAACACAAATAATTACCTTTCCTGATTCATCAATTTCAGCAACTTTGTATGAATCCGGCGTTATCTCCGTCAGCCACAAGCCCGGAAAAACTGACTGAAAATTTGCCCCCAAGAAAAAAAAAATATTACAATCTATTACATAATCATAATACATATGAAACAGGAACAAATGGAAAACAAAAATGGCAACGAAAGTGGAATCAGTCACGCTCTGTTTGGTTGCTGAGATAAGGAAAAGAAAGCAAGAGGTTGAGTCTAATGGTCCCTGTTGTTTTAGTTTGAGCAGAGTTTTCCATTTCTGGAGTCTAGGAAATGGTCTCGTCCTACATTTCAAGACTCAAAATTTTCTAAACTAACCCAAACATACGAAAATTTTCTCTCAAAAATGAAAATTTTAAGTTTCAAAAGTTTATTTCTCTACCATTTTCTCAGAAACCAGACGGAAAAATATAACAAAAAACAATAAAATTTCCGTTCTTACATCCAATTGCCTCTGCACCATCTTAGCCCTCTTCTTCGGTCTCCGTGAAGGCCTCGTCCCGATCATCGCCGCGAAATCAGCCTCAATCTCCTCTTTCGATAGTGAAACCGAAAACTTCATCACCTTCTCCTTCCTCTCCGTACGCTTTCCATTCCCATTCTCCCCCCTCGCCGGCGACAAAATACTATTCCTCTTCTCTTCGCTCGGCGGCGGCAGCGGCACCTTAGACGCCGCTCTCCTCGCCCTCAAATTCCACGGCTTCGCCGCCGCGGCCTCCGCTGCCGCCGAATCGTCTTCTTCAGTGACGACTCCTTGTATCATCGATACTTCCATATTGTTGGCCGCGACTATGAGATCGAGCATGAGCTTTTGGCGCACTGCGTCGAGTCCATTATCTCTATCTTCGTTGACGGTAGATTTTGAGGGCCGAATATTGATGGGTTTGGTGTGGGATCGGCGATGGAGCGGCGGAGTTGGGGGTTTGGTATTTGGAGGGATTTTCATGCATCTGAGGAATTTTTGGGAGCCCCATTTCAAGCATGGTAAGGAGAAGTTGTGTAGAGGCTTTGATCTTTTTGGCGCCATAGCCATGCGCTTTCTCCTGTCTGAACTCTCTCGAGTCTTGTAATCTGGAGCTGAGACTTGAGCTTTTGCTTTCCTCTTGGATTGATTTTGGGGTCGTGTCGTCGTGAGAGATTTTTGTGGAGAAATGCTTTGAGCTTCTAGAGAGAGGGGAAAAAACTTTCCTTCTGGATCGGAAAGTCGCCGGGAAAAATATGTACAGTGTGTGTGTGTGTGAGGAGTGAGAGAGAGAGAGAGCGGGGTTTTAACGTTCGGTTGGACTAGGAGGACTTTTGCTTCCAAGTGAATTATTGCTATTACTAGAGCATATTTTTGGGGAAAAAAAATGAAAAATTAAAATGCCCTTGACCCCGACCCGAAAATAGACATTCTTTTTTTAGGTGACAAGAAACTCCAATCCCACCTCGTTAACCGTTTGTGGGACGGGGACAAACTCTAAATAACTATAACCTCTCACAAATCATAGAAAATTAAGAACAAGACTCAAAAACAAAACCTTAGAGTATTACATTTCAAAGATATGTCAATTGAGCTATCCGCGTGAGAAAAGAAAAAAAAATGATAATTTTACTCTTAAGATATAAAAGTGTTGATTTTGACTTTTGATTTTTTAAATTTTGAGTTCTCAGATAAGAAAGATAAGAAAAATGCGAAGAGGTATAAGTGGCATTTTTTTAGTTTATGCAACGAAGTAAGCTTTTATGTTTAAAAAAACCGAATGTCAAATTATCTGATGGATGTATCCGGTGAATGTAATACTGTCCTTTTGTTAAATTTTTTTTTCTTATTTTTATTTTATTTTTTGGGTTAATTTTTTTTATAACTTTCATATCTAGGCATTGGTTTTGATAAAGTATTTGTAATTCTTTTTGTTGAAAAATATTTGAATATTAAAATGACTTAATTATACTAACTTTTAGTGAGACACCCCAATTATTTTGATCCAACATTTCACTTCCATGCTTAATAAGATTTATTCTTTTTGGTTATATTCTCATTGTCAAAAACTCGGAGGTGAAATATTAACATGGCCAGATTTTTGGAATAATTTGTACTAAGCATGACTAAGCTTCATGGAACAATGCTTAAATTCTCCTTGACAAATTATTTTGAACATCACAATGCCTATGGCTAGGTCAACATATAATCTCAAATATTCCTAGCTTTTAAATAGTAATTTGGTAGTACTACAGAGTAGTATCACAAATTTTAAATCGGAGGAGACTAACATTTATAAATGTTAATCCGTATTAATAATTTTATTAGGGATATGGTATTGGCATCCCTACATGAGCTTCCCGGGCTCATCTTGCTCTCACAGTGTGGGAGTGCGGGGGAGGCTCATGGAGAGCACCAATAGTTTTATATTATCCTAATAAGTAATTCTAT
Source organism: Liquidambar formosana (assembly GCA_039720395.1). Lineage (NCBI taxonomy): Eukaryota > Viridiplantae > Streptophyta > Magnoliopsida > Saxifragales > Altingiaceae > Liquidambar > Liquidambar formosana. Next base: position 17,479,091 of record CM077828.1, on the reverse strand, counting down.
TATTACTATTTTTTTCACCTTTTACTTTTATTTCTCGGGTTATGATCGAATTGACCAAAAAATTTGAAAGGAATGGTTAAGAAAACCTCCCAACATCTTGCCTAGACATTCTGTATTTTGATATTTTGAAAATGGAATTTAAAGGCGCAAAAGAAGGATGTTTTCTTTTTTAAAATGTTGTCACCATGCAGTCATAATTAGCTTATGAAAAGGGTAAGGTGCTCCTAATTTGCAAATCTCAAATGGATTTTTATTTATTTATTTAATTTTTATAAAACTCAAATGGATTCTTTTATAACAATTGAATTGTGTAACCTTTATCCATCGGGAAAACAAAACCCAAAAAAAAAAAAAAAAAATTGATTTGTGTAATTTATATTTGAATTTTTTTTTTCCCAAGATTTTAGTAAGAATATGGCCTACAAGTGTTGCACATTTATTGAGAACGATGTTTAAGATGGGTTTATAAGATGCAGTGGAAATCCTTCTTAGTGATGCGCTTCTTGAGCAAAAAGGCCTATAGAAACAAACCCGTGAGGCCAACAACAGTTGGGTCTGGCTAAAGCGGAAAATACTTCAGTGGAAGGCCTCTATTGGCACCCAAAGGCTTGTTTTTCATCCCCTACTTATTTTACACTTTAAGATTTTATGAATAATATATAAGGTTTTCATAAAAACTAATTACATTGTTTATTAAAAAATATGATTTGAACAACTTTTTGGAAGAAAATTTTTTCCAAAATCTATTGTTCAAGTAAACTTTTTAGTCATTTATGAAGTGAATATTATAAATGACAAAAAAATCTACTTAAACGATAGATTTTAGAAAAACTTTCTTTTAAAAAGTTGTTCAAAATGATGTTTTCTAGTAAAATACACGGTCAATTTTATGAAAATCTTCTATATTTTTCATAAAACCTTAAAGTGTAAAATAAGTGGGGGATGAAAAGTAACTCTTTGGGTGCCAATAGAGGTCCCCTACTTCGTGATAAGAAAATGGGCTGCACATCTAACAATTGTAAGAGAGCTAGACACCCTCCAAATGAGGATCTTAGAATGAAATTTGTTGTTTTAAATTCCTCTAATGAAGTTATTTCAAAATCTAACATTTTCATGGGATTCCAAACGAAATGGGCTGCGCATCTTACATTTGTTGCCTTTGGGTCTAATGGCATGTCTCATCTTAATAGGGGTGTGGGGTTTGCAAAGATCTTAATTTCGACTCCGCGTGAGTATGTGTGTGGGTGTGTGTTCTTCTATCATTTGGGGAAAAAAAATATAAAAAAAATGAATCTCGCTATCAAATACTTTATTAAGCCTTGCAAAAATCTCCAACAAATAAAAGGCCCCAACATTGATAAAAGTCATAAATCTCTCCTACCATCTTGCCTAAATTGATCCAAGACATCGTGCCACAAACCAAAGAAACTATTTTAATTCAATTGTTATGAATGACACACCAGTAGGGGATGCAACACTTTAAGAGTTTTTTTTCCATATGTGGGCTTCCATTGATTGAGAGTTATGTTTTGGTTTGCGAAAAACGGGTTGGTGATATGGTCTAAAATAGAAGTGCCGATAACACCCAATATATAACGGTTGTAATCGTACGGATTCATTGGGTTATGGTGCACTTTAATTACGTGGGATCATTGAATGTGATGTGATATAGTTTGTGTAGGCTTGAGATTCCTAATTAGAGTCTATGATGTAAAAGGCTTTATTAGGTGATTAACTCTCTATATAAAAGTTAGGTCTCCTCTCTTTTCTAAGATAAACATGTAAAGTCCATGTTTTCAATGTTGTCATATTCCGTGCCAAAGTATGGTTGAGTCTTGGGTTGATTGAAGATATGTGAAGCTTCAAAGATGCGTTAAAGAACAAAGGCACAAAGCTATGCGGCTCTCACTTATTCTCTAGGAAGGTAAGTGACCATAGTTGCCCATTTCATAGGTGTTTAATTCATTAAACATCATTTTTAATGTTTTCATCAAAGGAAGAGTGGTTTTTAAGGTTTTGGTGACATTTCCAATCGATTGGGATTGATAACCAATCGATTGGAGAAGTTTCGTTAAAAAAATTTTGCTACTGTTTTCTAGGATCGATCCTAGGGTTTGGAGGATCAATCCTAGGGTACCCAGAAATGACATTTTGCCACTGTTTTTTAGGATCGATCCTAGGGTCCTGGAGGATCGATCCTAGCTCGTAAAAATCAATTTTTAAAGTATTTAAAACCTTCCTTTTTGATCCTAAAACGAATCCTAGTCTTTTGGGGTTTCTTAGTCTCTATATATAGAGGCTATTACAATAGAGAAAGGGAAGCAAGCCTCTCCCTATTAGGGTTTTCATTGTTTATCTTCTTAAAACCTCTCTAGAGCACTTTAACCTAGGTTTTCATTGATGTGCTCTAGAGATTATCAAACCACACACCATTCACAACGTTGAGTGTTTGTGAAGCCGTTGCGACAGTGATCGAGCTTGCAAGTTCGTGATTGAAGGCATCGCTGTGAAAGAGGTTGGTTGCGACCAAAGCTGTGACGACGGAGATCGATCGTGTGTGATCGTGGGAGTGAAGACAACTGCATGAGTCCATGTGTGGTCTGTAAGTGTGTCTTGTACTCGTTTATTTCATAGTGGATTTGCTTCAACTGGACGAGGTCCCGTGGTTTTTCCCATCTAGGGTTTTCCACGTAAAAAATCTCTTGTGCAATCTCTTATATACTTTTATACTTGCTATGCAATTGAATTGATTGTGATAATTGGGATTTTGAGTGTTCATAATAAAAATTAGGTAAAATAAATTTAAATACCTATTCAACCCCCCTTCTAGATATTGTAGGATTGGTAAAACCGGAATTTCAAAACAATAGAAGCGTGGTCCCATTGATAAAGCCACAAAGGAAACAGAAGGAGAGGAAGACCTATACTATAGTTTTTGTTGCAGGCATTAAGTTCATTAGGATTTTTCAGTACTACGGCTATGTCAGGTATGTTCACTCTTCTTGTTTAATATTATATATTACTTGGGTGATCTAGACTCTAGCAATTAAATACAGGATATTGTTGACTAAATATCTAACATATGGTATCAGAGCCTAATTTGTTAGGGTTAGAACCCAAATTAAATAATGTAATCTACGGACTAAAATAAAATTGCAGACTAGTTCGAAAAATCATGGCTGGGCTTGGTCACGCAAGCTTGTAACCAATAAGGTAGTTGACGGGTTGGTCATGTCTCGTGGTTATGCCCCTGCGGGGCATAGTGGATCCTTTCTGGCTTGCCTGAAACTGGCTGTGGGATTAGGCCATGAGCACGAAACCTTGTGATCTTGTGAGATTGTTTTGGGGTTGAACCAAAGGGAACCCACGTGACCTTCTTATGCCATATTGATTTAGATGGTGGGCCCATGTACCATACTACTTTAGGTCTTTGAAATTGTTACACTTTTGATAATGATAATAATTATTATGCAGAATTTTGGGTCAAAATCCTATTAAATATTAGTCACTCACTGTTATAGGCCCATAAAGTATATGTTCTCTTACTTGAGCATTATGATGATTAATGTAAACCTTGTGTTCACAGAATTAATATATAATAGAATTATAGATCTGAATTAGTGTACTAGTTGTTATTGGCTGCCTTCTATTCATGGCAGTGTGTATGGCTTATATTAATATACTAGTTTGTCTCCATCGAATACATGTCAGATTTAAGTCTTGCAATGTAAACCATGGGCACTACTCATGTACTCTTATGTTTACTAGTGTAACCCATATATTCATGCTATATGATGAAATAAAGTTTCAAAGACTTATTATATTATTTAATTGCTTTGCAATTTAATTGCTTATGAATGTAACTCACATAATTAATATGTAATCGAATTATGGATTTGACCGTGTACACTTGACTCTTTTTTGTTAAATTTCCATAATTAGATTATGTCAGTGATTTTATGATCATGTTTCAATCTTGATTTGCACAGTATAGCTAAATTTGTGTAATGTTTTTATGCTTTAGTTATTGATTGAGACTTACCAATGGTCGTTAAAAGTCTATCTCCGTTTCGGAAAATCTTATAGGTTAGAAGTAGATGGTAGCTGCTAAAGTAGCCCATTCATGGAAAATCTATGAAATTATTGTCCCGTTCAAGTTTTTTTATGAGGCATAGCAATGCATCTTTGAATTGTCACTTACATTGTTCAACCCAAAGGAGTTCATTGTCTGTTTTAATTTAGGGATGGCATAAAGTAGTCAATCAGGGTACACCAATCTAAAGTGTTCTTCAACCCGAAGGTGTTGAACTCTTCGAAAACTTGTGTTATCCTTGTTGGGTAGCTTTGTGATAAAGGTTTAATGAGGTTTACTATTATCTTGTATTTTCTGCCCAAAGGGGATGATACAATGATGTTTCATAGACTCATTCGAGATAAAACTTATTAAGGCTTTCAAGTTTACTCTCGGGTTAAATTCAATCAATTGCCCATATTGATTGGGTTGGATTTATGTTACCCATCTATGCATGCATTATACATGTTCTATGTATTATTAAGTTAAATTTTAATTATGTTGCTTCTACAGTATTTAATGCTTCCACTGTTACTAGTCAATTGTCTGCTATTACAATTCTAACTGGTTCCAACTTTAAGAAATGGAAACAAGATATTGAGATTAGTCTTGGCTTGATGGACTTGGACTTGTCTTTAAGGAAGGATGAACCTCCTAAGCCCGCTATTGATACCCTTACTGCGCAGAAAGCCAAGTATGAAAAATGGGAAAGGGCTAATCGTTTGAGCCTTTTGATTATAAAGAGGTCCATATCCGACACCATCCGTGAAGTTGTGCCTAAGTGTGATAATACTAAAAAATTCTCGAATGCCATAAGACAAAAGTACCTGAAGTCTGATAAGGTTAAGATTAGGGACCTAATGGAGAAACTAATGAGGATGGAATATGACAACCTAGGTGGGGTTAGAGAGTACATCTTGGAGATGATTAGTGTTGCATCTAAACTAAATGTTTTGAATGTACTCATAGCTGATGCTTTTCTTGTTCATCATATTCTCAATTCTCTCCTGTTCAATTCAATCATCTGAAGGTAGCTTATAATGCACAACGAGACAAATGGGATGTAAATGAACTTATTTCTATTTGTGCCCCAAGAAGAAGAAAAGATTCATCGTGAGAAAAATGAGGGTCCATATTTCTAAACTTGTTCATAGGATTTTACAGGAGTTATTAGGTAGAAGTTAGAGTTTGGTTTTTTTCCTTATTTTAGTAGATACAATTTATGTACCATCCACGAGGCAGTTTTCAGTTTTAGTTTCTAAACTTGATAAGTGTAGTTATTCTTTTCATTTTAGTAATGATACTTTTCAATTAAGTCATAATTCTCTAATGGTTGGTAATATATGGTATTATGTATGATGGCCTTTTATAAGATTTTAGGTTGTTTCTAATAATCAGTTTTCCATCCTTGAACATTGAAAATATTGTCATTAAATGACCTTTAATTAATAAGAAGATATTGATAGAGTATATATCTACAGAAGCAATGATTACAGATCCATTAACCAAAAGGCTTGCACCTAATGTCTTTAAAGAGCACGTTGATAACATGGGTGTGGTTAGCTCTTTTTGATGTATTTGGTTAGTGGGAGTTTTGTTTTGTAAAGAACTACATTATAACTTGAACCCTTTATGGGGTATGTGGGTGACCCATAAAGGTTTTTGGGTACGGTCACTTAATAAATAAATGAATAAATGTTTTTGCATGCATAAATGTTATATTTGTTTGTACACAAAGTTATGATGTTCTAATATCATTTAAAGAAAGCTAAAGGTATAAATGTCTATCTTGAAGTGTGGTGGATGCTGAAAAGGACTTATATCTTTTGACATTTGTAAGGAATAAGATATAAGAGCCTCGTTTGAGACATGGAGAATAGCTTTAATTATGAAAGCATAAAGGAGTTTCATGAGAAACTATAAAGAGGACTGATGTGATAATTAGTACATGTTGATCACATATAGGGTGCTAATTTCACACTACACTTTACAACAACTGTTGGCGTTCAATTCAATAAGATTTCTAGCATTTGTAACCATTGAGTGGTCTTATGTTGCTCGATAATGTAATGACTTTCATGATTCGTGTTTGTAGTCTTTTTGAGTTAGAACTTGAAAGGTGTCTTTTGTTTTAGGCCATACGGTGCCATCTAGTTATATCAACCCAATAGTTGTTTTTAAAATTACAAGGGTTTTAATCTCATACTTACAATCAAAGTTGCCCAAGTAGGAGAATGTAAGAGTTTTTTCCATATGTGGGCTTCTATTGATTGGGAGTTATGTTTTGGTTTGCAAAAAATGAGTTGGTGATATGGTCTAAAATAGAAGTGTCGGTAATACCCAATATATAACAATTGTAATCATACAAATTCATTGGGTTATGGTGCACCTTAATAACGTAGGATCATGGAATGTGATGTGGTACAGTTTGTGTAGGCTTGGGATTCCCAAATAGAGTCTATGATAGGAAAGACTCTATTAAGTGATTAACTCTCTATATAAAAGGCTAGTCCCTTCTCCTCTCTATTAATATGATTAAGATCGAACCCATTGACAAGCTATAAAGGAAAGAGAAGGAGAAAATGACCTACGCTGTAGTTTTTCTGTAGAGATCAAGGTTCATACATTTTCAGCATCATGGCCATGTCAGGTACGCCATTCTAGATTCTAGCAATTAGATCCTACAAATTTATGTTTGAATCTCTATCAGCAGCCAAATGGCTCTTGCCACTGAGCAGAACATGACATTAAAGAGCTGTTCTCGATACCCCTGTTGCACAAATTTTCCTTTATTTGCAAAACATTCATGTGACGTTTCTAGGGGAAAACTTAGCTTGATCTTTGGGGAAATATGAAGCCTCTAGTCAGCTCTCCACGTACATATCTTTGTCTCGAGTACTTGAATGAAACTCTTCTGCCAATCCGATACCCCTTGTATGATTTTGCCTTTAGCCTTATCGCTACATCATAACTCAGTATAAGCAAACGCGACAGAATAATCTGCTTTTTGCCGTATAATGCCAAATCACCTTGTCTTTTGGCCCTGCCCAACTAATAATTAAGCCAAGAATAATTTCTACCTCATGTCTCGAAAAGTAGCCTCTCCACTAAGTAAGGTTTTTTGTTTTTTTTTTTGGCTGCTTCTGCCGCTGTTGCTGTTGTTGTTGTTGGGTACAATGGGAGAGTTCAAACCTTAACCTATCCCTTATCCTATTCTTACCATTTATCTCATCCAAAACCCAATAGCTTAACCTCTCCACTTTATCCTTCATTTTAATTTTCAAAGTTCAAATCATTGTCAGTAAGTCCGAAATAAAATGAATGTTTTTTCCATCTGTTTTTGGCAAAATAACTCTAAAAAGTAGAATTAGGTGGGAGCTAAGGATCTTTCCATATGTTGATTAAAATTCCATCTCTCGCTCTTCGTCAAAAAGCACTTGTAAAAACTAGTCTTTGTTGTGGGTTCGGAAGTCACACATCGCCTCAAAGCTTAGAGTTTGGATTCAGTGTTGAGTTGATAAAACTCAGCACCATGTCAAGTTAATCCATGCCCTTGGATGAGGGATTGGATGGCTTGGATTAAAAGTTGAAAAGGTACAATTAAAATAACTAAAATGACCTCATTGAGCAATTTTTTCAACTTTTAATTTAAACCATCCAATCTCTCATTCAAAGGTATAGATTAACTTGGCGTGGTGCCGAGTTTTATCAATCCAGTACTAAATCCAAACTCTAAAAGCCTAGGCTTTTAGCTAAGTTGGAACATGGATCGAGACCACCATTCAATGGACTCGATTGATTCAACGAATCTTAATCATTTGATGTGATTATTCTATTCTCAAATAGTTTAAGAAGTTTCTGAATGTCCAATGAATTCGATTGATTTAAACGTAAAAATAATCAATTTACGCTTCTTTTTTCCTTTTTTGCTACACAACAGAATCAAGGCACCTCTTAACCAGACTGTTGTGAAGTGTCTCGTATTATTTTATCATTATCATTAATGGACTGGACTTCACGAGGCTCGTCCATAAGGCCCCTTGGGGAAGGTGAGGGGTCAATGTCTTGTATTCTTCTGTTACTACATTTCAAGAGGAATTGCAGCAAGAACTTTGCGGAGGGATGACGATTAGAGAAGAGAGATTGAGAGTTATTATAATCTGATCCGTATTGTTGATATTGATTTTGTTCTCTGTCCTTCATGGACGCGAGCTTTTTGCCGAATCATGTAAATCTAGTGTTCTTTATATATGTTTGATTGTTGTGATTATTTCACAATGATTGTGGTTGCCGCATAACACAGCCACAAAGATGTTTCACTTCTGTACATGCACAATCAAGATTTAGAGTAAATTGCAGAAAACCCTCCTGAAGTATGAGGGTTCAACAAATAACCCTTTTTATGTTTTAATTTTGTCAATGTACTCTTACTTCAGTTGGAAAACAAAACCGATCATCGATGACCACCCAATTGACCATAACCAACAAGGGTTCCAACGATTTTGGGCAATATAAGTTCATTAACGGTATCACGTGTGGAATCACGTGACTAATTTTTGTCAAATTTCATTAACGGTGAGTGACGGTAAGGCACATTGACAAAAATTAAAACATAAGAGACACAATGACAAAATTAAAACATAAGGAGGGTTATATGCTGAAATCCCCCCCCCCCCCGCGCGGGGACGGGGGTCCTTCAAAGGGGTTTTCTGCAATTTACCCCAAGATTTATTATAAAAATTAAGAAATTATATTGAACACGCGTGTAATATGGGTGCCGCACACCCTCTATTGACACGAAAAGCAACTTCCACAAATTCAAAGGAAACCAACCTCTAGGAGGAAATCTGGATTTCAAACAGTACCCGAAAACAAAAATGAATGGGTAAGAAACTCAGCCAGGAATAAATTTGTTTGAAGAAAAAAAGAAGAAAAAAAGCAGCTGCACTGTGGACGAGTGCAAAGTAACTTGAATTCTGTACATGATTGCATTTCCATCCTCGGTTGCTGCCAACTTTGTTTCGATGATCTCACATGAGTCAAAATCATGACACTGAGATCTATATCACACCTACATGGGGGCCATGTAGAAGATGCGATGATAACCATTCTCCTCCTACTATCAGTATGAAAATTTGTGATTTTAGAAAGAAAAATGAATTGACTTTACAAATATTTACATACTCTTCTATTGTGTATACGCTTTGTAGAGGAAAAGACATCCTTCAATGGTTTGATGTAGAGCAGTTGTAATTCGTTGTCTCACTCTTGATAACCCGGGTGTTGTATGATCCACAAAATCCACACTTATGATATAACCAGTGGAACTGTGATGTGCCCTTTCGATCACAGTCATTGCAAAGTATATCCTGGATTGCCAACGAAAGCAGGACGAGTTAGATGACATGTAATTTGAAGGCATGACAAATTTATTCAAGTGACGCATATTGCATTGTACATTAGTATTCATTCTTAAAGAGTTTGAACAAATGAAGAAGCACTTATAAAGCCTCCCACATGAAGTAATGTGGAGTGTTGAGCCAGTGCATTTTCGTGAAAGATGTTTTCGCTAAGGCCATGTTTGTTTGGTTGGAATATAATGGATGGAATGGAATCCCATTCTAATTCATTCCAAACAATATGTTTGGATGAGATAATTAAATGGGAATGGAATCAAACAGTAGTAGTGTCTTATAATGATATTCATTTCGTAATGTTTATTTCAATCTCATTCTATTCCAGACCATTTTGAGCATGGAATCAGATTCCATTCCTACCCTATTCCATTCAACCAAACAAACATGGCATAAGAGTAAAAGTAGAGAGTAAAGCTCCATTTATATCTATCAAAATCATTTGCTGGGGTAAAAAAAAAAAAGAAAAAAGGATGATGCGTCTCTTCAGGACAGTGGAAACAAGCAAACAACTTCCGCCCAATATGTTAAAAAAAAATTCCAAACATGATTTATTGGATCCTAAAGGTTTGATCTGCCAAACACATGGACTTCAGATTTAAGAAGCAAGAAAATTAAATGAAATTTCATGCCCATAAATGATTTTCTTCCAAATAAATAAAACCTGAGGAAGTCACTTTCCTATATTTTTGTGAGTAGCAGATATAATTTTCTTTTCAACCACCTTATTAATTTTTTCTCTGGTACAACATATGAGAATAGAGAGAGTTTCTTGGATCATTTCTTATGTTTCCTATAGTAGCTAACGCAGCGGTTAACTTCAAATTTAACAGAAGAATAAAAATTGGACCAAATGATAGTAAAGAAAATGTGGAGAGGCCCAGTACCTGACAACGATCCCTGTATTCCTCTGGAAGATCCTCAGCAGCCAACAAAGCATCAAGCATGCCAAAATAAACCTGAGTAAGAGTAAAACTTTTAGAAAACCCATTAAAAAGAAGGATTGTATGATATTGATTTTATTTTCTGATGCTAAGAATATTAAAAACAGCACTAGAGGAGTTGAACAATATTTTAACATAAACCTAAGAACAGTCTTTCCCCACTATCTAAAAATAGATTGAACAGAATTTGATCCCTTCATGGCCAGATTCCCTTGAGTCTTGTTAAACCCAATGTTCTTCTATTCTCCATTGAGCCTCAGGTTTTTGGGTGTATATGATTTGTTCACAATAGGCGTCCTCACCATACTAAATTAGATGATAAGTCGATTAGGTATCTCTTCTTAGGGTATTCCTCTCAATAGAAAGGTTATCGTTGCTATGACCTTGTCTCACCTTCTTTGAGGATGTCCTGTTCTTTCCTCCTCCTCCACCTGTCTCATCACCTACTGTTCCTGACGACCCTTTTCCTTCCACAGTTCATCCTATTCCTCATTTTCCTCCTTCGGTGTCTCCTGCCTCTTCTTTGGAGTCTCTAGCTGTTCCTTCTCCTCCATGAAACCTCCTAACCCACTTCTAACCCATGTAGGAGACTGAATGTGGAAGAATCTTTAAAAAGAGAACTCCCCTAGGATGGCTGGTCACTTGAACCTGCCAAAAAGCTTTGTTTGTACTCTCTCTCCTTTTCGGGAAAGGAAGTGAAGGACTATTCGTGTTTGAAGTTTTTGACTGGGCTTCTTCTTCCTTCTACCTTCTATATTTTGCCCTACAATGAAAGGTATGATATCTACTTTATATTTTGCCCTACAATGGAAGGGATGATATCTATTTTCTCTCTCTCTCTCTCTCATTTATCTTATGATTGTGATTCAAGTGATTACAAGTGGTTTAAAGTTAAACATGTTGCTTCTGCTAGCGCTGGTCCTTTAGTGTTAACAGCTTACAAGTTACGAAAGCCGAAGAAAAATCACTGGCTTGTGCATCACCATTTTAAGGATTAAAGGAGGGGCAATCACTCTGTTTAAGCAATAGCACATTGTTCATAGTCTGTATTTTCTAAATCCTTGTTCATCGTCTAAATAACAGGATTTTAACTGCTTGCCCTTTTCAGAATAGTTCTCCAAAAAAATATAATAAATATACCAATGGTAGAATACTTACTTAGGCATCAAACAGACACCTATAAGATTATTGAGAGAAGAGGAAGTACTCTTACCGCCATATCTCCCAAGGATTTGCTACATATTGGACAGGTGTAGTGACTGCAAGTGTATGCCTAACATAACAAAACATATTTCAGTTCAAGAAACAAAATCCTTTTTCTCAAATCAAAGAATAAAAGAAATGGACGAGGAAGGAAAAATGGATTAAATTATAAGTGACAGAAAAATACAGACCTGAAAGCAAGCTGAATGCATGAAATGACCACAAGGTAAAGCTCTGACTGATGCACTAGATGTGAATAAGAAATCACAGCAGATAGGGCAATTTGTTTCTAAGCCTTTCTCAAGGCACTTGTGGTTCACTAACCTCATCCCCAGGCAACAATTACACGTCATGCAATGAAAATAATCAATGCCAAGACCCTTCCCAACACGGCATAAATTGCAAAATGGGCAATGATAGACAGTCCTGATGAAAAAAATTAATAGTAATAATGTCATGAAATTGTTTACAAGCATCCACAAGAGTGTAATGAAAGCAGAAAATTACAAAGCCAGGTTTAAAATAAGCAATGTGTTTATTATTCCATAAGAAATGAAGCAGAGAATTTCCGGTTTTCTCTTAATTAGTCCAGAATTCCAGATAACCAAACCGGAGTTGTCTGGTGTTAGTGTGAAAGTTAAATGTCATTCCAAACATACAGAGATTAAGAACAGTGTCTTATTTTCAATTCGATATGCTCAAGCAATTAAGACAACACTGTGCAACATCCCATCTCGGTCACACTCCAGTATTACTAAGGGAATAAGCATAAGATAATATATCACTTTAATTTAATTTTTATTTTTATTTGCTGTGCGCAGCGTACATTTTGCACGTTACACACCACATAATTGTCTTATACACCTTCTATTCACAATATTCTGATTCAAAATGGTTTAACGGAGTCTATTTCATTATTTTTCAAATTTTTATTGAAAATTTTCACGTTCTACTACTAATTTCTGTCATTTCTCCAAATCGATATCCAATTTTTTTCTAGATATTTCTCTACTTTTGGACCCTCAATATCTTTGTTGATATCAACATTTAAGTCCTTGGGCATGAGAAACCTCATGGCACATTTTTTTCTTTTTCTATTTCTTTTTTTTTTTCTTATTTTTCTTTTTTTTTTTTTTTGATAACGGGGGAACCACCCTACAACGGGGTCCTTTAAACCCACCCATGGACCTAAACCCCCAAGGAGTAGGGGCGAAGCCAAGAAACTACCTCAGGTGAGGCAACTTATTGCAAACTTATTACGTTTTAGTGATCACTTCTTAACTTAATACCATATAAAGGATTTTTTTTGTCAACTTATTACAAATTGACTGTATATGTACTTCAAAATGACTACTAATGTCCTTTATTTGGTATTAAGTTTGGAAATGATCATCAAAGTAGCAAAATATTAAGATTTTTTTTTTTTTTTTTTTTGTTGTTGAAATTTTCAGGTGGAGCAAACGCCTCACTTGCTTGGTCTCTAGCTTTGCCCTTGCCAGGGAGACTAGCGCAACAACCCACCGCCACGGCCCCCCACTTAAATCTCGGGTTGTTCTAGCAAGGAATTGAACCCGTGACCATACGCCTAACCACACAATCACAAGTTCACCCTTACCAACTGGCCACCCAAGGGTGGGTTTTTCTTTTCTTTTTTTTAAAGAAATGAGAAGGAATTAATACATAAAAATATTACATATCAGCATTTCTTTTTTTTTTAAAAAAATCAGAAATATTTAACTTCAACTGGAAAACATAAACTAACAGTCAAGGGGATATGCTACAAATTTTTTGATCTCGCTAATACTCGGCTGACTCCTGTTGGACACATAGTGGACACTTTGGGGTACAAAATCTCTTTAGAAATTATTTAATTATAAAGAAAAAACTATACCAGTTTATATACAAAAACGAAGTGAGATAATGATAGTCTCAAGAGAGGACTGAGGAATCATAACTCTCTCTCTCTCTCTCTCTATAGATATATATATATATATATACACACACACACACACACACATTTATATATATGCATGTATTATATGTACATACTGTAGAGTGCTGTGAAAAACACCTGTCTTAGACTCACAGGCCATCCACAACAATTTAAGTGTCCTTTAAGGCCCATCATCCGGAACAACTCAAATTGTGCTTTTAAATTTAGTGCTTTACTAGTTTTTATGAGCTGAATTACAGATATAGCACTTTCAAGGGTTCATAACCGCATCATATGAAGAACGAATTAATAAATGAAAGAAAAACACAATTTGAAGTTTGAAAAAGACAAATTCTTTCCAGAATTATATTGTACCTTTTCTTTCAATTCTTTTCGGAAAAAAGAAAGAAAATAAATAAGATATCTATGGTACTTTATAGCCATTAAAACTAGTGATGCTTATAGTATTTGAGATAGAAATACAAGATTACCAATTGGGACTAACATACCTTTCATCATCAAAAAATTTGCAAATATTACAATAGTACTTTGCCATTGAAAATCCGTTGCATGAAGGTGTGGCGCAAATTGGTCCAACTGCCTGAATCTCCAGGCAGCGCATACACATCATTTCTGATGTCGCTTTCCTGGAAATATTGAACAAAAAATCAATACATAGAATCACAACCTGAATTGTAGACTGGAAGATAAAAAGGTTATAAATACATAGAATCCCAACCTGAAATGTAGGCATGGGAAGATAAAAAAAAGTTACCTATCCATCGAGTGATCGCTCACTTTGTCATGGCAGAATCTGCATGTAAACAATTTGCCACAGCAAGCAGCACGAAGTTTGCAGTTTCTTTTGTAATGCTCACACCCAAACACTTGTTGTTCCGGGTCACGGAATGTTGATGAGCGTCCAGGTACATCTTCACCATCAGAAGTTACCCCTGCTGTTGCTTGAGTTAACTTCTGCTGAGCAGCTATCCAGCGACTAAAATAATCCACAAACTGATTAGTACATAGGAATCATGACCAGGAAAGTAAAGCAGTTTAGACTACATGACAGAAAAAACCATGTATTCATTAATTATGTGTGACTAGTGATAAATAAAGCATTTTTTTTATCGGCGTAAATAAAGCATTTTTGTAAAGCTCATAGCAGAATGTTACCATTAGGAACTTACCTAGTCATAAGATTCTGAACAAGATATGCTTTTCTCCTTGGATCAAGAGTTGAGTCCCGATAAACCTTTCGGATCTCTGACTCAAGCTCATTTTGATTCATACGGAAAATATCTTTCCACCCAGGCTTGAACATCTGATCAGTCTGCTCCAAGCTTTCTTGTAAATCGATACCTAAATTGTATGCAGCTTATATGAATTAAAAAAATTCCACCAAAATGATATTCACGTAAGATTAACACAAAAAAGACTAAAAAGAGCAAGATGTTATAAAATTTCATTATATCTACGGCCTACTTAGAATATAGTCAACAAGTCAACACAAAACCTCACAGTTGCACAGCACTCTCTAGCAGCACATAACACAAAGCATAGCACAAACCTTTTTGGGAAATGCTACTTTCCGTTGCTTCAGTCTGTAAAGATGATTCCAGAGTTCCCTTCCAACACTCATTAAGCCACTCATTGAACATTGTGTTTTTAGTTGCCTGCTTCCACGTGTCCATCATTTTATTCTGCTCATCCTGAGTAAGTGCAGAAGTTACCCATGGTAACATTGATTGGAGCACTTCAGCACCTGTAGTCCCAATTATGCGGCCAACAATTTTGTCCTGCTCCTCCACAGAAAAATGTTGTCCAAACAATGGCCACAGCTCAAGTTCTTCCCTGAAAATATGCTGATCCAGAGTGACTCTTACAGATTTGCACATCCCTTGAAGTTGTGTAGCTAACTCATTGTGCTTTCTCATAAATTCACTACCATGGGCAGCCGAAAATTCAGTACTACTTCCATTTGAATCCTCCTTCATATGGGCCTTTTTCATGCCTTCATGAAGGTGTGAAAGCTCAGAAAGAACACCTGAAATATCTTCAAATAATTTTTCCTCCTGCTTATGGTCCAGCGTGTATGAGTGACTCACGTTATGAAGTGCCTCTTTGGATTCCAATGCTGGAAAAACTATTTCATCCTCAGCATTACTATGAGCTCTATATAAGCCCCATAGCAGACGGAATCTTCCAATGAACTGCCGAAGGAATGTCTCGTCACACTCACCAAGCTTTCCAGATTCAACATCTAGATATTCCAAGTCTTTGAGTATGGCTTTATGAAACTTAAATATAGTATCAATTGGTCTCACTGAACAACCATTATCAGAAACACTATTATCTGTTTCCCAGACAAAAAGACTGGAGTTAAGGGAAGGAGCAGGAGTGTTGAAAGACAAAGAACGCAAAGACTTTGCCGTAGAAAGAGAACTCAATCCCAGATTATTACAGTTTACTCCTAAACCTGGGACACTACAAGACCGATCGGTACAAGATAGTTTACAGGCATTCATAGTCTCTGGAGAGTCAGATGCAAGATTATTTTCGCATGACTGTGATATATTTCGTTTGACTGGCCTTTTGTCGTCATCTGCTTGAACAGACATTGTGAGGTCTCCAGTAGATAAAGCAGAAGCACATGCGCAGAATGGTCGGACGTAATCTTCCTCAATTTCACTGAACCTTTGTACAGGACAGCAACCAATTGCACTTGAAGGCAAACATACACCCTGGTTGTGGCCCTTGCAAGCCCAACCAGAAAAAAGTGTTACCAGAGCAGTATCTACTGCAGGAGCTGAAATGACAGAATTGTGCACAAGTTAGAAGTGAAATAAAAGGCAGCAATTTGTCTCTTAACAACTGATGACTTAGTGGATGGATATAGACCTGCCAAATGCATATTTTTAAGGAAACTCTTGGCTTCATCTTCAGTTAATGATCCCACCAGCCATGGTAAGACACGTTCAATCAATTTCAAGGGCATCAGGCACAAGCTTTGATACAAAAGTTCCCGCTGTCTTTTAAAGCTAAAATGCTTTCGAGCAAGTGGAAGAACCTAGACATGCAGAAAGCTTAGCAGATGCCTTTCGGGAATGACAGAGGTTTTAACTCATGCGATTCTTATTAAACCACAGAGGAAATAATAATAGAGTTTCTAATAGACAGGTGCAGATGGTTTAGATTATTAATCAACCTCCAACAAGCTATTTGAGCAATTTTAAATGTTATCACACTACTCAATTCCAGCCAATCATTTTTTTTTTTCCACTTGAAACCACTTGGTCCACTTCTATAGAGATATAATAAACTTGTTTGCAGCTTAATGTTAAACCAGCTAGCAAACATCCCCCCCCCCCCCCCCCCCCCCCCCCCCCCCCCCCCCCCCCCCCAAAAAAAAAAAAAAACAATTATTGCATTAACAACAAGCTCACCTGAACTTCCTCATTGTTGAAGTGCCTCTGTATAGTTTCCATTATTTGATCAGCATGCAAGCATAACTTCGCATAAAACTCAGCAGCCGAAGAAGAATTTGCTCCAGCACTCTGAATATTTTCAATCAAGC
Organism: Liquidambar formosana; assembly: GCA_039720395.1. Classification (NCBI taxonomy): domain Eukaryota; kingdom Viridiplantae; phylum Streptophyta; class Magnoliopsida; order Saxifragales; family Altingiaceae; genus Liquidambar; species Liquidambar formosana. The sequence goes on along the minus strand of CM077828.1, from coordinate 17,461,948 downwards.
ACCTAAACTTGTTGAATTGACTTTCTTCTTCAGCATGCTCCTGGAAAAAAGAGATTTCTTCATCTACTGCAGGGAATATGACCTTGTCCTCAGCAATACTGCAATAAGAGTAAATTATATCTTCATCAAATGATAAGTTATGAAGAGAGGAAAAATAAAATCCATCATAGTTATGACATGGTCTCTAATATTATGTTGTTAATGTTTCTGTCATGGATGAATGAAACCGCATAAGGAAACAATGCAAATAATGACAAGCAAAAATGGTCAATTTAGGGTCATTCAAGATCTCATAGCAATAATTGTTTAAAATATCTAATGCATATTTTCGACATGTATGGTCAGACTTCAAGGCAGCTTGTTATTAAAACAAACAGTGGGGTGTTTATTGGTACAGGAGCCAGACATAGGAAGCATAATATCACATCTGTTTTAAGAATTATTGAAGGTTCACTTCCTTTGGTGTATTTGTGAGTTCCAATCTTCAAGGGTAAACCTAAAAAGGTGCATCTTCAAGCCATTGCTGATAGAGTTAAATCCAAAATTGAAGGTTGGTATAGCAGATTTTTATCTTTGGGAGGAAGAGTGCAATTGGTAAACTCTAATATTTCCAATGTTACTTCATACCTTTATGCTTTATAGATGGCCCTCTTCTCTTCTTACCAATTTCAGGGTTTGGTTAAGAAACTTCATCTGGTCAGGGAAGGCAGATGCTAGGAAGCTTGTAACTGTCCCTTGGAATATTGTTTGCACTACTCTTGATGAAGGAGGGTTAGGCATCAAAGACATCATGGCTTTCAACAGGGCTGGTTTGCTTCAATCTTGTTGGCGTCTATTGGCTCAGGACAATGTTTGGTGTAAATTCATGATGGCAAGATTTAAAATTTATCATCTGCAGTTCTCTTCTGTTAATTATTCATCATCTATGCGGCCTGGTTTTAGGTCTGTTATTGCTGAGATTGCATTGCATGTTCAATGGGTGGTCGAAAATGTTCGGATGTCAACTTTTGGAGAGATAACTGGCTAGATGAACCTATATGTCATCAATTCTCAATTCCAGAAGATTCAATGGATTTCAACTGCCTTGCCTCCAATTTTATTCACGACAAATCTTGGGCAGTTCCTGATGAGTTCTATAATGTGTTCCCTCACACTGCTGATGTCATTGCTCAACTGCCTCTTCCTCTGGATGGGGTTCCAGACTCAATGGTTTGGCCTTATACTTCTTCAGGAGCTTCTACAGGAAGTCAGCCTAAGGTAAGTTGGTCTGCTCATCTTTGGAAATATTTCATTCCTCCTCAATATTCTTTTCTGATTTGGAGGTTATTGTGGAATAAAGTTTCTACTGATGATAAGTTAAAAAAGCATGGTTTTGTCATGGCGTCATGTAAATGTTCTTTATGCTCTCAGCCTTGCTATGAGGAGGATGCAAATCATTTGTTTTTGCATTGTGATTTTGCTGTCTCTTTGGCCATGGCTTTTTGATGTCTTCCATTTTCCTATGCCTCCTCATGGCACCACTTTACTGGATTTTTGGATTTTGATTACCTCAAAGTTGAAATTTTGAGTTCACATGTGTTTAACATTTGGCTTAAAGCAGTGATGCTAGTGTTTGATTCAATATGGTACACTCAAAATTTGATTAGGTTTGAAGGTAAGAAGCCTAATCTAAAGAGGAGCTATTTTGATATTAAATCCATGATTCATACTATTGGCAAAGTCAGTTTGGGTACTATGAATAGTTCTTCTGCATTCTTTTGGAGTTGCAGGGTATTCCTAAGAAGGCTCCCTCCTTTATGGTTTAAATTGAATGTTGATGGCCTCCAAAAGGGAATCTGGGTCCTCCAACTGCTGGGGGGGTGTCTTTCGGAATTGTAGGGTTTTCATGAAAGGGGTTTATTGCACTCTTGATGTCCATTCTGCATTTTTTGCTGAGTTGATGGCTGTGATATTAGGAATTGAGCAAGCTTCGAATAAAGGGTGGAGAAATCTCTGGTTAGAAAGTAATTCTGCTTCAGCTATCAGTGCCTTCAAAATTCAGATTATAGGCCTCCATGGAAATTAGAAACTAGATGGTGTAATTGTAAACATTATTTGAGTAAGATAAATTTTCAATTTAGCCACATTTTCAGAGAGGGTAATTATGTGGCTAACAAGTGTGCTAATTTGCGTTTAGGTTTCTTTGGTTTTCAATGGTGGTGGACTGCCGCGAAGGAAACTTGTTCGCCTCTTCAACATGATTTTTGTAGTCTATCTTATTATAGGTTTAGACCCTAGGGGTTTTCTCATTGTTTGTTGTGATCTGGACTATGGGGTTTGTCCAAAACTTCAGACTTATTTATTTTCTTGTCCTAATTTTTCTTTTATTAATAGTGCTTTGGGTGAATACATATTTTTACTTCAGAATAATAAAAAATAGAACTTTGGGCGAATAGCACATGGTTTGAATCTCTCAGGGTGCCAACCTCATTGGGATGCTAGCTGATTCCATGATGCTTGAAGCTATTTTATTTGATTAAGAGAAAAAGATCTCAAGGTGATAATTTGAATAAGTCCCACCCAATCCAGAACAATAGAAATTTTTACAAAAATATAGGAAAAATTACTTCTGGAGGGATTGACAATGGAAGGGTCATTCTACAAATGACACTTAGAGCCCTGAAGGGGGTTTTCTCTTTTATGCTTTCTTTCTTTCTTTTTATTTTTATTTTTTTTATAGGGGGTGGCGGGAATTTAGTCCTTGTCTATACATGCTGTAGCTACCAAATAAAAGAAAGAAACAAATAAAATAGCCAATATCAGATTAAAAAAAGTGCAGATTCTTCTGTTTGATGTTAAATTAAGTATTAAAGAGATTTTATCTATGAATACAAAGAAGAGAAAAATAGATATGAGGGTCGCCAAAGGAAAAAGAAAAAAAACATCATCATAACAATAATAATAGTAAAAAGGCCCTAAGAACAACTAAATTGAGGAATTTTTTGACATTTATATATCTTTCTGTATGGAAAATTCAGCCTTAAAAATAAATAAAGAAAAAGCCGGGCCTTCATAGGGTATAATAATATAATAAAAAATGCATACCTGTGAAAGATGCAAACTTGAGCGATAAATTGCAACCTTTCATCAAAAGCTGATAAGTTAGTAAAATCTCCACAAATTTGTATCTTCCTAGCTTCCTCAGCTATCTCACTCAATTCTCTTTTTATGGCATTATGCCAATGCAATATTTCATTTATTGGATGTGCCCCAGTGGTATCGGTAACATTAACATTTGAATCCAAAAATTTCCTCTTCCCAGTCTTTAAAGACTCACATGCACACTTTACTTTCTCCATTTGACGTGCTAATGTACCAGGACTGGAACCTCTACAACACTGAAGCTGGGGATTACCTTCACAACTTTTGACCGTGTTAGCACTATTTTTCCCTTTCATCCAGGTGAAGATAACCTTCAAATAACAACAAGAATTATAATCAATACACGTATTCAGAAAACACATCCAAAAAAAATTTTAATGCTCAAACTGAGAACTTACCTGTTGAAGAAGCTTCTCTTCCGGGACTATCTTGCATAAGCACTTCAGCATATCCTGATACTCATCGGGTGAGATAGAGGATGAAAGCCATGGAAAAAACTCTGCCATCATATTCACAGGAATGCTGCAGAAAAACTGCCAGACCAAATATGCCTGCTCTTCTATTGAGAACTTCTCAATAAGCAAGGGGAAGACCTGCCGTATTCAAAGAGAAATCAGTAGAGTTTAAACACAGTTGTTTTAGTCCAGGATATCAAATTAACATATTTTTCTTGTAGGAATTTTATAAAATTTTAGAGTTAATACCAAGTTTATTATAATACTGGTCAATGGGTCTATTGGGATTGATAGTTTAAATTTTTTTTGCAAGGGGTAAACATTCTCTATGTATCCACTCTCCAAGCATGCTATCTCAAAAATTTAATAATAGGTGCGCATATGAGGTGTGCATGCATGCACATGGCCACATGTGTATGTTGTGTGTCTTCACGCATGCCTATGCTTATAAAACTGTGTTCATGTTAGTGAGAGAGTTCTGCATGTGATTGTGACTGTTCCTGTTAAAATACTATATCAGCAGTGCATACTTAACAGTGCTCCAAAGTCCCAGCATAGAGCCATCCGTCAGATGAAAAATCATTTAGGCATGCTATTGAGGGAATTTACTCCATTAAGACTTTATGGTCGTAATGTGGTATATCTACACTATTGATCGCCAATTCGTCACTTTGGTTATATTCCACTCATCTATAATTAATCAATATTGGTATTTAAATAGAATCTCCCTACACTCTGAATAGGCATTGTACCTCGGTATCCCAACAGATTCTGGCAATGATGTGTACGACATATTAAAACATCCCCATTGAAGCTCTAGAAATCCCTTTCAGAGTAACAAGCCATTATTTCTTTATTTTTTCCTCCTTTTTTTTTTTTTTTTTCTAATCTATCATCAAAGAATTGAGTCTTTTTCATTCTGTGTTGAATGAAGACTAGAATGGGGAGAAATTTGCAAATCTTCTAGTCAAATACAAAATCTTGAAAAGGAGATACCTAGGATAAGTACAGAGAAATAAATTGTAAAATGAGTCGAATACCAACACTTTCCTAGAAGGCAAAAAAGGTAACTGACACAGTGACACACATGCAATGCAAATCATTGGAATTAGCATCAGATCTTGGAAAACTAAGGAAATGTTCTAGATGGAGATTTGATAGTTCGCAAAAATACTAACTTATACGAATTTCTTCAAAAATAAAAATCGAACAAGTGCTGAAGCACAAATCACCACAGATAGGTAATATAATGGACACTTAAATCACTGAATTACTATAGTTGATGATAAACAACCTGCGTCAAATATAACTGATGTTATAATAAAAATTAAAAATTAAAAATTGGTAAATAAGCCAAATGCAGTATATTAGTCAGCAGTCATAAACAAAACAATACCTGCTCTTCTTCCTTCGCCATGTGCTGGCCAACAGATGTCTGAAGGGCTCCTGTACAAGATGCTATATCCCTCGCAAAACTCTCATCATTTTGAGCATTAGAATTTAACAGCTCAAATAAATGATCAAAAAGATCGTTCTCACCCTTGTGTTCAAGGGAGTATGTACGTGCTACATTCTTCACGCGTATATCAAGAGCTGGAAAGATGACCTGCAGTTCCAAAGCCTCACGATGTCACTATTTCTGGACATAGAAAAACAGAAAATGGAAACAGAGTTCCATCCATAAATTATTGTTTCCAAAAATCAGGGTAGCGAACATATGAATCCAGCAAATTTTTTTTGCTCTGTGTTGTTAAAGCATTGGTCTCCGTGGACCATCTCAAGAGTTCAAGAGAGCTTTCCTATGTTCACTCTTACCAAAAACCTGAGCAAATGTCTGTTATTGAAAACTTAACTTCTTATTTATCATATTTTAAGGACTTAAATCTTAAGTTTCAGATTGCTAATTATAGGACCATTCACATCGCATATGCAACAAAGAAGCTCCATTAGAAGGTACTGGCAGATTTCACATTATATGGACACAAATAAACACTTTTCTTTGATCTTCGCATTTAATCTTACCAATTACTAACTTAATTGTATGTCAGTTCAGTTCTTTTATTTTTTTGGATAACGGGGGAACCATCCCACAACAAAGCCCTTTGGACCCATCCATAGAACCTAAACCTCCAGGGAGACTAGCGCCGCAACCCACTGCCATAGCCCCCCATTTAAATCTTAGGTTGTCCTAGCAGGGAATCGAACCCGTGACCGTGCACCTAACCACACAATCACAAGTTCGCCCTTACCAACTGGGCTACCCAAGGGTGGGTGTCAGTTGAGTTCTTTTAAAAGAAGAAAATGCATAGATGCACTTAAATTTCTATCTGATGCTTACCCCTTTGATACTAAGCCAAGTTGTTTCCAACAATCAATTGAATTTATGTTAAAAAGTTTCAGTTTCACTAAGATTAGTCTGCTTAAGAGCACATAAATGTGTCTGGAAATAATGCAAGCCTTCAACATATCAGTATAGTATCCAAGAAAGTTGCATATTCCTAAAACTGTAGGATAATGTCCTTGAATCTGGTTGTGTAGCTATCATTCGTGCTGAATTAGATGCAAATAACATGTGCTCCCACTATAGCTCATCAATGGGATGGGATAAGGGTGTATTGACTATTGACCCATCAGACATTTAACCAAGATAACAAAGAATTTCTTGATATGTATTTGGAATCAGAAAGATAACCTAAGATGATCATTAAGGAACAGATATTTATCAGGTGGACAAAGCTTAAATACTACAAATGGTTCAGGCGTCAACGAGGAATTTTAAGTTCTTCTTAACTGATTGAAATATAAAGCTAAGGGATTCAGGCTTAGCTGTCTTAAGTTCGGAGCATGCATAAGTTTATAAAAAGCTTTGGTGTTGGTGATTCAACTCTTTGAGAATATACCTTTTTTTATAGGACCCATACATTGCTCTTAAGTCTAAAGAAGTGAAGAGACTATTCAGAAAGGACAAGTATTGGGTTCAAAAAATGATGTCACTCTTGGTGCCATGATAAGCATGAGTTCAACTTGATCATTGCCCTAATTGATGGTTGAAGTCATGAGCATTTAAGTGTTATTAAAGAGGTGTCGTGATAAGCATGAGGTCAATCATTGCCCTAAATGATGATTCAAATCTTAAGTGTATTAGTCATAAGTGTTTAATGTAATTAAAGAGATCCACTTAAAAATAAATTTAAAATAAGTATATTTGTTGTCATCTTGGAGTGCGAATCTCCAAATTTGGAAGCAATTCTCACTTTTATTATATGATTTTCATCATTCTTCATCCAAGGACAAGGCATTAAATGTGTTGAGAGAAATTTGGCACTCTCTACCACTCCCTGCAAGAGAACACATCAACAACAACCACCACACCTAAATAAAAATAAAAATAAAAAGACCAAGTAAGTCATCTTATATTAATTAGAAATAATCTCCCAAATTATTAGGAATTTTGCCTGAAGCTTTGAACATAACCTTAATCATAATTGCCAAGAGATCTCAAAGCTTCCAGGCACAGATAAATCACAAGAGAATTCAGAGCCTTGGAAAAACTGCAACTTGCCCACTCCCACCACTAAGCGACCAAGAGTATATATGGACTAATAAAAGGCAGAGTGACGTAAATGGAAACAAAAAGAAACGGTAAGTATTTAATCAAGAAACGAGAGTGCCATAATAGTTTTATTTGGTGTCTGAAGGGGAACCCGGATTGAACCAACCCACTTGTAGAAGTGGGATTGAGCCATTGAAGCAATGGATTATTATTAACCTTTTCTTTAATTCTTAGTTCTAATAAAACAGCAAAACAAATGAGAAGTGGGTTTGAGCCATTGAGGCAATGGAATATTAAACTTTTCTTTAAATTTTCTAACAATAGAGCCAAAAAAAAAGGACTACCGCTAGACAATATATTTTCTGAGAAATGTCCAGAATAAGACTTGCATCTAGATGAAAAAAACACGTCATCGAGCAATCAGAGCAAAATGTTTGGTCATATATATCAAAAAAGAATTGGGGAAGCAGCAAAATAACAATCACTGTACAATCTTCTGCACATGGTGTTAACGTCCACACAAACCAAACCGAGCAGTAGCAAAAACAATCTAAATTCAGCACAGTAACAGTGATATTATAAATCAGTAAACAAATTAAACTCTAGAAATATATAAATGGCTACAGAAAACACAAACATCTAGGAGAGAGAGAGAGAGAGAGAGAGAGAGTAAAAATGAAAAAGAAAATCCAGATGAACAAATCAAATGAAAAAGAAAATCTAAATGAATAAACCATAGCATTAGTGAAAGATCTAAGCTTGGCACAATAACAAGGAAATTAAAAACCAGAGAACGAAAATCAAACACTAAAACTATATATAACAATAATTACAGAAAACCTCAAGAATCGAAAGAGCAATTCTACTAATGCTCCGTTTGGTTGCCGAGAAATTGAATTAAAAGAGAATTCCGGCACAACTGACACTCCGACCTGAACCAGTTACTAAATTCCAAATTTTCATTTCTTTTCTCCCGTTTTCTCGGCAGACAAACAAGAACAGAAAAACCAAAGAACCACAAAGAAATCGATAGGTGTAAAATCAGAAACGTTAAAACTGACCTCGTCCTCGGCATTGGTGTGGTGCTTGTAGATTGACCTAAGGAAATGGTACCCCTCGAACAAGGGCCCAATATCGGTGCGTTGGCCGGTGGCGAAGGCCATGGCGGATCGGTGAAGCGCATCGAGTTCGGACCGTATGGCTTTGTGGAAGAACAAGAAGATGAGTATTGGTGACTTGTGCTCAGACGACTTGGAACAAGGCTTTGATGATGGTGAATCCACCTGATTTACAGGGTTTGATAGCACTGCTACGCCCGTCAATGGCGTCGCCATCTCATCTAAAACCTAGAGTTTGCAAAAAATCGTCGTAATCTCTCTCTAAAATTCTATCTCTATCCCTCTGTCTCTCTCTAAAAGTTTCTCTCTCTATAATCTTCTGTCTTCTCTCTCTCTCTTGCTAGCTGTTGTCGTTGAACGGAGAAGAAGGGCAGCTTTAACTGGGCTCGATAAGGGGCAACGGACATTTTATAGTTGACTGGATGCCACGTGGCAAAATACCGCCATGCTGTCCTTACGGGATGACATCAGCAACGGCCACTGTTTGACTCTAAGATTTCTCTCTTTTTATTCTCCGGCCATTCTTCAACGTCTAGCTGTTAGCATTTTGTAGCTCCGGCCAAACCCTTTGTGGCACAATTGGGTTAGTATGGTACTATATATTTATCATATATGAGAAATGCTATTTACAATGTCGATTGTGATTCATGGGTGTCATACACTCATATGATGTACTCCATGTGTGTGTCTATATATATATATATATACAGAGATGATCCCATCAGCATGTGCTGATATAAGTTACGTCAGCACTATGCATTAGGGGTTGTACTCCTTGCATTGATTCAATGCACCTCACATCTCACTAATGCATAAGGTACAATTCTTAATGCAGGTTTTGATATAAATTATATCAGCACGTGCTTACCTGATCATCATCCTCTATATATATATATATATATATATATATCGTTTGATCATGATATATTCATATGATCACGGACATTTTATTAATTATGCAAGTATGCATAAATGCATACATATTGATGATGAACGGTCGTGATCATCTGAGATAATTCGGAATATCCCTTATTTGAATAATCTTATATATATATATATATGTATATAGGTCAAAATTAAGAAATTTAATTTTTACACATCATTCTTAAGCCATTGAATTTAAAAGATTTAATGGTATTCTAAAAAGCTTACAAGAACAAACTCTATTCACCATTCGACAAATTAATTAATATAAAAAAAATTAAATACAAAAATTGAGAGGATCCATTATATATACACTAGCACAATATAAGTGTGGGAATATGAGAAATTGTAGATGGAAAACCTTCCATTTCATTGACATATTGTATCTATTTTTACATTACATGTACTAATTTTATGAGATTAAATATGATTATCGAACATGGTGCATCTAGTGCATAAAAAAATTTTTAGAGGGGTGGATTTCGAATCTCATTTAATACTACTATATTGAGCCAATTCCCCTTATTATCTCAATTATATAAAAGAAGTTTGTAACTCCTTTATACTGTTTGGCTCTTTGAACATCTCGATAATTTAATTTTACCAAATGAACATCAAACTAAGCAACAAGACCATCAAAATCAAAACTAAGATCAAGACTCAAATCTAATTTATCCCACTTACGTCCACGATTGTTAAAAAATCAAGATGTTTAACCAAGTTTTGAAGTTCTAATTGGTATAATCAATTTTTGTGGAAAAAAAAAAGAAAAAAGAAAAAAAAAAAAAAAGGAAAGTTTGATTGAAAAATTTGATCAACATTGGATGGTTAAAACTCATTGAATGGATCTTCTTTTAATGATAATTTAGATTTTATGACTACCAAATTAAAACCAAATTAAAGCTAAGTGAAAATAATATTTTTGGAGCTGAGTCATGCTCTTTTCTCATTATTTATTTATTATATTAATAATAATAATTCTTATTGTTGTTGTTATGGATAGCAACTCTCTTTTTTTTTTTTTTTTTTTTTTCCTTGAAAAATAAAGGGTTGGCATGGCCCCCTAGAGTGGAAAGGTCAAAAAAGGGGAAATCATTTTTTAAAAAATGTTTTGTAATTTGTAGTAATCTCACAGCCACGTGGAAAAAAGTACCCATGCTGGACAAGGGATGGTGATGCCGGCAAGGACAGGTGTAAAGTGTCACGTGATGGGATGACGGGGAGTCCTGGGAAGTGTGTGACTGTCACGGGGAGGAGCAGGGTAATTCTCTTGTCTTCGTACGCCTCCACGAATCGAGTAATTAATGGGTCTTTGTATGAATCGAATGGACAGAAGGTGACGAAGGGTCGGATAAGGAGAAAACAGAGTTACTCACCTGGGGTGCACCACGTGTACGCAATTGATTGGTTCAATAAAGCTTGAAAGAAATCTTTTTATTCCAAAGTCAAATACGAGTAGTATTTATTAGCATGAATTAGTTGTTACAGCTCGTCTGGTCAACAGCCTGAAATGAATTAGTCAACTTTCTATTTTTTAAAATAATTAGATAAAAATTAGGATAAATTACATTTTGCCTCTTCAAGTTTGAGCCGATTTCAACAAACTCTCCTATAATTCAAAATTAGACAAATGACTACATGCATTTTACAAAAGATGTTACTTTGCTCCTTTCCGATGATGACGTGTCAGTTAAATGGATTACCACGTGTGATGTGTGAGAGGACAAAGTGTAATTTATGAATTATAAAAGAGTTTGCTGAAAATGGCTCAAATTTGAAGGAGCAAAGTATATTTTACCCTAAAAATTATTAAGAGTGAGGGCTATGGAAATTCTGATGGCTACGAGTCATTTCTTTTCTCTTCTTCCTTTGTTTTTTTCCCCCCTAAAAAAAAAAAAAAATACAATATATTAAAGAAGCCAATTTGATCAACTTATCATTTTGCATTTTTAGTATTTGATGTGTTAATGGGAGAATTATAATTCACAAAAAAAATAATAATAATAATAATTTAAAAAACTACATGCCACATCATCATGAATTTGATTTGGGTTACAATTGAATGGAATAATAGATTGTAAAAGTTTATAATGAAAATTTTCTACCACTTTGAGAGGGCAAAGGGAAAAATGTGAAAAGTGAGGAACGTAAGTTGAAATTACTGAGAAATCTAATGGGAAACTGTAGCTTAATTAAATTGTAACAAACAAATGAAATATTAAGAAAAAAAATCTTTGACCCACATAATAAGAAGCAAGGCCATTAAAGACAAAAATCCCAAGTTTCATAAATATTTCTAATCATGAGTAATGCTTATTATTGTAAACACGTAACCTTTAATTACCACCGGCATAATAGCATGAATTATTACTAGCACTATAGTTTGGGTACATCGTATATCTTCATGCCATTAGAATTGTATTTGTCATTTAGCTAAGGTAAATAAGTACAAAATGTATAACCAATACCTAATCAGTCTAAGTTTATGTAGAACATCTTATCGTTAAGCATTAACCCGAAATTGGTTCATTTTGATTAAAAGGTAGTGCTTTTGGTGCTAATTGGGTCCTGGAAAGTGACCAGAACCGAACTTTTATTGGTTGAATTTGGAAAATCCCAAAATTTAATTTGTTTATAGAACTCTTCAACACTAATCAATCCATCTTGCAAGGATAGGGATGTCTGGCTCAGATTTCTCCTCTCATACGTATTTTATCCCTATGCATTATGTGCAAATTCACACTTACCTAATTGTCTACCAAAATAGGGATGCCTGGGTCAAATTTCTCATATCAATTGCTGCCTTTGCTTGAGTTTGCCACAATTGGAGTGCATATGTATTTTAATGTCCTATGCATTGTTGTGCAAATTCATGCAAGCATACATAATTGTTTACCTGAATAATGTGTATGCAATTATGTGGGTGCATTTATATATATATATATACTCGGGGACAAAACCAGGATTTTATTTTGGAAGGGGCCAAAGAATGAACAAAAAAAATTTAGCTACTCAAGAATGAGATATATATATTGTGTGGGATGTTTACGAAGAGCAAATGAAACGGCGACACGTGTATGATCTCGGTAATAAGCTCGGTCTACCCTGTTCCATCGGGCCAACACGTCCTCGGACCATCCGAGACCTCGGTTTTGACTGATCTCGGGTCAATGGTCCCTCGGGCCTTAATACCCTCGATTTGTATCAACCTCGGGCAGGTTCCCTCTCGGTCCAATGAACCCCTTTCGGGCCGCATGAGCACGCGCCCCTCACGTGCTTCGAATTTGTCTTACTCCCCAGATCCGACAGAGGAAAATCAGACCGGGAGCAGAGCACGCTCCTGGAAACCGAACCAGGGGAACGGCTGTCAGCGGCCAGGTCTGTAACTCCGAAAGATCTGCGATCTGGTCTGAAAACCCCTATCTAACCATGGTTAGCTCGGAACCCTAATCTGACTACGGTCAGGTCAGAGCATTGGACCAATCCGAAGCCTAACGCCTGTCTATAAAAGGAGCACTATTCATGATGAGAGAGGTGAGTTCCGGTAGCACAAAAACCCTAGAAATTCCTCTCCCTCTCTTTCCCCTTCAAAGACTGACTTGACCGTTGGAGGGTTTTAGACCGGGAAACCCCCGGTCACCCTTGACGATCTTCCTTGATTTCAGGTCCCCGTTCTAGGCGACGCTTTCCTGTTCATCGAGAAGGTTCTGCATCCTCGCACGACCACGAGCCATCTCAGTCCATACAACCCAATCGGGTCATAGCTGCGCGGCGCTCCGAACCTCCGGACCACTCTTTCAAAGCGCTCCGCCGACTGTCCGGACTTTTCCCCGTACATATATATATATATATATTAAGATTCAAGACTAAATTAACACATGAAATATAAAAGTAATAAGGGTTTTGGTCTGAGGAGGGGCCAAGTGTAATTTTTGGAATAAAATACATACTTATATATCTAAATGCTTACATGTATATGTATGTTTTAGAACATTTAAAATTTTGGAAGGGGCCATGGCCCCCTATGCCATAGTGTACCCTATATATACTCCATATATGAGTCAACATGAGGGTAAACAAATTTTAAATTGAATGGGTTTTTTTTGTAAAATTCAATGGGTTTTTTTTTTTTTTTTTTTATTTTATTTTATAAATTGAATGAAAAGAAAAAAGATACTAACATAATGATAAGACTATTTTACACGATTTGAAAGTATAAAATTTGTATAAAATTTATGTCCTTTGATCGTGACCCTATAATTTAAAGTCATTTAAACATAATTATATATCCGTTGTCTTCTCAGTAGTGGGCACAAGCTACAATTTAACCTCAACAATAATATAATAAATGTCGATTTTGTAATAGTAACATAATAAGAGCCACTAGTTATTCTTTCAAATGTTTTTTATGAAAAATTACTTTTTTGGTAACTATTTCCTGATGTAATACCAAAACAAAACTTGGTAGACATTTTGAAAGATATATACAGAAAATTTGAAGTTACTAATAAGTTTACAAGTAATAACTTTGATATATTATTGAAAAGTGATTATCAAAAAATAATTTTTCATGTTTTTTTAAACCTCTTTTCTCATTTCTACATGGTAATTAATGTGATATTGCCGAATCATTACGTCACTTATCGTGCCAATTAATGTAGATTTGACATGTCAATGCCTGTCATCAAAATTATAAAAGGTAAATGTCCAAAGCTTGAATGTTAGGAGGCATTTAGAAAGCACACGAGATGCGTGTGTAAAGAGCGTGCCGCGAATCCGTTGGCACCTGACTAACCCACGCGGCCACGCCTTCATGAGCTATAAATTCTTCAATAGCAAGTTAGCAACTGACCTTAAGAAATTGTTTATTGGACCAAAATGCCCTAAAACATTTTTCAATTTACCTATAGTCAAGATTAAGATACTTGTTCAGGGTTGGTCGAAGATTTAGGTCTTGGTGTATTCTCAAAGATTATCGTTTTGATTCATTGTAATTATTATTACCTATGTAGATATGAGATATCTCACATGAGACATCAGGTGATTAGTCTGTTGAAATATCATAACCGTTAATCCAAAAAAAAAAAAAAAAGATTCAAGATCAAGACATTTGTGGCAAACAGAAATCAATGGTCGCACTTGTTTTGAATTGCATATGCTAAAAATTTCCAAACTTAGGCTGAAATTAAAATTTCAAAGCTTATAACTTTATAAGGTTGATACTATGATTCCACTAATCTTCCTCTAAAAGCAGTTTAGGAATTAAGCAAAAAACAGTTTTGTACTAAAAAGTCCAAAGAGAAACAGTAAAATGGCCCAGCATGGCATTTTGATTTAACATGATTGAAATTTTTGCATAAATTCTTTATACCAAAAAATAAAAAATAATTAAAAAAAATCTTTGCATAAATTCTACCAATTTGAGGTTTCGCGTATCTTTCTTTGGAAAATTTCTGTCCTGATTTTAATTAATTGTTGCAAATATCGTAAGACAACTGTTTTAGAATAGTATTACTTTAATAAGCATAAAAAAGTGGCATTAATTTTATTTATGGTTTGGACCACATCAAATTTTCTAAGAAATGGCATGGTAGATTGGGGACTTTTAAATCTTGACAGATGGAATAGTGGATCATGAGGTGGGGGTTTATAGTCTAAGAAGTAGAAGGTCTTGAGTTCGACTTCTTTCTTTTTCTTTCTTTCTTCTTTCTTCTTTTTTTATTTTTATTTTTTATGAGTTGTGACCAATCTCTAATTGGATTTATTCTAAGTGTCAATTGACTTAATAAAAAAAAAAAAAAAAGAAAAGAAAGAAATTTGGAAAAAGGCTAGGTTAGGACCTCTATACTATAACATAATTTGACCGTCCCTCGATCTCAATTGCATGCCTCATGATTTTGCAAGCTTGTGTATGGCACACTTTTTCCATTAAAGTATTTCATTATCTTCATATTAAAAATGGATCCACTAAGGATTCAAACACAAACTTTTTTCATGTTGGATCTCCTATCTGGTTGGAGACACTAATCTATCCACACTCCAATATCCTAATCCTACATAGTTCACTATAATTAATTATGTCTTTTCCTACCACTAGCTGTGCTAATCTTTTCTCTTGGATGACGGTGTTGTGTTTTTCAAACACAGCAAATCCAATGTATTTGGACGGAATTTAAACTCAATGATCGTAAAATATCCTCGTACAAAAACGAGTCAGTCCTGACCCTACACGTGAACCCAATTTCTGGGATTTACACTTCTTGTGGGCACGCGCCCAATTAAATCAATTTTTGGACCCCAATCCTTACAAAATCACTTAATTGGATTCCATCTCATGCGCACATAAGGACTTCTTACATCTTACCACATGATACTACATATAATAAGTGGAATACTATATAAGTTCATTAAAAACCTTTTACTTTTATAATGTGGAACAAAGTGACTTAATAATATAAAGAGATAAAGAGGAAAGTACTTTAAGAAAAACTTTTGAATTTTTTGAAATATTTATTTTATATACTTAAAATACAATATTAAAATCAAAATTTGGTTTAGATGGCTTTGTTTGGTTGCTTTTTGCCTATGAAGAGTTTTAGGTGAATTGGAAATTTAATTATTTTTTATAATTATAATTTGATAACCCTAGATCCCTCCCAATCTTGAGTTCCAATAATCCTTTCTTGTGAGCAAATAAAAGAATAAACAGAAAATGATCCTATAAAGAAGAAACACATGTAAAAATTCTTCACAAAGTAATGATAATGAACCAGTTGAAGCAGATTGACACACACACCTCTCTTTTTTCTTGTTCTTTTGTTTTTTCTTTCTTTCGACTGTGTCTTAAAAGGTATCCAAACATCTAGTCTGAGTAAAGTTATTGTCCACCTCCATCTTATCAGTTACCACTCGAGATAAATCCGATTAGTCATTGACCCTTAGAATGACTATTATCTGTATATGATTACAAAATATAAGTGTAAGTATATCTATACTACTATATAAAGTTAATTTTTTTGTGGCTGGACTACACTTAAAAATACTAAAATACCCTTATAAATTAATAAAAGTAAAAAATGATTTAGGAATTTTATCAATTTTAGAAAACCCACCACAATCTATTTCTTTTTAATTCTCTCCTACATGTACACATGCGGTTTAAAAAGTTTGGAAACTAACATAATAATTCCATTGATGGAGTGAAAACTTAAAAAGATGTATTGCACACACATCGCGTGTGCTCGATTACTAGTTTATCTTTAATTAATCCTGCATAGTCGGACTAATCTGTGGTTCCCCATATTAATAATGAGTCATTGGCTTTAGTGGTTTTAATTTGTACAAATCCAAGTTGGAGATATGATCACAAAATGAAGTATTTTAATCTTTAAATAATATTGATGATAAAAATATTTACAGGTACTTATCCATTTTCAGTTTCCAATTAAGATAGGCATTAGATATTTGATGGATCAATCACCGAGATGTTGGCATCAAATTAAAATCGAACATTAAGAATGTGATGGCAACCCAAACCAACCCTCGTATGCTAATTTTGCAATACTTTATTTTTTATTTTATTTTATTTTCTTTCAATTGATTATAATATTATATTATATGATAACGAAATTAAATAAATTTTTTTTAAAAAATGGTACGGTGACTATGGCCAAAAACTGTCCCAACGTTTTTTGAGCTTGAGGTTTTGGAGATTGTAGTCCCTTTTTTCGACAAATTGAAAGGGTTTTAAAGCATAAGACAAAGAAAAAAGTGGGTGGGGTTTCCATTTACACTTAAATAAACTGCATTTTTATGCCTTTTTTTTTGTTATCATATATATAATATTATAATCAATTGAAAGAAAATAAAAAAAAATAAAAAAATAGAGTATTGCAAAATTAGCATACACTTTTATGCCATTATAACTCAATTTTGAGTGGCTAATGTTTGTTGCTCATGTGGTTCATGCATTGTACTGCAGGTGCGCGTGTTAAGCTCAAGTGTCACACATTCTTTATAAAATATTTTGGGTAAATTGCATAAAATTCCCTTGAAGTATGGGGGTCAACAGATAACCCCCTTATATCTTAATTTTATCAATGTACCTCTTAGTTCAGTTCTAGATTTAATTGGTTTAATATCATTAACGGTAAAAGTGAAAAGAGTGATATACCCTACACCCTTGCCATCACGTATACCTTCTAGTTAAGGGCATTTTGGGTAATATGGCTCTGTTAACGGTGTAGCATGTGACTAATTTCTGTCAAATTTTATCAACAACGAATGACGGTGGGGCACATTGACAAAAATTGAAATATAAGAGAGGTACATTGATAAAATTAAAATTAAAATATAAAAGGGATTATCGATCTGCTGACCCCCCCATACTTCAGGGGGGGTTATCAGCAATTTACCCAAATATTTTTATGAATCCACTAAAAATACAAAACTAACTTCTACATAGAAAATTTCCATTTCTTGCTGATGGAGATCGAAGTATTATCCACGTACACTTCAATATCCATATGCAATTCTAGATAATTGGTATATATATAAAATGATGATTAGGTAAACACGTGGTGATATAACTTATATCAATTTTCACATTGGAGGTTATACTTCGTGTATTAATGGGTTACATGATATATTAGGTCAATGCACGAAGTACAACTCTCAACACATGATGTTAATATCAATACGTGTTGATTTGATTTGAACTAATTATATATGTGTATGCGCACACACACGTATATATTGTGCTGTTCTCAGTTTTCTCTCTCTTTTTGTGGCTTCCTTCTCTTTTCCTTTTTCCCTACGCCAAATAATCCATTGCCATCATCACCTTAATAAATAGGTTAGGTTACGTGAAAATTAAAGCCCAAGATTTTGACACCTTTGTGGCCTTGTTGGCTGATGATTAGGACACATTTTTTAGATTTGGCTGTTCAATGTCACATTTATGTGGGGTGGACTCTTTCTAAAATTTAAAAAACAAAAAACGAAAAACAAAAAGGAGTGTTCGTCCTCATGGTTTTCAAGTTAATGAGGTTTCACTTTTAGGTTAGGCATGATCCGCATGAACTAGATTGACTGGTATAAATAATGGCCGAAAATGCCAGTCTACCTTCTCATAAAGAAAGAAAAAAGAAATAATGAGTGAAATTATTTTCAGACCGATTACCAAACAATGGTACATGTTACTAGAAGTCCAGCCATCATTGTTGATATTTTCGTACCTTCAAAATAGTGGAACATTTTGCTGCAAGGGTACTCTAGAGGACGGAAAAATAAAATAGAATGAAAGAAAAAGATTTCTCCTTTAGATAGCGTAGAGTATAGAAGCAATCATGCAGTGGGGTGGCATGCATTATGACTAATAATTAGGCTGTGTTTGTTATAAGGGAGTAACGGAGGAAATGAAATGGTGATTCTATACCCTTAAAAAAAGTGAGTGTTTGATTATACAAGGGAATGGAATAACTATTTTTTTTTTTAGGGATTTATTTCCTCTAAAGAAGGCAAGCTAAGGCTATGTTTGTTATGAGGAAACGAAAGAGGGAATGAAATGGTGATTCTATTCTCAAAAAAAAAAAAAAATGAGTGTTTAGTTGTACAAGAGAATGGAATGGCTATTATCTTATGAGGGTCTATTCCCTCTAATGAGGGAATAGTCATTGCTGCAAGGGTATTCTAGAGGACAGAAAAATGAAATAGAAGAAAAGAAAAAGATTTCTCCTTTAGACAAGCATAGAGTAAAGAAGTAATCACGCAGTGGGAGTGGCATCCATTATGACTAATAATTAGGCTGTGTTTGTTATGAGGGATTGAGGGAGGGAATGAAATGGTGATTCCATACCCTTAAAAAAAGTTAGTATTTGGTTATACAAGGGAAAGGAATGATTATTCTTTTATAGGGATTTATTCCCTCTAAGGAAGGCAAACTAGGCTATGTTTGTTATGAGGGAATTAAGTGGTGATTCCATTTCAAAAAAAAAAAAAAAAAATGAGTGTTTAGTTGCACAAGGGAATAGAATGGTTATTCTCTTATGAGGGTCTATTCCCTCCAATGAGGAATAGCCATTCCTTCCCAAATCAAGAGGAATGGTTATTATTTCCTTTCAAGGAATAAACATCATTAAAAATATGTCTCACATTTACTTTTTCATTCCATTCCCACCCCTTTCCAAACATTAGGATGAAATGTTCATTCTCATTCTCATTCCATTCTATTCCCTCAAACCAAACCCAACCTAGGCTATGTTTGTTATGAGGGAATAAAGGAGGGAATGTAATGGTGAAAATGGTGATTCTATTTTCCAAAATAAAAATGAGTGTTTGGTTGCACAAAGGAATGGAATGGCTATTCTCTTATGGGGGTCTATTCCCTCTAATGAGGGAATAGTCATTCCTTCCCAAACCAAGAGGAATGATTATTCCCTCATTTCAAGGAATAAACATCATTAAAAATAGGTCCTACCCTTACTTTTTCATTC
Organism: Liquidambar formosana; assembly: GCA_039720395.1. NCBI lineage: Eukaryota > Viridiplantae > Streptophyta > Magnoliopsida > Saxifragales > Altingiaceae > Liquidambar > Liquidambar formosana. The sequence continues at coordinate 17,442,264 of CM077828.1, read as the reverse complement.
CATTCCCACCCTTTACCAAACATTGGGATGGAATGTCCATTCCATTCCCACTCCCATTCCATTCGCTTCCCTCAAATCAAACGTAACCTAAGAGAAATGACTATTCTCACCTTTCAATGAGTTCAAATCATTAAAAATGAGTTTTATATATTCATTTTTTATTCTATTCCCATTCCTTACCAAACATTAAGATGGAATGATCATTCTCATTTTATTCTCATTCTCATTCCATTCTCACATCCATTCTATTTCCTCTCCATTTTATTCTCTCAAACCAAACGCAACCAAACGCAGGCCTATATAGTACATATTCGTACAGTGCAGAATTAGTGGCCTATACGACCGACTCTCTTTCTCTCTCAGCACGTAGCACACAGATTTAAAAAGCAAAAATTGTGGTATTGTACGTTCCTTTTTGTTTTTTTTCTTTTCCTGTACTCAATGGGACACTTAAATGAAGCGTTTGAGAGGACGTGCATTCATTTTTCCATCGCAGTGGAATTGACTAGGCAATGCATAGCAACCTAAGTGAACCTGATTTAGGGAAAGTGAAAATCTTTACACTCACAAGATTGCATGCCAATGGACAATGCATATATGCACGTCGATCCACTCAGGTGGCCCATTGGTATTTCAAGACCCTGCTTTTTTTATCATATCACAAATGGGTTGCATGTGATAATGTGATGCGCAAGTCCACTAATGTTACCCAGGGCGAGACAGTTTGTCCCTTTTGTTTCACCAAACTTACTTGGGTCTCATCAAATGGGGTAGGTTGGCTAAGGATAGGCCAGGTGCCCATTCGCCAGATCCGGGAGGGTCACTTTAAAGTGCTTTAATATTTTAGGGACAAGATTTTATGATGCCATTGCCCATTCATTCGTGTCCGGTGCTAGAAAAGCGGTAGGTTGGCTAAGGATAGGCCAGGTGCCCATTCGCCAGATCTTGGAGGGTCACTTTAAAGTGCTTTAATATTTTAGGGACAATATTTTATAATGCCATTGCCCATTCATTCGTGTCCAGTGCTAGAAAAGGGGAAACAAATTAATGTGGACAACCAGCTAATCTAGTACGTACCATAGTAAAATGATAAGGAAGAAAAGAAAAAGAAAAAGAAAAAGAGAAAAAAAAGGGGAAGAAATGGGAAGGTCTACTTGGGGTTATACAAGCAAAGTGGTAAGAAAAAAAAATAAAAAAGGTCCTTTTATTGTATACTAAAATCCCATAGCATTAATTTTAGTTTGGATCATGAAAAGTTAGAGGGAAAGTAAAAAATAAATAGTCAAAGTTGCTTAAAAACCAAATTGAGCCTAAATTTGTGTTGGATTTTTTTTTTTAGGTTGGATTAATTCATCATGCCTGCTTATATCACTTGAATAGGAGGGATTTTTTTAACAAAATTAAGTTTGCCCAGGATGTGAACAATTAACTAATTAATCTCCACTAACTTGACTTGCTTATTAATAACGGGGAAAACAACAAACACCAGATGATGTGATATTCAATTTTTGGGGAAACTAGCTTTGGCATGACATTTCAGTAAGTGATGCTATATCGATTTATCATATGAATCCACTAAAATCATCTATCGGATGATGTGACATTCATTTTTTCGACAAAAAAAGAAAGAAAAGAAATTTATTCTTTTTTAATTATTAATTAGCTATCAGGCACATACGATATGTGTACGACACCATCAGCTATTGAAGAACAGGCTCATAGGAGAAGGAGAATAAGAAACGCTTACCTGCTTTTTAATGGAAAGATGAACCATCAAATTGGTAGGTGTAGAAACCAATTTGAGAGAAGAAACAAATAAGAAGAAGACCAAAGAAACCCAAGGGAGTTAGTCCAGTTGGTAGGAGGAGAGCCCATCTATTTTATCAACCTGGGTTCGATTCCTCTGTATAGGGAGCACTTCAGGAATTAATTCTTGAATGCATTAGGCCAATGTGGGGGAGTGCATCCTTAAAATCGCCCGGGAAGGATTTAGTCGAAGTGTGCGCAAATTGACTCGGACACTCTGACTGTCAAACCAAAAAAAAAAAAAAAATGGAAGACCAAAGAAGGTAATTGGAGTCAAACTTCTGTGAATTGGGGCTGATATATTTTTTTTTAACAAAATATATAAAATTAAGAAAATATTTAGAGATCAATAGCCTTTCCCAAAGTAAGAACAGTGAGAAATTTTGCCATCTCAAAAATAATCCAGGAGCAAAAGCAGTTTAAGTACTCTATTGTCAAGTAGAAAATGTGAGAATTGCCCCATCGAAGTGAAAACATAATTGAGGCCAATCCCATAAAGTGGTCATTTCAACTAGACCGACAATTAATTATGTCTCTAGGTAATTTTTCATGGGCTACTTCCTCAAATAAAAAATCATGAGAGCTTATCCCCCTACCATTTTTTTTTTCTTTTTTCAAAAATTTTTTTTTTTTATTATCTTGTAAGCCATTATGAGATACCAATTAACATGGCTCACATCATCATCATCATCATTAAGATTTGTCCGTACTACATGCTGTTGCTTACGGATTCACCCTCCAATTTTATCATGCCCATATATATTCTATATCAAACCCTTTCTTCATATCCTTTATCCTCATCTTCCCACTTGTATAAAAATAATATCCCCATCTCAATCAGCTAGCCATGCTGATTCTATGGATATGCATGTTTTCTTAGCAGCACAAGTGTGTTCCACTAGCTTTCTACCTTTGATAGACAAAACAAAAAATTCACCAAACGATTCTCCCCTTGAATTACTACTTCCTTTTCATTTCACTTTAATAGTCTTTATGTATGTATATTATTAATAGGAAGATTACAGGAATATATGCAATTGATGGGACTTTTATTTATGTAATTGTGCCATAAAACAAGAGCTCAATTCCAAGGGTTTTCCCTATAAAATAAAATAAAAATAAAAATAAAAAATTCCAAGGGTGTTCTAAGCACCATGGTACCCCGTTGATAGCATAAATGTTTGAAGGCTCACTTTATGCAAGACTGACAAGTAGATGGCATGCAATTAATGATAGATTTTGGAAAAACGTTTTTTATAAAGTTGTTCAAAATGATGTTTTTTAGTATATAGTGCAGACAGTTTTCATGAAATTCTTTTATATTTTTCACAAAATCTTAAGAAGTTTAAAATAAGTGGCGGATAAAAAGTAAGTCTTAAGATGCCTAATAGTTTATGCGGCCGGTTATTGCCACCCCTTCACTTATTTTAATTTTCGAGGTTGTATGAAAATATAAAAGGTTTTTATGAAAATTGGTGGAATGATTCACTAGAAAACATTATTTTAAACAACTTTGCAACATAAGATTTTTCCAAAATTTGTCAGTTAAGTGATTTTTTTTACCCAAAAAAAAAAAGGAGACAGTAAATGACAAAAAAATCCACTTAAACGATGTTTTTGGAAAAACTTTTTCCTACAAAGTTGTTCAAAATGATGTTTTCTAGTGGAAAGAAGAGTGCGCCTATTTTTTATAAAAACTTTTTATATTTTCATAAAATCCTAAAAAATTAAAATAATTGGGGGTACAAATAAAATTGAGGGGTGGCAATAGCTACCCTCATAGTTTTTATACTTTGGGTTGGGCCTGGGTAGAGGAGTTGGGGAACCCAAAGCCAACTCAAACCCGACGTAATATATAATTTTTAAATTTTTTATATATATATTGAATAATGACTTTTAACATAGTTGTTTATGTATTCAATTATACATATAAGTTAGTGTTTTGAATTCTTTAGTGTTGCTCAATCACTTTGATGCTTTCATCTTCATTTTTTTTATTGGTGAAAAAATTCTTGTTTGAATTGACATGAATTCCACATTAATCAATAGAATTTGCATGAGTGGGATTTATGGGCATATGCAATAATGCAAATTTATTTATTTATTTATTTGTTGTTGTTGTTGTTGTTGTTGAAATAGGTTTTCTAAAATTGAAAATTTTAAAAGAAGCAAGCTGACGCACCCAACCTGTGTAACCTAAGCTCGACCTGAACCCACCCAACCTAACTACAGGTTGAGCACAGGTTAGGGAAGCTTAGCTGGAAGCTTGGGTTGGGCTGGGCTTAGATTGAGGATTTTATGTTTGAGTCCGGATATTGCAACTCTTTTAAGTGATCTCTTTACCCTACTAATTTTAATTTTTTAAAATTTTAGAAAAATATAAAAGGTTTTTATGAAAAGTGATGACTTCATCCCCTAGAAAACATCATTTTGAACAATTTTGTAGAAGAAAGTTTTTTCAAAATCTACAATTTAAATGGACTTTTTAGAAAAAAAAAATGAAATAGGGACTATAAATGGTAAAAAGAGTCTACTTAAATGATAGATTTTGAAAACATTTTTTTTCGCGAAGTTGTTCAAAATAATGTTTTCTAGGGGATTACACCACCATTTGTCATAAAAACCTTTTATATTTTTTTTTAAACCTTAAAAAATTAAAATTAGTGGGGTAAGGAGATCACTTGAAAGGGTTACAATATCTAGACCTTTTATGCTTTGGGTTGAATCCGAATTGACCTCCCAACCCGCCCAAATTGCAGCTTTAGATGGGTAGATATTAGTTTGGGGAATGGCTATTGCAACCCCCCATTCTTATAAGCCCACCCTCCATCCTTTAAGTTTTTAAGGTTTTATGCAAAATACAAAAAGTTTTTATCAAAACCAACCGTGGTGTCCACTAGAAAACATCATTTTGAACAACTTTGTAGAAGAAAGTTTTTCCTAAATCTATCGTTTAGATATACTTTTTAACCATTTATAGCATTTATTTCATTTTTTGCCAAAAAGTTTACCTAAACAATAGATTTTGGAAAAACTTTCTTCTGCAAAGTTGTTTAAAATGATGTTTTCTAGTGGACCAAGTGATTGGTTTTTCCAAAAACCTTTTATATTTTTCATGAAATCTTAAAAACTAAAAGGAAAGGGGTGAACTTATAAGAATGGGGGGTTGCAATAGCCGTTCCCATTTTTGCCAAGGCTTGGGCTTGGTCATTCTCTTTGTGGGCTTAGGCTCTTCAGAACTTTGGGCCCAATGCTAAATCACCCGTCACCCACTCACCCTTTCCCCGATTTTCCCTTGTCCCAAGGAATATTTGTTTTTAATTTTTTATATTTATTAAAACGCTCCAAGGGTCTTATTATTCATTTTCACCAAGACCAATTCCGACCGACACCTTCTTTTTCGCTATTTTTTTTTTAAAAAAAAAAATAGCTGAAGCTCAATCTAATAATAAACACTAGTAATCGAGCACACGCAATTTGTGTTCAACATAACTTTTCAAGTTTCTGCATTATAATTGCTATATCAATTTTCAAGTTTTTTAAACCGCATGTGTGTATGTAGGAGAGAATTAAGCGGAAACAGGTTGTGATGGGTTTTTTTAAAATTGGTAAAATTATCAAATCATCTCCAAGTTTTATTAACTTGTAAGAGTGTTTTAGTAATTTTAGGTGTAGTCCAACCATAAAGGGAATTGATATTATATAGTAGTATAGAAAATTAGATAAATTTTTGTGGATTTAAAACTGAACATGACATATTATAATGCCACTAAAATAAACAATCTTTCTCTTTTGTAGGAAAAATTATATATAGGTGCCTGTTGTATTAGAGGTAGTTTATGTATTAGATTTTGTTAAGATACTTTCACTAAGCCTCTATTTGGAATTTGGGCCTCGAAGGGAAATAAAGTTCTGTCTTTTTCCCACAAAAAAGAAAAAGAAAAAGAAAAAAAAGAAAGGGAAATGAAAATGTTAAAGTTATTTGGAGAAAGAATTCATTTATAAACAATTTTCACTAATGTTATTATCTTTTTCTTACTGTTTCCAAGATCCAAACAGAGCATAAGATTATTATCTAATAATCTTTCAAGGAGCGAGAATCATCCCAAAATCCATGTATATACTTTGCTGTCAGTTTTTCCCTTTCTTAAGGCTCTATTTGGTTCACGGATTTTATTAAGGAAAAAAAATAAAATATGAGGAATTGTACTTTTTCTTATTTGTTGCATAGGAAAATTGATAGAAAAATAATAATTGAAATAATTTTAACTTGATATGATATCATTTTTTTTCTTTCATTTTCTCTCCTCCGTATTTTTTTTTCCCTTTTTTTTCCATAGTAAAATCCATGAACTAAATAGAAGATAAAGCTAAGCATAGCTTCAGCAAGGAAAAAGGTGGGGCAATGTGGGCAACAAATCTCTCCCGGCCAATTGGGCCAAAGAAATTTATCCAAAAAAAAAAAAAAAGGGCCAAGAAAGTCAATAAAACAGCCCCAAATCGGGGATCTCTTTTATTAGGAGTCAATTACAAGGGAATTTTAATTACTTCTTTAAGCAACATCAATCACAAAAATTACTAATAATTTAAGAGTTTAAGAATTAAAAGGGGAAATTACAGTTGCACCCCCTTCAATTTTAACTCAGAAATACTTTACACTCATTTAGTTTGTTTGCAAATACTTTGACCCCTCATGTTTTGAAAAATGATACCTTATAGTCTTATATCATTTCGTCGTTCAGTTGCTTGTTTTTATGACAAGAAAATGGCTATATGTGATCCATTCATAACATTTTTAAGAAAAAAATTCTCTATTGATGGTGACAATTTCATTATTTCACCAACATATGGTAAAGATATATTTGTAAAATCATAATTTCCGTTAATATAGTGAGGGTTATATGCATTTTTCAAACATAAGAGTCAGTGTTTCAAAACAAACTAAAAGAGTGTAAAATATTTTTGAGTAAAAATTGAATGAGTGATACTGTAATTTTCCCTAATTGAAAAAGGATTTTGGATCCTTTAGTTAAGGCCATATTCTAATTTAGGTGCGACTCTATAAAAAATTTAGCCATTACAACTCAAAAGGAATGCCAAATCTTTACCCTAGAATAGAATTATTCTATTTTTAAAATTTTTTAACTTGGGCGTCAGAGGCTAACAACTAATCTCTCCCAATCTTTCCCCATTGTAGGTTGTGGTGTGAAGCTTTCAAACCAGCTTGTATTTCTCTAACTCAATCGGCTTAACCTTCACATAATATTTTAATTACCAACAATTCTATTACCTAAAAAACTTATCATCAGTACCTCTCTTCTTGTAGTAACCAGACAAGTAGAAGCTTATCAGAAGGATTTTAAAAATTTCCCATTTTTTTTCCCGAGGAACCAAACAGGGCCTCCGGCTTCCATTTCTACTAGTATTTATTTAGTAATTTAATCCTAATTGTGGGCGTTCCATTTCACTGTTCCTCCTTGTACAGGATATGGAATCAATCTTCACAAATCGCAATTTTTGCATACTTTTATAGCAGCAGCAGCACCATTGGTATACAGATCTCCCCACAAATTAACCTCCTCTTCTTCCATCATGAATTTGTAGAGAGAGAGAAACTATACATATATACATATACACACACACACATATATATATTGCTTGCTCTGTATTTGCTGTTCAATGGCGGGTTCATCGATCATGGAAACACTCTTCCAACGCACCCTCGACGACATCATCAAAGGCCTCCGCCTCCAACTCATCGGCGAATCCGCCTTCATTTCCAAAGCCATGGAAGAGATCCGCCGCGAAATCAAATCCACAGACCCACACACCAAATCCACTGCCCTCCAAAAGCTCACCTACTTCAACTCCGTCCATGGCCTCGACATGTCTTGGGCCGCCTTCCACGTCGTCGAGGTCATCGGATCCTCCCGCTTTGCCCACAAAAAGATCGGTTACCTCGCCGCGTCCCAGTCCTTCCACGACGGCACTGACGTCATGCTCCTCATCACCAACCAACTCCGCAAGGACCTCACCAGCACCAACGAATTCGAGGTGAGTCTCGCACTCGAATGCTTATCGAGAATTGCTACTCTTGATCTTGCTAGAGACTTAACGCCTGAAATTTTCACATTGTTGTCGAGTAGTAAGAATTTAGTAAGGAAGAAGGCAATTGGTGTGATATTGAGGGTTTTTGGGGTATACCCAGATGCAGTTAGGGTTTGCTTTAAGCGTTTGGTTGAGAATTTAGAGAGTCCTGATCCGCAAATGGTGTCTGCCACCGTTGGGGTCTTCTGTGAATTGGCTTCGAAAGACCCCGGATCGTATCTTCCATTGGCGCCCGAATTTTATAAGATTTTGGTTGATTCGAAGAACAATTGGATTTTAATTAAGGTGATGAAGATATTTGCAAAGTTGGTGCAGTTAGAGCCGAGGTTGGCGAAGAGGGTGGTTGAGCCGATTTGTGAGCATATGGCGAGGACTGGAGCGAAATCTTTGATGTTTGAGTGCGTTAGGACAATTGTGACTAGTTTGGCTGAGTATGAATCAGCAGTGAAACTTGCAGTTGTGAAAATTCGGGAATTGCTGATCGATGATGATCCGAATCTTAAGTATCTTGGGTTGCAGGCACTCTCGATTGTTGCGTCGAAGCACTTGTGGGCGGTTTTGGAGAACAAGGAGGTTGTGATTAAGTCTTTGAGTGATGCGGATCCTAATATTAAACTTGAGTCCTTGCGGCTTGTGATGGCAATGGTATCTGACAGTAATGTTTCTGAAATTTCCCGGGTTTTGGTTAATTATGCACTTAAATCTGACCCAGAGTTTTGTAATGAGATTCTTGGATCAATTTTGTCTACATGTGGCAGGAATTTTTATGAGAAAATTATTGACTTTGATTGGTACGTATCACTTCTTGGGGAAATGTCGAGAATCCCACATTGCCAGAAGGGCGAAGAAGTTGAGAACCAGTTTATTGATATTGGTATGAGGGTCAAGGATGTTAGACCAGAGCTTGTCCGTGTCGCTCGTGATTTGCTGATCGATCCCGCATTACTTGGTAATCCTTTCTTAAACAGGATATTATCTGCGGCTGCTTGGGTGTCAGGGGAGTATGTTGAGTTTTCGAAGAACCCATTTGAACTAATGGAGGCACTGTTACAGCCGCGTACTAGTCTTTTGTCGCCATCAATCAGAGCTGTTTATATTCACTCTGCTTTTAAAGTGTTAATCTTTTGTCTACACTCTTATTTCTTTCAGAGGAAAACCATTGCTTCCTCCTCATTGTCTTCTAATGATCTGGCACAAGGAGTGTCAGATTCAGTTTCTGTAAGGGAATCCCCCAAGGGTTCTGGTTCAGCAACATGTGAAGCTCCTGCCAATGAACTAGATGGAGGGTTTAACCCGAGGATTCCAAGTCAATTATCCAAAGATATTCCTACAGGGAATGGAGACGATATGATTGTTACTCATGGGCAGACATCTTCATTTGCTTCTTTAGAGAAGAACAGTTTCACTGAGGATTCTATCAGTAATCTGTTAAATCTAATTGAAATGGCTTTGGGCCCACTATCAGTGAGTCATGAGATAGAATTACAGGAGAGGGCGCGGAATATTCTTGGTTTCATTGAGTTGATAAAGCAAGAAATACCTGGTAGTTTAGATCAAGGGGAGGGAAATTTTGAGAGGGAACAACTAAAAGCTTCTGAAGTTATTAATGTGATGCGTGATGCATTTTCCAAGGAGCTTGGTCCGGTATCAATTAGTGCTCAAGAAAGAGTTCCTGTACCAGATGGACTAATGCTCAATGAGAACCTTTGTGACTTGGAAAAGATTTGTGGTGATGTTCAGTTACCTTCAACAAGTTCATTTTCCCTTGGAACTCCTCATTCTAAGGAGAAGATTGGTGTTTCCCTCCTTAACCTCCAGAGTAAAGAAGAGTCAGAACCATCAACTGAGTCCACATCTCTGCTTGCAGAACACCGTAAACGGCATGGCTTGTATTATCTGTCTTCAGAGAAGAATGAAATTTCATCTACTGATTACCCACCTGCCAATGAAATGAAGTTGCAGGATGATCTCCATGATGATGCTGAAGATCTTGTTAAGCTTACAGAGCAATCACTTGTCCCAAAGAAAAAACCAAATCATGCAAAGCCTAGGCCTGTGGTGGTAAGATTAGACGAGGGAGATGAAGTTAGTATTGTAGCCAAGAAGCCAGATTCAAAAGACGATTTACTGTCTGGTGCTGTGCGAGATGTTCTCTTTGGTAATGAGGCTATACCCACTTCATCACGGAGAAATCCATCTGATAAGTCATCCAGTAAGAGAAAAGGGAAGGAGAAAGTAAATATTGATCTTCCTTCGGAGTTAAAAGAAAATTTGGGTGATGAAGAAAAGCCTGACCTTGGAAATCCAAGTTCAAGAAGAAGTAAACACCGTACTCATGGCAAAGAGAGGAGACATAGAAGTCCAGGGAAGAATGATGAGGAAAGAGAAGAAAATGTTCAGAAAGAGAAGCAGAAGAGTAGTCATCGCCACGGTAGGCACAAAGCTCGACAAAGAGCAGATGGGCCCTTGAACGTGGTTGCTCAAGCAGCGGTGATTCCAGATTTCCTTTTATAGCAATGATGCTTTGGATTCATCATTTGTTATGAGCTGCTGTGAAGAACTTGGTTGATTTTCCCCTCTGTATCCCACCAGCTTGAGTGCTAGGTTAGTTTTTCTGTTGAATTTATACAATTTTTTGATCAGGTTTCTTGGTTGTTTTAAAGTTTAACTCTGGAATTGGTTTTATATTTTACACATTATGAATCTCATTTAAGAAGAAAAATTTCCAATTTGAGATTGTCTAGTTCCTTGTGCTACTATGGTGGAAGTGTGATTCATCGCTTTCCTAATTTTCATTGTTGAATTTCTTCTTCTTCCCCTTCTTCTTCTTCTTCTTCCTTTTTATTTTTATTTAAATTTTTTTTTTTTCCGCTCTCATTCTGTTTATGGCTTTAAACTTTATCTGAGTATGATGAAGCATTACAAATCTACTACTACTATCAATGGATCAATCAATGGTCCTGATCCACTATTCCTATCGTGAAATTGAAATAGTGGATCAGGATAGCAGCTCTTTGATAGTTGCCATGGATTTTACAGGAAATGCTAATATGAGACGACTTTCTTCCTAAATTTTCCGGTATCTTAGGACTTTGTTTGAACAGAACTCTGAATAGGAAACTGAGTGGCTGTAATGCAGAGATAAAACCAGTTTATTTATCTATTTATTGGAGGGAATACAGTACTGCCATTCCACTTCAGAAGTGTTTTTTTGCATCTTTTGGCCAACTTGTCACGAGTCCTTATTTTCAGTATATCTGTTTTTATTATTAGCTGCTCTTCGTCAAGAAAAAAAGAAGGTTAGTAGCCACAAACTTTTATCTACTGCTATTTTATTCATGGGTTTTCTTAACGTGTGCCCTAAGGGCACAATTATTTCATGGAAAATGTATCCGCACAATTTTCTATGCATTTTCACATCTTTCTATGCAATTTTCACCATTCTCTATGCATTTTCGCGTTTTTCTATGTTATTTGCATAATTTTCTATACATTTTCACATTTCTCATGCAATTGTTACTTCATTAAACACATCTTAACATGTGCCCTTAGGGCACACATTGAGAATTCCCTTTATTCATTATATTGGAGTCATCAATTTCTAATAGTTTTAAGGCAGAAGCAAGCGGAGTAGATCATAAATACATCTTGTATATGTAATAAACTTGCAATTTTGGCATTCCTTTATGATTTATTAATTTACTATCAAATTGCAGCCGCAGGTTGCTATCAGAGCCTACGCGTCCTGAATTACCTCGTGATCTTGTAGAACCTTAAAACTATAGTGTAGGCATTGGTCTGTTTAGTTTTATCTTGTTCAATACTGGGAGCTTTGTTGGTGTCGCCTACATGCAATAGCGGTACGAGTACGTATCACTGATGTTGTAGCTGGTGACACAAGCTGACAAGCGTATATAAAACCAATGTAGCTCCCTCCTCTTCCCTCTCTATTCTTTTTGTGTGTGTTCACACATGTGCGTGCATATGAAGAAACTGGTTGTGTGAGTCTCTAAAGAGATTTTCTTTCATAAGGTTTAAAGTGAAACATCAAATTCTAAAGACATTTAAGAGCTATGAAGCACAGATACAGATATAGGATACGGATATGATACAATACGGATACGCTGATTAAGCAATTTTTAAAAAATGTATGATATGATATGGCGGGGATACGTTAATAAATAAATATATTAATATTAATATTTGGTCTAAAACATATATAATAAACATAAAAAAAAAGTTTGAAACACCTACAAAATCAATTAATATGCAAGAATAGATGTACAAAGAACACATCCATTAGCATCAACCATGTTCATCATTCATAGATAAAAAACTATAATGACATTAACATTAGGAAATAGCCATTTAGCTCTATTGCTCTTCAATGGTTGCCCTAGGAGAGAGATAGTGGAAAGAGAACTAAGATGAGAAAACTAAAATGAGGTTATTGTTTCAATCAAAGTGTAGGTATTACGTATTTTTAAATTTAACCCTGTTTATTTAAAAAATAAATAATTACAGACTAACCTTAAAGGAATCCCAAACGTATCTGAGATGTATCCGATGACATGGCAATGTGTGTAATTGTTTCGATGTGTATGGAGATTATCAGATATGTATCGGGGAGTATCCTAGGTGTATCATACCCGATACGGATTCGTTGAAGGTTTTGAAGTATCCGTGCTTCATAGTTTAAGAGAGATTTGCAGAGTTGGGGATGACTTTTTACTTTGTGAGTTTGAAGTTTTTCCTTTACGAAATCAGGTTGGGTTTTTCTTAATTTTGTCACAGAAAATGTGTTGGCTATTGTTAATTTTGCATTTTTCTTTCTTTTCTTAGCTATAGTTATATACTGTTGGAATAGTATTTTTACTGTGCAATGCAGGGGCCATTTTGTAAACAACAGGATGCAGCATGCTAGCATCATTGTGCACAAAAGAATAAAACCTACTAAATAAAGTAAAGTTACAGTAAATTTTTTTTTTTTGATAAGTAATAAAATTGTATAAATGAAAAGAAAGGGCCTTTAGCCGGTATACAGTATTGGATATGATTAACAGAATTTGTTGCTTTATCTCTTTTAGATAGAAGGAAATTAGGCAACTTAAGATGCCGCCTCTATCATAGAGATTTCCATCAAGAATTCGACCCACCCCAACCTAGTTTACGAGGAGGGAAACCTGTAAGACAACCTCAAGAGCATCTGTTACACGTTGAATGTTTCTTCTTTATGTAGATAACTTGGTTAGATTAATGTCAAATCATTTAATGAAAGCTTTGCAATATTACAAATTGTGGGACGAACTTTAGGAAATTTGCAAAGGTTATGTGCGCCTCACTGATGCATCAATTGCCCCACTATAGGTGCCCTTTCGAGAGGAGTATCTTTGGTGGGATATAGTTTAAACAAATATGAAAATTTTATGTTTAGGGGTATTTTTGTAATTTTTCAGATTTGGATTTGTTAAGTGTTTAGTAGGTGTTTGGTTATGAGTTTAGTTGATTCCTATCCTCACTGGGAATTAGTTGAGTCATTTTTAAAATTGAGAGAGTTTTATTTTGCTATAGGTTTTCTGTTCAAAGAAGTTTCTATTTTCTTAGACTTTCTATTTTATAAAAGTTTAATATTTAAATTGGTAAATTGAGGTTACACAGAATCTGAACCAAAAAAAGAGATGGGTTTAATTTGAAAATTTTAAGTCTTATTTAGTCACTGAGAAGTCTTTTAAATTATTTTAGTAGGAGTTGTAGTTTAGAAAGTAAGAATCCTATTTTGACTATTAGGTTGCGTTTGGTTTGAGGGAATGGAATGGAATGAGAGTGGGAATGGAATGGAATGAGAATGGGAATGGGAATGGGAATGGAATGAGAATGGGAATGAAATGAGAATGAGAATGGACATTCCATCCCCATGTTTGGTAAGGGGTGGGAATGGAATGAAAAAGCATAGGTAAGACCCATTTTTAATGATTTTTACTCCTTGAAAGGTGGGAATAGCCATTCCTTTTGGTTTGGGAAAGAATGGCTATTCCTTCATTGGAGGGAATAGACCCTTACAAGGGAATAGTCATTCCATTCCCTTGTGCAACCAAACACTAACTTTTTTTTTAGAGAATGGAATCACCATTCCATTCCCTCCCTTATTCCCCTCATAACAAACATAGCCTAGTAGAATTAGCAAGTGGTTTATATGGTTCTCTATAAAATTATGGCTTGCAGACACAGTTACAACAATTTATTAATGAGAATTTTCTGCAGCTTTTGTGTTCAAGTAATGGTGAGATTCCATGATTTTCTTATTGGTGAAAATTGTAGAAACCCTTGTGTAATAAGTTTTATCTTCTTTCTTATTTTTCTTTCTTTCTCCTCCTTCTTCTTCTTCTTCTTGTGAGTTGCACGGTTGCACCTATATTTTTAGTGTAAGAAATTTAAAATGGAGAATGATATACTATGTAGGATTGTCCATTCAAATTTAGAGGAAAGGTCAGCGGCTTCACACTGTTGCCATGTGGAGGGGATTCTGCTCCTGCTTACTATATGTATATGTGCATATATATATTTTTTGATGAAGTAAGTATATGTGCATATTTATTAAACTATGTTATATTTTTTGAGAATAACATATTATATAATATATTTGGCAGAAGAATGAAAAAATAAAATATATTTTTTTGTTTGAGTTTTCTTATCAATTTCATCACTTAGAACTTTTGCTATCCATACAGTGCTATATTTTGGCAGGTATTACTGTTAGTATGGCAGGTCATCACAAACTCAACAACTCAACTTAACAAAGCCTCAAACCTGAGCTACTTTAGGTCATCTACGAGAATTGTTGTTTACCATTAAGCTCTGTCTAGGGCCCTATCATTCTAAATTATATGGTGTCATGTACATGTATTTACTGGGTCATCAATCAACTATAGAAACAATTGAGATATTTTGTTTGTTTTCTTTTTCTTTGATTGACAAGATGTTTGAGGGGCCCTCAGAAGACTATTAATTTTTCCCCCAGTGAACAATGAGATTTTTACTTTTGATTATGAGATTTGACCCAAATCATCATGTTTTGAAAAGATATATAGGGAAGAGTTAACATTTTGGGGAATGTTTGAATGGAAAGATTCTAAATTCTAATTTACAATTTTCCCCCATTATATGCGTTCATATTCTTTGTTGTTTAGATCTAGGTTTCAAAATAATAGATTTACTAAATTGAATATATTTTTGTTTTAAATTGGTATTTGTTTTCATTTTTTTTAATTTAAATTTTCACAATTTCCAAGAAGTTTATGAAATCCATAAAAATTGACCTAGATCAATAATATATTATAGACTTAATGGATATGCAAGCAAATCCATGACTCAAATTACTTCTACCATTTTCTTTTCTCCTTTAGGGGGAGGTGGATGATGTAATAGCCTGATTAAAAAAATCTAACCCTTATGTTAGACTTCAACACTCATAAATTATTTAATAATGTGATATACTGGTACTCCATTAGTGTACAACCCCTATGGCACTTTTGACAACTTATTATTTTTGAGACACTTGTTGTTCTATTTATGCGAATGTTTTAATACGTGTTTCCCAAGTTACACACACACACACACACACACACACAACTTATTATTTTTGAGACACTGGTTGTTCTATTTATGCGAATGTTTTAATACGTGTTTCCCGAGTTACACACAGACACACACACACAACTTATTATTTTTGAGACACTGGTTGTTCTATTTATGCTAATGTTTTAATACGTGTTTCCCGAGTTACACACAGACACACACACACACAACTTATTATTTTTGAGACACTGATTGTTCTATTTATGCGAATGTTTTAATACATGTTTCCCAAGTTACACACACACACACACACACACTCTCGAGTTTTTGGGTACTTCTAATGTATTATTTTTGTAACTCATTTGTGTAAGGCAGCTATCAAGTTGCATAAAAAATATCGAGCCATGTTAAGGCCTGTTTATATGGTTGTACCAACACTGAGTATATTTAGAAATTTACAATAAGACAGTTCCAAAATTGTGTGTTGTTTTATAGGATGATTGCAAGAGAAACTAGTTAGTGGAGGGTAGCCCTTGTGTGGTTTAGAAACAAACTCTTTTTGGGTTTTCAGAAGTTTTTTTTAGTCCTGCCATTTGTAACAGATGATGAATCTTCTTTGCATTTTTTTTAAGCTTGTGTGAATAAAGTCACAGGTCATGTCATCTTCCTGTGCAAAAAAAATTTCAGAAATTTTTTTTTTTTTTTTTTTTGATAAGTAAAATTTCAAGCTATCTGTAGTAGTTTTTTTTTTTTTTTGGACAATCAATAGAATCTAACAAATGGGTATCAATGCTTCTCCATAAGCTTGACCCAAGATCGCTCACTCAACAAGTGAGGAGAATGCCGCTGAGCTATCATGCCATCGGCTATCTATAGTGGTTAGCCTCTTGCAAAATTTTATTTAAGATGGTGCCTCGGATTTTGAAAAAAATCACGTAGCATTTGCAGGTCCCTAGGCAGCAGCGACACCCAAGGACTAAAATATAATCTATAACTGTGTTATTTTGCTCAAAATAACTGATATCGAGGGCATCCGAGATAAAAATAAGAGAGATCAAAATGATCACTGATTATATCGATTTATTTTTATCAAAATGATCGTCGATATAAATAAATGATTTTCGATATAAGAGAGATCAAAATCTCGATTTATATCGACGATATTGACAATTTCGACAGATATATTGATGATTTTGATCACAGAGGGTATTTTCATGATTTGGTTTTGTAAGATATTTTCAAGAACACCCCTTATAAGTTTAAGAATATTAATTATATCCTTAAGTCCATTGAAGAAACAATACTATTATTATTATTATTATAATTTTTGAATAAGTGAAATAATACTATAATTATGAACATATAGGTTAGTTTACTTTAATAAATTAGTATTGATACTTTATTATGATTAGTATTCTACCACTCTCTATGTGAGGATAGGAACAAGAGCCTCGAGCTCCTTGAAGATTATGCAGTAATGGGTTTATGAAATAGGTTGATTGTGTTTTTGTATAGGTGTATGGCATATTGACATTATTATTTTGAAAATGATAATTTTTTTTTAATGTTTATAGGATTTAAATGTTAAGTTGGTATAAATTTGTGCTGTTTACTTACTCATCAGCGCACATCTTTTGCACCCTTACGTATTCGTCTTATACATTTTGTTTGCAATCTTTTGATTCAAATCTTTTGATTAGATTCTATTTCATTTTCTTCCAAAGTTTCATTGAAATGTTTTACTAGTAAGTTCTGCCATTTTTCTAGATCAATATCATTTTTTTTCCCCTCTTCTCTTGATAATGCTCCATTTTTGGACCCTCAATCGATGTCAATATATCCATTAAGCCAGTGTGGACTTGTTGTGGCCACACGAAGTGATGGTGATGAGCTGCCTGTTTTGGCCATGAAATTAGTGTAGGTCTAAAACTGGTTCACTCTTGCGTGCTGTCTGAGATATTATTCTGAGGTAATGAAGCTGTAGTGACTTCATCCCAAAGCAACACCTCTGATAATCAAGTGCTGTCTGGGATATTTTTCTGAGGTAATGAAGCTGTAGCGATTTCATCCCAAAGCAGCATCTCTGATAATTCATCTGTTAAGAGGAGGGAAATGGAGGTGCTGCTAAATTATGACAGTGCATCTTAATCGAAAGAAAGTTGGGTTGATACATATAATGTTCAGCTTGGAAACTGAAGAAGTGAAAACTAGGTAGGACAAGCAAAGGAGCAGTCACCATGATGGTAGTTGCCAAGCTTGGCAATGGCATGTTTGCCGTCCTAGTCTTCCCTCATATAATTGAAGATTTTGGAGCAGTTTATGTTACTGGTTGATGCATTGAAGATTTTGGAGCAGTTTGTGTTTCTGGTTGTTGCAAAGAATATGGATAATGTTTCCAGCTGTTTTCCTCCCCCTTGAGAACTAAGGTTAGTTCTGCTTTAGAATTTATACTTACTCTTTTGTTAATAATTTCTGATTTGTCTTAAAGCTATAATTTAGGGTTAGTTTTCTCATGTCATGCAATGGAAACTTATTTTGTGAGTGTTATATCTCACACAGAAAATTGTGTTCTTTCCTGTGCATATTTGTTGTGGCTTTCCTAATAATCTCTCTTGATGTTTTCTATTATTCTGTGTTTATGGTTGAAAATTATGAAAATTTGAGGAAGATGGAAGATTTTCAAATCTGGTTCCTTCTTGTGCCTTGTGCTAAAAACACATTGAGTAGCTACATTTTTGTTTTTTCTGGTGATTGGCGTTTTCTAAATGTTAAGTGGAGATAGTTTCAATTCTATATCTTCATTTGTCTTTTAGAGAAGGAAAAACAACATGGACGGGAATTCTAACAGTACCTAGAACCAGCCAAAAGTTATTTGGGTGCATAACTTAGGACCGAGACCGTACAATTGATTCTAGGTATGTCTTTTAAGTTTAACCTATACCCACTGACATTCCTATAGAGTACCATATCACTGATGGCAGTTTTTCATCTAGGTATGTAAGGTTAGTCTCAGGGATTGTTTAGTTACAAAGCCCATACCTTGAAGAGTCTCAGGGATTGTTTAGTTACAAAGCCAATACCTTGAAGAGCTATTTTAAAATGAGGCGGACCTTCTTTCTGTTTAGGAGTGCCTGCATGGAACAGTGCTTTAGGTAGTGGGCTTTTACTATGTTACTTGTAGCAACCAAAAAAAAAAAAAAAAAGGAAAAAGAAAAAAAAGAAGGTTAGTGGGCTAAAAGGTATTAAAGTGATGTTCCACATTTTTATTATGTAAGATATAAAAAAACATTAATTTGCGTTTTTTTTTTTTTTCTCCTTCGCTATACACACATAGGAAACATACACGCATAAAAACACACAAATGAGGAAGCCCACATTTGTGATATAGACCAAAAGAGGGTTCAAGAGTCCATAAAGTTAACCCACAGTCAACCTCTGAAAGGTCCTTCCATCTGTGTACTACCGTTTTAAAATCCCGCCTCATTTTGTAAGCTTTTTGAATTTAGATTAAGATGAAAGAAGATTAAGGTGGAGAGTATAAATCATATTGAGATATATATTTTGTAAAACGCCGAGCTTCGAGGAAGTTGGACTGAGCAATAATAATACAGAAAAAAAAAAAAAAAATCATTGCATACTTTTCCTTTCCCCCTCTCTTTATTTTTCCCCCTTACCCATGTAAGGGCTATTCCCTTGTACATTTACCAGTTTAGGAGTGCTCAAGGCTTGGACCACAACCTGATGGCAGCATACTTCGTTGAATTGCATAATTTTTCTTGTCTTGAATCTGGGGCTTGTTGGGTAATTGGTACAATTTTTCAACAGGCATAAAAGCATTTCATGAATGGTACTTATGCTTTACCAAAGTAGAAGTTTAATGATCAAGTGGCTTCTAAGTTCTTACAAACAATGTGTAGTGTAGGGCCATAATATGGCACTCAGCTCGCTGTAGGCACCACTCCAATCATATACGGTGGTGGACCACTCAACACCTTTTAATGTACTAGATGAAGAAAAGCGTTTCCCTACCTTCTTTCCCTCCTAAGTTGATTTAATTATCTAAAGCACCTCCTCAAATCAAGGCCTTGGTTTGGCTTGGTGTGACTCATAAGAAAGTCAACACTAGTGATGTTCTCTACCCTGCGAGACCATACAAGGCCCCCTCTCCTCAGTTTTGCCTTCAAGGCTTTACAGCAATGGTGAACATTGCTATTTGTTCGTCCATTGTGACATTGCCAATAAAATTTGGAACTATTTCTTTGTGCTGGCTAGTTTAGAGTGGGTGCCTCCTGGAGAGGTGTTGAATTCGCATTCCTCAAGATGAAGATGGCTTTGGAATAACATGATGATGACTATCATTTGGCACATTTGGGAGGCGAGGAACCAACTGATCTTCAATGATATCTCGAAGCATCCACTTGATTGTTATCAAATCTGTCCCAGTTTGGGCTTCTCTTTCCAGATTCCAAGCTCTTTGATGGAGTTCTTGTCTCCTTAACCATTTTGGACTGGAATATCATTTCTCGCCAAGTCGCCATAAAATAAATGACCCTTGCATGGGTTTACATCTTCCACTGGTTGGTATTTATTAGTGCAGCTTTAATGGAAGTTCTTTTGGCAATCCAGGTCTACTTGCCATAGGATGTATCAGAAGGGATCACAAGGTCAAACCCCTTTTACCTTTCCTAAACCTTTTGGAGTGGGGACGATTAATAAGACCAAACTTGTGAGGTTCTCTTGAAGGCCTTAAAGTGGCAAGGAGGAAGGGTTTTTATCCCATTTTGTGGTAGAGGGTGATAGTTGGATTGTGAATTGGATTTTTGACAGGGAAGGAGGTCATTGGAGCCATGCCCATTTACTTAAAAAGGCGTCGGTAGAGTGAATTCCCTGAACCGCAAATGGGGAGGCGAACTATATTGCTATGGGAGGAGCTGTATTTGCTTTCTGTGTTTGAGATTTTATCTTTTGAGTTGAAAGAATTAATCTGGTGGGCTTTGGTCTGGCCAGGCTAGGTGGGCGGATAATAGTATTAGGATGACCAAAGAAAGCCTGAGCCTTTCAAAATTCAAATTAGCCTAAGTGAGCTTGTTGGGCTGAGCAAGGCAACTTAGCTCAACCCAGATCTTTTACAAACCTACACAGGCTGCCTTTCTTGAGGGAAATTTTGAATATTTGCTAGAAAGTACTGAACTAGAGACTGTTATTTTGTCATTACAGCTTTGTTTGAGCTATTTTACTGTTTTTCCAAAACATACTAATCTTTCGATATACGAGTCTTTTGGAATTTACATTCATTACCCTTTTTCACGTAATTGATGAAGAGAAAATGACGTGATTATGGAGGGTCAAGAGGAGATTATGTGAATTAGGATCTAAGCATAGGCCCCAACTCATGGAGGCAACCAAAAGCAAGGTCGAGGGCAGAAAGGACAATAAAGTCCAACAATTACAGGAGAAATCTTCATTTAGAAGGTTCAAAAGCCAGCTTTATAGGATGTTTAATCAGTTGATTTTATTGGCTTCTGACTTGGAAAATTGCCATGTAGAATGCACTGATTGGTCAAACTTTTCCCCTCAATGTGTGCCATGTTTCCTGATACTTTATTGTCGATGATTAATTAATTTATTGATGGGAGATTTAGCCATCAGTCGACTAAATATAACCTATTTAGTAAATAGTCACCCAACTCTTTTTTCAACTCACTCGGTCCATTTGGCTTGTAGCTGACCAAAATGCCCTCATTCTTATTAAGTTATTTATTTATCCCTCTCTTCACCTACCTCTCTCCATCCTCTACCCCGAAACCACCCCATCACCATCTCTCTCTTCTCAAACCCCAACCCAAACAACTACTCCAGTGGTGGCTGATTTCCATCGATGTCTGACTTCCGGTGACGACGACTGGTTATGAAGTTTGTCGGTGTCGAGTTCCTCCAAACTAGATCTGAAGACGAACACCAAATCTGAAACTCATCAAATCTGGCTTCCCTACTTCCCTCCCTCTCTTTGCCTCCCTCGCTCACTGTCTTTTTGCTCTCCCGCTCTTCCAGATTTGAATCTCACCAATGAGCTTAGACTTCAGTGATTTCTTCTGCCATCAGAAATAACCATTGTCACCGATGATCGCATCCCCCATAACTAGGATCCTTTGTTGGCTGCAATTTGTCTTCAAAACTTTTATTACCACCATTATCAACTCATCTTTAGTTCACTATTGTTTGTGTAGTCTTTCGGTTTGTTGTTTTTTGGAGTTAGGTGTTAAGTCTTATTCTCTGTTTTGCCTCTGTTTTACCGTTGGGATCCTTGGGGATTCTCTTTGTATGCTACTTACATCTTCATTAATAATATAAACTTTTTCTTAAAAAAAAGAAAAAAGAAAAAAGAAAAACCACCATGCTCTTGTTTTTCTTCTAATCTTATATCCTGGTTATTTTCAGTTGGGTTTATATAGTTTTTGTCATAAGGAAATATGTTGGGAACAATCCTAGCTTTATAAGAAGTTGTCGCGAACCTATATGCGTAAATGAAAAAACACCATCATTAAGTACATCACCAAATCTTAAACTATTACAAACCCCAACTCTTGAAGTAGTAAAATTTTATTACTTCGTTGTAAAATTTTACTACTTTGTTGTAAAATTTATTTCGTAAGGTAGTAAAATTTTGTTACTTTATTGTAAAATTTATTATTGCAAAATTTACTGCTGAAGTAGTAAAATTTTACTACTTTAGAAAGTAGTAAAATTTTACAGTTTTATGAGTATTATGTTAAACTGTGTCAAATAGAAAAATTTTATGATTTTAATTTTTTTTAATAATTACCTAATCAATATGGATATTTTTTTGAAGATGTCGACGAGTAAGTTCCAAAAATATAATTTTTTTAAAAAACGGATATGTATATTGTAAGTTATAAATTTTTAAAAATTATAATACTACAAAGCTAAGTTAGTTACATAGGATGCCTTTCATAACAAAAAAAGGAGTGCCCTTAGTAATAATAAGGGCAAACTAGGGATTTTAAAAAAATGTGTGATTAATTGATAAATAAGTTAAGTTTCATTGACTAATTGACTTATAAAACTCATACTTGATTAATTGCTAATATTTTACCAAAAAAATGGACTATTAGCCAATTTCCCTTTTATTGATTTTGCGATTAATTCACCCATTTTGAAGAGGAGAGACATTGTGGGGAACGGCTCAGATTGAGTTGGATACTACTGATTCAAACTGGTTCCGATTCATGTTTTATCCAGATCGCTAAATCGACCCTTGACTCTCTAAAACAGATTGTTACACTGGTTTTTAAAAGAGTGTGCTGCTCCATGCTAGAGTGTTTATAGTCTGCGGTCGCTTGCTTTACTCAAGGACCTATGAATCAAGCATTTTCAGATTGTCAATTCTGTGAACCTAGCGCAGGAGTGGCCCTCTTGGTGGGTAGCTTAGTGCACTTAGTGCTAACCTACTTGTAAAATGGGTCAAATCAGGAGACTTAGTGGGGCAGATGAATGAGCACTTCCCTTGTAATTTGGTGGACCCCTTGATAGGGTCTTAAATTAACAGCACTGAATTGGGTTTCTTTGATATGACTCTTTGGGTGTCATTTGTTTAATGACTAAAAAATTCTCACGCTCCAGTTATTGGTAGGAATGGCTGTTATTGTTAGCAAACTTCCCTAGATTCAAGCTGTGTTTCTTGGTTTGGTAATACCCACTGGTTTGAAGAGGGACCAAATTTGGTAGCATTAGGGGCCTTCATAGGAAATTTCATATTTGCATGACTGGTTTGGCACCATAAGCCATGTGATAGGTTCCTTGCACGCAGTCACCAATTGCAGAGCCATTTGTCAAAGGGTCAAGTTTTTGGTTTATGCGTAATCTGCAAGTTGCTTCTTTGGACTTTTCAGCACACGTGCATAAAATCTTATGGGCCTCCTTCGTGGGGGCTTTACTCATATCATCTATAGATTATTTATTAGGAATAATTAGTGGTATCCAAGTTTTATTCTTACTGAGATTTCGACTAGACTAATTCCCTAAATTAAAGGCTATGTGGGACGTCCTTTGGGAGGACATCCTGGATCTATTCGCTTGACCAACCCCTCAGGCCGGGGCTATTGAAATGTATAGATTATTACACGGATGCATCATTTCATATATAAATTAAAGTAATAAAATAAATCACCAATTGCAGTGGCACTCTGCCTTCCGTAAGCTTGTTTATATGTATTTTGTGAATTAGTTGGTGCAATTCCAAATTGGTAAAGGCTGATTGAGTTGAATACATATGTGGGTGCCTACTGTTAAGGGCATCACAACAACTAGGCCAGTAATGACAAATTCATTCCGTTTGGCCTGAGTAAAATACAAGACTCCCACGTATCCGAGGTTGCAATGAACACAGACACATGCATACCACCTTAACTTTCGTTGCAAGTGTTGTCAACTGCTTTTTTAACTAAATTAAACTACCTAGGGTCTTCCACTGCATGTCCCTTCCATAGACAACTCTCTCGCTCTCTCTCTCTCTCTTGTAGAGAGGCAATGGGAGGTGAAACACCATCGATTGCTAAGCTCTTCAATTCCCATCTACTCTTAGGTCATGTCTTTCGTTTCTTGTTCTTTGTTATTGGTTTATCTGTTGGACTTACAGCCAGTTTATATCTCAAAAGCTTCTCATTCAATTTACAAGCTAGCTTTTTCTCTCCCTCACCAGAACCGCTACTGCCAATATTGCTACCGCAGCCATCATCTCCACTACCACCACCCCCACCATCACCACCATCATTGCCACCGCCCCCACCACCTAGTGATGGTGGTTTTGCATCCCAAGATACGCCAGCTCTCATGCACAGTATAGATGATGATGAGTTGCTCTGGCGAGCTTCGATGGTCCCGAGGATTCAAGAATTCCCATTTGAGCATGTTCCCAAAGTTGCTTTCATGTTTTTGACAAAAGGACCTATACCTTTGGGGCCCTTGTGGGAGAAGTTCTTCAAAGGGCATGAAGGGCTTTATACCGTTTATGTTCACCCTCATCCCTCGTACAATGTTTCAGTGCCTGAAGATTCTGTTTTCCATGGAAGAAGAATTCCAAGCAGGGTCAGTATCTGGCATCCTTTTCTACTTTAATTTCTGAGTAATATTTATTGGAATACTACCATGGAATTGGGAAATCTTTTAATTTTAATTCGTATCTTTATTATGTAAGGTTATAGAGATAATTTTTTATTCTTTTGGTAACGTAGAGATCTTTTAAGTTTGCCAATGCGAATCGAGAAATTTACTTGGCAGCCCTAAAAGAAAGGAAAGAAATTCAATTAATAGAAAGGAAATTAAGGAATGAAAATGAAATCCATTTCCCTCCGTTTTGTTTGGTATGGAAGGAATTTAAAATTAATGAATTCAATTAGGTGTTTTATTCTTCATATAACTGTGTTAATGAATTCAAATTCCATCGAAATTTCACCCCCTTGGACCAGATTTTAAAACATGTACTGAAATTTCATCAAATCATTTCTAATTTTTTTTTCCTTTCTCCATTTCAAACATTGAAATTAGTGAATAAAATTGAATTCCTTTCCATTCCTCCCCCAAATTCCCTCCATTCCAACAGTTTGTGTAGGTAAATGTTGCAAGGAATTCTACATCTTCTTGCCCATTTTAAAGAATCATACTTGCAGGCAGGCTTGTAGCGGTAGAGTTAGAAATTATTTGGACGGCCAAGATAAAAGAAAATTGTCACTAGTTTCTCGAGTGAAGGTGCTTTATTTAATTTATACATTTAAAGTTTCTAAATTTATGTTTGTTGATCTAACAATTATGATTTTTGAATTATTTTGCATTCCAAAATCACAACTTTTGTCTGGTCAATAACATAAGCCATACTTCTAAATAAAATTCTAGTAACCTATTATTAATTATTAATATATAATTTAGTTTTTTGTTAGATATTTAATTAATTTTGTTATTATTTGATTGAAATCAAGTTTACATTTGCATCAAGGAATCACAACAATTAATTGAAATTTAATCAAAAGTTAAAATGAGCACCTCTCCCCCCCCCCCCACTCCACACTCCCCCCTCCCTCTTTTTCTTTTTTTAGTGCCAACGCGTATCCTTCATCCCCGATTAAATATGGACATGGGTAAAGCCATTGCCCACTTTTCATTAATTGGTTTAATATGAAGGAGAAAATGTTAGGAGAAATTGATCTTTCTCTACCATACACATAGCGATTAACACGAAAAGAAAGAAAGAAAGAATTAAAGAAGTAAGAACACTGAATTTAACGTGGTTCTCTCGAGGTACGTCCACGGCACACACACAATTCTACTATGCTAGACAAAAAAAAGAAAAAAAAGAATACAAGATACAAGGCCTTCTGACGACCAGCCTCCTTTATATATAATACTCGTAGCAATTAGGGTTAACATAGAACTATGGAAAGTACCTAAAAAACCTCTCCATAAAAGTATGAAGGTTGTACTGTAGGGCACGAAGGCACAGCGGGGGTCTTTGAGTCTTTCAGGGGTTACACTCCCCGAACCCCCAGGCCAATCTTATTGACCAATATCATCAGATTTCACATACCACAACAGGAAATTTATTAGTGATTTTCCCTTATAGGTTAGTTGATATGGGGTAGTATTTTTCACACATGCTAATAAAGGGTTTGAGAAGTAATTAGCAAAAGAAATAGGGCATACAAAAATGTTTATATTTTATTTTTGCCCAAACAGGGATGGTCATGTAATTACATAAAGTGTGGGAGGGTCCAAGTTATTTAATCGGAGGACTCCCAAACTTGGCTATTTACATGGCCCGTATGTTTTCCTACCAATTGAGGGACCATGCCCCCGCCAACCCTCCTTTGGCTCGGCCACTGCATGCGTGGTTTTTTCGAGGACAAACTACGAGCTCTTGGCGGATATGTTCATACCTTTTTAATCCAAAGAACACGTACGTACACTGCCAACCTTTTTGGCCTTTGACCCCTTAACTACGTATACTTATTTATTTATTGCTTTCATTAGTTTATGCAATATACTGAATTTCCAAAGTAAATTTAGCAAATTCAATTCAATTCTAATGCATTTTAGTTTTTTTTTTTTTTTTTTAATAGTAATTCTAATGCATCTTTTTGGGCTAGCTGATACGTTTATAATGAGCTTATAATTAAGATGGTGCTGGACACTTCTCAGAGAGGTGCCCTTTGGGCTTTAAACTTAGATGGCTAAACCTGTGTGGTCGGTGTTGGGTCATAACAGACAATACTCGCTCGTCTAACAAATAGAATAGAATGAGTAGAAATAGGAGACAAATTTTTTGAATATGCAAACAATAACAATGTGGAATTTAGTCTAACAAATAGAATAGAATGAGTAGAAATAGGAGACAAATTTTTTGAATATGCAAACAATAACAATGTGGAATTTAGTAACATAATTCCCTTCCTTTCCTCCCTTAATATTGCAGGAAGTGGAATGGGGAAAAGCATCAATGATCGACGCAGAGAGACGCCTCTTAGCCAATGCCCTCCTAGACTTCTCCAACAAGAGATTTGTTCTACTCTCGGAGACCTGCATCCCATTGTTCAATTTCACCACAACGTACACCTACCTAATGAATTCCAACCAAAGCTTCATCGGCTCATTTGATGATCCCAGAAAAGTGGGACGTGGCCGATACAATCGTCAAATGTGGCCTAACATCACAATAGCCGATTGGCGTAAAGGGTCCCAATGGTTTGGGGTGACTCGTGAGATTGCCATTGAGATTATTTCCGATGCCAAATATTACAACATATTTCAAAATTATTGTCACATTCCTTGTTACATGGACGAGCACTATATCCCTACACTTGTGAACATTCTCTCACCGGGATTGAACTCGAATCGGAGCATTACTTGGGTCGATTGGTCGAGGAGCGGTCCACACCCTGAAAGATTTGGGAAGCAGGCGATTTCGATCGAGTTTTTGAATCAAATAAGGTTTGGTGATAATTGTACTTATAATGGCAATACTACCTCAATGTGTTTCCTATTTGCTAGAAAATTTCTGCCAAACACTTTGCAACCTTTGTTGCAGCTTGCCTCCACGGTGCTTGGTTTTGATCCTTAAAAATCTGTATACGAAATTTGATGGGATGAACCCAATAATACGAAATTGATATTTTTTGCAATGGAAATAATGGGGGAATTTTAGATTGGTCGGGCTACTAGAAAATAATTACAATTCAATACAAATTTACTGCAAACTTTCTAATAAATGACTACTAACTTAACTAACAATGGCTACTAATTAACTGTAATCCTTTTCCGGTAATTAAACCAATTGAAAATTCCCTCAATAATGGTATATGGAGAATTTATCAAAGTCGGTCTTACAAGCGAATAGGGTTAACCAGTGAGGTAAAGAATAGGATTAAAATAGATTAGAGGTTTGAACCCCTCTAATTATACCTAAAAACAAACCAAAAAAAAAGAAAAAAATGAAAAAGAAAAACTCAAGCCTAGAAGACGTATTAGTTCTCGTTGTATAATCCAAAAGTCCAATTAAACTAAAAATAAAAAAGGAAAAAAAGAAAAAAAGACATGGGTTTAGGCTTACCATGATCCATGGTCCATGGTCCATGGTCGTATATGTTGATGATGCAACTAAATATTTTTCTCACGCCATTTGAATATTCAAAAGTCAAATCAAAGCCAATAGCCTTCGCCAAGTGGTACTTTTCTGCCCCATGGGGGAGGTTCCAGGTTGAGTTTTAGATTGGTAATATGTTGATGCTTCCTCACGTTAAGTTTTAGATTGGTTATATATTAATGTCAAGAATTTCTTATATATGTCATTAAAAAAAGAAAATAAAAATTCAATAAAAAAAATAAACACGAACTAATTCAATTTGCTTCTTCCTCCACTGGCCAATGATGCGAGAGATACGTGCTCTCCACGTGTATAATAACTATATAAGCTTGTGTGGTAACAGGGGTAATGGTCGTGGTGACGGATAACGGTGGAAGGTGGTGATGGGTAGAGACAGAACCATGTTTGGGCCTGGCCATACCCATACCCATACCCGGCTCCTTGAATCTCATTTGGTAATATAAATACTGTGACACTATACAGTAGTTTTGTACTAATATGAATATTTGGTTGATTATCATCTAATGGACATAATAAAAGGTTTTCAAAGGGGTCATTTGAGTTGCAACGTACCACTTCCATTGATGAGTAATGGTGGAGGTGAGAGGCAGTGATGTTTAGGCAGAGGGTGATGGTGGTGGTGAGTGTGGTGGGTGGCCGGTGATATTAGTGGTGGTCGAAGTTCTAATTAGACAAATTCCACATCATTAATTATATTTATCACTATTTTAAGCTCGTGAGTACAACTAAGATGACGGTCTTTCATGATAAAGACACACGACATCTGACCTGACATGTGGGTCTCATGTTAGCCACATGTGTCCTTATGCCCATGTGTAGGGGAGAACTATAAATTTTTGTTTGGGGTCGCCATCTATATACTAACATACATACACAAATACATATATTCATATATTTTATGTGTTGGGTGTGTGCATGCGTTTATGTAAAATATAAACCCCTAAACTTGATAGTCAAGGGAATTACTACAAAGAGATGAATGTTTACCTATGCATTCGCCTTATTATTTGATTATCTCTCAAGTTTAACTGGCATCTACAATAATGGTGGAAAAATAAAATTGAGGTGCCACTTTATCAAGTATGGAGGGAAAATGTGAAATTGGGGGTGCCACTTTATCAATTATGGGGGTGCCCACTCATCAAATTGAAGGGAGTTTATGTAATTTTTAAAAAAATTTGGGGTTGCCAAAGCCCCCCCAAGAGCAAACATGGGTCCGCCCCTGCCCATGTATTGTTTGTTCGTGAATCCAATGTTTTAAAGCAATGATAAACTACCATGTTAGCATTCCCCCACGGTCCCACACTCATTTAAAAATATACTATATGTTAAAATAAGTCTACATGTATTAATTAAAATTGTCAGAAAATTTTAGTCAAACATTATTGATAGAGAGATTGAACATGAAAACTATAATCGGCAACTAGCTTGGGTATGTGAGATCTGCTTAGGATCCCTTACCCAGTGACAGGATGCGCATGTGTTTGGGATTAGTGATATATATTCCCCAAGATTAGAGGAGAGCTCGAAAATACATCCATGAAAAAGCTCATGGTAACCTTTTCCCTCAAAGCAATGCCTCAACCTTCAGAGAAGCAAAGGGAAAAAAAAATGCACATACGAAGATCAGCATGGTGGATGACCAACCAGAAACTGCTGCCCTAAATTCGCTCTCCCCTGTGCCCACTCTAGGCTGTTTTGTTGGTAGTAGCTGTGAGCCTCTGGCCCCCTCTCCCTTGTCTCTTCCCGTGAATTCTTCTCTCTCAAATTCTCGTCTGGATTTTGGTGATATATATCTATATTTCTTTCTTGATCCTAGGGGAAAATGGTACTCATTCCAGCTCTTCCACGCCTTAACTATTCCAATTCTTTTTCAGGAGGATAAATCTGAAAATATTTCTTATCTTAATCTCCATTTCCGAAATTTTTTATTTTATTTTTGCTAGGTGATAGGAGATTATGTACACCCACCCACTCACATGTAGTTCAAACCGAGACCTCCACAAATCCTATATCCCTATTGGTATTGGGATGGGACATGTCACTAGACTAAATTGCCATTGGCCTCCATTTCTTAATTCCCTTCAGGGGTTTTGTACTAATTATATATTAATTGCTCAATTCAATCAATTAAACCCTGTCCAGTTGGTTCCATCAACCTTAGCACGCCTTAGTGTTGATCTGGTGATCTTATTTCCTGTTGGGTCGTATGACTATTTTTTTATTTTTAATTTTTATTGATTTTAAGAAATAATTGTATACCATGACTAGAATTTCAGATTTCTTTGATTTAATTATTTATTCAAGGAGACAGGCCAACTGATTGTAAATTTATTTATTATTATTTGTAAGCATGTTATTCTTCAATTAATTACTGATTCTTGCAGATATATATATATAGATATAGATATGGATATAAACTCAGAATAAATATATTAAAATTCTTGCGTTTAACATGTTATGTCACGCAAGGAGAACTCAACATAGATAATTAGACATGTTGCAAACCTGTCCAGTTGGTTCACCTGCCAACATCCTTTCAAATATTATATTGCAATTCAAAATGTAAGTGGTGTGAGCAAAGAAGCACTTTACCTGTGACTCATATTTTGTAAAATCAATTGTTAAATTAGATAGTCTTATTCTCATATAAGAAATATAATTAAAAATCAAGTTGATTCGAGATTAATTGTTATTCGATTCAAAACTCATATTTTTAATAAATGAAAATCGTTCATTTGTAAACATTTATGAATGAACTAATTCTTAATCTCACATCAATTTGAATTTTTGGCATGTATGACTTTCGTACGATGCAGATTTAATCTAATAATTGGTTTTACAAAATATGAATCTTAAGTAAAATTTTAATGAATGACTTTACGTGAAATTACAGGATTAACCACAAGAGAAGGACACTGCATATAGAGTATATAAGTAATTACTAAATTATATTTTTCAGTTTGTCAAACCAACCTACCTAGAAAAGAGGCTGATGTGTCAGAGATCAATTCAAGAATCTATGGTGAAGGGAATGCCAAGCCTCTTGTACATTACGCCCTGAACAACAAAAAAGGAAAAAAAAAAAAAAATGAAAAACATATCTGCTTGATGGAGGGTCTCGTTCTTAAATGGTTTTTCAGCATCTTGTTTTTGTTTCTCTTGCTATATCCCAAATCCAAATAGAACCTACAAAACAATATATATTTCTCTCTCTCATCAACAAAACATTAGTGATTAGTACTTCCAAACCAACGCCAAAAGTCAGAGGACAAACATTGCTTCCTTCTACTTCGATCAACCCCTTATCTCTCTCTCTCTCTAAAAAACAATGAAGAATGAAAAGCAAGAACGGCCACCAAGCTTAACTGCCAAACTCTTCAATGCCCACCTCCATAATTTTATGTCTTGTTTTCTTGTATTTGTCTCTGGGTTAGCCATGGGACTTACTATTAGTTTCTATCTCAGAGATTTTTCCTTCAACTTTCGACTCAACAAACTCTTCCTCCCAACTCCTCCAACTTCACCACCACCTCTTCCACCGTCTCCTCTGCTTCCACCTCCAACTTCATCAACACCTCTTTCAACGTCTCCTCCGCCGCCGCCACCACCACCGCTTTTATCTTCATTAGAGAACCAAACTGAAAAATTGGGGAGAATAGGATTAAAAGAATATTTGAAGCCGCCTAATGTGATGCACGATATGGAAGACGAAGAGTTGTTGTGGAGAGCTTCGATGGTTCCTCGAATAGGGGAATATCCATTCGATCGAGTCCCTAAGGTTGCGTTCATGTTTTTAACGAAAGGAGCAATGGCATTGGCTCCTCTTTGGGAGAAGTTCTTTAGAGGGCATGAAGGGAACTACTCTATATATGTGCATTCTAGTCCATCCTTCAATGGAACAGTGCCCAAAAGTTCGGTGTTTCATGGCCGGAGAATCCCTAGTAAGGTATGTCTATCACGTATAATTTTTCTTCTGCTTTTTCCTTATAATTGATTCTCCATATATATTTTTGTTTTTGTTTTAATTCTACATCTTCTTGGCCTGTCATATGATGTTTTATACAACTTGGATCCTCTCTAGTAATTGAAATTGTTTAGAAAATCTGAACCATCAATATATATTATTTTTGATAAGCAATATATATATATATATATATAGTAGGTCTTATGTGATATGGTGAGTCACATGTACGTGACATGAATTATCTAGATTTCACTTGGCAATCTAGTTACTATAGAGATCATCGTTCTGTTTTATAAAAGATTTTTTTTTTCTTCTTTTTCAAGAATTGAAATTCCCAAATTTTGCCATAGAATTAAAATATTTTATGGGTAAGATGGATAGTGAAAGAATGAGCTAGCATGTTATATAATAAATGGGTAGGGTGCTATATAATGACTTGGAGCCATCAACCATGATCTAGGGGTGGACAAATGATATTTTGATACTTAAAAGAGAACTATAGATCCAGAAAAGGGTCCTTAGATTAATTGTGCATATTAGATATCATCGTTTTAATTTTTCGCAACTATCGTTATATTTGTGGGTGTGAAGTGTCTTACATGAATTGGTGGAATTATTCTGAGTTCAAATCTTAATAGAAATAAGATTTAGGATATCTCTAATTATAATTTAAAAAAAAAAAAACCGCTATACAAATTCAATTTCTCTCTTTCTTTTTGACAAAGTGACAAATATATATTTCTGTATGACAAATATATGTATGTCACAAAGATCATGAGGGCGTTGTATGGCTTGACTTGGTAAATTAATTATCATATCTTCGCCGGCTTTCTGAACAGAGGATCAGATTAGCATGCGTTATGATCACATAGGTGACCTAACCATCTAAAAGGATACAGCCTAGAGCCTAGAGCCTACAGCCTACAAGAAGAGGCTAGCACTGATTCAAACAGGTACAGAACTCGAGTGAAAACACATATAAAGAATATATATATTCCCAATCCGTTTGCCCATGTTACTTGGCTCACGTCTTCCCTTTCCCTAGCTTGACCATAATTGCTTACGAAATTCATGCATTTCCCTACATAAATATATAATATTTATCGAAGAATGACAGCCGGATAGGGACATTGAGAGTTACAACTCGTATTTGGTAGATTATTCGATACGTTGGATCAATGTATGCGTATGGTACATGCAATTCCCAATATATGATCATGATATAATTTGTATGGATTTTTTTAAAGTGTCCAAAGGTGCATGTTAAAGCTATAAGTAATAGCCAATCAATATATGAAAAAATCTGTTTTCCAAGTAATTTTCACCATTTGCAATATATTTTAATAATTTTCAATGCAATAATTAAATCATTAATTACAGCTTAATATGTGCCCTAAGAGTACACGTTAAGAAAACTAAACTTGTATTAGTACATCCTTACCTAATCGGGACTGATTTATTGAATATTTTAACATGTTCCATTGATATGTGTTCAAACATTAGTGGTTGGAATAACTTGGGAAGCCCTTACTGCATGAACATTGAGATCCATTTAAGCTGACTAATAAACTTATCCAAATGGGACGTTATCACTCAGTCAAGATTATCTAACTATGACAAGCTAATAAGCAGTGACGCCTTTGGCTAGGCATGCCCTCAGCTGACAAGCAGAAATGCCCTCCTTGAAGGAATTTCAGATAGGTCTGACTACGAATAAATAAATACAGTTTGTAGTCATTCTTTGTAAAGTTTGTAGTCATTTACTAGGAAGTTAATAATTATTTGTATTAAACTGTGATTATTTGCTCATAGCAGGATGTATCTGTAATTCCCTGTCCTTTGTTTTTTTTGGAGTTAAAACGCAACTATTGAATGAGAAAACATCTAGATTCCATGTTTAACTCGTTCTCAATAGCCATGAGATGATTATCTTATCACATAATTTGGATCAGATTTTCCGGTAGGGCTCGTTCTATTCTCAGCCAAAAAAAAAAAAAAAAAAAAAAAGGTAAAATAAATAAATGGAGGTCATTCTATTGTAATTTCAGTATTGAGCCACGTGGAAATTCAGTTTCATGCATTGCTTGGATTCTACTCCTTTTGCAAACGAAAGAAAATTCTATTCATCTCCATTCCCAGACCCCACCTTTGTCCATCCTATATGTCACTTTTCTACATTCCTTTCTTCTTGTATTCTCTCTTCCTCTGTCTCTCACATGTCCACACAAAAAAAAACAAAAAAAAAAAAAAAAAAGTGGAAAACAAGAATCAAAAGGGCTAAAAAATCAAAAAACTTATAAAGATTGAAAGCAAGTAAAATCAAGACAAAAATATGGGGCTCAAATTAAATTGTCTCAACTTGATTCAGCCAGTTCAAAATGAAAAAGACTAAGCCCAAATTTAGCCCAATTTGAGCCTTGCACCCATATGGAGGCCTACACTGACTATAAGCTATAACAACCAAAATCAATAAAGCTCATTACCGGGCCAGATGACTTAATGGGCTTTTGTTAGACCATGGCAGGCATGTCTGATGCTTAGGGCCCGGTTTTTGCCACACACCCTTGGTTTTATCAGTAACCCATGGGCCTCACTTATTTTAATTGTTCAAAGTTTTATGGAAAATATTAAAGGTTTTTATGAAAAATGGTTGGGTTGTTTATTAGAAAATATTATTTTGAACAACTTTATAGACATTTTTTTTTATACAAAATATGACGTTTAGATGGATTTTTTTGGTCATTTGTACTCTTTATTTCATTATTATTATTATTTTTTTTACAATATTTGTTCAAAATGATATTATCTAATGATCAATGTGATCAAATTTTATAAATTTTATTTATATTTTTCATAAAATCTTAAAAACTCAAAATAAGTGGGGGTGCTGATAAAACCAAGGAATGACAATAGCCGGCCCCTAATGCTTATTGTTTATGGATTGGGCCTCTCTATCTCAGCCAACCTAAATCAGGCCTATATAAATATTTGCCACGGTCTAATATTACAGCAGATTTTAATAATTGCAACATTTTCAGTATGATTTACTTTAGCATTGTAATCTCCCCAGTAAACCAAAAAAAAAAAAAAAAAAAAAAAGGAGGGAGGGGGGGGGTGGTGGTGGGTTTGGGGGGGAATTACAGATAGGTCCGGTTATGAACAAACAATTACGTTCAATACAGTTAGTAGTCATTCTTAGTTAACTTAGTAGTCATTTACTAATAAGTTAGTAATTATTTGTATTGAACTTAATTGTTTGTCTAAAGCCGGACCTATCTGTTGTAATTTACATCTCTACTTCTTATTTATTATTTTTGAAGTGAAGCCACCTCCTAATTTTGATGTGGTGCCAATACCAATCTTGCCATCTTTCTTGTAATCTCAATATTTAAAAAAAAACAAAATTGACAGGATGTTGTTTCAATATTAATGCAGGTGGTGCAATGGGGAAAATTCAACATGATAGAAGCCGAGCGCCGCTTATTGGCCAATGCCCTTCTCGACTTGTCCAACCAACGTTTTGTTCTCCTCTCCGAGTCATGCATTCCCTTATTCAACTTCTCCACCATCTACACTTACCTCATGGCTTCAACCCAAAGCTTTGTGGAGGCCAAGGATCTCCTCACCCGTGGTGGCCGTGGCCGCTATAATTCCAAAATGAGGCCCCTGATCATGCTCTCCCAATGGCGAAAGGGCTCCCAATGGTTCGAGGTGGACCGTGACCTAGCCGTTGAGGTTATCTCCGATAAAAAATATGCTCCGGTGTTTCGGAAATTCTGCAGGCCCTCTTGTTTTTCAGACGAACACTACTTGCCCACGTTTGTTACTTCCAAATTTTCCAAGAGAAATTCAAACAGGACTTTGACATGGGTTGATTGGTCCAAGGGAGGAGCCCATCCGGTTAGCTATGGGAGAGTAGATGTGACCATTGGGTTATTGATGAGACTCAGAAATCGAACTTATTGTGAGTACAGTGGAAAGGGGACCAATGTTTGCTTCTTGTTTGCAAGGAAGTTCTTGCCCAGTAGTTTGGATAGGTTGTTGAGGTTTGCTCCAAAGGTTATGAAATTCAATTGATTTGTAGAGCGGATTCTTTTATTGATGATTGATTCATACACATATACCCCAATAAATTTAGAATAGAGTAGGAGTGCCCCACCTGTATATTAATATTACATTTACATTTTGACATAATATTATATATATATATATACTTCCATATTATTAAAGGCCATGATCTGCTTGGTTGTCTCATGTAAATTGAATGGATCAATTTCTAGTTTATATTAGAATAAAAGGAAAAATTCATAATCTTGATCAATTTCTGATAGTTTATATTAGATTAAAAGTAAAAATTCATAATCTTAAATAAGGTCATTCAGAACAATTGGAGACCATCACCATAAATGATTAATAGCTTCAATTTTAAGAATTCCATCAATTGCCTTAATTTGAAAATTTTATGTTCATTTGTGATGAAGGTTGGAGTCTCTTGAATGACCATTCACAATGATGAATTTTTTATTTTTTTATTTATTAAAAATTTGATGCAAAATAAAATGAAACAATTCAATTTTCCATGGGATATCCAAAACAAGTCCATATAAGATCTTGGTAATGTGGTACAATTGTCTACTTAGGGTCCATTTTAATGAATGACCTTACGCAAAATTATAAGGTGAACCTCAAGAGAAGGACACGGCATATAAAGTATCGGACACTACTTGCCTTTACCCCAGGGTGGAAGAGTTCCTCTCCACCTCCATTCATTTTCTACCACGTGTCATAAACATTTTAGAAAAATATGAATTTTAAAATACAAACAAATAAATAAGTTAATATGGATACGTGGATACACATTCCTGTTAACATAAACATGTAACACTTAAATATGAATTTATAAAAATGTGTTCACAATTATATAAACATGGGAATACATACACACAATTAATTTTCTTTATTTATTTAGACAAGTAGTAAAATATGAATGAGAGGGGGGAAGGAGTTCTTCCACTCAAGGGTGGAGACAAGTATTTTCCTAAAGTACATGAGTAAAGCACATAAGTACTACTAAATTACATTTATCAGTTTATCAAAGCAACCTACCAAGAAAAGAGGGTGATGTGTCAGATATCAATCGAAGAATCTATGGTGAAGGGAACGCCAAGCTTCTTGTACCTTACGCGCGCCCCCAAACCAAAAAAAAGGCCAAAAAAAAAAAAAAAAAGAAAAGAAAAGAAAAGAAAAGAAAATAAAAAAACACATCTGCTTGATGGAGGGTCTCGTTCTGGTTTGCCCACCAATCCACCATCCTTCCCAAACTCGCACACAATTCCGTCAGTAATTTCTTCGAATAGCTTATGTGCATATCAAATTATATATAAAATGTAAATAAATTTGGATCTTCAACTTCCATTACACTGGGAAATGAAAACACAAGCTGTCAAAATTTTGAAGCCTAAGTTCTCCGACCACTAGGATGCCGGCGTCGAGTCTTCATTGGAGAAGGGATGGGAGACGAGAGGACCGTTCTCTTCTGTCTTTGTCCTTTTATAATGAGCACGTGAGGGGCATGTGTTATTGCACACGTGTCGTTTAAATAATATGCCACATCTGTTGGATGGGAGGAGCTCCTCCACATAGGGTGGCGGCAAGTATTGTCCACAATGTATACATATATATCTCTCTCATTATCAAAACATTAATTAGTACTTCCAAACCAACGCCAAAAGTCAGAGGACAAACATTGCTTCCTTCTACTTCGATCAACCCATTCTATCTCTCTTTCTCTCTCTAAAAAACAATGAAGAATGAACAGCAAAAAGGGCCACCAAGCTTAACAGCCAAACTCTTCAATGCCCACCTCCATAATTTTATGTCTTGTTTTCTTGTATTTGTCTCTGGTTTAGCCATGGGACTTACTATTAGTTTCTATCTCAAAGATTTTTCCTTCAACTTTCAACTCAACCAACTCAGCTTCCTCCCAAATCCTCCAACTTCACCACCACCTCTTCCAACCTCTCCTCTGCCGCCACCTCCTACTTCATCACCACCTCTTCCAACGTCTCCTCCGCCGCCGCCACCACCACCGCTTTCATCTTCATTAGAGAACCAAACTGAAAAATTGGGGAGAATAGGATTAAAAGAATATTTGAAGCCGCCTAATGTGATGCACGATATGGAAGACGAAGAGTTGTTGTGGAGAGCTTCGATGGTTCCTCGAATAGGGGAATATCCATTCGATCGAGTCCCTAAGGTTGCGTTCATGTTTTTAACGAAAGGTGCAATAGTATTGGCTCCTCTTTGGGAGAAGTTCTTTAGAGGGCATGAAGGGAACTACTCTATATACGTGCATTCTAGTCCATCCTTCAATGGAACGGTGCCCAAAGGTTCGGTGTTTCATGGCCGGAGAATCCCTAGTAAGGTAAGTCTATCGCGTACAATTTTTCTTTTGCTTTTTCCTTATAATTGATTCTCCATTCTTTTTTTATTTTATTTTTTTGGGGTTCTAATTCTACTTCTTGCTAGCTTGTCATACGATGTACCAATAAGTGAAATTATCTATAAAAGTCTGGACCATCAATGCATAGTAGGTCCCATGTAATATGGTGGGTCACACATACGTGACATTGTTTAGATTTCATTTGATAATCTAATTATTATAGAGAATCATCATTCTGTTTTATAAAAGATCTTTTTTTTTTTTTTTTTTTTTTTGTTTTTTCTTTCAAGAATTGAAATTCCCAAATTTTACCATAGAATTAAAATATTTTACGGGTAAGATGGATAGTGAAAGAATGAGGTAGCATGTTATATAATAAATGGGTAGGGTGCTATTTAACGATTTGGAGCCATCAACCTCAAGGGGTGGACTAATGATTTTTTGATACCTAAAAAAGAAGCATAGAGCCAAAATGGGGGTAATCTAGATTACTTGTGCATTGATGTGAATACATATGAACCCCTTTATCATTCCATACTTGATGCATTATGAGTTAGTCGTGTAGTCAAGCTTTGGGTGTATTCTCTAGATATCATTGTTTTGATTTTTCGCAACTATTGTTATCTTTGTGTGTATGAAGTGTTTTACATGAATCGTTAGAGAATTATTCTGAATTCAAATCTCGGTGAAAATAAGATTTAGAATATCCTTAGTCATTATTTAAACAAAAAAAAAAAAAAAAAAAAAAAAAAAAAAGCTATACAAATTCAATTTCTCTCTTTCTTTGTGACAAACTAACAAATATATGTCACAAAGAGCATGAGGGTGTTGTATAGCTTGACTTCGTAAATTAATTATCATATCTTCGCCGGATAGCATGTGTTTTGATCACATAGGTGACCTAACCATCTAAAAGGCTACAACCTACAAGAAGAGGCTAGCACT
Source organism: Liquidambar formosana (assembly GCA_039720395.1). Lineage (NCBI taxonomy): Eukaryota > Viridiplantae > Streptophyta > Magnoliopsida > Saxifragales > Altingiaceae > Liquidambar > Liquidambar formosana. The sequence continues at coordinate 17,402,751 of CM077828.1, read as the reverse complement.
GATATATTCGAACAGATACAGATCGAATTCAAGTGAAAACATATACTCCGTATAAAGAATATATATAATATATATATATATATAGAGAGAGAGAGAGAGAGAATATTTATTGAAGAATGACTGTTCGTTAAGCAATACATTAGATGAATGTACATGCTACAACTCTTAATGTATGGTTCAGATATAATTTGTATTAGCATGTTTCTTACCTAACTGGATTGATTTATGGAATATTTTAACATGTTCCATTGGTATGTGTTCCAACATTCTTGGTTAGAATAACTTGGGAAACCCTTACTGCATGAACCTGGAGATCCACTTCATCGACTTATAAACTTATCCATATGGCTGACATTATCATTCAGTCAGGATTAGCTATGACAAGCTAATAAGCAATAATGCCTTTGGCTAGGCATGCCCTCCTTAGCTAATAAGTAGTAGTGACCTCCTTGAGGGAATTACAGATAGGTCCGTCTACGAACAAATAATTACAGTTAATAGTTATTATTTATAAAGTTAGTAGTCATTTTTATTGAACTGTTATTATTTGCTCCTAGCAGGACCTATTTGTAATTCCCTTCCCCCATCATTTTTTATTTTTATTTTGAGTTTAAAGTTTAATTGCAACTACTGTATGAGAAAACCTAGCTTCCATGTTTAACTTGTTCTCAATAGCCATGCGATGATTATCTTAACTAATCAGATAATTTGGATCGGATTTTCCGGTAGATCCATTGGTCTTAATTTGATTGATAAAAATAACTACTGCTTTGTTTATGGGTAACTTACACTTTATCCCTTTCAAGTTTAGGTCGTTTTTAATAAACCCTCTTATAATTCAAAAATGACACTTTGCCCCTTGCTTTTAACGGACAATTAACACCCCTAATGGAAACATGCAATTACCCTTATGCCCATCTGAGTTATCAATGATTTTTTTATTGGGTAAAATGAAGAAAACCCCCCTCTATTATTAGCCATTTTGCAAGATACCCCCCTCTAAAAAAAAAACTAACAAATAACCCCCCATATTGTGCCAGGGGGTACGCCGTTAACGGTAATGTTAAAAGTCCAAAATACCCCTATAGGGAAAAATAATAAAATATTAGTATTTGACGTTTATAAATGGTTTTTAAAAACTATATATGACACGGTGTCGTTTTGCCCTTTTTTTTTTTTTTTTTTTTTTAAATTATTTAAATGCTCCCTCGTCCATGTCGCCGATGACCGATAGAACTGGTTTCTATCAGCCATGGCTTCTATGGCTATTTTTGGGTTTGGATTTGGGTTTAAATTGTAGTAGAGAAGAGTTGGGAGTTGCTCCCGATGCCGTCGCCGCTAATGGACAATGAATTCTATGGACAAAACCCACGCGTCGACGACGGCGAAGATTGATGACAGTGATCAGTTCAGCGATGGAATTCCATGGACAAAACCCACGCTGCCTCCTCTCCTTCCATGTCGAAACCCTCGTCCCCAACAAAAGTTTTCAGCGATGGCCGGCCTTATTCAGATCCACAGCCACTGTTTTCCCCCTTCTATCCTCATCCTTGCCGACAACTGTGGGAAGAGAGAACATGAACTCGGTGATGCTAACGTCAATGAGGAAGGAGAGGATGTCGGTGTTTTGCATCATGGATAGTGAACTCAGTGACGCCGACGCCGATGTCGATGGTTCTCGGCAACAAGATCTGAAAATTCATACAATGTCTCCGATAAAAAAAAAAAATACCCATCGCCCGTGACAGCTACCTATCGTCATCATCCTCATCACTGAGCTCAGCACCAAATTGCCATCTATGGTTGAATTGAATCAGAAGACCCTAGTGTAATCTTCAAACCCTAACCCCCTCCTTTCATCCCTCCCTCCCCCTTTTGAAATTCTCTCCATCATGAACGTCGCCACCACATTGGTTGTCTTCTCCGACGATATTGATGCCGGAAGCCCATTCTATGTCTGGCGATCTGGCGGTCGTGATCTGCCATGGCTGCCGTGGAAAGCCCATTCTCTGTTTGGTGATATGGTGGCTGTGATCTGCCATGGCTGCCGTGGAAGACCGTGATCACCCCTCTTATTTCTTTTCTCTCTTCATTCGTTTTTTCCCTTTGGCCGCCGTAATCAGCCATGGCTACCTGCTGTTACCCCTTTCTTCAGGGGAGACAGTGGCGGATCATTGAGGGAGGGGAGGGAGAGAAAGTCAGCAGAGGGAGAGGAAAAAAACAAAAAAAAGGGTGTGGGGTGGGGAAGGAAGGGCATTTTTGTCTTAAAAATCAATTAACACCATTACGTGCATGTAACGTGATGCTATCCTGTTAAATTCTCTAACGGTGTGTAGACAGAAGAAGGAATTTGTCAACCCTACACAATAAAGGGGGTTATTTGTTGGGTTTTTTTTTAGAAGGGGGTATCTTGCAAAATGACTAATAATAAAAGGGGGTTTTTTGCATTTTACCCTTTTTTATTTAAATATTATGGACTTGTGAAATACTAAGTTTACCCCTTATTCTATCTCATCCACCCAAAACAAAATTCTTTGTTTTGCCCTCCCCATCTCTAAACCTAGAACCTACCGCCACCGTCACCTGTTTTAGCCCCCACCAAAACCCCAACTCCGACTTCCTCTCCGATGAAACCATCCCTGCCACATTGCCTCCCCCACCATCTCCTAATGTCGCCCCTTTCACACCAGCACACCAAAACCAAACCCAGAACCCACCGCCGCCGACACCTGTTTCAGCCCCCACCAAAACCCCAATGCCTCCCACCATCTCTGCCGCACCATGTTTCAGCCCCACCATCTCCCAATGCGACTCCTTTCACACCAGCATACCAAAACCATAGAGGTAGATCTCAGAAAACAACAACAAAAACAAAAATGGAAAAAATAAAAAATAAAAAATCGAAGGACGAGAAAGGAAGAAACAGCAGCGACGGGCTAGCACCTGCGCCGGCGAGGCATTGACCCACTGCCTTCCCCACCACCACTCTTTGCCGTCGAACCCAGTTCCGTCGAACCCCCACCACCCAATCACTTCGCCACCTAACCCCCTTCCTCATTTAACCAAGACCCCATTTTCATTACCCAAAAAAAAAAAAAAAAAAAAAAAAAATGGAGAAACCCAAAACCCAGATTAGTGAAACAAAACCCCCTTTTACCGTTGACGACTCTCTCATCCTCAGATCCGGTGACCACTGCTATCAACACCCCCTTTTACCCTCAGTGAAGCACCGGCGACAGCTGCCGTAGGTTTTGTTCGACGAACAGGTTTAGATCCGGCAGATTCAAGGTCAGATCTGGTCTTGGAGCTACACTGATTTCTTCTAAAGCTTATGAGAGCGATGCAGTGCTCAATTTCGTCTATGAGAACAGAGACGATAGATGAGGGAGAGAAGAGGGAAGAGAGAGAATATGGAGAGAAGAAGAGAGAATAGAGACGAGAGAAGAGAGAGAGCTTTACCTTTTAGATTAAAAGCTTCCAACGGTGGCTGTTGCCTACCCCCTTCTTCTTACTTCAATGTCTCATCTTGAATGAGCAGCACCAGGCCAACAGCTACCAAGTTTCAGGGAAAACTTCAGGAAGCTTTCACGTGACATTGAGGTGCAGGGGCAAGGGTAGGGGCAAAAACGTCTCTCTAACAAAAAAAAGAAAAAAAAAAGGACAATTTAGGCATTAAAGGTACTGAAATGTGTCACGTGCGATGCACGTGACAACTTTCCACCCACTTACTTGACATGGCATTACAGAAGGGGGCATAGTGACATTTCGTTCAAAATATATGTAGTCATCTGTCCGCTTTTAAACTGTAATGAAGTATATTGAAAACGACTTAAGTATGAAGAGGGCAAAGTGTAATTTACCATTTATTTAATTACGTTTGGATTAAACATGACATTAGATTTGAATTTTTTTTTCCCATTTTGTTTTTTGTTTGGTTTTTAATTTTTTTTTATCAGAAAAACACGTTAAATTATTGCTTCTGATTTTTTGAAGAAAATTAAAGAATACCACTAGAAATAAAGTTTATAATTTTCATAATCTATAATTTTATGGCAGTTAATCTAGCTAAGATGAAATATTGGATTAATCTAGTACTACGGGGTAGGTTTCATTTTCAGAGGAAAAACTGAAACCAAAGTGACAACTTTGGACAATCTCTGTAGGGTACGTCTCCTGTGATCGAGTCTGAAATTAAAGACTAAAATTGAGAATGATAATTTTGTTTTGATTTTTCACACATGTCCCCTAAATAGAAGTTGGTGATATAATTAATTACTCTATTAATAATAATTACCATATTTATCAAAAAAAAAAAAACCATAAATTTAAGTTAGCCTATATATATATATATATATATCTATCTAGGGCAATTCACCACAATTAAATAGTATGATCACACGATCATCTAATTCAGGGAATTTCAAGAGTGCGAAGGAACTCGTTCTATTCTCAGCCAAAAAACAAAAAAAAGAAAAAGAAAAATGGAGCTCGTTCTATTGTAATTTCGGGATTGAGCCATGTGGAAATTCGGTTTTGTGCATTGCTTGGATTCTACTCCTTTTGCAAACGAAAGAAAATTCTATTCATCTGCATTCCCAGACCCCACTTTTGTCCATCCTATATGCCACTTTTCCACATTCCTTTCTTCTTGTATTCTCTCTTCCTCTCTGTCTCTCACATGTCCCAAAAAAAAAAAAAAAAAGAAAAAAAAAAAAGAAAAGAAAAAAGAAGCTTATACAGATTGAAAGCAAGTAAAATAAAGACAAAATATGGGACTCAAATTAAATTGTCTCAACTTGATTCAGCCTGTTCAAAATGAAAAAGACTAGGCCCAAATTTAGCTCAATTTGAGCCTTGCGCCCATATGGAGGCCTTCACTGACTATAAGCTATAACAACCAAAATCAATAAAGCTCATTACCGGGCCAGATGACTTAATGGGCTTTTGTTAGACCATGGCAGGCATGTCTGATGCTTAGGGCCCGGTTATTGCCACACCCCTTGGTTTTATCAGTACCCCATGGGCCCCACTTATTTTAATTGTTCAAGGTTTTATGAAAAATATTAAAAGTTTTTATCAAAATTGATTGGGTTGTCCATTAAAAAATATTATTTTAAACAACTTTATAGAATTTTTTATTTGTTTTTATTTTTTATACCAAATATGACGTTTAGATGGACTTTTGGTCATTTATACTCTCTATTTCATTTTTGGTCAAGAAGTCTACTTAAATTCTGCAACGTTGTTTAAAATGATGTTATCTAGTGAATAATGTGATTGATTTTCATAAAAACATTTTATATTTTCATAAAACCTTAAAAACTCAAAATAAGTGGGGGTGCTGATAAAACCAAGGAATGACAATAGCCTGCCCCTAATGCATATTGTTTATGGATTGGGCCTCTCTATCTCAGCCAACCTAAATCAGGCCTATACAAATATTTGCCAGGGTCTAAATACAGATCTTAATAATTGCCACATTTTCAGTATGATTTACTTTAGCATTGTAATCTCCCAGTAAACCCCCCCCCAAAAAAAAAAAAAAAAAAAAGAGAGAGGTGTTGGGGGGGGGGGGGGGGAATTACAGATAGGTCCGGTTATGAACAAACAATTACGTTCAATTACAGTTAGTAGTCATTCTTAGTTAAGTTAGTAGTCATTTACTAATAAGTAAGTAATTATTTGTATTAAACTATAACCTGGTGTAATCTACGTCTCTACTTATTATTTATTATTTTTGAAGTGAAGCCACCTCCTAATTTTGATGTGGTGCCAATACCAATTTTGCCATCTTTCTTGTAATCTAATTATTGAAAAAACAAAATTGACAGGATGTTGTTTCAATATTAATGCAGGTGGTGCAATGGGGAAAATTCAATATGATTGAAGCCGAGCGCCGCTTAATGGCCAATGCCCTTCTCGACTTGTCCAACCAACGTTTTGTTCTCCTCTCCGAATCATGCATTCCCTTATTCAACTTCTCCACCATCTACACTTACCTCATGGCCTCAACCCAAAGCTTTGTGGAGACCAAGGATCTCCTCAACCATGGTGGCCGTGGCCGCTATAATTCCAAAATGAGGCCCCTGATCATGCTCTCCCAATGGCGAAAGGGCTCCCAATGGTTCGAGGTTGAACGTGACCTTGCTGTCGAGGTTATCTCCGATCAAAAATATGCTCCGGTGTTTCGGAAATTCTGCAAGCCCTCTTGTTTTTCAGACGAACACTACTTGCCCACGTTTGTTACTTGCAAATTTTCCAAGAGGAATTCAAACAGGACCTTGACTTGGGTTGATTGGTCCAAGGGAGGAGCCCATCCGGTTAGCTATGGGAGAATGGATGTGACCATTGAATTATTGAGGAGACTCAGAAATCGAACCCATTGTGAGTACAATGGAAATGGGACCAATGTTTGCTTCTTGTTTGCAAGGAAGTTCTTGCCTGGTAGTTTGGAAAGGTTGTTGAGGTTTGCTCCAAAGGTTATGAAATTCAATTGATTTGTAGAGGGAATTCTTTTATTGATGATTGATTCGTACATATATACCCCAATAAATTTAGAATAGAGTAGGAGTGCGCCACCTGTATTTTAATATTACATTTACATTTTGACATAATACTATATATATATATATATACTTCGATATTGTTAAAGGTCATGATCTGCTTGGTTGTCTCATGTAAATTGAATGGATCAATTTCTAGTTTATATTAGATTAAAAGTAAAAATGATGGTGTTTATAGGTGGTTGACGTTTTGTTTTGTGTATTATTATTATTATTGTTATTTTTTCTGTTGATGAATCAACGGTCAGAAAAAATGGAGTTGGCGAGGTTGGGGTGGTGTTGCTGTCCGAAAAAATGCAAGGTGTGTTTTTGGAGTTTTTTGTTTCTTCAGATTTTGCTCCTCTCAGTGTTCATTCAGTTGGGTAACATAGTTGAGCTTCTGGAATTTTTTCTCCATATATGTTTAATTTTCACTTGGAAAAATATAGGTTGATATTTGAGATATTTGATGGTATTTAATTTTTTCCGTTTTGGATTTTTTTGTCAGAGTTTGCCTCCATTATCTCCTTTCAATCAGGTATCAAAACATTTTCTCACTTTCTTTTCTTTTTCTCAGCTTTTCTGATTGGGGGTTAATTTTCGAAGGGCTTAATTAAGTTTCATCTATACAGGAGATCTCTCTCCTTATTTTTCTCTTTCTTTTTCCATTTTGTTTGCTGAGAAATCATATTTATGTTATATTTGTTGGCTGAGAAAATGAGGGAAATTAAGGGCTGAGAAAATCTTCTTTATGTTGTGTTTGTTTGCTAAGAAAAAAATGAGGGGAACTAACTGGGATGTGTCTTCAATTCTAGGGTGTATTTTGGCTGAAAAAATTAGGGATACTAAGGGCTAACTGGCTAAGAAAACCCTCTTTATGTTGTGTTTTTTTGCTTATAAAAATCAGGGAACTAAGAGGGATGGGTTTTCTTGTTCTAGGATATATATATATATATATATATATATATATATATATATATATATATATATATTTTATAGAATTGAGATAGTATGAAGAAAATCCTTTCTATTTCCTCTTTATTCGATATTTTTTCGTTGAGAAAATAGGGGATAATTGGAAAGGTGGATCTTCTATTGTATGGTTTATTTTTAGATTTGAAAATAACAATTACTAAATGCACACTGATATCGTGTATAGCCTTTTTAATATTTATTTAAGTTATGATTTAGTTCATAAGGTAAAAATCTGTTGGATTTTTGTTTTATTTTTACTTATTGTGTTGAGATTAGACTCGTTTGGTTTACGCAAATTTTTTGACTTGTTTAGCTTGCAAGAGAATGTGAGCTTATTGGTTTTTTTCCCTACAAATTTTTTTTTTTTTTTTGCCTTCCTTGCTAATCCCTTTTTCTTTTTCCTTCTTTACCTCAATGACCAGCGGTTGAGTTTTTTCCCTTTATTTGCCTTGATGACTGCCTGGTGGGTTTTTATTCTCTCTATTGCCTTTATTTATTGCTTAACTGGCGCATTTATGACTATAATCTCCACTTTGCAAGGTTCACAATACTTCGTATGCTCATTTACAGGGTTCCTTCTGTCATGTTGTATAATAACCAATATTTTAAAATTCAGACCGTTGATTAAATTAGAAAAATCATTGGGTTAAGAGTCACCGGTTCAACAGTCGGATCAACGAAATTAAACCGTGATGTCATCATGATATAATAAATATATTAATTATGAATTATGAATAATAACTAAATAATATACAATTACAAATTTATTCAAATTTGTGTAAAAGCAAAAGTGTATTAGTATACCCACTTACCCAGTTGCCTACTATACCCTTATGCGTTGACATCAAACACCCAAACATTAGGGGTGTTTATGATTTTGGTTAAAACCGAAAATCAAACCGAATCAAACCAAAGCGGCTGGTTTGGTTTGGTTTTTTTGTCATTAGGTTTGGTTTTGATTCCAATTTTAGAAAACCTAATTAAATTGGTTTGGTTTTGGTTTTCATGTTTAAAAAACCAAACCAAACCGAAAAAACCGAAAAAAATATTATATATATATATATATATATATAAAATTTTATATGTTACATATTAAACTTAATTTGTAAATTTTCTATTCTAATAAGGGAAGAATAAGTAATAGATTCAAAATAAACTTATTTTATAAATTTTTTATTCTAATAAGGATAGAATAGGTAATAAATTCAAAATAGTAGTACGCTACTGGAAAAAAGACGTTTGGAATGGGTTTGTTTTTATAGATTTTAACTTTCTAATTATTTTTACTTTATTAGATTGGCATGTATTAAACTAGCTATTAATATTGTGTGAGATATTGGCACTATTAGATTAGAGATTTGAATTTGAATTGACATAAGTTAATACTTTTCTATCTTGATATAATGTTTAATGTTTTTTTTAGTTGCTAATGTAATGATTTTATTAAAAATATTTTTATTTGGAGTTGGGTTTGTCATTTTTTTCATTTTTAATTATTTGTTACTACTTGATAGGATAAAACCAAAAACGAAGTGAACCAAACCGAAATTTTATGGTTTAGTTTGGTTTGGTTTTTTTATAGTATGGTTTGGTTTTGGTTTGAAAAAAAAAAACCGAAGTATAATGATTTGGTTTGAAATCTATCCTGAAACCGAACCAAACTGAACCACGAACACCTCTACCAAATATAAGACACGTAACCCCAGTTAAAAAATTACTTGATATTTTGTTAACTATAAATAATAATTAAAATATATATAATATTATGAAGATCAATACTCTGAAATCTGAACCACACTGCACAACCATACCCACAAAGCCCACCGACTCCCAAACTACACACAGATCATACACTTCTTGCTACACACGGATCATACCCTCCCATTCTCAAAGAAGAAGGTGAAGATTGGAGTGCGGCAACTCGGCAAGACAAGAAACAGGTCAATCAGCAGCAGGAGTATACAAACCCCACACGCATGATGATCAAGGAGAAGAAGACTAGAGAAAGTACCGCTAACCTTTGATTCTCATTGAGAGAAGAGAGAATAAGAGAGCAAAAATCCCAAGTCAGACACCAGCTTGAAGTGAAACGGAGAGATTTGAGAGAGAAATTGAAGAGATTTGGGGGTTCCTGACATTGTTTATTTGAAGAAAAAACCCAGCCAGTTCATATAAACCGGGAACGGTTCAACCGGTGGTTTGAACGGTTTTAGTCAAATATTATGGTGTTTTTTTAAACGGTTTTAGAGGATAACTCGGACCGTATACTCAACCGGCCGGTCCGGTCCAAGTTTTAAAACAATGAAATTAATAACATAAACAGGCTTTTGTGTGCACTGGTTCTAATTTGGGCTGGAAAATTTAGTGAAGTCACGGGAAAAGAGGCTTATATGTTTGGGCCTGACTAGTGTTTCTGATCTAAGCTGTCAATAATGAAATATAGACTGAATGTGACGGCTATATCTAGATTTCAATACTTTCTTAGCTTCATTTTCGTGTGCTAATCTATTAGGCAATAGAAGTGGGCTTGTTGAGCTAAAAACGAGTTTCATTGTGCCATATTACAAAGCTGAAAGCTAAATTAAGGGTAAAATCCAAAACTGAATCAGTTTGGTGTGTTTTGTAATGGTGGACTCATGGCTCTAGAGTGTAGACTATTTTGGTGTGTAGTTCTATGCTGCTCAAATGACTTAAAAATGCTTTTCTTTTTGAAAATATGGTGGGCATATGCCGCATACATAAGTATGTGAGTGTGTATAGGATCTGGATTGGGGGACACAACTTTTTTACACAAATTTTGATACAATTTTTAAGCCATTGGGTTCACAAGATCCAACAATACTTAAAAAAGCCGGTGTGACCAATCTCCACTTACTACCTGACAAATCTGCCATTGAATTCACAAGATCCAACAATACTCAGAAACATTGATGTAATGAAGCTCCACTCACTATATGGATGAATCAGCTTGTGTTAAAAATTGTGTCCCTTGATCTTGATTCATAAATATTTGTTGAATATTTTGAACATAACTTAAGATAGTTGCTTAAGATTTTTGTTTGGCATTGGAGATGCTTCAAAGTTTCATTCATATGAGAATTTAACTTGTAATTGGAAAATGTTGCAACTAGTAGAATACTAGACAAATTTTACCCCTTTTCTCAATGACAATTCAACTATTGGTCTTCTTTTCTCTAAAGTTGTCCTGTTGCAAGAATTCTGGACCCCTAGTATATATCTGTTCCATATGTAGATCTTTAATTTCTATAAGTAAGAAATGAATTTCAACTTTCTCATTTTTCTTATAAATTTAGAGATAATGAAGATATTGGCTATATCATCCTTTGAAAACATCTCTAACATTATTAGATTATTCCAATGTCTTTTGTTTGATATTGGTGTTTGGAGTTGTTTGTTATACTGGTTTTCCCCTCATTTTAATATAATCTGGTTTGCTCATTAAAAAAAAAAATAATAAATAAAAAAAATCTTTACAGGTGTTGGCTTCGAGTAGGGGTTTGGCTATGCATCCACTAGTGTGGTTTTTATTTCCTATGGATAGTTTCTTTTGTCAAGTTTGGGAGGTTTAGTTGGGATTGTTGGTTGTTGTTTTGGAGTGGCTATTGTTTTTGTTTGGGATTGGTCAGTCAAGTGCTCATCAGGTTGGAGATTGCTTATGAGGTTGTTGTGTTTGGTCTTTTAAATTAGTTCTTTCATGTTTTGTGGTCAATTTTTTAAAATGATTAAAATTTCTTGCTATTGATAAATTAAAAAGGAATATTAATTATTGGTTTTTTATCTTAGGCTAGTAGTCAGGCTATCTCACTACGTCTCATAGTTGACGAGAATGAAGTGTATTGCTAAGAGGATGGTGGAAGACTGACAGCGGTGGCAATTGCATGTTTTGATGTTAAATTCCCTCTTTTTTTACTTTATTCTAGCATGTATAGGATTTTGTTAGTTCACTAGACTAACAACAATACTTAAATTCTATGAATGTATGAATATTTATGAGATCAAATTCAAATCATATATAGATGGATGGTAGTCTTAACTTTTGATTTATTAATGATTATGGACTCACTTAGGAAAAAACGATTTTGATGAATGATCTTTTGGGAGTTGCATTTGTTAGCTTGTGAAATATATATGAATGTCATATTAGCATTTGAAAAGTAGGAATCAAGTGAAAGACAAATGTGTATATTTGAGCTAGTTTTTATGGCTCTCATTATATGCTATAAAAAGGTTGTAGTAAATGATTTATAGACGGCATGCAAAGAATGTCGTGAAAAGGTTTTTTATGGCTTGCAATGGTTGCTTTGAAAAGGTTTTTTATGACACATATTACACGCTGTTAATACTTATTTACGACGCACATTGCATGTTGTCAATAAGTTATTTACGACGCATGTCATAGGTCATAAAAAATATAGGCATCTCGTTGATATGTTTTTTGCGACGCATATCACACGCCGTTAATACCTATTTACGACGCGCATTACAAGCCGTTAATAAGTTTCTTACGATATATATTGTAGGTCGTTGATGTGTCTTGACTTTCTTTGGCATCGCGCTATGTGACATGCACTTGTGAGTAGTCAAAAGCCTTTCACGATGTGTTTCGCACATCATAAAAAAGATATTTTGTTGTGGCTTGAAGAAAAAATGCTGGTTTGCCAAGTCCATCATGCTTCCATCGTCGCCGGCCAAGGGAGATGATTGGGGAATTTGAAGGTCGAGGCTTTTGAATGGCTGGAGAAAGAATTATGTCTTAGAAAGAGAAATAGGCCATTGAAGTTGAGCAATGGACTAAAATAGTAATATGTTATTGTTTAACAGTATATAATGACGCGGGGGAAAAATTTGACACTATACAACAACACCACATGGACTCAAGATAAATCAATTATTATTTAATTATCTATTCCTAAATTAAGGGATTAATATTATCAATTTGAGTTCAACATCCTCTCAATTACCAAAGTCTAACAGGACTATAGCCTCTTAATCTACTAAGGAGTAAGACACCCGTTATAAATAGGGAGTTCCATACCACACAACGTACGTACAATTAATTCATGTTCTCCATTTCATGCTTATTCTTTAGTCATTGACTTATCGATCACCCCACTGGTCGTGTTGTGGTATGAAAAAACTGAGTGTTTCTATCACCGAATTTAATCCAATTCATGCGGGATTTTTGAAACCAAATCATCTCTTCTCTGGCCAAAAGTAAGTTCAGATATGTGCTTCCTTTCAAGATTGAGAAGAATGAGAGTAGGATTGCAGTTGAGGGCGAGTACCTTCAAGTCTCGCCAACACCCTTCTTTTCTCACTCGAGGAGAACATGAGGTACAAGCAAATGATGATTGTTGGCGAGTTTTTGTCATCAGCGTGTCTTGCACTGGTCTTGTAAGGTGATCTGCGGTGGTTCCTATGGGAGGCACACGTTTCAAGAACAAAAGAGACATATATGAGGTCTCACTACGACCGACACCATTCCCATCTGAAGAAGAGGAAGATGCATTGACGATGCATTGAGGACGAACTGATTAAATCATGGGTTAGGGTTTGAACGAGTTTTCCATTGTTTTGTTTTAGTACTGTTTGGCTTCTTTATTGTCTTTGGACCATATGATATTTGGATGACTGGTGAATAATTTTTCCAATCAAAACATCCATTTGGAATTTGTTTCTTGTGAGTTGGAGATGATTTTACTCGTGTCATATACCATTGCAGCATTTAGAATTTCCTATGCCCCATTGTGATGCAAATCGGTCAACCCTTTCCCCAAAAAAACTCTTAATTGAGCTAGTAGAGAAAAAAGCAGAAATGCAAACTTAGAAGAAGTTTAAATGCACTAGCAAGAACTTCACAAGCTCGTTGTTTGGTGCGTTAAGCAAGCGAGCTTTCACTTATTTATTTGCACCTTCTAAGATATTTAATGTTAGATTTTTACAAGTGGCACCGATCTAGCGGCTAGAAATAATCTAGACACATATTCTCGAATACTCTCTAGAAATATCTAGTCGTTCATATGTAGAGCGTAACATTACATTTTCTACACCTTTATACATAGCTCTATGGTGTTTCGATCAGTATCATGTATATAGCTCAAGTGAGGGGCAATTCTAAAAAAAGGTTCCAAAAGTTGTGATACACTTCGTCTAAGCTGTCGATGTACGTCCTCTTTGTATATGTTTCTAGAACTGCCGTAAAGCATTAGCTGGTCCCCAACTAACCTCGTCCTCTGCAAAACCCTTCCATTTGACTAAATACTCCCAGTTTGGAGGAACTTCCCATCACCAGATCTCTCAACCTGTCATTTTGGACTTAAGTTTCTTATTATGGGACATTTCAATTAACTACCATTAGTGCTCTCTTGGAGTCTCGTCAACTTGGTCCCTTTGAGTCTTTATGATAGGGATTCAACAAACTCGCGTGGATGATTGGATGAATCTTAAGATTAGGACTTAGGAGGGAAGCCTTTATTTGTTTATTTTATATCTATATTCTCATTCTTGTAAAATTCCAAATTAAAATACCCCATTTTTGAAAAACCAATTAAAGGGGACCTCAAATTCACTAACCCATTATTTCACGATTCTCTCAAAAGAATAAATGAAGGCTAAGGTTGTGCTCGCACATGTAATGCGTGTGCCACAAACTTAATTTAAATTTGTTATAAAGGAGTTGAGAAGCCTTAGAGCATCTGTAGGGGCTAGCTATCCAATCCCTTTGGCTATTTTAGCTAACTAAACTTCATTTTTCATTTTCCAATGGACTAGTTACATGTTTAGCAATTTTGGCTATTGTTATTTTGGTTACTTACATTTAGCTAGAGAATGTTTACTAACTAGACTTTTTTTAGTAAAAAAAAAGTGATACTTTTCCTCTTGATCTCCATGCACTATTCTTTATTTCTCTCTCTCCACCAAATTAATGATTAAAAAAAGAGAGATTATTATTAAAGAAAATTTAAAAAGCTAAAAAATCACTAGTACCCTTGACTACTTATTTGAATAGCTAGCTAGATATTTTAAAAATATCATTTCGCTAGCTAAAGTAACTAAAAATTTGTTAGTACCCAAGAAGATGTTTTTGTTCTCTCATCTTCCCATTTCTGTGATTTATTTTGTAAAAACTTAAAATTCCCCTATCATTATAATTAAAGCTAAAAAAATTAAAGGCTTAAAATAATAATGTCATAGTAATTTGGATTCTAATTCTTTACACTATTACGATTCTTTTCAGTGGATGACTAAGGTATTCAATACCTCTAGTATTTTTAGAAAGGGTTGGACTTGGGAGGCCTTGGTTTCTTATTAGACTCTTTTTCTTTTTAGATTCTCAAAATATCTTTATAATTAGTCAAATTAATGTGGACAAATTTTAAAAAGAAAAAAAAATTTCGATTCATATTTAATTGAACTTAAATAGACTAATCCACTGCATTCTTTCTAAGAAAGAACTCGATGTGTGCATGGAAATTGTCAAGATGTGAGCATGTACACGCGTGGCTACGTGTCTATCTATGTGTGTATGTGGATCGGAAGAGAGAGAGGTGTGTTTGACTTATGAAGCACCTTGAGGTCAAAGTCGTTACATCATGCTCCTAGGTTATTACGTCCCCCTTACCCAGCTGTTTCCTTCATCATTCCAAGAAGTTTCTTCTCTATTTATTTACTTATTTTACTCACTATATATAAATCTTCTACCTTGACTATTCTTAATAAAGCTTAGGCATCCCTAACCCTAATTCCAAACCGGCGAAACACCCCCTTCTCTTCTCTCTCCATTTCCACTTATTTGTTACTTTCTTCCCCAAATTCTTTTGAGTTATTTTGAAAGAATGGCAGCCAAACGGTTTTTGAATGAATCTGGTTCGGACCCAGACGAGCAAAGTGAGAAAAGGAAGAGAACTAGGCCCTCTTTGGCTTCGTATGCGTTCGAATTTAATCCAATTTGCTCTTTTCTCCTTTATTTTTCTGTGTATATGGATCCATATAACTTGGAGTTCCTATCATGTTTCTCTCCGCTTTATTTGCTTGAAAATGGTTTCTCATATTGCACTAGTTAATGGCTTTTCAAATAAAACCCCTTCAACGTGTGATGATTTTTTCTTTTCGTCTTGATAGAGTAATTGGAGAAGCGGTTATGGTGAATTCCTTACAGAACTTTTGTTCCACGTTGGAGCCATTGCTTCGAAGAGTGGTATGTTAAAGCTCTCACTTACAAGTCCTACATATGACTATTGTAATATCAATACTCTCTCCGTCTAGCTAATTGTATTTCTTCTCTTAATTTCTAGAGAACGTTTTTCTTATAGTAGAGATCAAAATCCGTACAATCTCATGTAGAAAGGTCACTTTTGAAAATAATTATAATGAAGCTGATCATTTTGCTATAAAATGAAAGGAAGATATAATAGACAAATCATTCGTATGGCTTTTTTTTTTTTTGGCTCAATTTGTCTATTTTTACTTTTTGTCAACTCAAACCTTTAACCCTAAACCATATATTGTAACACTCAAGCTTTTATGTTTTTAGGTTAGTGAAGAGGTTGAGCAGGGGCTGAGACGCTGTTCACGATCGTTCACGAGGTCTCCTTCGCTGCGGATCCAAGCACTAGAACCCTCATGTCTTCAATTAATCTTTAGTAAGAATCTTTCACGTACAATATTCACGGGAAGCAAGATAGGAGATGTCGAAACCAACCCACTTGAAATCCGTCTTGTGGACACAAGTGGTAATCGAATGATTCCAACGACTCTTCCTTGTCCGATCAAAGTAGAAATCGTCGTTCTCGACGGGGACTTCCCTCCAAGCAACCGTGACACCTGGACTAGTGAAGAATTCAATAACAACATCGTCAAAGAGAGGACCGGAAAGAGGCCCTTGCTCACTGGAGAGTTGGTTGTCACTATGAGGGATGGGGTTGCACCGGTCGGAGAAATAGAGTTCACTGATAATTCGAGCTGGATTCGGAGCCGGAAGTTTAGGCTCGGTGCAAGAGTGGTTCACGGAAGCGATCAAGGGATTCGATTACGTGAAGCAATGACAGAAGCTTTTGTTGTCAAGGACCACCGTGGAGAATGTAAATATCTTCTATCAATTTGTCCTTTTAATATAAACCTAGCTAGTATATTTGTTCATTTCCATGATAAGTAATAATTTGGTGACCCTAACATGATAAAATAGCCAAAGATATTCTCTCCGTACTAGTTTTGGTAGTTTAATTTGGATTATCACTCATTCTATTCGTCTATTATTCTTCTATTAATACTTTAATTTAGAATATATGTTTAGCTTTGTTCCTATCATTTAATGTGGGTTAGTGTTAAACTGTGATTTTATATTCTTATCACCTTCTAATCATATAGATTACAAAAATATTGGTGCGAATCTAGGTCTTGAGTCAACCCCATAGACTGACGAACCCCAAGCCCATATTTAATTACACTTGTTAATTAATACTTTGTTGTGTCTTTTATTTAGCCAAAAAAAAAAAAAATTGTTTATACTTTGGTGCATAATTATGGCATTGTATAGAGATGAAGGTAAGTTAATTGTATCACTGGTTTCCCCATAATTCACTGGTTAGAAAAAGCACCTAATCATCATCATGCATGATTCAACTAACTTTCCTAACTGTACGTCAAACAAGGATTTTTGATGGAGTGATTGGTTGTGAATCTTGTGGTCCCATATGCCTCATTAAAGATCGATTTTAACATATTGGGACCAGGAGCCTTCACATCATTTGAGAGGGTATTTCCCTTCCATCCTTCTAAGCCATATATACGACTTTAGGTCAATAAACAGTTTTGAGATTTTTTGCTTTGTCTACTACTTGTTAAAGAAACGTCGCTAGGACTATCTAGTAGTAAAGGAGGGTGAGATAATTGATAGGATTAGAATAGGTTAGAGATTTGAATCCTTCCAATAGTATCCAAGAAAAATAAATAAATAAATAAATAAATAAAAGACAAAAATGAAAGATACCGTTATGATTATCACTGCTAATGATCCTAACTGTATGATGTTAAGTCAGCTGTGATAGTAACATGTCAATGGATTGGAATTGCAATGCTTGGTTAATTGTAGAACAATTTTATTATTTATCAAGTATTATTTTACATTTTTAGTAAATAATATATATATATATATATATATATATATATATATATATATATATATATATATATATATATTTATTTATTTATTTATTTATTTATTTATTTGGATTTGTGCCTACGAGGGTTGATTGAAATTTTACAAATCTTTATCCACTCAATTACTACTTAGTAGGAATGTTTATCTGATTTACTTATTGGATTTTAGGCTCTATTAAACTATGGACAAAGAGCAACTTTTTTTGAAATACGTAGTGCTCTAAAACACAATTAATGAAACAGGAACTTTAATGTGAGTATACTGAGTATGTAGATATATAACTGGTATTTTTTTTTTATTTATTTGCTAAGAGTAAAATGGGAAAGAGGGAAAATAATAGGACCACACATCTATTTAGTCATGCCAATGATATAATTGGTAATTGATATTTTCTTTTGACACAGTGTACAAAAAGCACCACCCACCTAATCTGAATGATGAGGTGTGGCGACTCGAGAAGATTGGAAAGGATGGAGCTTTCCATAGGAAGCTGACCCAAGAGGGTATCAACACAGTGCAAGACTTCTTGAAACTGTCCGTGGTGGACGCAGCAAAGCTTAGAAAGGTACAAAAAATTTCATTTCTCTTTCTACTCAAAAAATAATTTAAGTGATATATATTAATTCTTGCTCATTAATTAATGATATCCTTAATTTCTACAAATTTGCAGCAGATATTAGGTGTGGGCATGTCGGATAAAATGTGGGAAGCAACACTAAAGCACGCCAGGACATGCATTCTGGGCAACAAACAATATATTATGCGCCGACTTAATTCTACCTTCTTCTTAGATCCTATATGTCAACTTCTCAAGGCCAACATTGATGGGCAATTGTATTCTTCTCATGATTTTAACAGCATCATTAATAGGGTATGAATTTCACTCAACCTTTTTTGGGGGTGGGGTATAGTCATGCTAGTTTTTAATTACAGTGTTATCTTATATATAATTTTTAATCTATGTTATTGATCACTTGGTGTTGGCGTATATTTGCAGACCTCCATTGAGAATTTGGCTAGAGAAGCATATGAAGAGTGGAATTCGTTGGAAGAGATTGATGGAGTACTTCTGAATGAGAATGCCCTACTTACACAAGGTATTGACTTCTGTCGGCAACTTTAATGCTCTGTTTGGTTCCTTGATTTTATAAGGGAAATGAAAAAAAAATATTGTAAATTACAAGAAACCGCTGAATGTTTGGTTTTTTTTTTTTTTTTTTTTTTTTTTTTTTTTTTTTTTTTTTTTTTTTCTTCACGTAATCCCCTGAAGAAAAAAATGGTTGTAGTGTCTCTTGGACAACTTATAAATTTAGCAACTAATGCTACCATTAATCGCTGCTCATGGAAGTAGATGGTAGAACGCCATGTTAAGTCGCTAATTGCTAAATTTGTAAGCTATCAAGGAGTAGAGTGCAACAATTTTTTCTTAAGGGGGATTATGTGAAAAAAGACCAAACATTAGGGGTTTTCTTACAATTTACCCAAAAAAAATTAATGTAAAAGATTATACTTTTCCTTGTTTGGTTTTGAAAGAAAATTGGAATGAAAAGATTAAGAGAAAAATGGAGGGGAAATCTTAAATATTTCATCTTATTTTCATGTCTTTTTCTTTGCTCCATGCCTAAGTATTTTATTTATTTATTTATTTAGTATAATTGGAGGAGTTTGAATTTTTAACCTATCCTAATTTTACTATTTACTCCATCCTCTTTCACCCCTAAACTAAGCCAATAACTTACCCAAATGTTATTACACATGTACTAATAACACAGGCTTGAAAATTATAGGTGATCCGGTGGAGCAATACCCCAGCGATGATCATCAGGCCATGGTGAAATCATTTCAGCAACATGGGTTGCTAATCGATAAATCTATGGAGGTGGGTTACGTACCGAGCAACGAACACGTGGGAAGCAGTGACTGGTCAATGGGAGTTGATGATACATTAAATATTGTACACCGAATGTATAGGCATACATGAAATTGTCTCGGTTGGTGCTCCTGGGTGAAACGCTGTGGCTAATTGGCACAGGAAGATGTGATTTGCCCTAAGGCAGTTCCTCTGGGTTGCCTGGCCCTGCTGCTCTTTCTATATCTTTTGCTTTTGGTTTTCCTTTCTGAAAAAGAACCTGTGAAAAAGAACCTTTGTTGCATTTCATGTAAATATATGAAATGGAACTATAAAAGCAAATAGACTGATGGTGTGGAAAAAGCAATGCTAGCAATACGGGCTTAGTGTTTTGGGCAAATCAGCACGGACTTGCTTATTATGTTAAATATTGAGGAAAAATTTGTATGTAATTATGAGACAGCTGATGTGGTGTCACGAGCTAATGAAAATTAAGTAAATGAGATTATCAAAGTATTTTTTAGTGTCACAATTTCATTTTACTTGATTCTTATTGATCTTTGACATCATGTGGCCATATCATAATTATATGAAAGACTCTAAATATTGGGTTCTTTGATTAGTATGTACAGTCACAATTGTTTGATGACCGAACTAGTCACACATGACACACACCAATCGATGGAGACGTGCCATAGCGATTGTAATTAGTATATATACGATTCATCCGGAAAAAAAAAAAAGAAAAAAAAAAGATGTCCTTGAATTTAAAATTAAAGAAAATAACGGCATGATAGATTGTCATTATTATTATTTTTTTTTTTAAAGCATCCACTATTTAATATAAGAAATAAGTAATGAGAGTCATATGTGATCATGATTTAACAATGACAATCTGTCATACTAGGCACAACCCTAAAATCAAACAAAAACCTTAAAACATGACAGCTTAAAGAAGATAAACAAAAACGATCAGTTTATCATTTTTCTATTAACCATTTTGCTCTTTTGCCCTTTTTAAATTTTTGTTAATTGGAAGATAATGACTGTTTTGTCCTTTTATGCCATCTTCCGCTTTCCCCTTGGACAGAGATAGAGCCTTGGTGGGCAGCCATCAGCCATGGGTGCCAGTCCGGCGAGCTTGCCACCAACAGCAGCACCTTCATGCTAATTTTGTAGATTGTAGCTTAATTAATTCAACATTATGTAGAAGACGATGCAGCCATGGTGTGGGCTCGAGGTAACACAATCAGCCATGGAAGCTTTGGGACCTCGAATCTGGCGTCCATCAATAGAGATCTTTATTCAAAGGGCTTCACCACATTCATGACACGGTCATATAAATAAATAAATAAAAGGAATAAAAGAAAGAAAGTATGGAAATTCAATGGTAGCCGATAGCCACAAAAAAATTGGCTTACCCTATCCCAAGTGATATAATCCATCCCCCGATATCCCCCAATGTGTGACCGGTCACAGTGGATCATACCCCACAAGAAAAAGTTGGGATAACATATTATAATGCGGTAACCAGTTATATTATTCACAGTGGTGGATTTGGGAATTTTCTTTAGTAGGGTCGGCTTTTATTGGGATGTATGTGGCTTTTTTTTTTTTTTTTTTTTTCACTTTATAAATTAAAGAAGGGGAGGCTATTCTTACTACAAAAATTATTTCGCACCCCCCCTAGTTTACATTTTTTATGGTTTTATGAAAAATATAAAAGATTTTTGTGAAAACTAACCACTGTATCCACTAGAAAACATCATTCTGAATAACTTTGTAGTAGAAAATTTTTTCAAAATCTATCGTTTAAGTGGAATTTTTTCGCCATTTTTCATGAAACGTCTATATCCAAAAAGTTCAGTTAAATAACAAATTTTGTAAAACTTTTCTTTTACAAAGTTGTTTAAAATGATATCTTCTAGTGAATAACATGATTAGTTTTTGTGAAAAATTTTTATATTTTAATTTCATAAAACCTGAAAAAGTATAAATTAAGGGGATGCAAAAGAATTTTTGTGATGATAGTAGCCCCCTCATTAAAGAATCATTTGAAGTAATCTTCTACCAATTGTTTTTCTTTTAATAGACAATAACAAAAAAAAAAGGAATTTTTTTTTAACTTAATGATCAATACAGAACATAAATATTTATTGATAGTAAGGAGGGTATAATTAGACAGATCAAACTTTTGTAAAATAAAAAAAGTAAAAGTTATTTATATGAAAGGAAAAAAGAAAGAGGGTGGGGGGTTAGGTGCCTCCTTTGGCAGCCCCCTCCATCGAATTTGGATTTGGTGAAGGTACAGCATGGTGCAATAAACGTAAAATCGATGACACCTGACAAGGAGGAGAAATGGAGGGTTGAAATTCGAGAGATGTATTTGATATCTAATGCCTAACAGCCTTCCATTTCTCCTCCTTGCCTACGTATCATTGATTTTACATTTATTGCATCATGCAGTAAAAATAGCAAACTTCACCAAATCCAAATCCCCCCTCCATCCGCTCCTGATTACTCAATGTGTGATCTTCTATATATAGGTTTGAACTCTATATTTGACTCCACTCTTGCTCACCTCCAGTAGTGGAACTAGGAACTTAACCCTAATAGAAATAATCTTTATTACATTTTTTTATAAAAAAATTTCTAGTGAAGGAAAATGATAAACTGATACTAAAAAAGAAATAAAAAAATAATAGTGGAGGCCAATAAGTAAATAATCTAAATTTTATGTACAAAACTAAAATTAAATAAAAAATTATGTGGGCCGTGACCCCACTTGCCCCCATGTGGCTCCGCCACTGCCACTGCCACTGCTTACCACTAGGCTAATGGCTTACCCAATGGTTTACCAATTACCTTCTTATGTGACTAGATTACTACATTGTTGTGCGATATTCCAATTTCTTCGTGGGCTACCATAGAATTTCTCTTAATAAGGCAAAGCCCTCGGTCCCATTGTGGTCAAAGCAAGTCCACCACACAATTTCTCGTGTTGGGGTACACTACCATATTGGGCTTCTGCGTTGTCGAGCAAATACTCTGTTTTCGTTTTGGTTTCAATCTTAGCATATGGAAGTGAGTGTGGGTGATTGATGCTCTGTTTTGTCACAGCTTCCAGTACTCTCATGTTTCATGCTCTGTTTTGTTATAACATCCACTACTCGTACTCAAGCTGTTGTTTCTTTCTTTGTTAAAGAAACCTCATAGTTGATGCAATATGGAATTGATCTAGAAATATTTAAATATTTAGATAAGGAACTCAGTAATCTTACGAAAGAAAAAATAATAATTAAGGTATGATCATAGTAAACACCAAAAGTTACTATAGTTAGACTGGTTTGATTCAAGAATCTTTAAAAAGAAAAAAATTAATAATAATTAAAGTTTTTAAAAATTAATAATAATAATTAAAATTTTGTAATAATGAATTCCCATTTTAATATATCTACATAGTACATATTACATACAAATTAAGTCAATATAATATATAAAATATTCTACACAATTTCACATATTATGCGGGTCATGGCTCGTGTATATATATAGCTTAGTATCAATTTGGGTAATTTGTAGATTATTATGATTTTATTATTGTATCACAAACTTGAAGGGCAAACATAGAGTAATCTATAGTACCCTCAAGGATTTTAGGGTGACATACTCATTTACCATTTGAAATGGCCTAAAATGACTCACTTATCATTTGAAGTGACCCACTTACCATTTA
The DNA here is from genome assembly GCA_039720395.1 of Liquidambar formosana. Taxonomy (NCBI): domain Eukaryota; kingdom Viridiplantae; phylum Streptophyta; class Magnoliopsida; order Saxifragales; family Altingiaceae; genus Liquidambar; species Liquidambar formosana. The sequence goes on along the minus strand of CM077828.1, from coordinate 17,379,469 downwards.
GGCATTTATTGACCACTTATCATTTGAAATGACCAACTTACTATTTAAAATGACATTATGAGTATGATACTTGATTTTTTTTGTTAGGATACTATAGAATTGGCCACAAACATGTAGTTAAATAAATATAATCTAATAAAGGGTGTAACCTTCACAATAAAGTCTGGTTATTTCAGTCCTAAGAAGTTTGTCCACTAAATGCTTATATTGAATTAAATCTCATTTTTACCCTTCCTTCTTTTAATATTTTAGACAAGGGTAAATTGCACTTAAGGGTTTAGAGTTTGGGGTAAGTTTCACTTAAGGGTCCAGAATTTCAATTGCATCAATTTGGTACCCAATGTTAATGTTGACCAAAAATCAGAGACGGTGTTAACGGAATCCCTAAATTGACTTTAATGCCCCTCACAAAACTGACGTCGTTTTTGCCTGTGCTCTCAAACCCACACCCCATTCTTCATCGCCGGCATTGGCAATTGGTTTGATTTGAAACCCATTGTCCCAACCCAGATTTGAACGCCGATGATGACGATTCCCATTAGATCCGCCACCACTGTCACCATTAAATTCACCCAATTAGATTCGCGGCCACTGTTTTCCTTCTTCCCTCATCATCCTCGCCGATGTCCTCATAAAAAATGACGGGGATGAGTTCTTGAAACAGTGGTGTCGGCGATTGGTTTGGGTTAATACCCCACCATGAGATGAGTTCTTGAAAATTGCCGGATTTTCAGGTTATAAACCAAAGACTTTGGGCTAAAAAAATGATTATGATTTTATAAGTTTTTGGATGAACGATTTGTGTGCGCTTATAGTACCCTGCAAGAGCTTCAATTCAGCTTTTGTATCACTGAATTTAGCTGAGAAATGAGTGAGATAAGTTAGGGGGAAGTTGGCCTGGAACAAAACTCAAAACTGACATTTTCTCCTTGAACCCATTTTGAGGTTGAAGGTGAAGCGGATTGTGATCCAATGTGGGTGCACCCACCCACACATACCATGTTCCCCAGCATTTGAAGACCTTAGGTTAACCCTATTGACTCCAAATTTGACGAGTAGATTCGCCTTAATGAGACCTACCATGTGGGACCCTTGGTTTATCATTTTGACCATAAATTGAACAACTTTGATTTTTAGATATGAGCCATGTTGGGGTAAAATAGGGTTTTCATACCCATCAAAAAGGCAAAATAGGGATAATATAGGTCACATGCACAACATGTGCAAAATTAGAGGCAAAACTGTTTGGTCAACAAATGGTTCATGACGGTGGACCCCAAATTGAAACCCAACTAATAATTTGAGTACTAAATTGATGCAATTAAAATTTGGGACCCTTAAGTGAAATCTACCCCAAACTCTAGACCCTTAAGTGCAATTTACCCTTTAGACAATAATCATTGGACAGTTTTTTTTTTTTTGTTGTTGTCAAAACCCAGTGTATCCCCAAAGCTTTCAACTAAGAGAATAATCATTGTCGCGGTAAGAGGGTGAAAACCACTAGCTTAGGGATTTTTTCCAAGGTTCTAGGAAATCACTAAACAGTTTTATTCCCTACACATTTGACTTTAAATTTCACTTCTCCCCATTTTTGTATGTTTATGACTGTTTCATATACTTGTACCGTCATACAGTTGAGGGATCAAAGAAAAGCGTGAAGCAAATAGAAATCCCAACATTTTTTTATTATATATAAATATATGGGTAAATTGTATTTTAGGGTCCAAAGTTTGGGCCAAGTTTCACTTTAGGATTTAAAGTTTAAATTGTGTCAATTCGGTATCCGAATTATTAATTAAGTTGCAATTTAAGACCTGCTGTCAAATTTTTTTGTATTATCCCTATTTTGCCCCTTTAATTGGTTTGAAAACCTTATTTTACCTCGATCAACATCTAATAAATTTTTATATCTTAATCAAATCTAGATCAATCTTATCTTCTTTCTCTCTCTATATTATCTCTATCAACATCTAATAAACTTTTATATTTTATATTTACAAAACTACAAATCTGACGGTAGAGTGCTTTAGATCTGGTTAAAATATAAAGGTTTATTAAATCTTATAAGGGTAAAATAGGATTTTCAAATCCATAAAAATGGCAAAATAGGGAAAATATTGAAAATTCTTACGGTAGACCCCAAATTGCAATTCAACAAATAATTAAGGTATTTAATTGATGCAATTTAAACTTTAAATCCTATAGTGAAACTTGACTCAAACTTTGGACCCTAAAATACAATTTACCCTAAATATATTGATATATTTTTCAGTTTTTTGGTCGTTTGTTTTTAACTTTTGTGCCAAGACTTTAGGAGCATAAGAGTGCACCGAATATAACCTACCTCACATTATCACTATTTTGGAGGAATTTTAGATTGGTTAGGCTATAAAAAAATTATTACTATTCAATGCTATTTCCTAGCAACTTCTTAATAAATAATTCCTAACTTAATTAAAAATTATTACTAAATATAATTATTTTCTTATAATCTAACCAATCAAAAATTCCCCTTATTTGTTATCATAAAAATGGTTCATACAAGGTCAGTATATCACACAAGTGGTGAGTTTGAGACCCCAAAATTTTTATTTTTTTATTGGATAACATTGAGACCTCAAATTTGGTGGCCCAGAAGTAGTAGATTGGTAGATCCTTCTCGGAAAGAACGGAGTGGACTTCATTGACTCACATCAACGTATGAAGCTGGCGTAGTGGCGTGTGGCTATTCAAACCAACCTTCGTTTTTTTTTTTTTTTTTTTTTTGATTTTTTTCCTTGGGTCACACATTCAACCCAACTCTTCCCGTTCAAACTTCAAAGTAGCCCAATAGATTGGTTCGTGTGTGTGTCTTTTTTTTTTTTCCTTTCTTTTTGGGTTACCTTTTAATATACAGATATCAGCCGTTGATCTTGTTGATCAGTAGGCTCACAAATCATCTCTTCAAATGTTTGACTTGTGGGATCACGTTGACGTCAAAAGTGCTTACATCATTTACCTAGGTCATCACGTTCCCTCTCCTACCTAGCTGTTTCCTTGGTCATTCCATGGAGCTTCCTTTTTACATTTTTATATTATTATTATTACAACCTTCTTAAACTCTCCACCCCTTACATAAACCTCCCTTGCCCCCAACCCTGATTCCGCCCTCTCTCTCTCTCTCTCTCTCTCTCTCTCTCTAATTCTTTGAGCTAGTATTGAAAATCAATGGCAGCCAAACGGTTTTTGGGTGAATCCGGTTCAGACCCAGATCAGCCGAGTGAGAAACGGATGAGAACTAGGCCTTCTTTCGCTTCGTATGTCTTGGACTTTCATCCAATTTGCTTTTTCCCCTTTTGTTTTCCCCTCTCTTTGACCCATATAACTTGAGTTTTCCCATCGTCTGTCTTGGAAAATGCTTTCTCATATTGCAATATTATATCAATGGCTTTTCAAATAAAATCCCTTCATGTCTGATAGTTTTTTTTTTTTTTTTTTTCCTTAATAGAATAATTGGAGAAGTGGTTATGGTGAATTCCTTGAACAACTTCTGTTCGGCTTTGGAGCCATTGCTTCGAAAAGTGGTACGTGAAATAATTAGCTAATGTCACAATTTAATTCCTTCTAATTATATATGTGTCATTATTCATTTTGGATTATGGTTTTCTTAGAAAAGAAATTTACAGAAAATCCATTTGTATGCACGTGGAAAGGTTACTTTTAAAATAAATACGACAATAACAGGCGTTATTCCCTAAAAGTAAAAGGTCGATATGATAGACATGCAAAATTAATTATACATTTTTTAGTACAAGTTGTTATTCATACTCCTAGTCAACTCAAATCATAAACCCTAAATCAAGAAAGTGCCACATATTATGACAATTGACAATCAATGAAGAAATAATTTGCTTGCTAGTTTAATTCAATTTCTCAGTCATTCTTATGAAAGTCTTGGTTACATATTTTTTTTAGGTGACAGAAGAGGTTGAGCGTGGGCTAAGACGATGTACGCGATCCCTGAAAAGGTCTCCTTCCTTTCAAATCCAAGCACTAGAACCATCAAGTTTACACCTAATCTTCAGTAAGAAACCTTCACTGCCGATATTCACTGGGAGCAAGATAGGGGATGATGAAAACAACCCACTTCAAATCCTTCTTGTGGACTCCAGTGATAATCAAATGATTCCAACAATTCTTCCTCATCCAATCAAAGTAGACATCGTGGTTCTCGATGGGGACTTCCCTCCAGGAGACCGTGACACTTGGAGCAGTAAAGAATTCGATAGCAACATCGTTAAGGAAAGAAACGGGAAGAGGCCGTTGCTTGCTGGAGACTTGCTTCTCACGTTGAGGGATGGTGTTGCATCGATTGGAGATATTGAGTTTACCGATAATTCGAGCTGGATTAGGAGTCGGAAATTTAGGATCGGTGCAAGAGTGTCTCAAGGAAGTTGTCCGGGTATTAGGATACGAGAAGCCATGACAGAAGCCTTTGTTGTTAAGGACCACCGTGGAGAATGTAAGTTTCTTCTACTAATATTTGTTCTAGTACAACGTAGGCTATTTATTACTATGATTAATAGTCTGGTAATCCTCAATATGGTCAGACGTTGCGGATGCGATGATGAACTGTTATGCTAATTTTGATATTTTAATTTGGAACATCACTCAATTTTATTTATTTATTATAGTTCTAAACTTCTAATAGTTTAATGTGCATATTGTAATATTATTTAGTGTGGGTAGGTGATGACTCTGTATGATCCTATTGACTTCCAATCATAGATAGATTACAAACAATATGTGGGGCAAATTATATAATAACAGTTAATATTTTGTTGCAAAATTATGGGGAGAATAATCTATTGCAAGTTGCAGTATATCGATTATCTATATTCTCCTTGATCAAACAACATCCATGACTCCATCACTGGTGATAAAAAACATCCATCATCATCATGCATGATTTAAATAATGTTCCTTTCAATTGGTCAAATTTTATTTTTAAAGTTTTTGGAAGCCACCATTAGTCAAGTTGAATAATTGGAGTGATTGGTTGTGAACCTTGTGGGCTCCCATGTGTGATTAAAGTTGCACTTTACATAATTGGACCACTAGGGCCATCACATCATTCGACAAAGGGCACTGCCCTTCTACATCTTTCTAAGCCAAATATGTCTGACTTTCAGTCAACAAAACAGCTGTTGCTATTAGCTTTTGTTTAGTGCTTCTGAACAAAGATGCCCCAACATATGGGTCCTAGTGATGCAATTTGATCTTTATCAAGTATAATTAATAGGAATTTGTTTCGGATTAGCTTGTTGGATTTAGCCTTTAATAAACTTTTAGCAAGGAGTGTTGAATTAATTATTTCTTTTTCAATATTAGTAATTTTAAAGCTCAAAAGAACAATAAATAAATCACCATTCCTTATGTGGTTATTGACATTAGTTTTTTGCTCAGTGTACAAAAAGCATCACCCACCGGCCCTCGATGACGAGGTATGGCGCCTTGAGAAGATTGGAAAAGAGGGAGCTTTTCACAAGAAGCTGGCCGCCGAGAACATTAACACAGTGCAAGAGTTCTTGAAACTGTCCGTGATAAACCCACTCAAGCTTAGAAAGGTATGCAATTCCATTTCTTTCTTTCTTTTTTTTTTTTTTTCAACAAGTCATTGATAATCATTTGACTATTTTTTTTGTCCTTGCTTATATCAAAATATCAAAAGATTTATTTTTTCATTAATATTGTCCTTTTCTATAAATGTCACAGATATTAGGTCCCGGGATGTCCGAGAAAATGTGGGACGTAACAATAAGGCACGCTAGGACGTGCATTATGGGCAATAAACTATATATGTCACGTGGACCTCATTATATCATGATATTAAATCCCATATGTCAAGTTCTCCGGGCAATGATAGATGGGCAATTGTATACTTCTAAAGACTTAACTGGCATTAATAAGGTATGAGTTTTCACTTAATCACCTCACACGACATTCTAAACTTAATTCCAATGTCGATCAATGACCTCTCTATAGTTTTTGCACAATGTTGTTGACTTGGTGTTGGCATTTGCATGTAGCCCTACATTGAGAAATTGGTTAGAGAAGCATATGCGAATTGGAATTCATTGGAAGAGATTGATGGACTTCTGAATGAGCCTGTTGCCCTACTAACACAAGGTATTTAATTCTCTTTGGAAACTCTAAATTTATTTATTTATTTTTTTTCACATTGAAATTTCTAGTAATGTAAAAATAACATATGGTTGAAAAATGATAGGTGATCCAATGGAGCAATATCCCAATCATCATCAGACCATGACCAAATCAATTCAGCAACATAGGTCCCTGGCTAATAAATCTGTCGAGATGGAGTACCTACCGGGCAACGGACACGTGGGAATCAGTGATTGGGCAATAAATCCGACCTATTTTACGACGCCAATAGAAAGTGGGATCTTTTTTAACTTCACGGAGTCATCATCGGACGATGATTTAACGCCTCGGAGGCCTTTCATCAATGGGAGTTGGGAATAGATTTTACATCACTCTTTGATATATAGGTTATGCATGAAATTGTCTTAGTAGATAGCCTACCCCAGGTGAAATGTTGTGGCTTTGGCACAGAAATGTGATTTGGTCCAAGGCAATTCCTTGTTACCTTGCCTTGCTACCCTTTTATTCCATTGCCCCCCACCCCCACCCCCTCCCACCTTCTTTGTTTTTTTTTTTTTGTTCTCCCTAGGAAAAACAACTTTTCTTCCACTTCATGTAAATAATGAAAAGGAAGTGTAAAGGCAAATCAATTGCCATGGTGGGATGTGACAAAAGTCTTGAACATTGAATGTTAATTTGTCAACAATTACAACCGATGATTTTTCCCCACTAGCTCCTCAATGCCAAAGAAAATGTCATTATTACAAAACGAAACATTGCATTGTAGTAAGCATGTACAATCCTTGGTGTCAACACCAGTGGCATGAAAAAACAAAAAGCTTGACTTAATTGGAGGCTATCCCTGACAAAAAGTCGGCACATGCTCTGCATTTTTCCTTGTATGTGTGTGGTTAAGGCAACAAGTGAACCAAGTTTTTCATCAACATTCAACAGCTAGCTGGGACCTGTTAAAACTAAATGAATCGAGTTTGTTGGCCAGTAAATTAAATGAACCAAACTCAAAGTTACACTTTAAGCTTGTTAATTAAATGAGTCCAACCTAAGTAGAACACAGCTCAGCTCGATTATGTTTGTGAACATTCGTATTATGGCAAATATGCAAGAGCATTGTCAATAGTGTGATAAAAAATTACATTAGTATCCTCTCGTGTTATGTTTGGCATACTATTGTGTTATATCATTATATTTGATACAAAGGTGGTTAAGAAAAAGAGAGAATAATGGCTATGCCAAAAAATTATATATTGTGTCTTTGCATTATCGGAATATGTTGTGTCAAATTATAACATTTATTATTATAATAGGTGTTAAAATAGAAATAATACAGGCAAAATAATGCAAACCACTAAAAATACACTAATATCTTTAATTAATTTTTTTTTTTATAATGTTTGAGAACTATTTTATTTTATATTATGACAAATAACTACTATCATTTTTTTTTCTCGACACCGGGTAAGAAAGTCAAAGAAGCCAATTATTTTCTATATTTGGTGGGGTCAAACTCCTCATATCCATCTTGCAAAAAGGGGAGGTCCCGTGGTGAGAACCCTTCAAATACTACATTGTACGTTGTATGATAAAGAGATATATTAAATTAAAACTAAAAAAATGTGTAACCACTATCTATCTATCTATCTATCTATCTATATATATATATATATATATATATATATATATGTTCACACAGAAAATATTACGCGGGCGTTCCAAGGTTCGAAAGTCTAAAGATCGTGTGTCCACGATCCTACGACGCCTTCTAGGCTGTTGAATCAAAGGTCGTTGGCCTCAAATGCCTAGTTAGTCACCAATTAATTGAAATAATTAAATGTATCAGGTGATTAATGAGAGATAAGGATCTTCTCTCTTGGGTCTAGTATGAATGTCTAAAATAAATAAAATGAACAAGAATAAAGATTGAAAATAAACTTACAAACACCAAGGATCATTGGAAGCAAAATTCATGAATTACGACGAGCAACAAGAGTTTATAAACAAAACTTGAAAGCAAATTACAATGAGAATTAGAATGTACAGAGAGAATTGAAAGTAATCTAAACTATTTCTAATTTAAATAGAATCGGATGAAGTGGTGAAAACCCTTTCTTTGGTCTTCACTTAGGCCATTTATAGATGTTGGAAGTGCTTCCTTAATTGCTGAATTTCTGCTGCACATGTTTGAATTAATGGGCTGCCCCACTTCCTTAATTTTTGCTTATGTGTTGCCATATTGGATGTAGTAATGGGTAGTTACCATCAGATGAGAGGTAGTAGATAGCTTCATACTTGTACCTCTTACTCTTGCAATAACATGTGGTAAGGTAGTAGGTAATTACAACCTTGCATGATTCCCACTTATTTCTTTTGTGTAGGAGTGGTTAGTTATCACTAAAATCATATAAAACACATGTGATAAATAAAAATAAAGACTTCCCACTTTTTTTTTGACTAAGTCAAACTACACATGTTCTTAACTAATTAATCATAATTTGACTACATGGCATGTTCTCATAGGCTTTTTACTAATTACCAAAAAAATGTTATTTTTAGGTGGAAACAATATATATAGTCCTTTTAATATCAATGCTATTTGATGCAACTTTACATTAAATGCACTTCCAAACTCTTATTTATGACTTATATTTATTTAGAGTGAGGCTATTGCCACCACATAAAGTATTCAAAGCCCCCCATTAGTTTATACATTTTGATGTTTAATGAAAAATATAAAAAGTTTTTTCGAAAACTAATAATATTATTTTCTAGAAAACATCATTCTGAACAACTTTGTAGAAGAAATTTTTTCTAAAATCTATCATTTAAGTAGACTTTTTGGCCATTTACAATATCTATTTCATTTCTCATGAAAAATTGCCAAAAAGTCTACCTAAATGACTGATTTTGGAAAAACTCTCTTTTACAAAGTTGTCCGGAATGATGTTTTCTAATAGACTATATGATTAGTTTTCATAATTTTTTTTTATATTTTTCATAAAACCTTAAAAATATAAATTAAATGGGAGGCTTAGAGTATATTACATGGTGGCAATAGCCTGGCCCATTTATTTATTTCTTTATTTTTGTTGCTCGACATAACTATACAGGTCATATTTCAATCCATCATTGTTGGAGACATTCACGAACAAATCCATTAAACTTATGAAGACAGAAAAATTGACTACATAAATTAGCAACAAAAACACTAGAAAAATATAATTTTATAAAATTACTTGGGCTAGACATGCAACTTAAGACCCTTTTTTTAAAGACAATTATTTCTAAACGTTTGCATGTCGATTCATGAAAATATTACCTCCAGATTTCAAGGTCCAACTACAATTTCAATCAATCAAGGACCATTCTCCGAAATTGATAGTCCCACCAATGACAAATAGCACATGAAAACATGACTAATATGTGTACAGATCTATAGATAGTACACATAAAAACACAACATTACGACATGTGAATTTTGAAGACTCAGAGAGTATGTTTTGCTCCACATAATCAAAATTTGAATAACTTTATAAAAGAAATTTTTTTTAAAATATGTCGTTTAAGTATACTTTTGGCCATTTAATGAAATATGGAAACTATAAATGACCAAAAAACTCACTTAAATGAGAGATAAAAAGTAATTCTTGTGAAGTTAACAGAGGTCTCCAATTATATAAACACTAACAACCCCTTTTTCTTATATTTTTATTATATTAGTGTAAGCATTTCGACCGGAGATATAACCTTGGGCTAGTATACTATTTCTTACTTGGGCTAAGACTCCTTTAGAGGGTAAAACTCAACTTAATCAACATAGAAAAATCCAAAAAGTGGGCTGGGCTACTTGGGGCCTAGGCTACAGCCTAGGGTAGCTTTCTTGATGGTTCTGCCCTTGTACTCCCTCAATTTATTTCACAAAGATAGGTCATTTTTGTAACTTTTTCTGTCCCAAAATGATTGTTCATTTTGAAAAGTCAAATCATAATTTTTTTGAACTTTCCATACTACCCCTTGTTATTTTAATAATTACTTTCAACACAAAACCCAATAAAAAGTAAAAGAGATTACTTTTAGAATAATAGAGTTTAATAAATGACAACTCAACAAAGATGAATTTTTTTAAACTGCGTGTTTTGACCTATCTTTGTGGGACGGAGGGAGTATATAAATTTTGTGACGGGAGTAGGAACAGAAAAGAAAAAAAAAACAATAAATTAAGGAAAATGACTAGATGAATTCAATATTTTCAATGGAGACTCTGAAATGATAAGTAGATAATGTTAAATTTTGATGTTTTAATTAAATCAAAAAATTCAAGAGCAGATGATTTCATTTGTAAAAAATGATTGGGAGAATTATAGATTGGTCTAACTATGGACAAATAATTACATATCAATGAAAATGACTACTAACTTAGTAATAAATGACTACTAGATTAATAAAGAATGACTACTAATGGTAATTATTTACCCATAGCCATACTGATATGTAATTCCCCCTAAACGATTGTGGTAGATGTCTTTGATATTTTTCAAAATAATTACAATAAAAGATGTCTTTCGTTTTCCAAATGGATTTTTATGGAGAAAATTGTTATGTACCCGAGATGAAAGCTTTAGCTTTTGTGGAATGGTCTACCCATATATAACACTAAAAGAATAAAAATTATTTTTTATTTTTTTGGGGTAAATTTTGGAGTGTTCATATAGAGAGAGAATTCAATCTTGTAGTTAGAAGCACGATCAATAAAGATAAATGATTATGGACTTTCGGAGCAACAATAATTTAATTCTTGTTTTAAGAACTAGCTGACTATGGAGTAAAATAAGATGACCCACCATGCAAATTCCCAACTTTCCAAAGGGGAGAGAGGATTCTTTGCTTGGGTACTTAGGTTACTTGGGTAATCTAACGATTAAAAAAAAAACCAAGCACATATATGGAATGAGGATTGAGACTTTTAAAACCGTTGGATTCATCCAAGTATCTCGGCAGAGGATCTTCACTCCCCAAAAGGCAGGTTTGACCTTTGACTTTCAAGTCTTTTCCTATTACATGCCTTTGAATTTTTATTTATTCATTTATTTTTTTACAATCTATAGGATCTTCCTTTAACTCTTTATTATCAACGAGCAAGGCAAATGCCAAACGACTGCGGTGGCGTTACGATCAGATACCCATTTTGGAGGGTACACGACACAACCTCTAAGCAAATAGTGACACTACGCTTAAAATCGGTATAACTTACCACCGGCCTCACTATTGAAAATGATTATGCAATGTACTCAAAACTCTATGAATAGTTCCAATAAAAAAAACAAAAAAAAAAAAAAAAAAAAAAAAAACTCTATGAATAGTGGTAATCATCGTTAATATTGTGGCAACAATCATATCGACACTTGATTTTCTTTTACACTTTCTAAGTGCATGTCCTATCAATAACTATATTATTATGAAAAGGGTAATTGGCGATTAGTTTATAATTAGGTAAAATATTAGTAATTAGTCAATCAAGGATTTTTTAAACTCAATTAGTCAATATAATGAAACTTATTTAGCAATTAGTCAACTTCATTTTTTAAATCCCCTTTTTACCCTTATTATTACTAAGTATACTTTGTTTCTTCTTTTTTTTGTTATTAAGGGCACCTTATGTAACTAACTTGATTCTTTAGTGTTTTAATTTTTAAAAGCTTATAACTTTCAATATATATATATATATATATATATCTATTTTTAAATAAAATTATATTTCTATAACCTACTCACTAACATTTTTGAAACAAGATCCACATTGATTAGATAATTATTGAAAAAATTGAAATCGTAAAATTTTACTACTTTGTAAAATTGATGTAAAATTTGACTACTTTGTAAATTTTACTATTATGTAAAATTTTATTATACTATTATGTAAAATTTTATTACCTTGGCAGGATGAGCTTTCTAAAATTTTACTATTTTGTAAAAGCATTAAACAATAAATTTTATTATTTGTTTTGAATGGACAAAATAGCCCTTGGGAGGAGACAACGAAGAGGAGAGAGAGAGAAAAAGCTGAAAGAGAGAGAAGAGGCAGAAGAGAGAGGAAAAAAAAGGAGTAAAAAATTTGACCCACATCTTTAATTATTGCACTCCTTTAACGCGGGCCTCACATGTCTGACCTTATCCTTTCTTTTTTCACTGTTCTCCCTATATACTATTTTCTACAAGGAAACCCATCTCTCTCTCTGTTTTTTTTTTTTTGTGTGCGAAAGAAATGAGCGGTTTCATACTTTCATCTATTGATTCCCAGATAAAATCCTAACACAAAGACCATACAATTCCAAGGACTACAATGTCTTCCAATTCTTAGTTTGCTTTTCCCTAACCATCAACAGAACAAGATGACTTCTAAACCAAAAATTTACATAAAAATGAAAAAAGGGAAAAATATTGTAAATGGCTTTGGGAGATCAAGCTTTCTTGGGGGTCTTGGAGCCTTTGAGGGAGATTTGGATTCTTTGGTGGCCTAGGTGGTCTTCTTGGGTAGGAGAACTGGGTTAATGTTGGAGAGGACACCACCATGAGCTATGGTCACTCCATGAAAAAGCTTTCCAAGCTCCTCACAGAGTCACAGCCAGTAGAACATGCCTTGGGATAATCCCATTCTTCTTGTTGTCACGAGTTGCATTTCCAGCCAATTCCAATACTTCTGCTGCTAGTTACTCAAGTACGGCGACCATGTAAACTGGAGCACCAGTTCCAAGACACAGGGCATACTAGCCCTTCTTTAAGTACCAGCCAATTCTCTCAACGGGAACTGCAGACCGGCCGTCAACCGACAATCAAAGATCTCAGAGTTGATTGTGGTTGATGGATGTCGTCAGTGGTTATGAAGGTAGAGACTAAAGGCTTTGATTTATATAAATCAAGGCTATTTTTGTCATAAACTAGAAAATGGACTAATTGAGTAAAAAGAAAAGTTCCTTGACTAATTGCCAAATAAGTCTTATTTTGTGGACTAATGACCAAATCCCTTTTAAGAAAATTGAAAAAAAAAAAAAAAATTAGGGACAAAAACATTTTCTAAATGTATATGCCTTTTCTACTTCATTTTATCTTTTTGCTAAAATGTGAGATATATATGTTAAACAAAAGTAAGCTAAAGATGATACATACATGACTCTATTATATTATAGAATTGTTGGAATTAAAAAAAAAAAAAAAAAAAAAACCAAAATAAAAAACTTCGACATAATAGTTTTTTAAAAGAGGAGCATATATCCTTTGTTTTAAACCAATATCCATTCTTTTAGGGTTGTGTCTGTTGTGAAAGAAACTTGCTCATAACAGTTTTTTAAGAGCAATAGGTGCATCCTCTGTTTCAAACCAATATACATTTTTTAAAAAAAAAATATTATAGTTGTGTCTATTCTGAAAGAATTTCTAGAACCCTACTTGTGGGAAGGAAAAAAAAATTGAAATAAAAATGCAAGCCTTGGAGAGGGATTTTGAACACCCCCATGTTTATCTACTTCTTTTATTTTCTCTCCTCATAAAACTCGAAAACAATGGAAATTCAATGCCCCCATCTATCCATTTCTTTCCATCCAAAAGAAGCGTTCTGAATTCACTTGAGAATCATAGAGATTAACCTAATTACGGAAGATAATTAGACTGTGGTATCGGAATTATTGATATATTTTTAGATAAATAACTCTTCAATTTATTGATTAATTTGATTCTCATTCAAAAAGCCTCCTTAATTTGGACCAACATCATGCCAATTAAAAGGACTAAATTTTGTAACATGCTAGACATAAATTTTTACTAAATTCGCGTGGACCTTTATTGTGGAAAGCAACTCGTGGTTCATTGAAATGTGGCATATTAGGTGGGAATTCTTGAAAATTTTCTAAAGATGCCTCTTTATCAATGTTCTGCGCTTTCGTATCAAGTTCATGTTTAGATCTAGTCTTTATCTGATCAGATTTCTCGTATCAAGGTAGGACTAGTCCTCCAAGGGTCTTGCACGGGTCTTAGTATAGGCAAAAAATAAATTAAGTTTTTGCTAAGCAAAAGATTGGTCACCCACCCTTAGATAGTCTAGTTGGTAAGGGCGAAATTGTGATTGTGTGGTTAGCGCACGGTTTCGGGTTCGAATCCCCGTTAAGACAATCCAAGATTTAAGTAGGAAACTGTAACGGTGGGTTGCTGAAAAAATTTTCTTCTAAAAAGTAGTTCAAAATGATATTTTCTAATAGAGCATGCGATCCATTTTTATGAAATTGTTCTACATTTTTCATAAAATATTAAAGAGTAAAATGAGTAGAGGATGAAAAGCAAATCTTAGGGTGCCAATAGAGGCCCCCATACTCAAAAACTTCATCAAATGTTTTCCAAGCCCACAGACCGGCCCCGTATCCCCAAGGACTAATACCCTAGTTCGACAAGAGTACCCTTGGTGACTTGGTGGACCGGTCCTAGAGATTGAAAGACTGGTCCTTCATGCCTTCAATTGAACAATAACGTTGTCAAGTTTTCAAAACAATTTGCACAAAGTTTAAGTGATTTTGAAGAGAGATTCACCGAGTCTTGTCACTTACCATTGCTTAGTCAGTTTCAAGTCAAAAGGGGGAATTTTAGATTGGTCGGGCTGCTGAAAAATAATTAGAGTCAGTAGTCTTCGTTAGTTAAGTTAGTAGTAATTTATTAGAAAGTTAGTAATCATTTGTATTGAACTGTAACCATTTTTCGGTAACCTGGCCAATCTAAAATTCCCCTTCAAAAGGGGGAATTATCTCGTAAAGCTTCAAGCCTTCAAGTGCTCGAGTCTTTATAAATCAAATATGCAACCACAAAATGGAACCATAACAAAACTTAAACGAGGATTTTGACAATGAAATTCACCAATACATAATTGTTCAACCAATTTATTGATCACAGGATTTTCAAAGCACTAGGTATGTTGCAATGTAAGACGGGCGTGCCAGAAAAGTTTGACCACCAACCTTTCAAAGTACAAAATGGCTTGTGGAAAGCCAAAGAATAATAATTAGGCGATTGATTTGGTTCAATTTGCCTCAATTAAGAAGGCTTTTACAAAATACGCCAATTGAAGTGTCTGGAAGACTGATGCTTTTATTGCTATGAAAATGTACAGAATTACACACAATTGAAATGACTAAATGGATTATAAAAAAAAACACAGAACACAACAATTACCTCTGTAGGGGGAATCATTGATAAACTCTGTTACAACCTTTCTTCAAACAATGAAATGGAGGGTGATGAAGAGATTACAAAGTTACACTAAATCTACAAGAATACTTACTCCTAAACTAATGGTAATTCTATTCCTACTCTTAAAGTCTAAAGGTATAGTGTTGGAAAAAACTAAAGGATAAATGTAAAATAACTTTGCTGTAGGAGCAATTTGACGATTTGAGGAGAAGAAACTTTGTCTGCCAGGGATCTTGTATTTATAGAACTCTTTGGACCCCTAACTGTTGCTTTGCATCTCCCAATGATGTTGTGACAAGTGGTGCAGTTTTCCCTCTATTTTATAAGAAAATTAACTGTCTTGAAGAGTCAGTTAGTAGTTATCTCTCCATGCTGCAAGTCTTCAAGCCAATTAAATTGTGCTATGTCAGCAATTGTGGGCTGCATCTTCTTCCTTCTCTCACAACCCATACATGTCTTTAATTCTCTGTAAATAATTTTGAATCAATTTGAATCTAAATCAATTCAAATTCTCTTGGAGAATTTTTTGCAGAAAATAACCGCTTAAGGAATTAAAACTGTTTTTCCTCCTTTTAAATGCTGAATTGGGACACTTGTCCTTCTTTTATTGGTCCATTTCATTATTCAAACTTATTTGAATCAATTTGGACACATGGCTATGTTCTATTGGCTCTCTTCTGGGATTTGAAATTGTTTGAAGGCTGCCAATAACTACCGCAGAGACATAGAACGCTTGTTTCTCTCCATTTTAAATCCTAGATGGGACATGTGGCAAGTTCTAATTGGCTTGCTTTTATAATTGTATGTTTTACTTAAACCATTTTAACACATGGCTGGAAACCAAAGATCTTCTCTTATCATCTTATCATCTGTAACCGCCTACCTTAGTAGGTTTACCCCACTAACTGGTCCAGATTTGCCACGTGGCTTCATGCCATAGGTTTGTCATGCAAAGTTTTTGATTGTATTAAAATAACACATGGCCACTTTTTATTGGCCTGTTATTTTTGGTGGTGAACAATGACATATGACTTTACAACATTCGTTAGACTTGGCACCCAAGTTTATTTATGGGGAAATTGGGGAATAGTCTACTTTTTGATAAAATATTGGCAATTAATCAAGTAAGAATTTTTCTAAGTCAATTAGTCAATGAAACTAAACTTATTTATCAATTAGTCACACATTTTTTAAAAATCCCTGCTTTGCCCTTATTATTACTAAGGGCACTCCTTTTTTTGTTATTAAGGGCAGCCTATGTAACTAACTTAGTTTTTTAGTGTTATAATTTTTAAAAACTTATAACTTACAATATACATATCCGTTTTTAAAAAAAATTATATTTTTGGAACCTACTCATCGACATCTTCGAAAAACGATCCATATTCATTAGGTAATTATTAAAAAAATTAAAACTGTAAAATTTTACTACTTGACACAGTCTAACATAATAGTTCACAAAGTAGTAAAATTTTACTACTTTCAGTAGTAAATTTTATAGTGAAGTAGTAAAATTTTACTACTTTACGAAATAAATTTTATTACTTAATGAAATAAATTTTACAGTGAAGTAGTAAAATTGTATGGTTTTGTATGATTCACTTCATAAAACTAGTTTGATGAAAATCCATCTTACTTAAAGTCAACATAATCTGTAAAGTAAAGCCTTACTGTTTTATATACAATGACTATAAAATTTTACTATTTTGTTAAATTGTAATAACTTAAAAAAAAAAAAAAAAAAAAAGGGATTGTACCATACCTTCTCTTTGAGAACACCATGTCAGTGACTAAATTCAATGCCATGATCTCAGGCCTATTCCAGATTGGGAGTGCATATGAATGGGTTGTCACCAAAAAATCTAGCCGCTCCTCTGAGGGTGATCTTGTCTCACTTGTTGAGAAAGAACCAAAGCATCATAGGGGTGGTTCTGAGCCTAGTCTTGGGGAAATGGAGGAAGCCATACAGCAAGAGCAAAAGGCTGCTCGGAAGAAGAAGCACAATAGGATATATACAAAGAGTTGGCATTGGCTTTTCTTCTTTTGACAGCTACAGCAAGGAGTCTCCTCTTTGCATAGGGCATCCATTTTTACTTCTTGCTCTTCCAAGGGATATCATTCATGCTGATTGGTCTAGACTTGATTGGTGAACAGGTTGTATCATAATAGGCTTTGTAGGGGATAAATATGTGGACTATATAAAACAGGCAACATGGGCAGGCACCAAATGTGGAACTTCATCAAAATAAAACAACAATGGGGAGAGGCTGTAGAGGGACTGAGAATAATTTTCCTCCACCCTCCAACTCCCAATCCGACCTCGAACTGCCCAATACAAGAAGAAATTGTGTTAAAAAGGATAGAAGAATTACTTCAATCTGGAGACAATGCAAGTAGATAATATGGAAGGGTTTTTTTTTTATTTTTTGATTCTTTTGTTTTTGGGTCTTATTCTTTTGTAAGAAAAAATGGTCGTTTAAAGATCAAACAGGGAATTTTTAGTTAATAGTTAAAGAATCAGGACTTCAGGAGAGTAAGCTTTTAGATTTGGTTTCTTCAGATCTGGTGTTCGTCGTCGGAAGGACAAATCTTCAGATCTTGTTCGAAGGAGCTCGACACCGACAAGCTTCATAGTCCATCGTCGTCGCCGGAGGTCGAACATCAATGGAAATCAGCCACTGCCAGAGTTGTTGTTTGGGTTGGGGTTTGAGAAGAGAGATGGTGATGGGGTGGTTTCAGGGTAGAAGATGAAGAGGGGTAGGTGAAGAGAGAGGGAAAAAGAAATAACTCAATAAGAATGAGGGTATTTTAGTCAGCTAAAAACCAAATGGACTAAGTGAGTTGAAAAAAGAGTTGGGTGACTGTTTGTTAAATAAGTTCCACTTAGTGGACTGATGGCCAAATCCCCCTTTATTTATTTATTATAGTTCTAAACTTCTAATAGTTTAATTTCCACATTGTAGCATTATTTAGTGTGGGTAGGTGATGACCGTATATGATCTTATTGCCTTCCAATCATAGATAGATTGCAAGCAATATATGGGGCAAACTATGTAACGCCAGTTTATATTATTAATTGGTGCAAAAATATGGAGAGAATAATCTATTGCAAGTTGCCATATATTCTCCTTGATCAAACAACATTCATGAGATGAAATTTAATTATGTCAAGTGGCTTCCATGACTCCATCACCGGTGATAAAAGGATCCATCATCATCATGCATGATTAAAATAATGTTCCTTTCCATTGGTCAAATTTTATTTTTAAAATTTTTGGAACCTACCATGAGCCAAGTTGAATAATAAATAATTGGGGTGATTGGTGGTGAACCTTGTGGGCTCCCACGTGTGATTAAAGATGATTGTACTTTACACAATTGGACCACTAGGGCCATCACATCATTCAACAAAGGGCATTGCCCTTCTATATCTTCCTAAGCCAAATATTTCTGACTTATCAGTCAACAAAACAGCTAATGCTTTTAGCTTTTGTTTAGTGCTTCTTTAAAAAGATGGCCCCAATATATGGGTCCTAGTGATGCAATTTGATCCTTATCAAGTATAATTAATAAGAATTTGTTTCGGATTTATATATTGATATTAATTTTATAAATCTTATTGACTGAATAATTAATTGGAATTTGTTTCGGATTAACTTGTTGGGTTTAGCCTTTAATGAACTTTGGGCAAGGAGTGTTGAATTAATTATTTCTTTTTCGATATTAATTTAGAAGCTCAAAAGAACAATAAATGAATCACCATTTCTTATGTGGTTATTGACATTATTTTTCGTTCAGTGTACAAAAAGCATCACCCACCGGCGCTAGATTACGAGGTGTGGCGCCTTGAGAAGATTGGAAAATGGGGAGCTTTTCACAAGAAGCCGGCCATCGTGAACATCAACACAGTGCAAGAGTTCTTGAAACTGTTCGTGATAAACCCACTCAAGCTTAGAAAGGTATGCAATTTCATTTCTCTTTTTTTTTTTCATTGATAATCATTTGATTAATCATTTTTTTCCCTTGGTTATATTAAAATATTAAAAAATATATTTTTTCATTAATATTGTCCTTTTCTAAATATGCCATAGATATTAGGTTCCGGAATGTCTGAGAAAATGTGAGACGTAACAATAAGGCACGCTCGGACGTGTGTTATGGGCAATAAACTATATTTGTCACGCGGACCTCATTATATCATCTTAAATCCCATATGTCAAGTTCTCCGGGCCATGATTGATGGATAATTGTACACTTCCAAAGACCTAACCAGCATTAATAAGGTATGAGTTTTCACCTAATCACCTCACACGACATTCTAAACTCAATTCCAATGTCGGTCAATGACCTCTCTATAGTTTTTGCACAACGTTGTTGACTTGGTGTTGGCATTTGCTTGTAGCCCTATATTGAGAAATTGGTTAGAGGAGCATATGCGAATTGGAATTCATTGGAAGAGATTTATGGACTTTTGAATGAGTCTGCTGCTCTACTTACACAAGGTATTTAATTCTCTTTGGAAACTCTAATTTTTATTTTTATTTTTATTTTTTTTGTCACATTGAAATTTCTCGTAAGGTTAAAACAACATATGGTTGAAGAATGAGAGGTGATCCAATGGAGCAATATCCCAGTCATCGTCAGACCATGACCAAATCAATTCAGTAACATAGGTCTCTGGCTAATAAATTTGTTGAGGTGGGGTACTTACCCGGCAACAGACACGTGGGAATCAGTGATTGGGCAATAAATCCGACCTATTTTACGACGCCAGTAGAAAGCGGGATCCTTTTTAACTTCTCGGAGTCATCATCGGACGATGGTTTAACGCCTCGGAGGCCTTTCATCAAAATGGGAGTTGGGAATAGATTTTACATCACTCTTTGATGTATGGGTTGATAGGTTATGCATGAAATTGTCCTAGTGGCCAGCCTACCCCAAGTGAAATGTCGTGGCTTTGGCACAGAAATATGATTTGGTCCAAGGCAATTCCTTGTTACCTTGCCTTTTACCCCAAAAAAAGACACACTGTTTTGTCTCCCTAGGAAAAGCAACTTTTCTTCCACTTCATGTAAATAATGAAAAGGAAGTGTAAAGGCAAATCAATTGCCATGGTGGGATGTGACAAAAGTCTTGAACATTGAATGGTTTGTCAACAATTACAACCAATGTTTTTTCCCCACTCCTCAATGCTAGAGACAATATTATTATTACAAAACGAAACACTACATTGTTTTAAGCATGTACAATCCTTGGTGTCACCAGTGGCATGAAAAAACAAAAATTAAGCTTGACTTAATTGGGCGCTAGTCCTGCCAAAAAATCTGCACGCTGCATTTCCTTGTATGTGGTGGCTAAGGTAACAAGTGAACCAAGTTTTTCATCAACAGCTGGGACCCTATTCTATCAAGTTTGTTGGCTAGGAAATTAAATTAAATGAACCAAGCTCAAATTTACACTCTAAGCTTGTTAATTAAATGAGTCCAGCCTAAGTAGAACATAGCTTTGTTCGATTACGTTCTTGAACAATTTTAATATGACAAATACATAATTTTTTAATTAATTATTATTATTATTTATTTATTTGCCCATGTGAGAGGCATTATATCTACATAGGCAACGATCTCTGCAATGAATGGAAACGATGACCTCTGGAGAACATATCCAGGACTTGGCCGCTCAACTAACTTAGTAGGGGTCTTTAATTAATATCTTTTTATAATCTTGAGAAGTATTTTATTTTATATTATGAAAAATAACTAATACTCCATATCATTTTTTTTCTTGACACTTAAGAATGTCAAAGAAGCCAATTATTATTTTTATATATTTAGCGGGGTCAAACTCCTCACATCCATCGTACAAATGGGGTGGGAGAACCGTGGTGAGAAACTTTAAATGCTACATTGTTGTACGATAAAGAAATTGTTGAGGTTATATGTGGATTTGTCCTCCATCGAAAAAATAGAAGAAGGAAAAGATCTTAATATACAAGTAATAAACTCACCACCAATAGGTTTAAGCTTTTTGTTTGGGTATGAGTTCTAGACTTGTATATTGGGTTTGATGTAGTGGATTTTGGACTCCCCCTCTCCCCAACAATTGGTATTGGTATCAAAGTCGATGACTGATGATCATAGGTGAAATGCTTACCAGAGTCGATGATTGACAATCATGGGTGAACCTCTTCAAGCAGTGGAGTGCCTGTTGGATGGGCTTTTGCAAATCCACAGAATTGTATATTTGGCTTGTTTTGGTGGATTTTGGACTCTCCTATCTCTCTAACAGAAATATATTAAATTACAACTACAAAATTGTGCCATGTGAATTTCTCAAGAAGTGAAAGAGAATTTTGCTCTTCTCAAAATTTTCTAAACCATTGCAGATATATATATATGTGTGTGTGTATATATATATATATATATATTTGGGTCGTGCTATATGGATCAAAATCCATAAGCCAGCCATAAGCCCACTCAATACAAAAGCCCTCTGCCTCGTTTACTCCGTTAGATGCGTTCATTTCTTGTGTTTCATCACTTGGAAATCTCTACAACACACAAGTTCGATTTTAGGTTGGATCTTTTGCCATGGATCTGAAGCATAACCCGAGTAGTCCAACAAATTTTGTTGGATTGCAGAGGAGGAGAGAGAATGGTGGCTATCTGTCGCTTGTTGTCGTTGTCAGTAGCCACCATCGCTCGTTGTCAGGCTTCAACTCAACTGAGTTCACCCTTTTCATTGCATCTTCATCTTCAATTTCTTCTTTAAAACATTTTTTATGCCGAGAAAATCTCTAGGATTCCATTTGGAGCAAAGGGCTTTAACTTAATTTTCAAGGGGATTTTTTTTTTTAAAAAAAAAACAAAACAAAACAAAATTTCCTACTTATGATGTGTATTGTTTTGAAACTCTCAATAAGTACAATCCAAAAATATGGTTTTTATCATAATTGGCCTTGTCAAAAAATCGTTATTGCATTTCTAAGCAAAATGGTGGTATTTCCATGAAAAGAGGAGACCGTTTTATATGGTTGTTTTATTTACACTATGCCATAGCCTTACTAGTTTGGCTAATAATAGTAGGCTTATATATATGGGATGATGATCAAGTAAGCACCTACTAATATAACTTATATCAACATTTGCTTTGAAAGTTGTACTTTGTGCATTAGTGAGATATGCGGTACATTAGACTAATGCAAAGATATAACTTCTAATGTATAGTGCTGATATAACTTATATTAATATGTGCTGATGGGAACATAACTATATATATATATATATATACTAGTTGGTGCCCACGTGCGTTGCACGTGAAAGTATTTAATTGATAGATATGTTTTTCTTTCAAAGGAAAATATACGTTGATTTAACAAATTTAAATGTTAGATGTGCGCCAAATGTTTTATCTTAGGAAAATACTACTTCACTCATGTTTTATTCTATCAATTCATGCATTAAAATCATAAGAATATGATAAGTGCATTGGATAAGAATCAATGTAGACTATACAGTTTCGGTAGGTAGACTATCCATAACTAATGAGGATTTTTTTTTTTTTTCAAAATAAAACACAAAAATAAAAAGGTATAGTTCTATTGAAGTAGAAAATCAAAAAATCTTTCCTGCTATCTTATTTTTCCTGCAAAATCATATAATTAAGGGTCTGGTTGGATGACTAATTAGAATTTAAACAATTGAAAAAAAAAATTATAGTATTTTAGACACAAATCTATCATTAAAAAAAAAAAAAAATTAGAGCCATCACTATATTTGATGTTATAGGATCAATTCTTGGAAATTCATGAATTGCCATTATTTTGAATTTCTATTCTTATATGTAATGATGACCATTACTAAAATATTATCTAAAATTTCTTGAATTGTCTAATATCGAATTTGATGCCCATATAGAACCTGATAAAAAATTCAAACTGCACAACCTATTGCTAAAATGTTATCAAAACGAACCTATAATCATAAAAATAATACGAAGTAATATTAATTAAAATCTCACCGAACACGCTCATGGTTAAGACTCTCATTAAACCAAATTGGAACGTGCTTGTACGCACCTTCACTTTGCCTAGTTGTCTTTAATAGAAGAGTGTGGAAAACGAACCACGAACCAATAGAGTTAAAAGGGAGAAAAAAGAAAAAAGAAAAAAAGAAGAAGAAGAAATAAACGAATATAGTTCATATTATGCATGATTTAAAACGCAAAATTAGTAATAATAAGAAACCCTGTTAAAAGGAAATTTAATTGGAAGGAGACTTCCACCAATGATAAAACCAAAGAGACTGTGTGTCTGTGTATGCACTTGTTAAGAGTAGAAGATAAAAGAAAAACCATGCAGTTTACACACCATCGTGAAGACAAAAAAATAAATAAATAATAATAATAATAATAATTTATAATACATATGAAAATTACATACCAAATAGTATAAGATGCCAAGTCTACATATTTTACAAACGCCATAATTTCATACTTCGTATACACCAATCCAATGATTTCATGATAGCTTAAACAATTTGTATCTTGGAGGCTACACATGCAATTGCCATTAGTCCTGGGATGTAGCAAGTTTCAAATTATATGGGTTTTTGTTAGGGTTACATGTTAATTAAAAAATCAATGTTATAGAGAAAGACTTCCTATCAAAGATGTTACAAAGAAGGATTTTCTAAAGACGTATTCTTATGGTTGAAGAGTAATTTGCAATTATTTATCTTTTTAATGTATCTTTTTTCTTGTTTTATTTAATTATTATAAGAATTATAGTTTCCTTAGAATTTTTATTAAGGTATGTGTTTTATATTACTATACTTCCTATATATGCAGAAGGGTGGTTTGGTTTTATTTAATTATTATAAGAATTATAGTTTCCTTAAAATTTTTATTAAAGTATGTGTTTTATATTTCTATATTTTCTATATATGTAGAAGAGTAGTTGTGTATTTAAAAATTAAAATAAGGGCATTTTAGTCAATCAAAAGTTTTTTTTACATTCATCTTTTTATAGGTAGTATAGATAGATAGATAGATATAGATATAGATATATCTTATTACTCTTACATAAAACTATCTAAAATTCAATTATGTTGGATGCAGCTTTATGTACGACTATGCAAGATTAGTCATGGGCTCATGGCCCTTGGGAAAACTCCCACCCCCCTCTCTCTTAATTGGTTAAATTTTATTAGGCTTGAGCTTATGAGGACTATGCACGATTAGTAATGGGCTCATGGCCCTTGGAACATGAATGGATTCACGAACAGATCCACTAAACTTATGAAGACAACCAAAACACTAGAAAATATAATTTAATAAAATAATGTGGGCTAGACATGCCACTTAAGACACTTTCTTTGAAGACAATTATTTTTTCACATAAGCACAGCGATGGTATGATGGAATCAGAATTTGAAATTATCCTGGGTATAAAATTACTTCTTTAATTCCATTTTGTTTGATCACCTTTGACTAATCACATATAAGTTAGCTTCAGTTTGAGATTACTCACTTAATAAGTAAGGAGAGTGTTACTAGGCTATCTCATGTCATTGATTATTATTTTTTTAAACTTAAAAATTAACACTGTGTTTGGAATAGAAGGATTTGGGGGGAATGGAAAGGGCATTTGGAACAGTTAGAGGGATTTATAAAGGAAAATGAATTTAAACGCATTTGATGAGATTTCAATACATGCTCTGAAATTTGGCCCAAAGAGGTGAAATTTCAAGAGAATTGGATTTATTAAAGAATTATAAGAAGAATAAAAGACTTAATTAAATTTTTCATCTTAAATTCCCTTCATGCCAAACAGAACATAGAGAAATGAATTTAGTATTTCTTTCCTTTCATTAAATGAATTTTTTTCCCTTTCCTTTATGGTTGCCAAGCATAGTGTAAAATATACAATTACGAGTGGTAACCCGTTTGATGTGCGGACTACCATATTAAAATTAAGCATTCTAGCCAAATTACAGTCAAAGGATTTTTGGGATTTACCATAATGAATGAGTGAAATTTTTTTTGAGAGTTTCTTAGTTATTTTCTTACCTTAATTAGTTTTTTACATTTTTCCTTTTAAGATCCTAGAGTCAAATTGCTATAATTAATTGTTTTAATTATTTTGTCTGTTAAACTATGTTATTTCATCCACATTCTCTCACCCATCTATATGTGGCAGCTTCTCCTTATTCAATGCTAGGCCCCATATGTTTGCTTTCACCTATACACTTTCAATACAAGGTGGGTGGTAAATATGGGTTGCAAAACATGAGTGAAGTAGCAGACATCATTTTTTCCCCTTTTGTAGATTTTTTTAGTTAAATTGAGTATTTGAGGCAAATGCTCGAGAAACATGCCATGTAACACATCCCCCTTTTTATATAAGGGTAAATGTATCTGACAATTATTAACCCCTCTCACATTTATGAAATTACACTAACAACCTATCAGGATGGTTGTCTTAAAGATGTTAACCAATAACCATACACCGATGGTACGATGCATTATTTTTTTGATAAAAAATTGTTTATGCAACCGAATTTGCAAGTGGCTTGGGCCTTTGATTAGTCATTGTGGAACGAGACAATAAGGGAGTTATTAGTGCTATTACGTTGCGGGATAGAAGCTTTGCATTAAGAAACCTGACAGTTAAAGACATTCAATTAGCAGTTAGGGAGTCTTTTTGCTCAATGACGTTCGCCCATGTTTTTTAGAGCAAGGAATGAGGTGGACTATATTTTAGCTAGACATTTAAGGACTATTTGATGTAGCAATTTGGCTGGAAGATCCTAACCTGTGCTATGGACCAGCTCTAGGTGGATCTGTTTTATTGTTCATTTTAACCGTTGATACTATAATCCCTTTATTATTAAAAAACTAGATAATATATTCATAAATTAGAAAAGAATATGCAGGTTTTTGGTTTGTTTGGAAAAACAAGAAATGTGATATTTTGTAGAATTATATTGTTTAAATGTTTAAATAATGAGCATCCAAAGGTAATCTAAGTATTTTTGAAAAAAAAAAAAAAAAAACGTGATATCAGATAATTGGGATGGACTTGTTGATGTCATTAGCTTGAGGGAGTGTCACTGTAGTTTATTTTGTAAAGTAAGAGTGATAGTGTAATTTCAAAATTAAGAGGAATGTATCTATAAATGTCAAATATTAGAGGGAGTGCAAATGTAATTTATCTTTTTTATTTTTTTTTAAATTTTTTTTATTTACGTGGAATTTAGCCTTTATATAATAGTGTAAAGTATAGATACCTTAACCTATTTTTTCATCAAAAAAAAGAAAACAAAAGAAAAGAAAAGATACCTTAGCCTACTTAGTACCTGCCAGTAGGCCTCAGCATTGGGCCGGGGTGGGCCGGGCTTGGTTTTTTTTTATTGGCTTAGGCAGGCCTTGGGTCAATTTTTTGGGCTTACACTATTCATCAGGCTGGGCTGGGC
Organism: Liquidambar formosana; assembly: GCA_039720395.1. Lineage (NCBI taxonomy): Eukaryota > Viridiplantae > Streptophyta > Magnoliopsida > Saxifragales > Altingiaceae > Liquidambar > Liquidambar formosana. The sequence continues at coordinate 17,352,608 of CM077828.1, read as the reverse complement.
CATGAAGGGAAATGTGAAGCTTAGGCCTAACCCACGAGCTCACGCTTTTTCGGGCATCGAGCTTCGGGCCTAAGCCATGGTAGCCTACTGTTAGTGTTGTAACAAAAGAAAAAAAATTAAAAATTACATTTGGGTGACCACTTTCTATTGTAATACCAAAATAGAGTACATTGGTAGTCACTTTGTATTAAGTTGACTATCCATTTGTCGTAAGGTAACATCAAATGTCCTTTTATTGGTATTAATTCGAGAAATGATCACTAAACGATACTTTCCCAAAAAACTGGAAAATATTCATAATGATATATTATGCTACAGTATTGGGCTTCAGGCTTCAACTAAAGGCCCAGGTTTATCCCAAGGGTATTTGGGCTATGCTCGAGCTCAGGTTTTTTTGGGCTCAGGCTGAACTTTTTTCTTTGAGCTTCAGGCTACCCATGGACCTTGGGCTTTTGATGAGGCCTACCCACAAAACGTTAAAATATACTCACACATTGGTCCAAAGGCGGGCTTCACCTTCCAATGGAAATCTCCAATTTGGGGAGTGTTAGCGATAGCTGCTCCAACAGTCGTGCTGCACCTTTTGCTCTAATAAATTGACACGTGTACAGTATTTTGAAATAATGAACTTGCAATCGGAATAAAACCGGGATCAGATCCCCTCCAGTCTACTAGTGTCCAGTTGGAACTAGTTAACGGCTCTCAATTGCCCACCCAAATCTAAGGTTTCTTGACAAGCCACGTCACCTAGCAAACTTATTCTCACGTTACTGCCTTACCATACCACCGTTTCGTCACTTTAACGTCAATGCAATAGGGAAGACAAAAGAACTCCTTCCAAAAATTCAGGCTCTTTCTTTATTTGCTTTCCTATCAATTCGGTAAATTAATTCTTCTCCTTTTGACTTCTTTCTACCCAAAGTTGAAAAAAAGAAAAAAAAAACCAGATCCATATTGCTATAGGTTCTGCCTTGAACTGGATTTTGATGTATTCAGTGAGAAAGATTGGTTCGATTGTCTTCGAACAAAACTTGAATATCTTCCCAGAATGAGGTATGTGGAGATTTGCAATACAAAGCAAATGAATTGAATCTCGTCGCATTTCATTTGAATTGAATAATCTTTGAATTGAGAGCTCATAATTGCCTTTGTTTTTTTCCCCCTTTAAAGTAATCAGTTTATGTAGACTTGTATTGAATTTTGTTTGATCTTAAAAAATAGTTGGATTATTCAGATAGCTTTTGCTGTGCATTAAAGGTGTTCGATAAATTGTTGTAACCGAACATCTTATTTATTTTTGATTTTTTATGGGTTCTTTTAGCACCTTCAATTCCCTAACTCTTTCTTGCTATGAAATATGAATTCACTTCGTTTGATTATGTCGTAGAAATTTTGTCATTGTAGGTTCCTACGGGTGTGGAGGTTCCATTTGATCATTTGATCAGATGAACTCGTTCAGTTGGATATTAGCTACTTCTTTGCATAAAAAAAAAAAAAAAAAAAAATTTCTTTGGTATCATATTTTAGAAGTCAGTAAGTATATAGCAAAATCAATATATCATTCCTCTTTAGTTTTGGGGTAATTTTATGATACCCACAAGGTTTTTAGGATACCATACCCATTTACTATTTGAAATGGTTCACTTATCATTTGAAGTGGCCCAAAATGGCCAACTTATCATTTGAAGTGACCCACTTACCATTTGAAGTGGCCCACTTACCATTTCAAGTGACTTTATGGATATGTGCCCAATTTTTTTGTTAGGGTACCATAGAATTGGCCTTAAATTTGAATCAGCCAAAAAAATTTCTCTTTAGTTTTGATTTCTGATTATGCATGTTTGGTAGTTACTATTGGTGTTTATTAATGAAATTATTTTACCTAGAGTAACTATAAGCAAAATATCTTTGATTGTCTTTCTCATATCCCAAGTCCTTTGTGTTCGGTGATTGTAGCTACTATCATTTGACTCTAAGGTTACAAGATTATTGAACTGGTAAAAATGGCACCACCATGGCTTCAAAGTTGATTGTGACAGTTCTTGTTGGAGAGGAAAGTGTATATGACAATGCATGTTGAGGAAAAGCAGCTTGTGTGGATCAAATAGGACACTATTTTGGTCAGCACTATTGAGGTGAAGCTTAGGGTCTAGACATGGATCTTGTTGGCAATCCTTCAATATGGAAGCTCTAGAGAGTTTAGTGTCTCATTTACATGTGTAAAAACACAATTGTAAACCACCAAAAAAAAATGAAAAGGCATTTTTAGAGTACATGTATCAATGTATATCAAGTTTGATATATCGATCAAAGGCATCATTTCTTATCTTGAAACTGTATCATGGATATATATGTGTGTATTTTGGGATAATAGTATAATGGATATTGGTTTGAATGTTTTCCTACTACAACATTTTTTTTTCTTTGGCTAAAATAACAAAAGCTCAAGTTGGTCAGCATCCCTATTTCATTTAGTGGCAAAACACATTGCAATTGTGTGAGCCCCTATATTTAGTAGAGCAATAAATTCACTTCCTTTAGCTCTCACTTGGCTGGAATTGAAAAGGGCACTCATTTGATTATAACTACTAGGATATTCCACTAACTAAGAGAAAATAAAAAGAAAATAAAAAAAATCCTAAAAATTATGATTCCACAATCATAGGTTAATAACACACGGGAGAATTTGGCATTCTGACTGCATAATCTCTCTATTGGAAAAGTTCTAGCCTTTTAGAAAAAGAACATCAGACCCATGTAGTTCTCACTGTTATATATGGATGAAATCTTCCGCATAAAATTAATGGTTTCAAGGGATTTCAATATATCAACAAAATCAATAATGATAAGTCAATACAATCCAATATTTATGTTGATAAAAAAAAAATACAATCCAATATATAAAAGGGGAGGAAAAAAAAGAATTCTTCAAGAATTGTCCTAAGGCTTCAAAATGAAGTAATTTGAGCCAAATAAGTAGGTCTTGGGATTTGCAGTCCTCCAAAAGATTCACCTCATCTCCACTTATACTCCATTTAACTAAATCTGCAATTGAAAAAATTAAAACACATCTTAGATGATGTAGTTATATCCTGCATGCATATCGAAAAAATATGTTTGCCTTCTGCATACATTATATTAGTAGACAATAAGTGCAACGTAAGAACTTTATCAATAAATAAATAAATAAATAAATAAGTGTAATGTAAGAGTTACCACTTACCTCATTTGAGTCCATGGTACCACCTGTGGGTTCTAGAAACTCCCTATTTGATGTAACCTTATATATACAAAATGATAAATTAGAATTGATCATAAACCACTTATTTAAATAAAAAGATTTATGCTGTTGAAATACACTATTTAATACTTGGCTATATTGAGAGTTGTTTGAACCGTCATAATCCTCATATGAAGTACCACGTAAAGAATCCTATATAAGAAATCAAGACAATCAAATTAGAGAGAACCCACATTATATTAACATTTAAATATTTAAACATGCTTACCCGTAATAATTGGGTGAAAGTAGGTGGAGGTATAGATTGCGATTGCTCGATATTGTTCCATAACATTTGATTTGATTGACCCAAATACTTAAAAAAAAAAAAAAAAAAAAAGTGTTAATAACATAAGTTTCTCAAGAAAAAAATGCACTCATAATTATTGATGGTGTGCATTATTTAATATAACTAACAGTAAATAAATATTACCTGAGGAGCTTGATATATTAGAGGATGACATGTAGTTGGGATGACACTACTTGAAGTTGGCACTTGGGCTGATTGACTTCTCTTCTTTTTTCCCTTTTCAATGCAACTTTTATGTCGACTTTTACCACGTTCTGCAACAACCCTTTTCTTTAAATGTTTTACTTGTTGATCGTCTTGTTTCTCAAAAACATTTGCTGCCATGGCATTGTCATCTCCATTTCTATGGCACATGGTCAAAGAAGGCAATTGTGTTTCACTAGGAGATTGAACCATTAAAATTTCTTCCAATTTTGCACATAGCTCACTAGCATTGTTTTCAAGTAGATCACATGCTTCTCTAGATGCAGCACCCTTACCAACTAGTTTTACATACGTATTACATAAGTTGTTATAACGGGCGCCTACTTCTAACTTAGGATTTTCTTGTATTTTACGCCCATGAACATCTGTCACAAACCCAGCTCGAGCATTTTTTGTCCACCTTTTCAATATGTACCTTTCAGGGGTCATCAATTTCATCTTTAAATCATCAAGCACTTTTAATGCATGACCGCACAAAATTCCAACAAACTCGAAATTTTTACAACTGCAACTAATTGTGCCATCTATTGATGTAAAATTAATTGTATGTTGTCTGGAATGCCCACACAAACTGACTTTATACTCATAAATTGGCCCTGTCTGGACGCATTCATCAACAATAACCAATAATGACTTCTCATATTCATCTTGGAACATATCGAAGATTGTCCTTGTGTACACATCTCTAGCATGCTGCAATAATGGGACATTAACCTTTAATTTAGGTATTTTTTGGCTCATATCATAATTTGCAAGCACTTCATTATAACGCCGATCATCAATCGCCCGTTGAAAATGTTTAAAGAATTGCACCAAGTCTAAATCCGACTTTAAATAATTACTTAGATGGGCATTAAAACTCTCACTTAATTGTGTACTTTTCTTACCAGCTGAAAAATATTGCCTTCCATATGCCATGGCCCACTTCTCTTTTATTTTGAGTAATCCTTGCAACCAATCATTCCCACAAAGATCATACTTGTTCAATAGATCCTCCCAAGCATTAAAAAACTCATCTTCATCGTCACAATCATAAATGCACTTCTTAAAATCACTACCAAAGGATTTGTGACCTTTAAACAAAAGATTGAGATGTTTAAATGCATTCTGATACATATGCCATAAACATATTCTGTGATAAGTCTCAGGTATCACTAAAGGAATTGCTTTTGCCATGGCAGAATCTTGATATGTGTAAATTGTCTTTGGTTTCTTCCCAGACATACAATTCAAGAAGGTTTCAAATAACCATTCAAACGATGTAGCAGTTTCATCATACAACAAAGAAGCCCCAAATACCACTTGCTGGTAATGATGATTTAGTCTGACAAATGCTCCAAAAGGTCGACATTCTTTGTTAGTTCTATATGTTGTGTCAAAAAATAGCACATGACCAAAACAACCATAATTTAACACCATTTTGGCATCAGCCCAAAATATATTAGTAATTTGGTCTTCAATATCTGTTTGCACTTTAAAGAAGAACGATAGATTTTCCAATAGTTGATTGTGAAAATAATTCAAAAGACTTCCTGCTTCTCCATACTTTAAGGCATTCTTCCTTTTAGTTCGAAGATAGTTCTTTTGATCTTGTTGAAGATACCCGAGATTTTCTCTATCCCCAGCACGACGACCCATCAACTCGAATGCTAACTTTGGCCGTATACCAGAATCATTTGCCAACTCAAATTCAATTGCTTGAGCAGGAGCAATTTGCCTCTGAGATGGCAAAATATGTGCACATGATTGATCTGCAAGCTTATGATTATGATTTGGTTCAAAATCAATAATAGTATATTTTCCATTAGGTTGCAAACCGGTAGTCATATGTGCTTCACAACCAGTTCTAGTTTCCTTTCGAGGTTTCTTCACGAGCATATCTCGTTTATCTTTCCTTCGAATACCTTCTTTAAAGCAAACAAATCTTCTACTTGTTATTACACCAGTTTCTTTATTCTTGTTCACATATTCTCATCGAACATTGAATCCAATTCCTTTCGCATACTCATTATACCATGTGTGTGCATGGCCTTTAGTATCAAACTTCATATTCAAATAAGGACTAGGTTGTGCTATGTTAAGATTATTGTCCATATCCTTATCACATAGTGTGTGCGTAACATTGCTATTATTAGTAGTCATTACAGCCACCAAAGTAACCTGCAATATACATAAATTTTCAATTTATGTGAGTATATAATGTTTTAACAGTCCTACATTTTAAAGCATTAATAACCATGAAAAGAAAGGATGACAATAACATAATGATGTGATGTAACAAGGACTAGGCTAGGCTGGAAACAATCCCATAGATGCCAAACTTTAGTTCGTAGCTTGCTACAATGCTCTCATACATGCATTCTTACTCCTTTATGAGGTATCAAAATTTTTAAATATTAGCTCAATACCTATCCCTCAAACTTGATATGAATTTATCAAATAAGTTGGTTCTAGCATTTGATCGAACACTTTCAGTGCACAATAAAGCTTTCACAACAGTACATAATATTAACTATCCTAAATTAAACACAATCCAACACAAGTTCTAGTAACCTAAAACTTTACATAATCTCTACTAAGTTTGCAAAAAAATTCTATGAAAAAAAAAATTTGAGAACTCACATTTTTTTTTTTTTGAACATTCAAATAAAATCGATACTTAGGCAACTAGACTAATCCACAAACTTGATTATGGGAAAAGAATAAAATTCGATTTGATGAAGTGTGAACCAATTTTTGTCGCCAAAGACTCCCAAATCCAATTGAGGGCGAAAGCTTAAATCAATACAGACATGAGCTTGTAGAAATTTGGCTAGAATTGTATTCATGGCTCCAAAAAATTACTTGTAAAGCTCCAACAATGGAAGAGATTTTGCAACTGGTAAGGAAAGATTTTGCAAAGCTCCAAGAATGGAAGAAAACGATGCAGAGAATAAGGAAAGAGCCTGAATTTTTGGAAGGAGTTCTTCTGTCTTCCCTATTGCATTGCCGTTAAAGTGACGGAACAGTGGTCTGGTAAGGCAGTAACGTGAGAATAAGTTTGCTAGGTGATGTGGCTTGTCAAAAACCCTTCGATTTGGGTGGGCTATTGAGAGCCGTTAACTGGACCCAACTGAACACTAGTAGACTGGAGGGGATCCGATCCCAATAAAACCTGATCTTGAAAAACGTATTGGAAAAAACAAAGGCAAAAGGGGTTTTTGGTAAATTTGGAAAAAAAAGGAGAAAGAGGAGAGAGCGGGGGAAGAGACTTCAGACCTCTAGTGCCGACGCTGACTAGTGCCAATGGTACTCTCACGCTGACTACCACCGAACGGGTACTCCCTTGTCGGCGATAATCTTCCATCCACTCAACTACGACCAATATCTTCTCTCTCGTAAGCCATCATTAGTACCCATCCACTCAAAATCCATTTTATTCTCAATCACCACCATCACTTAAGCTCCTTTTCAACACCATGACTAAACCCAACCTGTCACGACCCAAATTAATTAAGCCGTGATTAATAATAATGAAACAAGCTTTTTTCTTTAATAAATCCTTTGATAAAACGTGGATGACACGTGTTAAAACCTCAACCATTTTAAAAAATTTTTGGCATGACCCATTCGTAGATAGGACATACCATCGTGAAAACCTGTTATGAAAAATCCATACATAAAAATTTCCTGTCATCCATAGAAGTGGTATCATCCCATGCATCGCATTTCACGTATATACAACATTAAATAATTACAATTACAACCCTGATTAAATTTACATTTACACTTCTGATTCAATTACATTGATAATTAACATAATGAAATTTCCATTAAGAACAACTTTCGCCCAAGATAGCTAAACCAATTCCTGGATTATCTGAAAAACATTTAAAAATAATAGGCGTGAGTCCGACGACTCAGTAGATACAATTTGACATAGTAAACTAAAGCAATGATATAAATAAAACCCATTATATCATTTAAAGCAAAATATACTAACCAAGTATATTATAAATCCCAAAATAAGTTATAACCCATAACTTAAAATAAATAATGCATAATGGCCAATGCATGCGACTCATGTCCAATTTACATTGATTCCATTAATTACCGACCACTCCTGTAGGAGTTTTCGCGCGGAAACGGAGGATTTAAACCCAACCTCCAAGAGGACAACACAAAGGTTCCTACCTGGAACCGGAAAGTAGCCTCTGATTTGGGAACACAAGGGTTCTTAACTGGAACCAAAAAGTACCCCAGGACCAAAGGAATGGAAAACACCGCAAAATCCCATTGACTGCAAGTAGTCCACTTCCAATGACCCCTTTTGATGCAATACTTTTACCCAGTATTCATTAAATCCATTTAATGCATGGTTATGCCAACATGCAATGCGATAAATCATAAAATGATTTTATAACCAAAATCATCTCCAAGGTATGCTATATAAGCCATAATCAAATAACTTCATAATTATACCCAAAATCATAATAACCACATAAATTCTCATTATGATTATAACCTTGAAATCATAATCGAAAACCTCGAATAAATAGGGAAAGTAACCGTAAAATCACTACATCTATATTCCATAGGATGTATATAATTAACCAAAATTATTAATAAACATAATTCCAATTTATGTTGTCAAATACTCAAAGTTCTCTTTCAAGATTTATTCCATAAATCATTTATATACATATTCTAAGCCCATGAATACCAATTACTATGATAATATATACCATATTATCATGTCAATAGTTTAAACCTATGTAAATTGCACCTACCTCAACCAAATGCATGGAAAAATGCAACCTTTGATGCCGTGGGTATGAAGTCCAAACCCTAGGATGCAAATGCAAGCTCCCAATCCAAGCCCTAGCTCCCAAATGACTTGGTTGATGTTGGTAACGGAGGTCCCAACTCCAAATCACCACCAAAATTCCCCAATATGCATGAATAAACCCATAAATGTAAGAATGAGATGATAAACCAAAAGAAATTACAAACCCTAACTCTAAAATGTGAGAAAATACCTCTAAGAATGCAAAAGAGTTGGTGAGGATGACAATCCATGCCAACACCCACGAAATCCAAGCTCAAATCACCGTAAACAAGCTCCAAGCTCCACAAAGAGGTTGGAGAATATGAATCCAACCATAATAATGCATTCCCAAGCCTCAAAGAGAGAGAAAAACCCAAATCCACAACCATACACGTGTAGATCGGGCCAAAATACGGTAGATCCGAGCTTGCCGGCGTCGGATTGAGGTCGCCATGCTCCGGCGAGACGCCGTCGAGCCTCCGCCCCCTCTTCTCCTTCTCTCCCTCTCTCTCTCCCTCTCTCCATGCCTAAAAAGACCAGATTTTGGTCTAAAATTGTGAGGGATGGGTTTTTATAAGGGGTGAAGGGCATTTACATTATTTTACGTAAAAAAATTTGCAAAATTCGCGATGCACGATCGATCGTGGTCTGAGGGCACGATCGATCGTGAAAAACAGAACCAAAATCATGTTTCTGGGACACCCACGATCGATCGTCCCTTGCTGAAAATGCCCAGTAACTCAGGCAAATGTGTAAAAACCCACATAATACACACCACTGCCTTATTTTCATTAAAAACATTTAAGTAATCTTCCTTTTACTTTAAGTTATTTAATGAAAATAAGCAAATAACCCCCCATTTGAATCCAAATAAAATATCAAAAAAATCAAATACCCAATATATCAAAATCTCAATTTCAAGTTTTAGTACAAAATCCGTCTCCTGACATATTTTCCTAAAACAAACATGTGTGGAACCCAATCCAAACATGCTAATAAAATCCCATAAAATCACCAATGTCTTATAATATTATAAACTCCCATTACCGCCAAAAATTATTCTTTAAAACGAAGATTTACGAAAATCCACTTTTTCCCCAACACTTAGCCAAATTTCAGCAGCTTAAACCCTTAAGTTGCAAATGAGGCTAAGCGCACCCAAAAGATACTCAATGCACCAAAACAAGCATCCAGACGCATCCAACATCATAATATCATACACATGCATTCTCCATGCATGTAATCATCTGACAAATCAAGGGATTAACTACGTTAACCATAGATTAAACCCTTAATACCCTATTTAAAAATTACGGGTATTACACAACCCCCATAGCTCCTTAGGCCACCTGCAACTCCCATCGTCGGCGCAACACACAGTCCCATGTTTCCAACATTAATGAAACAACAAACCCTTTCGAAGCTTGCAATCATGAACACCCGTCCTGGCCTTCTTCCAATCTCCTTCATTTAAAATCATTCAACTATCTTCTGATTTTCCTTCTTCATTCAACCACATTCCAATTTCCCTCGTTTAAAATCATTTTTAAATTTATTATTTGTTGTTTTGTTTTTTATAAGGAAAAGAGAAGTAACGAAAGGCCGAAAAATGTAAAATTTGAAGGTTGTGTGTGTGAACTAATCCATGGTGAAACTGTGGAGAGAGATTAAGGCCGTAGTGATTGTGAGATTGAGAAAATGGCGAACGTGGGGAGACGATCTTTTCAATTTTTTTAATATATTTTTTTTCACAACCGCTATTGGTAAGTTACCAGTTATCCTGCTTTTAGTGCTATACACGGGTCAATATTAGCGAGCGAAGGCTCTTTCGCGACTAACCAAGCGAAGGACCCTAGCACTCCTCCTTCAATTTCCCCGTCCTTTCTCATTCCACACAACTTTTTTATTTTTTATTTTTAATCAAAACAATTGAAAAGTCTGAACTATCTACGACTCTTTAGAATTTAGATCACATCAACATCGAAGTATGAATCCAGTGAGTTGATTCCACTGTATCATTTTCCAGGCTGTGTATTTTAGATTATACTCCGTAATATGTGTAGTTTCCGCGAAGCTGAAGAAGACCACCTTGTGTACTATATTGCTATATATGCCCACAAGTAAAAATCCCTTCAAGAAAAAAACAAAGAAGCCATTCCAATTTATGTAAAAGCAGTGCACATCATTCACTCTTCAAAAACATTCCACCATGTTTCATCCTCTCTTCTTCATCCTCCTCCAAGTTCTCTCTCTTCTCTTCATGAATTCCAATGGTGTCGACGCCGTAAATTATTCCTCAACAATCTGCCCCTCTCACGACTGCGGTGGCGTTACGATCAGATACCCATTTTGGAGGGTAGACGACACAACCTCTAATCAGATTTGTGGTTACCCAGAGTTTGGCCTTGATTGCTCCGACGGCAAGCCCATATTCACCCTACCCGACGATGCTTACTACGTCGAAGATATAAATTATACCGATTTTACCCTCACCCTCGTCGACATTGACTTTACCAACCAAACCTGCCCCAGGGCGCGTCACAACGTTACTCTTGACACCGTACCACTAGATTACTCCCCATTAGATTTGAACCTCAGCTTTTACTTCAACTGCACGTCCAATCCTTCTCCTTATGAACCTTTGCCTCCCATAGGGTGTTTGGGATTTGGTGGCAGGCAGTCATACGTTGCTGTGGAGGTGAACGAGACGGAGGGGTTTGATTGGTTTGGGAAGTGTGAGGAAAAGGTGGTGGTGACGGTGATGGAGGCGGCGATTGAGGTTAATAATTTGACTGGTGGGTTTGCTGGGGCTATGAATACGGGGTTCGTGCTGAATTGGCGGACGGCTCTGGATTGTAGCACCTGTGAGGATTCTGATGGCCTTTGTGGGTATAGTAATACGTCGTCAAAGTTCTTGTGCTTTTGCGGGGATGGCACCATCGGCACTAACCACTGCAAGGGTACGTTCTTTTGCTCTTTTTTTTTAGTAATTTCATTATTTGTTTTTAGCATCTTGGGTCTCACTTGCAAATTATAGTAATTAATGATGATCATGTGTTGATTAGGCTGGAGGTGTGTTTGTCGCCGTCCGATCTGTAGTCTTCTATATGAATAGGTGGATTGGACGGTTATGATGGCAAAATTTTGGCACAAAACTTGCCTAATATTATACAGTGGGAAGTACTGGGAACTGGGAACAACATTAGTAGTAAAATGAATTATTTGGTATATAGGAGGGCCCATACTATAAGCAACTCGTCCTAAAACTCCTAGCGTCCTACGATATAGGTGGGTTAAGAGGAGGCTCATTGGAATAGGGTCTCAATAAGTTTGATTTCATTTCAAAGTGTGAGGTTCTGTAGACTGCGTAAGTCACCAATGCATAGTCCCCCGGATTCGGCCTAAAATTTTTGTTGGGCCTATTTTTCAGGCCCAAAGTCTAATCACTTAATCAGTGTAATGAAGTCCTGAATTATGGTCAGGAGTTTAGGACTTGCATATAGCTAAACAAACTTAAGGAAAAAATAGATTTACTAAATAGTGGTTAAATAAAAATCAATTCGACTCATTTTCAACTAGTCAGAGTTTTGGGTTTCCCAATTCATCCTCGAAAAGGGAGGGTGGGGGACAAAGTCTAATCACAAAGAGACACTCAAGTATAATATGATAGCAAACTTTGAAAAATGAACAACTAAATTAAATGAGTCTCACGTTATAATTTAGCATTACTACCTGCCCGGCCATTAACTTGGTTGACCGGTTAATCCACTGAGAATTGATAGAAACCTTCAAATCCTTCCCTTTGCTTGGCGTTAATATAGATTTGACTTTATTGATAGAGATTGTTGGATCAAGTAGGAATGTTATATTTCTGGCATAATGGGGTGAGTGGGTCCTATAATCCTATATATCAATTACTAGTTTGTCATGCTTTGTTGCGTTTGCTAAATGTAACCATCATGCATTCATTCTGAATGTATTATTGGTTGTAAATTCTTTACTTCGCAATGAATATTGGAACCTCAACGACTCCCTCATGAACCTCTAATCCTACGTGATGGAATAGGAATGAGTCTTTGGACCTACATATGGAAACCTTTCTTAGGCAAGTTAACAAGGTTTTTTTTTTTTTTTGTATATTAATTGATATAAAATGATTTGAGTGGTGACTTTATCCGTATTTAAAGAATGAGTTGGACTGATGGAAAAAACTCTCTTCTTCATCCTCCTCCTCGTTCTCTCTCTTCTCTCCATGAATTCCAATGGTGTCGACGCCGTAAATGATTCCTCAACAATCTGCCCCTCTCAGGACTGCGGTGGCGTTACGATCAGATACCCATTTTGGAGGGTAGACGACACAACCTCTAATCAGTATTGTGGTTACCCGGAGTTTGGCCTTAATTGCTCCGACGGCAAGCCCATATTCACCCTACCCAACGATGCTTACTACGTCGTGGATATAGATTATACCGATTTTAACCTCACCCTCGTCGACATTGACCTTACCAACCAAGCCTGCCCCAGGGCGCGTCACAACGTTACTCTTGACACCGTACCACTAGATTACTCCCCATTAGATTTGAACCTCAGCTTTTACTTCAACTGCACGTCCAATCCTTCTCCTTATGAACCTTTGCCTCCCATAGGGTGTTTGAGATTTGGTGGCAGGCAGTCATACGTTGCTGTGGAGGTGAACGAGACGGAGGGGTTTGATTGGTTTGGGAAGTGTGAGGAAAGGGTGGTGGTGACGGTGATGGAGGCGGCGATTGAGGTTAATAATTTGACTGGTGGGTTTGGTGGGGCTATGAATAAGGGGTTCATTCTGAATTGGCGGATGGCTGAGGATTGTGGCCTGTGTGAGGATTCTGGTGGGCTTTGTGGGTATACTAATACGTCTTCGAATTTGTGCCTTTGCGGGGATGGCACCATCCGCACGAACCACTGCAATGGAACGTTCTTTTGCTCAGCCTATGAGTCTTAAATCTTTTTAGTGGCAGCATTCTGGGTAGGGTGGTGATTTTAGTTGTAGTTGATTGGATTGGTCATCCGTGGCCATTGATCGATTGGATGCTTACGATTGCCAAAGTCATGGTGCAAAACTAGCATAACTTTTCACATGACATGAGAAAAGAAAAATACATATTTTCTCAGGATGCGTAGCATTAATTTCTTTATGAGTTCATTCTAATCATTTTGCCGCATAGCGCACATAAATTAAATGGAGACTTGTTAAAATAGACCATAAAACTTTGATTATCTTATGTGATCAAATCATATGATATCTTATTATGAATTTTTGTAAGTGAGAGATCCTTGAAGAGTTTTTAATATTTCCATTAGTTTTTTATCCTTGGAAAGTTTTGTATTCGATTTCTTATTTTTTCTTTGAGTTTATCACCAATCAAATTTATTTCAAGTTTTAACTGATGTAGAGTGGATAATTGCCCTGTCCATATTCCAAAGGATTAATGAAACTAAAAATCTAAATAATCCTGTTAAATAAATAATAATAATAATAAAAACGTTACTCTTGCACCTGTAGTGAACACAAACATATTTGCTAAATAAGAAGTGCTGAGACGGTGCTCTACGCTTCTCGTGATCCTAATCTCCGTAGGGTTTTAGATGCACACCACTTCAAGAAGATTTTGTTTTTGGTTAAGAATAGGGCGGCATATAATATAATTAATTATTTCACAATGATTCTCTTTTGTTTATTTAATTTATTTTAGTTTCTCAATGGGTTGAATCTATGAATATTGTACGTGCCTAACCACACGGAGGAATTGGTGTCCTGTTGAGAATATCGGAATAGGCATATAACATTATTTCATCGTAATTTCAAAGAATTATTTCGTTTGTTTATTGTGTTTTGTTTTTAAATGAAAACTTTTCTTTTCAAATAATTCATTTGTACGTAGGAATGTGGTAAAAAGTGTCATCAATCGTGTTTGTCTGATGCAAGGTTAATTGATGTGAAATGGACAATAACAAACTAGGGGTGCAACTCGGTCCGTGCCAGGGTATATTTGGATCGGACAATTATATGTTATTGTCCTAAGTTTCATAATTTAGGACAATTCTAATGACCTTCTTCTCCTTGTAATTAAGTGTTTGTGAAGCCAATCCACCAAATCCCTCTCTACTGTCATGGCCATTGTCCTTTGCTGCACATGACCATATGTGCTGTCGTAGCCAGCCTAAAGTGATTCTCATTATGGTTGGAACTTGGAAGATGGCATGTTAAATTTAGATTGGAATTCTTGACTTTTTCTAAACCAGTGGCCTCCCTAACAATGTTATGCACCTTCGTATGGGCCTTTCAGGTCCATGTGTGTTTCCATCTGGGTACATCTCTAGGCTTCCAAAATACCCCCTTAATAATACTATCTTTAATTTCCTTGATATCCTGCTCTGCCTTCTAGGAAACAATTGGTTCTGGACAATTCAACCATTCTAAACTTACGCTGAGGAAAGAATAAAAAAACTCTAAGCTTGCGATATATATCTCTCTCTCTCTCTCTCTCTCTCTCTCTATATATATATATATATATATATACTATTCTGAACCATTTGATGGCATGAAAAAAATCTCTCTTTGAATTTATTTTCTAGAGTTAAATATTTTATAAAAAATAAAAAAAATTAAATTACTAAAGTTACTAATTCCATCAACCTACTTTATTTATGAGTTAATATTTCAATGACAATTTAGTAATTAAAAAAAAAAAAAAATGAACCTCTTTTGTTTTTTCAAAAATAAATGAAATGAATGCCACATGAAATGGTAGATCATTCTTGTCCAGTCAACGGTTTTTGAAGTGCCACATCTTTGGTAGTCGATCCAAGGGTAGAGTGAGCCACGTCATCTATTCACTTAAACGGACGTTTTCCTCGTATGAATCCCAAGGGTAACAACTCGTCTTTAACAGAGGGATGTTTCAACACTTGTTTATTTTCTCTCTCCTCATCGGCAAACCTTAAAAGAATGTACGGTCTGAAAAATTACAGACCATGAGTAGAGGAGAACGGAGATCAGATGCGAACAAGAGAACCATTGATGAGAATCTTAATTTTAAGGAACATTGAAAAGAATATTGAAGAGGAGAGGAAACGCCCCGGGGGGGGGGGGGGGGGGGGTGTTTGGATTCCATCCTTAATATAAGTTCCCATCTTCTTTTTCTCCCCTTTTGGTTGAAAATCTAAAATTGGTCAAGTGTGGGCACTAGTTTTGTATCATTCGTGGAAGAATCTCTGGCACTTATAATGCTTGCAGAAGCACTAAAGCAACTATGGCGGATTCGTCGGCTGTAGGCCACAGTTATGATCTTTCCGATTGATTTTGCATGCCTTTTTTTGGATAGATTCAAAAAAATGTGACGCGTTAATAGCCGTAGACTTGATAAGACAGGACGGTATTAAACTGGAGAGGATCCGAACCCATGGAGCATGGGGCTATGGTATCTCCATGGGGCTATGTTATCCATTCATATTCCATTGATGTTTAGCCCATATCCTTTCTTTGACCATTGAATAGAAGTAAAAACTGGAAAGCAAATCAAACCAATTGCTCTGTTTCTTTAACCATGGATCATGATGATAATTGAATTGTTTGATTGACAAAACCAATTGCATAAAGAAATCCCAGCTTAATTGAGCTGGTTTTTTTAATATATGCTTATATAGTTGCGTGTCATTTTATTATCAAGTGCACTTGATGTAACTTTGCATCAAGTACATTCTAAAACTTTTAACCGCGATTCATATTTTTTTAAACTAACTATTGGATTAGATAGCCTTCTCATGTAGGTGATCCATGTCAAAAATCAAGTTGATCCGAGATCGATTGCTATTCGATCCAAAACTTATATTTTTCAATAAAAAACAATCGCTCGTTTATGGACATTTATGGATGAGACGGCTCTCAATCTCGGATCAATATGATTTTTGGCATGCATTACCTACATATGAATCAAAATTAATCTAACAGTTGGTTTCACAAAATAAAATTCGCAAATAAGAGTTTTGGAATGCACTTGATGTAAAGTTACATTAATTGCACTTGATAATAAAAAGACTCTATGCTTATATATTTAAAAATAAAAACTAAAATTGCAAAGCAAGTAAAATGACAAACCCACTTAGATCCGGCTTTCTCCATTTCATGAGTTTCTGAGCAGTCGAACTAATTTTTTATTTTTTATTTTTTATTTTATTTTTTTTATTTTCCTGGTTTGTTAGTGTGCAATTGAAATTGAAATGCAACCTAAATTTATCAAATTCTAAGTCAACTCCTCATGAGTTTCTGAGCAGTCAAACAATTTTTTTTATTTTTTATTTTCCTGGTTTGTTAGTGTGCAATTGAAACTGAAATGCAACCTAAATTTATCGAATTCTAAGTCAACTCCTTCCTAGCAAGGGAAAACAAAAACAAAAACAACCACACCAAGAAAATGTAAATAAAAATTTTTTTTGGGGGTACCAACCCTACACCCTATCCCATGGATAGGTTCCCCCAATCATTTTTCTCAAATGATGGGATTGGGAACTTTCAACCTGAGGATACCACTACAGGTACAATGGTTTGTAGTAACAACAGACAAGCCATCCAAGCAATCAAAATGAAGCCTCCTTTTGTCCAAGTTTTCATTTATTAAACTTAAGAGCTCTAACTGGCTAGCATGCTAGGTGGTATCTTTCCCCCTGTGGACGGGGAGATTAGGAGTTCAAGTCCTTAACCCTGCAATCCCAAAAAAACCTGGTAGTTGGATGTGACAATCTAGCTATGGGTTAGGGGGAAGGGTTGGTACCCATGAAAAACAGAGGGGGGGGGGGGGGGGGGGGGGGGGAAGTGGAGCAAAAGAAATCAAGAAAGACAATCTATGCCCATTTTTGTCTCAGTTAATGAGTCCATCAGATCCACATATGTATGAGATACCATTCTTTATCCTTCTTTTATATTTTGAGTATCTTTTACACCAATGTAGCTTCACTGTCGATATTTTGTTTCTCCATCTAAGCCTCTCTAATGCAACTGTTATGCTGCAGGCTCCTCTGGAAACCAGTCAAGAAAACTTCTAATAGGTACGATGCAGTTCATACTAGATCCTTTTTCTGTTTCTTTCTCCTCTATGTTCCTCATAGTCATAGAAATATACATCTGTTGTAATGATAGTCCTGATTTGATATTATCATGTTTATTTTGCACTGAATGGGTTAATTCCTTCTTTGAACATAGGCATTGGAGCTGGCATGATTGGAATATTATTCACTTGTATCAGTTTTTGTTTCTTTAGAGGGAAAGTATCATCAAATGAAATGGTCTTTTGGAGGGGAAATATAAAGAATGATCAAAATGTTGAGGCCCTCATAAGGCATTTTGGATCTTTGGCTCCCAAAAGATATAGTTATTCAGACATCAAGAAAATTACCAACTGCTTCAAAGATGAACTAGGTCAAGGAGGTTTTGGAAATGTTTATAAGGGAATGCTACTTAATGGCCATCCTGTGGCAGTGAAGCTCCTGAAGGCATCCAAAGGGAATGGAGAAGATTTTATTAATGAGGTTGCAAGCATTAGTAGGACTTCTCATGTTAATGTTGTCACTCTTTTGGGATTTTGTCTTGAGGGTCCTAAAAGAGCTCTCATCTATGAGTTCATGCCTAATGGATCGCTTGACAAGTTCATATACAATGAAAATCCTTTAAAGACTGATCAGCACTTGGGATGGGAAAAATTGCACCAAATTGCAGTTGGGATTGCTCAAGGACTTGAGTACTTACACCGTGGGTGCAATACAAGGATCTTGCATTTTGACATAAAACCTCACAACATTCTTCTTGATGAAGACTTTTGCCCGAAGATCTCTGATTTTGGGCTGTCTAAACTATGTCCGAGGAAAGAGAGTATAATATCAATGTTGGAAGCTAGAGGGACTATTGGATATATTGCCCCAGAAGTATTTAGTAGAAACTTTGGTGGAGTCTCACATAAGTCTGATGTCTACAGCTATGGAATGATGATTCTAGAAATGGTTGGAGGAAGAAAGAACCTCGATGTTGGAGGTCGCACCAGTGAGATATACTTTCCACATTGGGTTTATAAACGTCTTGAGCTTGATAACAATTTAAGATTGCAGGGCGATATAAGCGAAGAGGAAAATACTATTGCGAGGAAGATGATATTAGTGGGTTTGTGGTGTATACAGACAAACCCAGCACATAGGCCTTCCATGAGTGAAGTGATGACTATGTTAGAAGGAAGCATCGAAGCCTTGCAAATCCCCCCAAAACCTTACTTATCTTCTCCTCCAAGATCACCAGCAAATTCTTCTACCCTCTCCATCTTATCAATGTCATAATAATATATGTAATTCTAGAATATTATAGGACGTTTGTTTTTTTTTGTTTTTTCCTGTTGTATGATTTGTATGGATTAGTGAAAGATAGCCATTCACAAATGCTGAGCATTGATACATTTTATTTGTTTTTGAGCTATGATAAGGCCACTATTTCACTTGTCATTTCATTATTCAAGTAAATTCATATAAGCATATAGAGGTTTCCAATCTTATTCCTATGAACTTTAACCACCGTTTTGGGCTATTCTATGGAACCTATGATTTAATGATTCTCTATTATTTGATAAACAGGACAGCCTTTGGTTTCTTAAACCAACGACAACTTTGTTTTTAGTGTAACTACATTGTGTGGTAAGTTCATGCGGTCCTGGCAGAGAGAAACCCCTAATTTTGTCTATAACAATGCTCCATTTATGACATATCAATATCGCTTAAAGTGGGTAGCCTACGAAGTTGTTAAATTACAATAACACTAATCATGCTACCCAAGTAATCCCTATAGCTGTAAAATTTGAGCTTCTTGAAGGATTCCTCAGCGAAAAGAGAATTAGATGGGTCATTACCTAAATAAACATTGTTATCTACATGTTAGTCTTCAGTTGTACATTATCTAAAACCTCCCTCAAATATAAGATCATATCTAAAAACCCCATTAAATATTTTTCCTATTCATCTAATCCAAATAAAAAAGAATTATATCCATTTACTCCAATCAGTTAAATTTTTGTTTACTGCAATTAAAAGAAAAGACTCATCCGACTAAAATGCCCTTCTTTCACAATGATATGTTTAATGACAAAAATGCATATTCAGGTGAATTTTCCCTTTTGCCTTCTCTTTTCTCAAACTTGCATACCTGCTCTCCTACTCTCTCTTTTTCTTCTCCCTTCCCCCCATGTGTACATTAGAGAAGTATTAATTAA
This sequence comes from Liquidambar formosana, assembly GCA_039720395.1. Lineage (NCBI taxonomy): Eukaryota > Viridiplantae > Streptophyta > Magnoliopsida > Saxifragales > Altingiaceae > Liquidambar > Liquidambar formosana. The sequence continues at coordinate 17,332,725 of CM077828.1, read as the reverse complement.
TCATAATTAATTTTTTTTCTTATTACATGAAAAATGATAAAAGTAGTAATTCAGTTAAATATGCAATTTTTTCATTAAACATATTAATGTCAAAGAAGGGTATTTTAGTTGGATCACTCTTTTTTTTTTTTTTTAACAACAGTAAACAAAAAATTAACTGGTTGGAATTAATAGATATGATTCTTTTTTATTTGGATTAGATGGATAGGAAAAATATTTAATAGAGTTTTTGGATATGAATTTATTTTTGAGGGAGTTTTTGGATATTTTCCCTTAATTTTATATAGAATTGAAATTACACTTTGTGGTTTGATGTGAGAGAGAGAGAGAGTGGGGCACAATTTAATAAGAGGATTGTGGTATTGGATCAAGAAAGAGTTGTTATGAAAATCGGGCCAAACAGAGAGATACTGTAATCAAGTGACCATGTGTTAGGCCAAACAAAGAGAGAGGAGTTACCCAAAAAATTATTTGTAAGTCAACTTGTATCATCTGGAACTTCAAATTTAAGCCCATCGTAAATTACTTCTAATAAAAGATAGATAATACAAATTAATCTACAATAATAATAAATTAATTAATAAATAAGACAAAAGTTTATATAAATAATACAAGCATTTGTTACAGGGTGATACAAAACTTGAATCATCTGCAACTTCAAAATTTAAGTCCCATCACTATAGTTATAGTGTGAAGGAGTATCGTCAGTCGTCACTATAGAACACATTGCTAATGTACAATAATAATAATAATAAATAAATAAATAATACGAACATTTGTTTATTTTCTTGATCAATAGAAAGGAAAAAATCAATCAAGAAAAACCTAATAAACCTTATATCTTATACCCATAATAACTCCTCCTACTGTGCACATCCTCTTCAAGGCATAAAATCCTGTAGATTGAAAGAGAATGACATTATCAGGACGACCCCCCCCCCCCCCCCCCCCCCCCCCCTTTTTTTTTTTTTTTTGTTGTTGTTGTTTGGGTGGCATATGATGTATGATACTAGGAAAATTGAGGAAATTGAGGTAACCTTAATCACCCACTGGCATTAGGTGTCGTAGACGAGCTAGTCCATTTTAGAGTCACAGAATCCGGCGAAAGCGGCATCGGCCCATTCTTCAACAACACAACATTGTCAGCCGGAATATCCACCTCCTGTGTCTTTCCCACATTGTATCCCTCACTCTGTATTTCCTTCAAAGACTCCAACACCTCTTCTATAGGTGGCCTCATATCCTTCCCATTCTTCAAACACCGAAATGCCAACTCTGCTACTGCTGTTATCATCTTATTTACCTTGTAATCTGATTCAAACCCAAGAGATGGATCAACAAGCTCATGTAATGCATGGTTTTGGATTTTGTTGATAGCCATGTTAGACAAGTTAATCTCATGTCGATGCCTGGTGATATCAACAGCTGGCTTTGATGAAATAAGCTCAATCAATACTACCCCAAAGCTGTAGACATCACTCTTGCTTGTAAGCTGGTAACATTGATGATAATCCGGATCGACACAGCCAGGGGTCCCCTGTGGAGCAGTCGAAACATGGGTGACATCGAATGGGAAGAGTCGAGATAATCCAAAATCTGCAACTTTAACACGGAAATTGTCATCAAGGAGAATGTTGTTTGTCTTGACATCACGGTGGATTATCTCAGAAGCATGGAGATATTTCAATGCACTGGCTGTCTCTATGGCGATGCTCATTCTGATAGGCCATGGGAGTGAGCCGGCTTTTGCTCTTTCACCATGGAGATGATCAGCAACAGTGCCATTTGAAATGTACTCATAGACAAGAAGGAGCTCACGGCTGTGGCGAGAGGTGCACCCATAAAGGGCAACAAGATATTGGTGGCGTAAGCGTGTTAAAATCTCAACTTCATTCATGAATTGCTCGACTCTCTTGTAGTTGTTTTCGTATAAGCGCTTGACAGCGACAACACGCCCATCTCGAAGTTTGCCTGATTAAGAGATTGTTAGTGTCAATTTATTTATACACCTAATCCATCAAATGGTGCATCTAGAAAAGAAAATTTTGAATCAAAAAGGGTCTTTTTCCTTACCATAATATACGGTGCCAAAACCCCCATCTCCTAGTTCTTTACTGGAATCAAAATTGTTGGTGGCTTCTACGAGTTCCTTGTAGGTGAAGATGTTCACTCCAAAGTACTTGACCATGTTTTCAAGATCCGTCATTGATGAGGGTTGAGAAGAGATGCTTCGAGAGATGAAAGATGAATCATATAGTTTTTTGTTGCACCGTCGATAGAAAATGAAAGCTACTGGTAGAAGGATGCCAATCCCTAAGGCGCCAAAACCTGGGGAGGGAAGGAAAAAGAAAGGTTAGGTGCTAAGACGTTTTAGAATTGTTGGGAACAGGAAGAAATTACATGGTGTCTGATGAAGAAAATTAAGGTGACAAAAGCAATTCCATGCAGGGGCATATTACCTATAAGAAGCTTCAGTCGCCAATTAATCCCTCTGCCTGCGATGGTTGTCATGAAATAGAATAAACTGTTAGTCATTTAGAAAATGGAGATATTCATAAACATGAGAATCAGTCACATTCTACCCATTCATATTGATGTCCTCTGTATTTCAATTACCCATTAAGGGTAAAAGGACAACAAAAACTTATCAACTTTGCAAGGCGAAAGGGCATGGTATCAAACTCCTAGGCACAATTAACTGGCAGAAGAGGAGAACCAAAAATGATGATTAGAGTCATTGAAAGAGGGAAATATAATTTGAGTGTCACCATTTTTTTTTCTTTGGATGTCTAGTAGTTCTACTCTGCCTTGAAGGATGACTTTTGAATCCATTTATGCTTCCCAAATGATCCAAACCTTATAAGTCATACAAATTTATATTCATTCTTGGCAATGTAAGAAGGCAAGCAGAAGATAAAATATCTTGCAGTCCACAGAAACAAGCCTGCAAGGAAAGAAAAGCGGTTCCATTTGGTTGCCATGATTAATGGTTCTTCCAAGCTTATAATGTTTCATTTTCTTAGAAGTGTCTTTTATGGAATTCATGGCACACATAAGACTATCAAAGCTATGAATCTCCAATATGATAAGGAAATAAATATTAAAAAATCATAGGGTAAGGCCTAAATATTTGCTTAGACCAAATATTAAGCCTAATGAGACAAACTCAGAAACTTTTGTTTTGATCAGCAAAGGGTAGGAACTAGGAAGGGAAAGATAAAAATCAAAACGAAAACATCAAAACTACAAGGAGCATCTTGCTCTCTGTTGTTTTTCAATAATTTAGCAGGAAAGAGAGCTGAAGAGTTTACTGAAAGATGTTTGAAATAGTTAATTTGTAGTATAATTACCATCATCGCAGGTTTTGAGATGAGGTCGATCACTGCAAAAACAGAGGAATTTGTTATCATCGAATCTGCAGTGCCCACCACTTCTCTCACAGTTGCTGCAGTTATTTGCAGTCCAATTCAAAACAAAACCCATCTTCAAAATTTCCGTATAATTCGTTTTCCACAAGCTCTCGAATTCATAATCAGCACCCAAGTCCACAGGCGCATCAACCCAAGACTGGCAGGACTCTATCGAATAATTCACGCGACTCAAACCTTCCTTATGAAAAATGGCGAACGAGTGGAAGGTTGCGTTGCTTATGTATTGAACTGAATAATATGTTAAGTAGTCAGCAGGTTCGGAGGTGCAGTTATAGAAGAGGGAGAGATTGCTGTAAGTTGAACTGTAGCTAAATAGCGTTCCATCAAGGCTAATATTATGCAGAGGAGTTGGACATGAGTCCTCAGAGAGGGCTGAATTGACCAAGAGAAATGAATGGTTTGTGTAAAATATCTGTAATGATATAATCATCATTGGAAATTGCGAGAACTGGATTTTCGTTACTGCATGTGATCTCAAAGTTTGGGAGACCGCAGTAGGATGCTTGTTTATGGCTAATCCAAAAAGGGTAGCGTATGTTTGGGCCTTTTCCGCAGTTTTGAGGCATGCTGCAGGCCTCAAATTTTGGGTCGACAGAAAGAGTTTTGTCAACTAAAGTGACGAAGATGATGAAAATGAGAGATATATGGAAATTGTTTTTGAATATGAGGAACTTTTGGAGATCCATTTGTGGTAGAAGGAATGAAGAAAGCAGAGGAAAACAGAAGAAATGAAGAAAGCAGAGGAAAACAGAGGAGGGGGAGCAGGGAAAAGAGGGGTTGAAATGGAGGGAAGCATTGGCAGTAGGAGGAAAATTCTATGTAGTTGGTTTTGACGAAGTTGGGTATTCTATATCCCATTCCTACCACTGTTTTGTTTTGGTATATAATAATATAATGTTTGGTTTTGTTTGAAAAGGCAGAGAAAGACAAGAAGTGGTTCAAGCAACAGAATGAATTTTGGTTCCTTCAAAAAGATTAAGAGAGTGGACCACAGCCCATGAGTTGTAATCTGTGTTTGTTTGTTGTTTTTTTTTTTTTTTTTTGCTAAGAGCCCATGAGTTGTATCCATGACTTGATTTCTTCCGTCTCATGTGGAAACTCTAAATCAATTTTGATTAAACTACTAGGGTTGGTCCACGTCTTAATTTGAAAATTTGGGATGAAATTGTGATTAGTCAATTGAATTTGGACTTTTACAAAGCATCCAAATCATGTTAGAGGACAAATTTGGAGTGAAAGATGCTGGCCCAATTACATGAAAATTCACATAGATATACTAATAAATTCAGTTTTTTGGTTTTTTTAATAAGTTCTTCAAGTTGCCTGAAATTTTATCTAAAAATTTCGGACTAATTTAGAGAAATCAAACGAAATTACTAAAATATTTGAAGTTGTGATTATCAACTTTGGGCCCTGAAATTGACATTCAAAGACCACCTTCTTTTTTTTTTCTGCTTTAGGAGAACCCTACTCAAGCTCATCGGAACAAAAACTCTGCCAATCAAACACTAGCATTGGAAATACCATCATGTCCTTGTTATGGTGATATCATAATATATAGTTCAATGACATTACTACCCTCTAGAATAGCCAAAATCTGAGTATACGACAAATTGGAGATTCCCCTATAAAAATAGACTACCCACATACCTACCCACTAGAGTAGATAGGATAAGTTGGTAGGAGTAAAATAAGTTAGGGGTTGCAACCCCACCAATTATACCCCCAAAAAAAAAAGAAAAAAAAAAAGGAGGAGAAATATGGGAATTAATGGGGCACGAAGGCATTTTGTGAGCATTTGAGGGTATTTACGGTATATAAAAAGAAAATGTTATTAAACCCCCTTAACAGGCTAACAGCCTTTCTAAATAACATCATGATGAGTTATGAAAACAAATTGGGACTAGTGCTATTGAACCCCACTTATCCACCTCTGTTTTCCATCCCATAATGTGTTATGAAAATTGTACGGGGTAAAAATTGCGCCCTGAACTACGTGTTGATGATGGAGCTTGCTCCCTCGCCTGGACATATAATCACAAGCTTGGAAAATGGGTCAGAGGGTAGGCCAAGGTGGGTTTTGGTCGTACCCACTCCAAAGCTTAAGTCAGAAACTATTTTGGGAGAATGAGGCAAGGAAGAAGATGAATATCAGAGAATTAGGGTACTTTAGCTTACCAAATTAGGCTGTATCGTATTCTTTTTATACCCACCTGTACGGACTGACCATGTGAGGTCAGGTAACTGCTTTGGTTAGGTCAGATCTAACCATGGTTTGTTGATCATGGTTGGTCATAGAACCATGGTTTCTAGTAACCGCTGTGTCAGGAATTACAGCTGCTGTGACAGTTTTGGACTGTATTAGGATTTGGATTGTAGTGTGAGTCATAGGACAGGTGTTCCGAGATGAGAATAAGGTCCCGAGTTGGGAGATCACATGGTTTGCAGCAGATCCTACCGTGTGGTATTAACCACGTGTCAAATAACGCGATTTAACTCCTTGGCCCGAGTTGGGTCGTAGGAGAAGGGTCACGTGCGTTGTGGTTGGCCTGGTTGAATTGCCTTTGCCGCGTGTCAACGTTTCTGGTCTGAGCCTTCTATCCCGAGCTGTAACCTCGGTTCAGAGACATTTCCACACAAAAACATATTGGGAGTAAACCCTCTAATACGTCCTAATTTGTTTTCATGACATATCATAGGAGCTGTTTAGAGGAGTTCAATACCGTTATATAAATTAAATGATTCTGGTATGATTGTGAGAAGACGACTTTAGGGTACTTGTGGTATATAGAAATTGAGTGATTGTGGTATGATTTTGAGAGGAAGACTTTAGGGTAAAGTTTAGTTGGTTGAACAGAAAGTGTTGAAAAGAGAACTCTTTTGCCCACTTATCTTCACATGCTAGGAAAGTAAAAGGAATGAACAAGATGGGCCAATCTGATGGAGACAGATATGTGTCCAGAAATCTCCAGAAATCTCACAAAATAACAAACTAGAGAATCAGATTATAGTTGATTCCTGTTGGATTTGAAAGTTAATTCCAAGAATCATAATTTGGGGAATTTTGGGGACTTAGGATTAGAAGTGCATGCTATGCAAAAAGATGTTCAGTGTCTTCCCAACACACCAACTCACTAACTCACTATTCCACAATCTGGACAGTTGAGATTGATCATTCTACTAAATAGGGATCAAGTGTAAAAGTGTCTAGATTTATTATTCAAACAAGGTCAAAATATATTCAAAAAGACCAAAATGCTAATTCCTATTTAACTTCATTTGAATAATGGATGTTCTATTTTTCTTTTGAATTTTTAAATTACTATCAAAGTATTATTAATAAAAAGAAAAAAAAATAATAAGACAGTAAAATAATAATAATAACTAACTAAAATAAAATTTCTTCTTCACAATGCTGAAAAAACTTACTTTCTTAATAACTAAGTGCGGCAAAAGTGCGTGGATTTGGACAAAAATACTTTATGAAAGAAGGGGAGAGAGGAAAAAATAATAAAGGGAATGAAAGACTGAAGCGGATCCTGGCTTAAATATCATCAGAAAATTAACTTTTGACATTTTAATGTTTTAACTAAGCAAGTAAGCACACTCAAACACGCCCCCCAGTCTTGACATTTTAAGTTTGGATCGAGAAAGAAAATGAGATGAAAGAAGGAAGAAGCACATAGATCGTGGGTCATAATCGAGTCAAACTCATTTGTTTTCTCAGATCTCTATCTAAGCCTTGGATTAGTTTTAAAGTGACTGAATGGCCAGGATGGCTGCAGCTGATATAGGGGTATATCAGCTGCAGGGGTATATCAGCTGCAGCTGATAGGAACAATTCTCTCTCTCTCTCTCTCTCTCTCTCTCTCTCTCTCTATATATATATATATATATATTTATATTTAAAATTTTAGCACACATATAAGGCTAGGATGATGATGAGGTAATTAAGCATGTGTTGATATAACTTATATCAACATCTTCATTGGAAGTTCTACCTTGTGCATTAGAGGGATGTGAGGTAGATTGAACCAATGTACGGAGTACAACCTTTAATGCATAGTACTGATATAACTTATATCAACATGTGCTGATGGAAACATAACCGGTATGTGAGCTTTTTTATTGTGTGGTCGATATCTAGTGCGGTGTATTGCGCTTAGCCGCGATTTCATATCCCTGCTTAGCCTGGAAATTTCCAAGCGAACATTTACTCAAGCTTGGGCGGAGCTAAGCTTGTTCAAAAATCAATTGTGAAGCCTAAATTGAGTTTGGACTAGGCTCCAGCAAAGCCCAAAGCTAGCTCAGCCCAAACTCTCTCTCTCTCTCTCTCTCTCTCGTCCCAGCTCCCAACTAATAAATAGCTTTCCCTTCCCTTGGCTTCCCTTGGACCGTTGACATGTTCAAACTTCAAAGAGAAACGTGGAACCCTGACAACCCGCACCACGCACAGGGTGGGGCCTGCCCTGCCCACCAAAGATTAAAGAAAATATCAACGAGAGTCGATTAATTGTTATGACCATCTTGTTTGAGTTTGAATTTTGTTTCTTAAGGTCAAACCAAGTGTATGGGCCTAAAGCCTCATTGAAAGTTGAAGGAAGACTATGACGCTGTGGACCATAACAGTCTATCTATCTACCACCCTAAACAACGGTTGATACAATCCAACACAACAATTGGCTTACACACATGACTTTCGAGTTAGGAATCGATCCCTCAATAACCCTAAATTGAAGGAAAACAAGAGCAATCGGATATCCTTTGCATTGTGTGGTCCGTAATTTGAGCCAAAATTAACACATTGCATACAAATGATATCATTTTTGGGGTGGTATGAATTGATGTTAAAAACAAACTAGGTCCACAGAGGCTAGTACGTCTAGTGGTGAGGGATGGGGTAAAACTGTAAATAACATGAGTAAGTTAAGTTGGAGATTCAAACCTCTCATGTACCCAAAAAAAAAAAAAAAAAGAAGACACAAACCGACCGTCAGTAGGAGGAATGGCTACGAGTTAATGCAATTGACGGCCATAGGAAGTTTTTGGAACTGCAACCCTAACCTTACACACTAGCTTCATCATATTCTGCTATGGACCATTTGTCAAAATTCCAGACCCCAAATTTTCCACCAATAACGTTGCAAATTTTTTTAGTGAACTAGTGTTATACATTAGGCTCTAATTTTAATATCCAAGTTTTGGAGAATTTCTTTGAAAACTTGTCTGAAATGAAGCAGTTTAATTTCATTTTCCCAAAGTAACTATGCGGCGATCGACCATGATGAGGCCTAAGCCTTAGGAGGCAGGAAATCAATATATATGCTGTAGAACTGCAGAACTTAATGGGCATGTATGTCAAAAAAGGAGATACAGACCCGGGATTGGACACGACGACAGTGGCTCGGATTGATTGCGGCAATAGCAAACAAAGAGCGAAGTGGAGTTTGATGATCCAGATATCCCATTTGAACTCTCACAAGGCCCACATGTCGATTGGTCTATGTGATACTCCACTTCAAACCCCTGGTTCAAAGCTTCTTGCAGAGTTGCGCTTCTCTCCCTGAGCTCGTCAATAGAGGTTCGAAGAACCGGGACCGTGATGCTCATGTCACATGTCTTGTAATTTGAGATGTTAATTCCTTGGAATGATTCGTCCGCGAAGAAAGCATTTCTCTCTTCTCCATTCATCCAGCAAAAATTTAGGGGATTCTCATGTATCCCTACTTCATGAGGTAAAAATTTCAGATTTTATAAAATTCATTTGATCCCTCTTTCAACCCATTATTCCAAGTGTGTTTAAATCGGGACAGATTCACTTCATCCCACTTTTTGTACTTCAAAAACTCAACAAATGATTTTTTAAAAATCCTAGAAAATTTGAGAGTGTAGCTTTATGTGTCCTAAGTTGACCCACCAAAGGAAATTGCAAGAAAAGCTCTTGAACTCAAGATATGCCCAAAATGCACACACTGCCACCAAAATGGCAGAATGTGTGTAATTCCTTCAAATGCCCCATTTGTTTGATTCAGAAAAATCCCAAAACATTCATGAGTCTTCCCTAATGTGTCTAGAACATCTCCACCAAACGAAAAAATTTTAAAAATTTATTTGACCATTTTTGGACCAAATCTTCACCAGTGGTTTTGAGAAAAATAATGCTGTTTTTGTCAAAAGTCCCTTATTGATTCACCCCATTTCATGGTTTCCAAAATCCAATTTCCTCAACTGGGAAAATTCCACAAAAATTCTCAAAGGTCCTTTTATGTCTCCTTAATGCCCCTTCAAAACGAAATAATTTTTAAAAATTATTTGCATTCCCATTTGGCCATTTTCCCATAGGTGATTTTTGCCCAAAATACATTGTTTTCCTTAAAGCACCAAGTTTGCTTAAGTTGATTTCATGGCATCCAAGCTAGGGGTGCAAAATGGTTCAGGTAATTCCGTGGACTAGCCTGGTTCGGGTCAAACAATGTTCGGTCCGATTCTCAGGACAATTTTTCAAAAACCGAAAATTTCGGTCCGATCCACAGTTTAGGGGGTTTCAGTCCTGGACCGGACTGAAGTCCTAGACTGAGAACCAATAATATATATATATATATATATATATATATATATATATATATATATATATATATAGGGGAGGGTTCGGTTGACATCTGATGTAAAGTTGAACTTTTACACCTTTTTATGTCCATAGATCTTTTTTGATCCAACGGTGTTTTTTATTTCGGATCTTTTTTTGTTAGTTACAGATTTGGGGTCGGGTTAAGATACACAAGTGAAGACCCATTCGATTAACACGGTCAACACTATCTATCTCTCTCTCCAACAACTGGGGTTCTTACCCATTCCACCGCCGGCGTCATCACCATAGCAACTTCTTCCACCACCTCCTCCTCCACCTCTTTTCGTTCCCTCTTCTCTCTTATTTTTATCCATTCCATTGACGACCTCAGAATCACTTCCTTCTTCCTATTTTAACCTTTTTTTAAAAAAAAATTTTGGGTAATGAATCCATTTAACCTGACTGTTAGATCTGAGAGGAGATTGCGAGCTTTCTTCTTCATACCCATTTATTTCTTTATTTGAGGGGGTGAAGGGTGATGTTCGGCATGTACCCATTTCATATCAATGTTAGAGTGTTTTATTCTTTTAACCCATTTATTCTCTCTTTTCTTTTCTTTTCTTTTTTTTTCTTCTTGTTCTTCATATGGATTTGAAAACCATATGGGTTGTTCCCTACCAGACAAGATATTACATCCAAGGATAATACCTAGTACAATTGTACAAGGCAAATTCGTTTCTCATGAATCAATGCCGTTTTCAAATCTGAAAATGAATACGTGGAACTGGTTTGCCGACTTAACTGAGTAGCTTAGATTTCAAAGTCTGGAAAAATAAATGGGTGTATCATAAAACAAAACACATAAATAAATAAAAGTTACAAGAACAAAAGTATTGTAAGCTGGACAGGTTCTCTTTAAGTGAAAAATTCCTCTTCTTAATTTGTTATGATACACACACACATATATATATACACATACATGCAGCTACCTTTGTTTAGGCATGGTGGGATTTAGAGATTGTGGGTGTGAGAATGTGATTGGATTGGGTTAGGGCTTGACCGAAGGGGAGAAAGAAGGGGGGTCGAAGGAAAAGGTAAAATATACCATAAGAACAAGCTAAATAGTGAAGCCAAAACGGGGAAAAAGAGGGAAAATGCTCTCGGCGTATGTTAGATAGATCTAGTCTCTATTGTGCGCTGGGTCCTCGTGTCTGACTTTTTGCTGGTTTTTTCTTACGTTTTGCTCTGTTTCTAGCTATTGTATGCCCTTCTTTTCCTCCTCCGATAGAGGAGGATGGAGAGCCTATTCGGTCAGCCTTCCTTACTAGTCTTGTTCGTAGTTCAAAGAAGGTTAACTTTGCGGGTTCTGGGTGTGAAGATTCCTCTGAAATTTCTATGGAGGAAGCGGAAATCAAAGAGAATCCGATCGTGGATGAGTAATCGGAGAATCCTCCTATTTCGTTCAGGGACAAGTTATTAGGTTTTACCACGGCTAGTGAATTTTTTGATTTTTCAGATGAAGACTCAGATGATGAGGACGCCACGCGGTATGAAGATGATGGCAATCCCATGGGGTTTTGGCCCCGTATCCAGATCTCTGCTAAGGATCGGAGTATGCTTCGTCGGCCATGGAAAAATGCTATCATTGTGAACTTGTTGGGTAAAACGGTGGGTTATCACTTTATAACCCAACGATTAACTCAACCCTGGGGTCGTGAAGGCCAGATCTAGGTTGTGGATCTGGAAAATGAATTTTTTATTGTAAAATTTGAGAAGAAGGCAGATCAGAATTTTGCTCTTACGGAGGGGCCTTGGACCATTGCTGGCCATTGCTTAACTCTTCGTAGATGGCATGCTGACTTCATGCCCTCTAGGGCAGCGATTACTTCCATTGTCGCCTGGGTTCGCCTTCCTGAGTTGCCGATTGAATATTTTGATGATGCTATTTTAAGGCAATTGGGGAATTTGATTGGGAGAACTGTCCACATTGATATTCACACTCTTCGTGCGTCTAGAGGTAAATTTGCTCGTATGAGTGTAGAAGTGGATTTATCTCGTCCTCTGGTTCCCAAAGTTCGTCTTGGTAATAACTGGTAGAGAATTGAGTATGAGGGTCTTCATTTGATTTGTTTCACCTGTGGCAAATTTGGTCATCATTCTGAGAATTGTCCATGTAACCTTGATAGAGAAAAGGAAATAAGAGTGGATGAGTCTAATGCAGATTAGGCCCCTTCTTCTTCTACTACTAATTCTGGTTCTATGGGAGGCCCCTATGATTTTGGCCCTTGGATGCTTGTTCAATGCAGGGATCGTAAAACCCCTTCTTCTCCTACTAATTCTGGCCCTAGTCCTAATTCTGAGGGTGCGGTGAGTGTTGATATGGTTAGTGGTATTAGAGGTTCCAGGTTTACAAAGCTTAGGAAGGTGATGGGGGAGGACGAGGGGGAGATTCAGCGTGGGAATCCTAGTGAGAGCTCCATTCAATCCATTGTGTCTTCACAACTTCTCATCTCTGTTGACTCTCGACTTAATCAAGTTAATGCGGTGAAGGGTAATGCTTCTTTTTCTTGATCTGCTAAAACTAAGGCTCAAAATTATATGGTTTTCTCTAATTCTACCTAGGTCTCTGTTAGTAGCTCTAAAGGGTCTAAAGTTTCCCCTCATTCTACTACCACTGTGGCCTCCCCTCCCAAGATCACCCCTCCTGTTTTTGTCCGCAAGAATTCTTCTCGGATCCCCTCTAAGTCCTCTTTCCCTCCCCCCACTATAGTCCCTTCTAAACTTTTTCCTTCCCCTATTGCTCCAACTTCTAAACTTATTCCCCCCCCTCACTTGGTTCCTAGCCATATGCCAAGGCTACCTGATGATGGCGATCCAGGTATTGCTCTGGATAATAATAATGATTTTACTGGTCAAGGTTGTAATACTGGGGTTTCTATGTCTAAGTCTGACATTGTTATGCAAGATAATGCTTCGGGTTCTATGGTGGCTAATGTTGGTAGGTCGCCCCAGGAGTCTTCGTTCTAGCTGGGTAGCCAGTTTATCCCCTTTTCTATCTGTCTTTATGAAGATTCTTTCCTGGAATTGTAGGGGGGCTGGTAATAAGGCTTTTCTTCGGAATGCTAAGGAGTTGTTTAGAGTTCATTCTCCTAATATTGTTGTTCTTATGGAAACTAGATTAAATGCATACAAAGCCTTGAAGGTGATTAATAAGCTTGGTTACTCCAATTCTTTTCGTCTGGATGCTATTGGTTTCTCGGGTGGTATTTGGCTGCTTTGGAATTAAGATAATCTTATTATTGATGTCATTGCTTCTTCTGCTCAAGTTATCCATGTTCTTATTTCCTATGCTAATAAAGAGCCTTGGCTGTTCTCGGCTCTTTACATTAGTCCGAATACCATTAATCGTGATCAGTTGTGGGATTCCTTGTTGGAAGTTTCGCATTCGCACCAGTACCCTTAGCTTATAGCAGGGGATTTTAATCATATTAGTTCTCTTGGGGAGAAAAGGGGTGGTTTTATTGCTGAGGGAGCCCGGAGATGCAGGTTTCAGGATTGGGTGAACAACTGTGGTTTGATTGACTTGGGTTTTTCTGGGCCTCTTTACACTTGGTCTAATTCTCGTATGGGGATTGCGCGTATTAGTGAGAGGATTGATAAAGCTTATGTAAATGTTGATTGGAGATTGTCTTTTCCGGAAGCTCTTGTTAGACATTTGCCCAAGGCCCACTTAGACCATTGTCCAGTTCTTATTGATCTTCAAAGAGTCTCTCCTCCTAATCCTAAATTACGTCCTTTTAGATTTCAAGCTGCTTGGTTGACTCATGATGAGTTTAAAGAGGTTATGAGCTCTTCTTGGGATAATACTGAAATTGATTTTCTGTCTACTCTTTCTAAGTTTACGAAGGAGGTGAGTATCTGGAACCGTAAAGTGTTTGGTAATGTTTTTCATGAAAAAAGAAGATTAGAGGCTCGCCTTGGTGGTATCCAGAAGGCCCTTTGTAGAGGTTCAAATCCTTTTTTGTTTAAATTGGAGAAGGATCTTATTTTACAATATAATATAGTTCTAGAGAGAGAAGAGTTAATTTGGCTTCAAAAATCTAGAGTTAAATGGCTCAGAGAGGGTGATCGTAACATTCGTTTTTTCCACACTTCCACGCTGATTAGAAGAAGGAAAAATAGGGTTTTGGCTCTTAAGATTAAGGATGTTTGGTGTAGTGACAAAGAGGTTTTGAAGCAGCATGCCTGTGAATTTTTTCAGAATCTGTTCTCTGCTCATCCTTCCTCTTATCACAAAACTTGCATCTCCTTTCCATCTGTTGATCAAGGTGATATTGAGCTTATTTCTGCTATGCCTACTAGTTTGGAGATTAAGAGTGCTATCTTTTCTATTGGGCCTTTTAAGGCTCCTGGACCGGATGGGATGCAAGCTATTTTTTATCACAAGTATTGGCATCTGATGTGTACTGCTATTAACCATATGGTCCGGTCTGCCTTTTCTTCTGGAACTCTTCCCCCTGGTATTAACAAAACCTTGATCACTTTTATTCCTAAGATTCCCCACCCTGAGAATATGTCCCAGTTTCGTCCTATCAGTCTGTGTGATGTTTCTATGAAAATTATTTCAAAAATTCTTGTTTCCAAGCTAAGACCTTTCCTTTCTAGTATTGTTGCTCCTGCTCAAAGCAGCTTCATCCCTGGGAGGCTCACGAGTGATAATATTCTTATTACTCAAGAGGCTATTTATACAATGAAAAAGAAGGAAGGTAGAAGTGGGTTAATGGTCATTAAAGTGGATCTCGCCAAAGCCTATGATCAGATCAGTTGGGACTTCCTCAGATCAGTTTTGGTTGAAATTGGGCTTCCTCATATCTGAGTGTCGCTTGCTATGGATTTGGTTACTTCTTCAGAGTTATCTGTTCTTTGGAATGGGGAGGTTTCTTCTTTTTTCGTTCCAAGAAGAGGTTTGAGGCAGGGTGACCCTCTCTCCCCTTATCTCTTTATTCTTTGTCTGGAGAAGCTATCTCATCTTATTTGTGAAGAGGTCAGGAATTAGAAGTGGAAACCTCTTTATATGAGCAGAAACAGGCCTCATATCTCCCATCTCTTCTTTGCTGATGATTTGGTCCTTTTTGCTAAGGCTTCTGTTGATCAAATTGAGGTAATTATGGGACGTTTAGACAAATTTTGTGCTATGTCTAGGTAATCAATGAATCTGTCTAAGTCAAAAATGTTCATTTCCCCTAATTTTTCTTGTCATCTTGCTAAAGAGATCAGTCACATATGCAATATCCCTCTTACTGCTGACCTGGGTAAGTATCTTGGAGTGCCTCTTATTCATAGTCGGGTTTCTAAGGAGACGTATTTTTATGTGCTGGATAAAGTTCAGAATCATCTTTTTGGCTGGAAGGCGGATCATCTTTCTATGGCTGGAAGAACTCTCTTGGTGCAATCCGTCACTTCTGCTATTCCGGGTTATGTTATGCAATCTTCCAAACTCCCTGAAGGGCTTTTGAATCAATTAGATAGAGTTAACTGCAAGTTTATTTGGGGCAGTACGGAATCTAACAAGAAAATTCACTTGGTTGTTTGGGATAAGATTTGTCTTCCTAAAGATCAAGGAGGTTTGGGTATTCATAACTTGAGTGCTGTCAATAAAAGTTATATGGCTCGTATGGAATGGAAATTTCTGTCAGAACGTCATTCACTGTGGGTCTCTATTTTTAAGAGTAAATACCTTAAGCATACCCCATTTCTTGATTATAATACTTCTGTTAGATCTTCGCATTCTTGGAGGAGTATTCTTCAAGGGCGGGAGATTGTCAAGGAGGGTATTAAATAGGTGGTTGGTGATGGCAAGAATATCAATTTTTGGTTTGATAACTGGGTTGGTGAGGGTGCTCTTAAAGATTTTGCTCTTGGCCCTGTTCCTGAGGTTGATCTATATTGTTCTATTTGGGATTTTTCTGATGATGTGGGTGACTAGCTCTGGCACAGATTTGATTACCTTCTTCCTCTTGCTATTCTTGATAAAATTAGATCTATTCATCCTTTCAAAGAGGAGGGTGCTTCAGATAATATTTGCTGGAAGTTTTCTTCGAATGGTAAGTTTAGTTTGAAGACTGCCTACAATATTGCGTGTGGGAACTACAATTCTCCCTCTGTTCAGGAGTGGAAATCCTATGGCTTTGTAACTGTCCCCCTAAAGTGAGAAATTTTCTTTGGCTTGCTCGCCAAGATAGGCTTTTAACTAATAAAGTTAGGTGGATCCGGCATCTCACTATTGATTGTTCTTGCTCTGGCTGTGGTGGTATCTTAGAGGATACCCTTCATGTTCTCCGAGATTGTGCCTGTAAACCACGGGTTTTGATTTGGAGAAGAGGAAGGAAAGAACCCTTCTTTTAAAAAGACTTGTAGAGATTTAAATTAATAAAAATCTGGTTTTTAAAAGGTTCACAAAAACAAAAAAAACAAGGAGTCGCCACCTCATTTTTAGGAAAAGAGGAAAACCATAAAAACAGTTTTTAAAGAAAACCTTTGAAAACAAACCACATGACTCCGATCAAGGAAAAAGCAGGTCTATCAAAACAAGAGAGGATTCGGAGACTAAGTTACAATGTGGGAAGGTTCTAGGAAACATCCTATAGGCACCCACATTGCCCCAAAATGGGTCTCTGAATTTATATGGGCTATTTCAATCACTTCCTAATTAGTCACCATGCATATGTAAAGAATCATCCATAAATGATCCACATTCATCCATGAACATCCATAAAGCAATAAACATCCATAAAGCATGTAAACATCCATGAACAGGTATGAGAGATATGGAAAGCAGGCAAGAGAAGGAGAGAATAGGCAAACAAATCCATCCTATCCACTAGCAAATATGTGATGGATAAATGAATGAGCAAACAAATCCATCCTATCCACTAACAAATATGTGATGGATAAATGTATAAGCATGGGTCCATCCTATCCACTAACATATATGTGATGGACAAATGGGTAGAAAGAAAGAAGAAAAAAAGAAAAGAAAACCTAGGATACTTAGTATCCTAGGGCGGACTTGAACATCAAATGAGCGCCTACGTACCTTGCATACAAAGATGTAAGGATCAAAGTCCACGTAGTTCGATTGAGAAGGGGTTACTCCCTTTACAATGAACTATAAACCCTAAGTTTCCAACTTAAGAAAGGTTTTAAAACTTAGGAGTTTCCAAAAATAGCCTGAGAAAAAGTAGGTATTTGAGAAAGAATAGAATTCTAACTCAAATAGACTTCTAAAGAGGTTTGAATTCCAAAGAGAATAGAACTCCAAGTAAAACAGAATTTTATATGAGTTGGAAACATAGGACTTCTAATTCAAAGTAAAGACAATAACCCTAGGAGGGAGAAGAGAACAACTCACACAATACTCACCATGAACCACTTACCATATGCAAATTATCCCGAAACATCGAGAAAACACCAATTAATCACCCTATGTATTCTATAGGGCAATTATTAAGCTCGAATCAACCATATTCATGCTCAAATCATCATTAGAAGACCTAATTCAAATCTGGACAGAATACTAAATATGCATATAATGACCTAAAACTCATGCAAATAACAAAAATCAAAAGAAAAACTCAATCTTATATACTCCTATATGCTCAAATCATCCCAAAACATCGAGAAATCACCAATTAATCACCCTATGTATTCTATAAGGTAATTATTAAGCTCAAATCATTCATATTCATGCTCAAATCATCATTAGAAGACCTAAATCAAATCTGGACAGAATGCTAAGCATGCATATAATGACCTAATACTCATGCAAATAACAAAAATCAAAAGAAAAACACAAACCTAATAATATGCTCCTATATGCTCTTATATGCTCTAAACACCCTAACATGCACAAAACTATCAAAAACATGCTAAATATGAACTATTATGATAAAAATATCATATGAAAATCCTAAACATGAAAAGAAAATCTACCATGATGCCTTAGGTAAGTACTTTACGTAAGAATGTGAAATAATCATCCTTACGGCGAGCTTTCTTAAGTAAAACTATCCGGAGATAATTTTACGTAGAAATCACTCTGTATGAATGGTTTCTTCACATATCCTACATAAAATATATACTTAAGAATGCAAAGAAACTCACAGCGCACTTAAACACACTCCAGAAAGCACCCATGCACAACCTCACCCTCTAAGGACGATAATTATCCTCAAAAAGGATAATCATCCATACACCTATGAAGACGAGGCTTATACAACAAGTGTCCTATACAAAAGATGCTTAAAATCATGCGTATAATTGAACCATGAAGAGAAAGCGGCCTAAACACATCAACTAATTTTCTGTGCAAAACGTACCTCTATCCTTAAGAGAGAAACTATCCTAACAGCAAGCAATTCACAATCCTAATCCACTAACATGCATTCCCATCATATTTGAATCATATACACTCTAAAATATAGAGTATATATGATTCCTAATTCAATACTAAGCCATAACTATGCAGAGAATGGAGTAGAAGAAGAAGGAATTGTAAAAGGATGCAAGGGAGACTTACAACAAAGCAAGGGTCTTCGCTGCGTTCTTCCTTCTGTTTGGCTTGGTTCCCTTCTAGTTCTCCTTTGAAATTACAGTAGAAAGCCTCCTCCAAGTGATATGGGTGTGTGCAAACTCGTGGTCCGTCTCTCTCTTATGAATATGAAGTGTCAAATAAGCCAAAAGTCCTTTATGCTGATAAATGAGCCTCTATTTATAACTAACCAACCATATGAACCAATGGTTGAGATTAATTCACCATAAAATCAATCTAGGGTTGTAATTAAATCCCATGAATTAAATCCCATGAATATTAAACAACTCAAAACCACCTCCCAATAAGCTTAGAAGTCCTTTAGAAGGCAGAAATTCGGAGTGATAGAGTCCTATTCATAAAAAATGCAAAGAGAGAAAATTCAGGACAGAGCTCTTGGGTGACCGGTTGGCCCCAACCGGCACAACCGGTTGGTGAACTGGTCGAACTGGTTGAGCCCAACCGGTCACCCGAGAAGAATCCAAAAATTTTGGAATTCTAGCTCGGTTTGGACTCCGAACTTCAAACGGACACAAATTCTTCATTTTAACTCCGATTTGAGTGATTCAAAAGCCAAAATTTCAAGGATTCAATGTAGAATAAGCCTGGAATATTCTTGAACCAAGAATCCCTGACCAGGGTCAGGTGGCTGGGTTTTCATGAGGCGATTACCCGAAAAAAGGTCAATTAACCATAGGGTAATGTGGTAAACCAATCCCAAACCTATCAATAAATTAAATTGGCACTTCAATTAGACTCATTTCATCATTCTAAGGTCAATGGAACACTCCGGAACAAATTTGTAAGTCAATTGGAAAATATACAAAGTAAAAGACGAAATTGCCCTTCAAGTCGCAAAAGTTCTAATTAGCTATCCAAACCTATCTGGAATTGAACCAAATTTGACACACATATCTAAAATTACCCTAGAAACTAAATTCAAGTGATGGGACTCAACAAAGAGACAAAAATATGCATGCAATGATGACCTATTCTCCTAAGGTTTAAAAGGGCAAAATTGTCCTTTAAGGCTTAGGGACTCCTAGATGCTTCTAAACCTATCCAAATGATATCATGAACTCATGGGGATGAAAATGGGGTGTCTACAGTGCCATTGCTAAATTGATCTGGGTGAATATTGTTCCCTCTATTGCTCAGTCGGATTTCTTTTCTCTAAGTTTGGTAGACTGGATTGACCAGAATATGAGGCAGGATATGGATGGTTTTTTGTTCCGATGCCTTGGCAGACTATTTTTAGTTTTACTTCTTGGTTGATTTGGGGTTAGAAGAATAGAAGATTGTTTGAAGCTGGGTTTTCTCCGCCTCCCAATCTTGTTGAAGTGATTATGTCTAGAGCCAAAGAGTGGGTTAGCAGTTCACGCCTTGCTAAGGAGCGTCTGGTCAAAAGTGTTCGTTATATTGCCTGGTCCTTTCCTCCATTAGGATGGGTCAAATTAAACACTTATGGCAGTTCGCGTGGGAATCCTGGGGAGTCTGCTGGGGAAGGTCTTCTACGGGATGATGCAGGAAATTGGATGGTGGGATTTTGCGTTAATATTGGTGTGTGTTCTGTTACTGGGGCTAAGCTTTGGGCCCTGTTTCATGGCCTAAAAATTGCTTGGGATGAAGGAGTTCATAAAGTCATTGTTGCCATTGACTCTGCTATTGTTGTGAATTTTATGAGATATGAGACTGAGGTTTCCTATCCCTTTAGATCTCTCATTGATGTGTGTTAGAGAATCATTCATAGAGATTGGGAGTGTATTGTGGAGCACAACTTCAGGGAAGGTAATCAATTTGCTGACTGTTTGGCTAACAGTAGCCATCGCCTCCCTCATGGTGTTTCCATCTTCAGAGATCCCCCTTCTGAAGTCTTAGTTTGTATTCGGAATGATATGATGGGAGTTACTACTCCCAGGTCTGTGTAGTTTCTTTTGTCTGTTGGGCTTTGCCCCACATTCTACCAAAAAAAAAGGGGGGGGTCGGAGGATGGGTTTGAAAGCAGAGGAATGGAGAACGAATGGGTCTTGGGTTTTTCTTCCTAAACCAACCCACATCCACAACTTCAGTAAAAAGACCCATAAACATAAGGACCGTTAGATCAAAAGAGATTTAAGGCTATAAAAGGGTGTAAGGGTTTTAATCTTACACCAGCTGTCAATGGATCCCTCCCCATATATTTATATATATATAAATGTTATATTATATAGGAGGGTTCCGTTGACACCTAGTGTAAGAGTAAGTCTCTTACACCTTTTTATAACCCTTGATTAGCATTGAATCTAGTGGTCCCTAATATTTCATAATATTTTATTTTCATGACATATGCGGGTCAAGTTTTAGATATTACCAAAAACCCATTCAATTAACTCATGTTTTTCTCCATCCCAACGCCCCAACACCTCTCTTCGTCTCTTCCCTTTTTTCTCTGGTTCTTACATAGTTCCAACATTGATATCGAGTTCATAGTTGTCGACCTTACACCCGCAACGCCATTACTACTACATCCTTCATCCTCCTCCTCTTCCTTCTTCTTTGTGATCACTGTGATCATGCTTCTTAAAATTAGAACCAACTTCTCTTCTTAGTTCTTACCCACATAACCCAAGTTCAATAAACATGATCACAGTGTTCCAAATCCAAGATTACTTAGATGTGGAAAAATACCAAATGGATAACAATGAACCATAAACAGAATAACCTTTTTAAAAATTCAACTCACAAAATCATTCTCAATCTAATTGAAAACTTAAATCATTCATATTTTCCATCAATTTTTCTGAGTTTGAAGCATACAACCATTTTTCTATGTTTGAGGCTCATTTTTTTTTTTTTAACTGACATTTTAGAAGCAAACCCACAAGTTGAAATCTTTTTTTTTTTTTTTTTTTTTAAAGTCCATCGCATATATGCCTCTACCCCAGCTAAGCCATGGCCAACAATTGAAGAGATGCAGTTTTTACACAAGTGACCATCTTTACCCATCACAGCAATTAAACTTCATCACAGCTTGGAAATCTCCAACTTATGGCCTCATCACAATGGGGGTTAGGGCTTCAGAGAGATGTAAGAAAGGGTTGTTGTAGCCATGGCCATGAATTAAAACAGAAAAGCTTCATTCAACTTAGAAACATCCTCCTCATGCCCTATTATATGGGCATTTAGATCTGTGATGGTGAGAGGTCTACACATGGTGAGAGACAGAGAAAGTGCTTGACATAGGGTTAGAGACTTAGGGCTAGAGAGGAGAAAGGGAGAGAAGACCAGGACCTCAGGTATGGTAAATTGATAAAAGATACGGAGTATTTGATTAAGTGTAACAGGTGTTGGGTTTAATTGTAACCCAACCTAAAAATCGGACCCAATCCCTTGTTTAAAAAGGTATCAGGCGGAGATGGAGGGCAACCGTTAGATGAAAATGGATCAATGGCTAAAGAAAGGTGTAAGAAACTTACTCTTACACTAGGCGTAAATGGATCCCTCCTCTATATATAATATATAATATAGCCTTATGTATTTGTAGAGTTTTATATTATAATATAATATAATATATTTTCCTTGGTCAAAAGGAGGGAAGAGCTTTCTAAAAAGTGAAAACCACTCATGCCTTCATCAAACAAAACCACTCAAACCTCCATCAAACCCCTCACGCCTCTATCAAACCCACCCGTCTCATTTTCTCTCATCTTTGCTTTTCAGCGCCGTCACTCCTCACTCCCGCCATCACCTCATGCCCTCACCCCTACATCACCGGCAGTCCCCTACAGGCCGTCATCAGTTCACTCACTTACCCGTCATCGCCTCACTCCTTCATCGCCGGCAGTCCCCTTTTGGTACCTTTCCCCCCCCCCCCTAAAATCCAATGTAGATCCAACACCCACATGGTCTAATCTTTCAGTTTTTTTTCTCAGATTTGATGTAGCCCCCTCTTAGCCTCTCACCAGTGAACTGTTAGTCATCAGAAAGAATGGGTTTTCACTTTTCAGATCTCGAGCCATTTTTCCAGATCTAGACTACCACCATCGTCGCTAGCCATTGGGTGTTTTTGAATTGGATTTATAATCCATTTGGGTGTTTATGATTTGGGTGTTTTTGAACTGGGTTGCATTTGTGGATTGGAGGGTTTTCGTTGGTGGTAATAAGAGGGTTTTATGAACCCCTCCCTCTCTCTCTCTCTCTCCTTCTCCCACCATAGCAGAGAACCTTGAAATTATTGAATATAGAATTTTGTGAAATTATTGAATATAGAATTCTCTCAGTTCTTTATTTATTTTTTATTTTTTATTTTTTGGTGTTGGGGATGTGTTCTAGTTGTTTGGGATGTTTTGCTTTGCGACTTCGTTGGAAAAAATGGAGTTGGACTTCATCGGAAAAAATGGTGCTAGAATGATTAGCAGGAAATGCCATTTTATAAATTTAAAAAAAAAAAAACAAAAAAAAAAAAGAAAAAGAACAAAAATTGAGAACCGAACCGGCCCGGACTAAATTTTTCAGTTTGGTCTTGATCTTGGTCCAAGGCCTAATTGGTCCAGTTCTGGGACAAATTTTGAGGTCCCAAATTAGTTCAGTCTGATCCAGAAACACCTCTAGCCTGAACCGATTTGCACCCCTAATCCAAGCACCCATTTTCTTGATCCAAAAAATTTACCAAAAATCACCAATTAAGTGATTTCCAATGTGTTCTTAACATCCTCACAAGGGGATGGAAATCTAAAAATCCTTTGCAACCTTGATATGCCATTTCATTGTGGTTGATTTTCAAGTCTTTTAAATCATTTTCTTAATGAACTTTTCATGAAAGTTTAAACTCACCTTTTGCCTAAATCTACTTTTCTACAAACTCTTTTAGACTTTGGGTTGTTTCATTAACCATTGATTACAAAATCAAACTTCATTTTACAATTTGCTTAACCCAAGGTTTAGCAAGATGATTTTCAAACACAGGTTTTGTCAAAAACCAAGTTTAGGCAATTTTCATTAATCCATTTTAAGAATGAATTTCAATCATATGAATGTACAAGTTAAGCTCAAAGGAAGTTTTCAATAAATATTTTTATAACCATGGTGATTATCTAAGCTTTAATTAATGAGTTCATTCCAAAAGAATGATTCAAATGAACTTTTTTTATTACAAGGAGACATACCTTTTTCAAAAGTCCCACCACTATATAAAATCAATTTTCCAAAACCATCATCCCATGTGTGCAATCCTTTGGTGACAAGAATTAGGCATCATAAAGTCCACTCTCATTTTCCAAGGAAATAAATTTTCATTGTACTTCAAAAGTGCATCCCTTCGCAAAAAAATCATTTTCCTTCAAAAGGAATTATTGTCTTCAAAAGACTTAACTAGCTTTTGACTAGGGAACATCCCTTTTACCTTCAAATACTTTCAAAAAGTATTCTTTCAAATCCATTCTTAAAGACTTCAAAAGTCCCGAGTTTTCTAAAGTCCAAGGTTGATGCGCACTTGATAATAATTTATTCAAAAAAGAATCACATCATTTCCATTTCCATCCTTTCAAAAAAACTTGATTTTTTATGAGGTGGGGATACCCTTCATTTGCAGTTAACCAATTTGATTTGAAATATCCATAAGAAGGAAGGCGAATTTGTAGTCTTTTCAAAAGATTTTCATTGACAAAACTTTAATGCATATTTTCAAACCTTTCATTCAAAACTTTATCCAAATGCCTTCAAACATTCACTATTAAATTCACTGTCCTTCAAAAGGAACATTTCATGTCAAATTGCTCATGGAGGAAATCAATAAGATCAATAGGGGATTCAAAAAGAAACATTGTTAAAATCAGGAACCATTGGATTCCAACGAGAGATGTGGGGTGCCTAACACCTTCCTCACTCGTAACCAAACCCCCTTACCCTCAATCTCTAGTCTCATAGACCTTTAGGAGTCACTCAATTTTTTCAAATGAGCCTCAAAGGGACCAATTTTTAATAAGCCTCAAATGGACTTATTTTGGAAACCCAAGTGAACCCATTTTTAATAGACTTTAGGATGACCGATCACGTCCTCAAAACCCATGGTTGGTAGCAACTCCATAGCCTTGATTATTCTAGATATGCTTGCATCTCTAGTCTAGCCAAGACGCCCTTGAAATGAACCCAATCAATTTGTTAAAAATCATCCATTTTCACAACCCTCATTCCACGCCAATGCGAACCAGGGTCATCCCATTAAAAAGTAAAGGAATCCTTTAAACACATCTCCCTGAGGATACTCCTTCCTTCCTTTTTGGGGTAGCGACAGGTTGCACATAGTGAACGCACAAAGTGGACTCCTAACAGCTATACATAATGGACTCCCAATGGTTACACACAGTGGACCCCTAATTTTCTTACAAGCTTAAACCATTTGCAAAATTAACCTTTTGATTGGGCTTTAATCCAAAGACTTTAAATAACATTGGGTCTCGTCCCATACCCACATCCTAATGATTAAAAAATAAAAAATAAAAAAAATGATGCATTTCACACATTCACACAGAATTATAAGAAAAAGTAAATTTACCCATGTTCTTAACGTGCAGGTTAAACCAAGGGTCTCCTTATATCCTCCACCTTCAATGGGTTAACCAAGCTAGAATGCTCGAAGAGCAATCCGTTAACGCACTCACAAGCTTATCACAGGTTAGGGGCACAAGCTGTAGGTTGATGGAGTAGGTGTGAAGTACCCAAGAAACGAGTAGAATCTGGGAACCGTCACCCAATTGCCATCATAGTTTAGACACAGGCCATAGTGTGTGTGCGCAATATTTTACTGTAAATTTTTTTTTAAACATTTTTTTTGGGCTTCTTAGATTAAATTAGACATACTAATTATGGTCAATGAATACTTTGAAGTTAAGCTCTTTGGTCCCCAATAGAGTCACCATTGTGAGAGCACCGATCTCCACGCACTCTTTTTTACCTGCATGCATTTACCTGCCTTTGCTTCTGATGGTGCTAACCCCGGAAGATTAGCATATGAATAAAAGTTGCCACCTAGAAAGGCTAGGAACCATTTTTATTAACCAAAGAAGATTCGGAGTTAGGGTACATCTTAGGAAGGTGTTAGGCAGCCAATGATGCCCGGTAATAAACCGACCCTCATTTTCTATTTATTGACCATATTTAATATTTTAATTTAATCTGGATTGCCTTTGAATCATGCAGCAATTAAAGACACACACACGTATGGCAAATTAACATAATAAAACAATAAATAAAACATATAAACAATTAATTACAAAAACATAGAAAAATTGACAGAAGCTGCCATGCGTACGCATGAAGCCTCTAATTCATCTTTCCAGCAACAAAATCAACTCTCCTACAAAACAAGGTTAGCCAAATAGATTTTACTTACAGCAAAATCACTATATGAACAACCTGTGCAATTCTACTATGAAATATAATTTATAACAAAAAAAATTGGTTGGTGTTCAAACCGTCCCTCAGGTCCACTGTCAATCTGGCAACGTCACTTTCATTGAGCCAAGCAAGCTATCTCCCTCTCTCACAAGTCATCTCTCTTTTATTTTCTCTCCATGCAACTTCTCTCTTTTCTAGTATTTTCCCCACAAGAACTCTCCTCCCCAAGTCTCTCTTTCTCTCTATTAGCTCTCCCTCACTCTCAATGTAATTTTTGGTGCCCTTAAACTCTCCCAAGCTCTTGCTATTTATAGGGAAGGATCAAAGTGCAAGTTTACTCACTTACCTAATTTCCCTCACCATTCCCCACTTTTTTCCCTTCTTTCATTTTTGCCATCCTACACATCTCCCATTTACCCAATTTCCCCCACCATTCCCCACTTCTTTCCCTTCTTGGAATGGGTTTCTCACTTGCTTGAGATTAAAAAGAAAAGAAGTTATTGATACAGTGAAGTTACTAGTCAATCTGAAATAAGTTGACAGACAGCAGAAGTGAAGTTGACAGTCATTTTGAAGCAAAACAGAAACAGATTTTTATCACTTGAGATAAATGGTGGATGAATCACATGTGATAAATGGTGGATAACCACTTGGTAATAGTGGATGAATCACTTGACATAAATGGTGGACACACCACTTTGTAATGGTGAATGAATTCATCACCACTTCAAATGTTAGGTGAATGTGAGCCTATATAGAGAAGGCTTTGGCTGGAAACAATGAACACAATTGAGAGAGAATGAGTTGAAATGAATGAGAGATGAATGAGAATGGTGAGAACGGTGAAAAGAGTGTATAGGGAGGACTCTACCAATTAGTCTTATATATATCTATACACACATATATATGCACCTAACCCAATTGGTTGCTTTGCTCGCAAAAAAGAGACTCGGGTTAACAATAAACATCATAGACCTCATCATCAGGAACTAACCATCAAATATGGGGAAAAAATGGGGTGTCTACATATATCCCATTTTGTTGCTTAATATTGTTCTTTTCGCTTTGTTGGAGGCAGCTTTAAGGTAGATCTTCTCCGGTAATTGGTTTTGTCTTATTAGTCGGAGATGGGTTTTTTGTGTGCGAATGCACAGGGAACATTTTCAGGTTTAGGGAGTTGTTTGCTTCAGACAGGTGTGGGGTTTTGTTTTATCTTGAGTAGCCATATATGTTACGGGTTTGGGGTTTGTATTGTTTTCTAGTGTAGTCTTGCTGGTTGGTGTGTTTGGTGGGGTGTGATGCTATTGTTGTTTGGGTGTCTACTTCTTGTTCTCCTATTTCCATTTAATAAAATTCACCTTTTGCAGATTTATTAAAAAAAAAAAAAAAAGACTTCATTTATTCCCATGTACCATACGTAACCTTAGAGCATCTCCAGCGGTGAGCTATAACCATTGCTATTGCTATATTATAGCATTAGGACAAGTTGGGCTGCTTCAATAGTGTGTTAAAAACCTGTACTAAAAATATCAATAGCTCACCCTTGTGCCAAATATAGCACAAGGGTGATCTATTGCTATATTTGCCATGTCAGCTTTCCCTCCATTTCTCAACAACCAAACACACTAGCAACTGTGAAAAATACAATATTTCTCTTCCAAAATTTTCTTAGTAACCAAATAGTTCGTAAATAAATACAATATTTTCAAAAATAATATTAAAATCTTATATATTAAAAAAAAAAAAAAAAGTCGCACATGGGCAAAAAAATGAAAAAATGGAGGTTGTGGCAAAAAATAACACACACTATTGTGAACCCCGGAAAATGGCCCACAAGGATTTGGCGGAAAGAAGTAATATGGAATGGGTAAAAGACAACAAACGAAAAGGAGTCGCCACCTCATTTTTTAGGGAAAAGAGGAAAACCACAAAAATATTTTATTTTCAAAACCACATGACTCCATTAAGGGAAAAGCAAAGTCTTTGAAACCAGAAAATTGGATTCGGGGGCTAAGTTACGACGTGGGAAGGTTCTGAGCAAAAACCCATAGGCACCCACATCGCCCGAGTTGGTCTCTTAATTTAATTGGGCTAACTTAATATCTTTTTCACTCAAATATCAACATATATCATCACAAGACAACATGCATAACATATATTCCATCCAATCATCCATGCATAATCACTCAAATAAAACAAAACAGAAAAAAGTAGAAAAGAAAAGAAAAGCCTAGGATATTTCGATCCTAGAACGGACTTGAGCCTCACGAAGAGCGCCTACGTACCATACAGCGAAATACATGGATCAAAGTCCACGTAGTTCGAAAAGAATAGGGTTACAACCTAATACAAACCTATGGTAAAAACCCTAGGTTTCCTCATTTGAATAGTCCAAAATTGAAAACTTCCACAAAAGGAAAACTTTGATAGAAAACCAGAATTTTAGCAATAAAGGAAACCTTTGATAATCACCATGTGTTCGTATTAAGAAGTAACCCTAGGAGGGAGGAGAGAAAAAAAAAAAGAAAAAAGAAAGGTGAATTGGGGCACCTTCAAACCCACTTACCTGAGCGCAAAAGCCCCTAGCATTAGCAATTTCAAGCAATAGCAGCCCTATTTACAATAGGACAAGCTTTGTACCTGTTTGCACCCTTACAAGTGCACAAAATGATGCAAAGAGAGCAATATACTAATCTGGACAGAACCATGACAAGGCCTAAAATTATCCATTAATCATGCAAACAACAAGAAAAATGAATAACTAAGGACTCTAACTCAATCCTACATGCAATGACTCGACTAACATGCATAAAAACCTACCAAAGACACACTAACAAGCATAAGAGACTCCAATAATATCAATAAACATGATAATAAAGCACACTCTAACCAAAAGGATGATATTTCATGTAAAATATGAAAATAGGCCTTCCTACGGCGAGCTTTCTTAAGCGAAACTATCCTAAGATAATTTCACGTAAAAAAGTCCTTATGGGAAGGTGCAATCAACATATCCTACATAAAATATATATATTAGAACACAACAAAAGTGATTTAATGCTTAAACACATCACAGAAGGCTCTCATGCAAAACCTCACTCAACGAAAAGGATAATTATCCTTTGAAAAGGATAATGTCTCCAAAAACCCTATAAAATCTACTATATGAATGCAAACCTAGCATGATTCAACTATATGCAGCATATATAGAATGACTATGATGAGAAACAACTCCAAAAGTTAAGCTAAGCATGCTGTATAGAACCTGTGTGATTTTAGGGTTATCGAAACCCTAATCTCATAACTATGCATAAAACCCTATTAAATGACTCTAACACATGCTCAAATCATCATGAATATCATTCATATAACATATATTAACTAACAGGAGCATCAATTCATGATAATAATCACATCAACCTAAACATGTGAACTATGCATGATTTGAGAGGATAAGAAGAAGTAAGGCTATCTAATCCTTAGTAAACCAAGGATTATCAAGCATATAAAACCACAAACTATCCTAAAATCATTCATATAACATCACACAAGCATTAAATTCAATCCATAAGAAAAGCTATCTTATGCACCATAACTATCCTAGAAGAAGAAGAAGAAGGAGAAGGAGGAGAAGCAGAAAACTCATGTTCAGCATTAAAGAGACATGCTTACCTCTTGTAAACTCTTCCTTGTCTTCAAACTCCTTGTTCTCTTGCTTGCTTGGGGTTGAAGAGCCTCCTCTTGATGTCCTTCTAGCTCTCCAAACTCGTAGCTCCCTCTCTCTCTAAGTGTAAAGTGCAATTAACCCCCCCTATTGCTGAATATCATGTCCTTTATATAGAGAACTGACCCCCTAAACCAATGGCTAAGATTAATTCATTAAATAATGATCCTAGGGCTATTAGAGACTCTCTTGGTGCTCAAACAACTCAAATTTACACACTCCTAAGAGCAAACAAGTTGTTTTGGCGGAGGAAACCGTCAAAAGAGGGAAGAGAGAGTCAGAGTTCGAGTTGAAGAAGGATTCCTCGGGTGACCATCTAGGCCTGGACGGTTAGCCGTCTGGGCCTAGACGGCTGACCATCCAGCCCCGGACGGTTACCCGAGGGTCCTCCTATTTTCACTCCGGTTTTGACTCCCACTTGCTGTAGAAGTCCTAAAATCTTCAAATTAAGTCCGATTTTGACGAAATAAAAGCCAAAACGACGGTGTTTCGAAGGGGAACACATTTTTAAGCATTTTAGGACAAAAATTCTTAACCATGGGTGCATGGTTAGTTTTTACAAAGGTGGTTAACCATGGTGCCTCACCGTCGCTAAGCTGGGTTTGTACACAAGGTCGAACCAAATGCTTTCCCAATCGAAATTCGATCTTTCTAAACATATTTAGGACATAAATAGAGCCCAATTGAAGTTAAATGAGAGAAAATTGATTGGGTCTTATGAGTCAATTTGAGCAAATCAAGAAAGGGTCTTTTAGCCAACCCGAACCATTACGAGCCGAATTGATCTTAAACCATTAATTCATGAAATTGAACCTATATATAGACTCTATATAACCATATGAACTCATGGGGATGACTCGGGATTCATTCCAAAGTCAAATGGAAAATATACGGCTTAAAAGATGATTATGCCCTTTGAGTCGCAAAAGTTCTTATTGACCATCGAGATGAACTCCAAATCACTTCAAAATTCATACACATGATATTCAACGCCATAGAAACTCAATGCAAAAGACTAGACTCGAAAAGGACTCAAAATCCTACATGAAATGATATGCCCTAGCTAAGGTGACAGAAATGGGGTGTGACAGAAGCCCCTCATTGGTGAACAAGTTTCACTTGCGAGCCAATGATAAAAGAACAACCCATTTTTGTTCGATGGATTAATCTCATTAATACCAACAAAATCAAATGGAACCAAAAGGATAGACTTTGTCACATCCATGCATGCGACGATTTCATCGAAGCAAAGAATTGAATGCATTTCAATGCATGCCAACTTCGTTGGTGCGCTCATGCAAATGCCTTTACCCTGCTGTTAACACCCCATTTTGTACCACTTGACACCTCAAGCCACTTTCTGAGACCCAATGATGAAGGGCAGTAGCCAACGGACCATCGCAAGCACGCCCGAAGGACTCACGAGGACACAGCAGGCCTGGGATGACAATTTGATACCCTATGCACATACGTGCATGGGATATGCACGTACGTGCATATACCAAGCACGTACGATTATGACCCCCTCTTTTGAATTCCATCGCTTCCCTCCGAAATTGTTTCTTACCTTATGCAGCCCCCATGCTGACAGCTGCTCAGTGGCGGCTGGGAAACCCTAGAAACCCCCGAATCAAACCCTAATCCCCGCCTATAAATACCCCGCTTCCATTCAAGAGAAGGGATCCGAATTTTGGCTATCAAACCATCACTCTGAAAAAACTTTGCATTGGCGGCTGTGTCTACGGGAGTCCGAAGAGCTAAGCCTACGACGGAATCGCTGCTGCCCGTACCTGAGGGTAACCTTCTTCAACCCTTAATCTCGTTGTTCTTTAATGATTTAGCATAGTCATTTATGATATTGCATGAATAGAATATTGCATTCGATACGTACATCCGGTCATTTAATACTCATGATTTCAGATCTAACCCGGCATTGATTTGCTTGTGTATTTAAGGTTTGAAACGGAATTTTTCACTCATTTCTAAGGTATAAGGCCACATAGGACCCGTTCATCGTTTTAGCATTTAGTTTGCATGATTTAGGTCCTGTACTCAAATACCATTCATTTATATGCATATGTTGCTATGCCATTCAAGTCAGAGCATTTCCATCGTCCTTAAAATACATTTAGATGATTTTTGTATAAACCGTGGTCATGGGCATGAATCCAGTAGGGGGTTAGGCATGAATCTGTGAGGTATTTCTAAGGCATGCACGTACGTATGTATGAGATGCACGTACGTGCATGTCATATGCACGTACGTGCATAGCCCTGTTTTTAACAGATTAACTCCGCTTTCTCTTTTGCAGACAGTGTAAGTATCCCTTTTAGCTTCGAGTTTTCCTTCTTGTATATATGTCTTCCTTTTAATCCTTTTTTTTATCCTCATTATTGCATGCCATCGATTGATTTTACATAAGTGCTTGTATAGTGGTCAAGTTTGATTAAACCCTTTTTAATTAAAGCCAATAAGTGTATGTGAGGCCGGATTTTAGCCGGGCGCAGACGGGTGCCTAACACCTTCCCGTCCGCGTACCTTAGCTCCGAACCTTGATTCTTTTGGTAATGACGAGTTGGGCCCCTTGCTAGGGGTCAATCGATTCCCGAGGCCAAAATCGGGTGGCGACTCCCTCTCCGCCCTAATCGTCCGCGGTTAGTGGCGTACTCTCGAGCCGGCGTGGTGAAAGGACACGGCACTCACAATGGCGACTCCGCTGGGGAATAGAGAGCTTGACTCCAAAACATTTATTGGCTTTAATTAATTAGGAGGCTTAATTGAATAAGACCGAAATTGCACACACGCACACAATATTTGGCACTTGTTATCCCTCGATGGCAATCTGATTAGAGACCTGGGTTCCATTTAGTTCCTATGGGCAACTCGATTCAGCACCATCAACCCACGGCCTGTGCCACTAGCCTGTAATAAGCTAGTGAGTACGTTAACGGGTCGCTCTTTGAGCACCCTAGCCTGGGTAACCCTTGAAGAAGAAGTACCCCCAATTGACCAACCACACTAGTGTCCCCCGAGACCTTTGCATAGCCTTGCTTGAATGTATGTCATATCGCATGCCATGTTGCATCCATACGCATTTGTATAGCGCGGGTATGGGACGAGGCCCACGTTGTACATAAGTTTTCTAGTTTGAGCCCAAATTGAGGAGAAATTGAGTGATGCTGTAATTGGATCTAGGCCCATTGAGAAAAAAAGAGAAGAAAGTGATAACCAAAATGAAATGGGCCTAGAATCCAAATGAGGTGTGAGGTGTGTGCATGATGGGCTCAAACAAAGAAAGCTGATGGACCATGTAGACCTGCTGAGAGTTAGGAATAGACCACTATGATGAATAAACACAACCCATCTAAAATTGAACATCGAAGTCCAACATCATTCTACCTAAGGCTTGATGAGTGAGAGGTAAAATAAAGTGCGATCTTGTAATTGGACTAAGCCTATCCAAGTGAAAATAATGAAATGGGCTTGGATCCAAAGTGAGCATGTGAGATATGAGCGAACTTGTAACAGGCCAAAGGTAGAATGATGTTCGACTTTGTAAATTAATATCTGCCCATCATAGACCCTTGGAAGATTTAGTGAACATGACAAGGCTCTAGCGATGGGGTTAGATAAGAGTATGAAAATATTTGGATTGGGCTAGGGGAGAAAGTTTAACGGACATGTGCTCATTACGCTCAACTCCTGTTTCAGCAAGATTGATTCACTAAGAGGAGGAGTACCGAGTTGTGTCTGGGCCCGATCTCCGACCACTAACAGATTAAGAAGAACCCCGGCTGGAAGAATGGCAGAACAGGTGACTTTGGCTGATATCCTTGAACAGATGAGGAGCGATAGGACCGAAATGAAAGGCTTCATGAATGAAATGCGGGACCGAGTTACCAAGCTCAAGAAAGGGAAAGGGAAGACAGAAGAGCCACCCGAAACTGAGGAGAAAGGAGAGCCCAAGGTTAATGAGGAGGAGCACCCGAAGTGGGAAGATAATGACTATGAGGACTACTTGAAAAGGAAAGAAACCAGGGAAAAAGATACCAAAGTAGAAAAGCTGGCAGCAGAGAATGCTGAGATGAAGGCTTGGATGGACTGGATGCAAACAGCGTGGCAGAAATCACAAGGCATGGATGATTACATGTATTCTATGGCAGGGATTACATCCGACTCCAAGGTGCAACTCCCTCCGAAATTCAAAATAGCTGACTATGAAAAATTCGATGGCACTGGTGACCCCAAACAGCATCTGCGCCAGTACTTGAGTATCGCCCGGATGAGGGGATTGACTGCCGATCAAGTGTTATATGCCTTCCCTTTATCTCTCTCGGCAGATGCTTCAAAATGGTACTATGCACTCGATCTGAAGGTCACGGACTCTTGGGAGCTGCTGGCCTCAGAATTCACAGATAAGTACGCGTACAACACTATGTTGGATGTCACTCTACGGGACTTGGAGATGACAAGGCAAAAGACGGATGAGACGTTCTCAGAATTTCTGACTCGCTGGAGGGCTAAAGCTGTTAAGATGGTGAACAGGCCGACCGAAATTGACCAGATAAACATCATTTTGAGGAATCTAACGCCTGTGTACTTTGATCGGATGTTGACTTCCTCTGTCATGAATTTCGAGCAATTATACTAGTGTGGGACCCGTATCGAAGATGCCATTCACCGCGGTCAGATGGATAAGCAGAAGAAAGTATTCGGTTCCGGTAGTGGTGGTGGAAGTGGAAGTGCTAGAGTTAGTGGAGGAACCCAGCCACAAGCTACGGTAGGAGCCATCCAGCAGACGCAAGCAGCACCAAAAGCGCCAAGGGTATACCGTGACTTGGGAGTCCCGTTGTCCAAAGCCCTGGCCAATTTGAGCAAAAGGGATTATCTGAAGCCTTTAGAACCAAGAGCATTGCCTAACCCGATCCCTTCGTATTGGAGGCAGAATGAATTTTACGACTTCCACCAACGAATCGGTCACAAGACGGACAATTGCATGCGCCTAAAGAATGAAATCCAAGACCTGATTGATTCAGGTAAGCTGCTTCCACCAGGCGGCGACAAGCCCAATATTCAGAACAACCCTCTCCCCAATTATCGAAATGCACCGCCCCCTGCCTACATGAATATGGTTAGTAATACGAAGGGAATGGAGGATCCATCACAATTCATCCTCATGATCAGCATGAAGAAGGCTCCATGGGAAGATTATGATAGTGGGGAGGAAGATATTTGGGCAGAAATGAAGAAGGATTCCATGCATTTAACCTGCTCGGGGAGGCATTACAAGCCTAATTATCTAGAAGGGGATCATCCCGGAAGAGAATTGAACCAAGAAGTAAGAGAAAGGATCGAGCAGCAAAACGAGGAGGAGGAGGACAGGATACTGAAGCAGTTAAAGAAAACACAAGCAAGTATAAGCATTTGGGGCTTGCTGATCGCCTCAAAGAAACATCGCCAGGCTTTACTGGATGCGTTAGCAAGGAAAGAAGTACCGATGGAAACCACGCCGGAGCAGGTTCTATCACTTATGGGGGTCAGTTCGGTGAGCAAGGCTGTGATGACCTTTTCCCATGAAGATTTGCTACTTGAAGGGGCCGGGCATGCCAAGCCACTCTATGTCACGGTGGAATGTAGGGATTTGAAAATACCCGTAGTTCTGGTCGATAATGGGTCCGCATTGAATGTTTGCCCGATGCGCACCGCGACTAAACTGGGGATTGCCAAGGAGGATTTGACACCTTCTGTTGTGACGGTAAGGGGTTATGACAACAGTTGTCAGAATGTGATGGGAACTTTTAAGGCCGCTTGTAAAATAGGGCCCGTTGAGTCAATGGTGGAATTCTGCGTCATGGACATTCCCGCCAACTACAACCTGTTGTTGGGAAGAACTTGGTTACACCCTTTGCAAGCTGTTCCCTCGACCGTGCACCAGAAAATAAAATTGCCTTGGGATGAAGGAGTTATAGTGATCCATGGGGACGGAGAAATAACCGGGCAAATATCAGGGGTAAAGGAAGAAAGCGGAGAGTTGGAATGGAGAGGTTTTGAGCTGGTACAGGTGATTGAAAAAAAGGAAACTGAAAGAGAGAAGGTGTCTCCTGACTTTGGGGAGGGGGTTAGCCATATCGTGACTCACATTATAAGGAAGCTGGGGTATATGCCTGGGATGGGGCTGGGCCGAAGGGGGGAAGGGATAGCTGAGTTCCCGGATTTCCGCATGCAAACCGACCGGCGAGGGTTAGGGTACACTGAAGAAGACGACAAATGCGTCCCCAAGAATGGAAAAACTCTCAATGGTAATTTTGTGAAGGAGGGAGAAGATTTCCCCTATTGTGGATTTCCTGAGCCATGGATAGACCAAAGGAGTGGAGAAAGAAAGCCTGGGTTGGAGGTATTCTTTAGTGAGAAATTGAACCTGGAAGATACAGACAAGGGAACCCTGGAAGAAGAAAGTGAAGAGCGAGACTGGGCAGAAAATGTGGATCAGACAAGCTGGAAGGTCTTATTGTCACCTAAGTATGGCGAAGAAGTGTTCCCTCTGACTGATGAGACCGTCCCTACCAAGCTTATTGTTGTGGCTGATGGGGATACTAGCACCTGGATCTGGTAACGTGCGGCTAGGGTCACGTATGGTGTCAAGGCAATTAATAAGCCTACTCATGAGAAGTCTAGGGTTGGGTCTAAGTCTGAGTCCGGGTCGGGGTATGGGTTTAAGTTGTCCACTGATGTAATTTCCAATAATTCAAAGAAATTTGATTCTGCTTACTATGCTGTGTCCCCTAACAATCAAATTGCACAAATGCACGATCTTTTAGACCCAGATGAGCTAATTAATAAAAATCAAGATGTGAAAATTGAACCTATTAAAGAAGAAACTATCATTATTAATATAAGCACTGATGAGAAAATTAAGGAAATTCAAATTGGCTCTACTCTGTCCATGCAAGAACGTACGGATCTTACAGCTTTGCTGCAGGAGTTTTCTGATGTGTTTGCTTGGTCTTATGAGGACATGCCTGGAATCGACCCCGCTATAGCACAGCATCACATTCCTATTAGGGAGGGAGCAAGGCCTGTCAAACAAAAACTAAGAAGAATGGCACCAGAATGGTCGTTAAAGGTTAAGGAAGAGGTGACTAAGTTATTAAAAGTGGGGTTTATCAAGACAGTAGATCAGGCGGATTGGATAGCCAACATCGTTCCGGTACCAAAGAAGGATGGAAAGGTGCGGGTGTGCATTGACTACAGGGACCTTAACAAGGCTTGCCCTAAGGATGACTTCCCCCTACCTCACATCGATGTATTAGTGGATAACACAGCAGGGAGCGCTCTAATGTCATTCATGGATGGATTCTCGGGATATAACCAGATACGGATGGCACCGGCAGATATGACTAAGACCATCTTCACAACTGGGTGGGGGACGTATTGTTACACGGTAATGCCATTTGGACTTAAAAACACCGGAGCTACATATCAGAGGATGGCTACCACACTACTTCACGATATGATGCATCAGGAAGTGGAAGTGTATGTCGATGATATGATTGTCAAGGCAGAAACTCGAGAAGGGCATTTGGAGAATTTAAGGAAGTTCTTTGGACGAATTCGGGAGTACAGTTTAAGGTTGAATCCGCAGAAGTGCACATTCGGGGTCACGTCAGGGAAGCTGTTGGGGTACATTGTGAGTAGCAGGGGCATCGAAGTAGATCCAACGAAGGTCAAGGAGATTTTGGAAATGCCACCACCGAAAATAGAGAAGGAGATTAGGGGGTTTTTGGGGCGATTACAGTACATTAGCCGTTTCATAGCCAAGTTAACCCCCACCTGTGAGCCCATTTTCAAACTACTTAGGAAGGGGGAACCTAAGGAATGGAATGAGCAATGTCAACAAGCTTTCGAAGCCATCAAAAGATATCTCCTGAATCCCCCGGTATTGGTTCCTCCATGCCCTGGTAAACCCTTGTTGCTCTACCTGTCCATCTTTGAGGAAGCTTTAGGAAGCATGTTGGCGCAAGAGGATGATCGTGGTATTGAACATGCGATCTATTACCTAAGCAAGAAGCTACAAGGTTACGAGGCGAAGTACAATGCAATAGAGAAGTCCTGTTTCGCTTTGGTTTGGGCTGTGCAAAAGTTGAGGCACATTCTGCTAAATTTCGAGGTGTGGATAGTGGCAAGAATGGATCCGCTTAAATACTTGTTTGAGAGGCTTTGAATGGTCGTCTATCTCGGTGGTTGATTCTATTGGCAGAATTTGAACTTGTATATGTGACACAAAAGTCTATTAAAGGAGGGGCCATTGCCGAGTACTGCGCTGAACACCCAATCCTGGGATATGGACTTAACGATGAATTTCCCGACGAAAACCTTCTAGTTGTCGAGTGTGACGAGGCGTGGAAAATGTATTTCGATAGGGCTTCGAACCAGTATGGAGATGGGGTAGGGGTTCTGCTAATAGCTCCTGATGGTTCTCACATGCCACTGTCGATAAAGTTGAACTTTCAGAACTCCAATAACACGGCAGAATATGAGGCATGTGTCGCCGAACTAGAAGCCTTGTTGGCGTTGGGAGTCGAAGAAGTGGAGGTATATGGGGATTCAGCCTTAGTGATATCTCAAGTACAGAGAATATGGAGAACCCGAGAAGAACACCTGAAGCCTTACCAAGGCTATCTAGAGAAACTGACCTAGAAATTCTGGAAAATAACCTTCACACCCTTACCCCGAGCTCACAACCAATTTGCCGACGCCTTGGCTACCTTGGCTTCCATGATTCAAATGCCCGCTGGAACCCAGATAGAGCCATTGACTGTCCAACAGAAGTTTAGACCCGCACATGAAGAAGGGATTTTGGTAATTAACGGAGAGCCAGATGATGGGCACCCTTGGTACTTTGACGTTTGGAACCTCTTGGAAAAAGGGGAGTACCCGAAAAATGCCAATAAGAAGGATCGTAGGGCATTAAGGCTGTTTGCCACGCAGTTTATCATCTGCGGAGGGAAATTATTCAAAAGGTCCTATGATGGGATACACCTCCTCTGCGTAGATCGACGCATGGGGGAAACACTCATGAAGGAGGTGCATGAAGGGGAGTGTGGATCACACATGAATGGAAGGATGTTGGTCAAGAAGCTGCTAAGGTTGGGGTATTACTGGACAACTATGGAAACTGACTGCGTGCAGTACGTCAGAAAGTGCCATCAATGCCAAGTGTACGCCAGTGCAAACTACATGCCGCCGGTGGAATTGCACCAACTGGCATCTCCTTGGCCATTTTCAGTATGGGGAATAGACATCATCAGAGAGATTAAGCCATCTGCAACTGGTGGGTATAAATATATTCTGGTAGCAATCGATTATTTTACCAAATGGGTAGAAGCGGCAGCATATGTAGAGTTAAAATCGAAACATGTGGCCAAGTTCATCGAAACCAACATAATCTGCCGGTATGGAGTACCCCATGAGATTATTTCAGATAACGGAACGCATTTCGAAGATGAGGTCAAGAAGTTATTCACAAAATTCGGTGTCCAGCATCACAAATCTTCACCCTACAGGCCCCAGACTAATGGAGCTGTGGAGGCTGCCAACAAGAACGTCAAAACCATCCTCAGTAAAACGGTAGTAACCTACAAGGATTGGGTGGAGAAGCTTCCTTATGCATTATAGGGATATCGGACGTCCGTGAGAACTTCCACAGGCGCTACGCCCTATTCATTGGTATACGGAATGGAAGCCGTGTTACCCGTAGAGCTGGAAGTGCAGTCCCTTAGAGTTGCATTGGAAAGTCAGATTCCGGAGGTAGAATGGGCGAGAGAGAGATATGAACAGCTGGCACTATTAGAGGAAAGAAGGCTCAAAGCATTGTACCATGTGCAAGGTTATCAACGACGAATAGCCCGGGCTTTCAATAAAAGGGTCAGGTCGCGGAACCTGAAGGAAGGGGACTTCGTTCTTAAGGAATTTAGAGCGCCTGTGTTCGATCCTCGAGGGAAGTTCAAGCCAAATTGGGTAGGGCCCTACGTTGTCAAGACAATTTACCCAGGTGGTGCGGTCAAGTTAAT
Source organism: Liquidambar formosana (assembly GCA_039720395.1). Taxonomy (NCBI): domain Eukaryota; kingdom Viridiplantae; phylum Streptophyta; class Magnoliopsida; order Saxifragales; family Altingiaceae; genus Liquidambar; species Liquidambar formosana. The sequence continues at coordinate 17,292,968 of CM077828.1, read as the reverse complement.
GGATGGTGACGGGAACGAGTTGGTGAACCCAGTTAATATGGACAGACTCCGTAAATATTATGTATAGGCAGAGTAGTGACAATTTGGCAAAGTACTAAGTGCTCAAATTAATAATAATAGTTTTTTATTGATTGGGGAAAATTATTACATCTTTCTGATGCTTATTCATTAACTCATAAGGGATTAAAAGCAAATGCAGGGGTACAATAATTGATAGGGGTACGGGGGATAGTCAAGTTCACTTCTTCCTCGCCTCTGTTTCGACCTCTGTTTCCCTTTTCCTCTTGTGTTCTTCTTCTTCCTTTTCCTCTCTCTCCATGTCAGTAAACAGCCAGTTATAGTAGAACCCAGGGGGGCTAATCACTTCAGAGGGGTGACGGCCCAATACACTGCCTTGCTATACCAGTCATTCTCCACACGATCCATATGGTTGGGTTTCCAGGGGCAGGTGTAACCAAGGTGACCCCATTTGATCGGATCCTGGCGTAGCCCTTGCTGACGGCGGATGCGTATAGGGGAATAGAAAGAAACCTCCTTAAGACCAATTAGCATGACGCTGTGAGGAAGGATCAGATTTCGAACAGCATAGGAGGTCCTCCACCAAGGACAGAGCCAGCGAATGTTGTGGCAGGATATGGATTCCAGCAAATCCCGGGCTTGCTCGACATTTGGGAAAGGTTTGGTGACCTTCCTGTGACGATAGTGCTGCGGGTGATATGTCTAGATACTCATGGCAGGGTCTTCGACCAGTTTTAGGCGTTCGAACAGCCAAATCTGCATCACAAAAGAGTAAAGGTAGAAGGGTCAACAGACCATGCACGTACGTACATGGATTATGCACGTACGTGCATGGACAATGCACGTACGATCATGGCATTGAGGAAAAAAAAATCCGAGAAAATAAAGAAGAAAAAAAAGAAGAAACCTGTAAAAGAAGAGGGCTGCCACCAAAGGAGAAACTGTCGCTCCGCGCCACGCGATCGAGCCCGTTTAGAGTATCTGCCAAGACAACCATGCTGGGGTGGAAATCCTTGATCTCCGGGATCATGCGCACAATAAAAGTCTCCAGACTCGATGACTCATCTCTGAAAAAGAGGGCGGCAAGAGCACAGAAGCACGCCGCGCGCAGGTAATAGACTCGAGCCTGGCCAGCAGGAGGCATAGGACGAGACATGAAATATTCGGCGAGTTTTGCCACGTCCACCTTAAAACTCGAAGTCCACCCTTGCACCATTTGCGCGGAAAGGCCTAGGAACTGGGCCACCTCTGCAGCAGGGACCTTGTCAACAGGGGGAAGAAGCAAGCCATTGAAGCTAGTCCGTCCTATGATACCGCCAAAATCTTCGAGTGTGGGGCACAACTCATTCAGATTGAATCGGAAGACGTGGCGGGTGGGTTTCCAATATTCCGAAGCAACGAGAAGAAAAGTGTAGTTGATTTTCACCCGACAGTAGTCAAACAAGCATGGGAGGCCGAAAGCTTCTTTGAAATCATCCCGAGCTCGGTTATCAAAGGACAAGAGCCATCGTTTTATGTCTTTGACAAACTTAGGGTCTTCCATCGTAGGGTTTCAGTGAAGAAGAACGAAGAAGGGGGCTCGTTTTATGCAGAAAAAGTTGCCAAATTGACGAAGTGCGAGAAAAAGGAAAGTGAAGGCCCCATGATCGTACGAGCATAAGCCATGCACGTACGAGCATGACCTGTGCACGTACGAGCATGGCCTACGCACGTACATGCCCAGACTCTTCTCCGCGTATTTTCGTCCTCTTTTCTCAATTTTACGGTCTTTTTGCTGTCATATGAGGCTTTTTTTTTGGGTGTTCTTGTTGGGAATCGAACAAGAGGGAAAAATACAAGTGCGGAATATAAAAATTTTTCCTACGATTCCCAATCCCATGAATCTAACTATGCATAACACAAAATCAAACCCTAACTACAAAGAGGGTTAGAACACTTACAGAATTTTTGTCTTCTCCTTTTTGCTCCAAGCTTTGATTCCGGACAGCGGTGAATGAGCAGCCCAAGTGTGCTGCCTCCAACGGTATCCACACCTAGCTAGAGCTTCAAGTCCTTTCTTTCTTCTTCCTTGTTGTTGCTAGAGGTGGAGAAGAGAGAGAGAGAGAAGAGAGCCTCCAAGGGGCTGGACGGCTAGGGTTTATTGTGCAAGCCAATTATGCCATGTCACACATAAGTGTGACTTATATAGGCAGCCCACTAAAGGGGGCTGGCCATGGGGAAGAAACCCTAATAGGGTTATGTGTAATTACACTTAATTGCACATTAACCCCTATTATTTGTATCAAATACAAATAGGCCTATAAAGAACTATTCTTTATTCACTAAAACCCTTTCTCTCATAGACTTTAAAGCCCTTCTTGCATGATCAGTGTGTGACCCATTGGGTTCACATCATTAAGTAGTAGGAATAGCACGAGGTGTGCACAATGGAACTCTTTCCATTTAGGGTCTAATTGGAACTCCTTCCAATTCCCTAATTGATTATAACTCACTTATATCAATTAGGGCTTCTACTAACCATGAGTAACACCTAGCATATGGCTCATGGTGTGGTCCTTAATGAGGTGAATAGTCATTTACAAAGAACCCTTCTGTTATAGTTTATAGGTTACAATTGCATCCTTCCTTCAACACAATGTCTCCAATTGAACTAATAGGACATGGAAGTCTGTCAAGTCCCTAGTTCAATTACTTTATACTCATTCATAGATATCAACTCATAGATGAACTCATGAAACTCTTTTCATATTCATCCTACCATGGCCATGGATTTAATGAGTTATATTATGAATGCTATATGAGACATTCTCTCTCTTTTTCCTGAGAGTGATGGATCCCTTGTTGATCACTCACATGCCTTCATACACATAGCAATAGGGCCAATGAACACCTTTGCAGACCCCTGAATAGGATCTGCACTTAGTGTTATCAAACTTCTAAAGCTACATGCATAAGGCAACTATGGTGTCTCAGGTCTAAGGATTACTTGTACTACTATAACAATGAGAAACTGATTGACAGGCAGGATAAAACTCCATTTAGTTTATCTCATATCTTTGGTCACATTCAGTGTACCTATTCTTATAATAGGCACCCACTTGTTGGTTGTAGTGTCTCCACACAAATAGCTTGAGACTAGCTATCCTCCTATAGAGTCAACCTAACAAGTGCTAGTCCTATGGTTCATTACTGTCCATCATAGTGAACCTTCAACTAGGAATGCTTAAGGAGTTTAGTACAGAGATATATCTATAGTCTCAAAATTACAACTCTTTGTAATTCCATATTCTCAACTCTAACTCCATGGACATATTATGTAAATATAAATGATGCATATAAACATAATAGAATAAGCCCTTTTATTAAATCAATAATAAATGTGACATACATAAATGAAATCAAATGATTGTTCCTAATCCCTAAACAATCATCTCTATGATTGGCTCTAGGGCATAATCCTAACAATCTCCCACTTGCACTAAAGCCAATCGACCATGTATCGCATACCTATCTTCTCAAGATGTTGGTCTTAGACATAACCAATTATGTTTTAAAGCTTTAGTCAGTAGGTCTACAAAAACTTATGTAGATAATATCTTCTGTAATGTATCTATTACCTCTTCCAATGATTCCTCTAATCACTTGGAATTGTCACTCTATGAGTTTGGACTTTTGATGAGACCGTGATTCCTATACTTGAGCTATAGACCCATTGTTGTCACAAAACAAGGTGTGGGCAACTCAATGGAAGGAACAACTCTAAGTTCTAAATGAACTTATAGATCCAAACAGTCTCCTAGACAATGCGACAATTAATTCACCTTTAATAATGGAATCCACTGTATCTTTCATACAGTTCTTCCATTAAGTATTTCACCAACTAAAGTGAATATAAAATATACCCCATATGGATTATATCTAAATCCATATACCCATCTACTATGAGTTTACAATTTCCATATACAATCCAATATTCCAAATTTGAATTGACTGATAACTATTTGTAACAATTACAACATAATAGATATCAGGTTCAATACATAGTGTAGAATAAGGCTTCTTAACACTTTAAGAACCTTACTTGTATTATCCTAGGGCACATGCCCTTGAATAATGAATTCTTATCTGAAGTAAATCAGACCTCCCTTAGAATTCTCCATGTTGAACTCCTTCAACATTTCAACTATGTTTAGTGATTTGGAGATACTTAGCAATCTATATGATCTATCTCTATAGATCTTGTTGGATGCTTCTGCCAAATCTTTCATGAATTAGTTTTTCTCCAAAAACCAAAACTTTACATTAGATAACATTCATATATCATTCATAATGATTAGGATGTCATCTATACTTAGGATAAAGAAAAACGACCGCACTCCCACTAACCTTTTATACACTCATGGTCCATCTATACAATGAGAGAAATCAAACAATTTGATTACTTCAACTTTATAGATGTTCTAATTATGAGAACCTTGTAGTCTATTAATAGACTTCTATAACTTACACACTTTTATGGTTTTTCACCATTTGATATAACATCTTTATATCCTTTTTGACATATCTCATATTCAAAATGTGTGTTTATAGATAACAAGATCCAAATGGATTTCAGCATAACTATTATCAAACAAGTTTCTTTATAGACAACTTTTTGCCTATGTTGAAAACATTCTTAAATAGCCAAGCTTTTTAGGTCTCTACCTGTCCATATTGGATTTAATGACTCTTAGTCATTTCTCAAGTTGATGTCAAACATCGCCTAATCATAATCAATAGGATTATCTTGGTGATCTTTATCACCAAAGAACAATTCTTTCACATTCTAATGGAGATACAATATCTCTCTTATGTTAAAGAAATATCCAATTTGATCTATGAAAAGAATGTGGTGTAATTAAAGGTTTTGCCTCAATAGGGGCAAGGGTTGGATCTTTGTTGGTTTGTGGCTTTACAAACAATTCTGTAAATTCTATCTACTTTTGCATCTTTCTTGAATGAACTCTTTCTCAAGAAAATCCAGCAATCATCCTAATGGACAACTTTGTTCATTAGAGTAATAGAAATACTATCCCAACCACTTTTAGGATATACCACAATTCAACACTTGACCTTATTTCCAGATTGTCTACATTATGTTTCCAGACAAACGTAGCACAAGCCCAAGCCTTAACTTCTTTAAGTTGGGTTTCTTCCCATATCATATCTGATATAATTGGGACAAAACTGGAGTAAACCCTAAATTATCAATATGTAGCAATTTTAAGGTATATCCTAGATGGATACATTAGTAAAACTCATCATGGATCAAACCATATCTTAATAGAGTTCAATTCGTTCTCTTAGATTCACCATTGAGCTATGGTATTCTAAGATGAGTCTACTGTAATTGAATGCATGCTCTACATGACTATATACATCACAATGTATTAATCAAATTATAAATGTAACTCTTTCACTTATACCAAGTAAAAGATGGGTTTGGTCATCTTATAACCAAGTCATAATCGTTACATTTAAATGAGAGTCTCTACATCTCTTGTATTCTCGGAATACGTTGCATTCGCTCTAATTAGTCATTTAAATTCAGAAATCAAATTTCTAGAATGTCTTAAATGACCCAGTTAAGAAATAAGTTCCCAAAATTAATCTAGCAACTCTTGCTCTATTAAAATTTTTTTAAAGGTAACTTATTATCTACTTAACTTTCTGCTTCGATTTAGATTACACTAGAATCCAAAAACCAAGAAGCAAAACTAACCAACAATTTAGTTTAGAGCATGAACCAAAACTTCAAAAGTTTGGTTCTTCTAGGAAGACTGATACTTTATCAAGTTCCCTTTACAATACCTTATGTTTACTACAAAATAATTATATTTCTTTGTCTTTGACTTTTCAAGACTTGCTTTCCTCTATGCTTCCATTTTAAATCACATCTAGCTTCTCAAGCTATTCTATGTGATTAATCATTTTTCAAAAGAATGATTATTAATAAACAACTTTTATTACATCCTAGTCCAGAAGAAGTCCTTTACAAGTACTATACTTTATAGTATTATTTTACTCACAATACAACCTTTGTATGTGATGTAGGACATCAAAGGCACTTGCATTGACTAATTTTGCTTCTGAAGCTCATTAGTCATCAATACTATCATATAGCATGGCAACAAGATGCCAATTGCGCATAGTGTCTTTTTCTTCTTAGGATGTTTTATGGAGGGCCTTTAATAAAAGGCCTAAAGCATATAAACAATCTTTTGAAATTGAGAACAATTCTCAATTTCCTAAGTCAATCAAAGAAATCGGGTTTAGTCAAACTATCAATATCCTATATATTAGGAAATAGGGGTTTTGAGGTGAGTAATTAGGTAATCTACATAAACAGAGAATTAGATTTCATTTTTATCCATAATGATTGGGTCTTTAATCATATGGTACCTCCCACTATTTTATCAAATTCCATACACCCTCTAATGGAATTCGGGAATCTCATTCCTAATGGGGATTGGGGTCCCACTGTGACCTAGAAGCCTCACATGTTAGTTTCTTGGCTTCTAACCCACAATAAGAAGACAACTCTTTGTCTATTGCTTCATAAGCAAGTTCCAATCGTTTTGCCTCTAGGGAACATACACCTCACATGTTAGTTTCCTGGAATACTTCCCTAGTTAAGTTAAACCCATCATTCACACAGGTATGTTTCGCCAAATATATACCTCACATGTTAGTTTCTTGGTATATACCAGTTTAGGCACCCCATGATATCTCATATGTGATAGTTTCAAGTAATGTCTTTAACATGGGTAGCTCCTACATGTCTGCAGCCAGATACCCACATTAAGGGACGTTAGATGATCCTATAATGATGGAAGGCAATGAAGAATTCATTCCCCAATGACTTCTCCATTTTCAACTTAATATTAAATAAGAGGGGTTTTAAAGGGTCTCATCAAATTAACATGCATCCTATGTATCAAAATTTAAATATATAAATTATGCTATTTATAATCGTACATCTCATGCTATTATAAATCATACATCGCATGCCATTAAATATCAACATATATAAAGTACCATATTTTGATATTAGTCCCTAAGTGAATAGGTAACATATACCAAACTATAGTATTGGAGCTAATACAATTATCTCATAAATTAAAGCTCCCACTATGATGATTATGGACTTTGAGAGGATTCAATCCAAGCCAATAGATTGAATCCAAGGTCTAAGGTGGGTGTAGGTGATCGTAAATAAACCATTC